>CM077009.1:49101718-49711718 GCA_039090855.1 Macrothele yani
CCAGTAGACGGTTGCGGATTGTTGCGGATTGTTCGCACAGTCACCTCAGGTGCAACAGCAGCTTGAATTTGCGTCGCAGTGGATGTTCTGCTTGACAACGCCACTCTTCTTATGCATTGATCAGTCCGCACATCAGTCCGTCTGTGACTCCCGGTTCCACGTCTTCTCATGTGGGAATGTTCCTCGGACCATCTACGCCACCATCGTACCACCACCGATACTTCCCGTCCAGTTCGCTCCGCAATACGATGATACAACCACCCGGCCTCGCGGAGTCCGACTAGACGACCTCACTCAAAGTCCGATAACTGCTGAAATCGTACATGTCTTCCATGTCCAGTCATTGCAGCTTCTTCAGGGTCTTTGCACGTGTCAATATGCCGACGACTGATTACATTCACTTCGCCGTACTCCTTAAAAACCACCGATGATGATTTGCATATTATGCTGTGCTGTGGCATAAGCGCTCACCGGTTGGTCCCAAAATTAACATCACACCTATGTAAACTTGACCCCATTAACATATGTAAATTTCATGATCGTCCGCCAATTCCTTCTTGTTCTTTTTTCACTTTCCAGCAGTGTACACACAATTTATTGTATAAATGCGTACTTATGTCAATACAGTTTGATAACGTCAGACAAAACAAAAACAAAAAAGGCAAACTGGCACACAGTGATAAAAAGTTAATGTCAAGTATGTTCAAAGAGTTCGCCATTGCCCACGATAGACATTTGTATTCGTGAAAGTAACTCTGCATGCACATTTCTCAGCATGGAAGGTGTCACACTACTGCAAGCATCTGTAACACGACGACGTAGATCCAGCAGACTTGTAGGCGCTGTTGCATACATCTGATTTTTTACGTAACCCCAGAAATCCAAGCTTGCCATTCTCACACGGCGTACGTAGACCTAAACTTCTGATCAGGGTACATCCTGCTACTGGTTTTTATATCGTAGGTACAGTACAATGTCACAATCTGCATTTGAATACGGCTACATATGCGAAATGGGAATATGCAGATTCGAATCGTCACCCATCGATTTCAGACATTGTAGGGTATTCAGGCGACAATTTATCTTATCCAAGTGAAACAAATGTTGTTTTGTACTAATTAATTGATGCTCTACAACTTTGTAATTGCAAATTTTGCTCTATCTCTTTTCGTTTTCGATTTGCAATGGCTAACTTCTGCATTTTGCCACTAGGGGCGCTGCTATTGATTGCATTCCATCGGGTGTAGTCGCTTTACTATACCATTATCTCACTTGCATAACTGTACTTTTTTCCGTTCGCAAGTTATTCCAGGCTAAAGGGACTTTCCTATGCACCCTGTATATAGCAAATGGAAAACTTGCCCCCCCCCCCCCGGTAATTTTCCCCGAGTTTTCCCTGATTTTTGGAAACATTTTCAAATTCCCTGAGAATTCCAGGTTTTCACTGTTTTCCAGGTTGAGTGGGATTCCTGTTGTTAGCATATATATGTAGATGTCCTACATTTTGCTGTTTCCCATGTAGCTACCCTTCAGAAAACTTGATTATGTTGTCCTGAAACAGGAATCAAACTTGTATTTTCAATTTACACTTGCGGGCAATGAAATTTACACAGCTAGAAGAAAACATGCTACAACTGCGAAACTTTGCAAATAGCTAGAGTGCATGCTGTTATACAAATGATTCACGTTCGGTATGAGTGCGCATTATTAAACACCCTGCGGTGGCGCTGCATGCACGAATCGGCAGCGTTATAAACCGGCGTGTAGTTGATGCCCCATGAAAGCGAAAAGCACCGGCTGACACAAGCAAGAGTACGGAGTGACAAGAATGCCAGGTAGACGCCAGAGACGTAGAGTTACGCAACTTACGGACTTTGAGAGAGGCCTGATCATTGGACGGATAATCGCAGGGTGGTCGGCACGCCACATCGCCCGCCATGTGGGTTGTTCTGACCATACCGTCTGATTACGTTGGGAGCAGTGGACACATTACAGCACTGCCACATAGCAGAGCAGCTCTGGACAGACCAGGAGGACCACCGGTAGAGAGGATTGACGGATCGTGCGCCAGGCACGAACGGATCCCACAGGGACCTGGTCCACTATACAGGAAGATGTAGCGGCTCCTGTATGCCCATGAACCATTTTCCAACGCCTCGCAGAAGCGAATCTGCAATTCCAGTGCCCCTTACGTGTGCTGCCATTAACACAGGAACATCGGCGGCTCTGTGTGCAGTGGTGCCAAGCTAGAGCGACGTGGAATGCCACAGACTGGCGACGTGTGGTGTTTAGCGATGAATGCCACTTCGTTTTGGGGACAGATGATCATCGTGTCCGGGTGTGGAAGTCCCAGGGTCAATGGTACAATCCCAACCTCACTATCGAGCTCCACACACCTCTCCCACTGCAGGCATTATGGTCTGGGAAGCCATAGCCTACGACAGCCAATCAGCTCTAGTAGTGGTACATAGATCATTGACAGGCCAGCGGTATGTGGGCGAGATCCTACGGGCCCCATGTGCTCTCGTACCTGGCCGGGATTCCAGGTGTGCTATACCAGCAAAATAATGCCCGCCTGCACACGGTTCAGGTTGCCCTGGACTGCCTACGTCATGTCCAGACACTTCCACGGCCTGCCCGCTTCCTGGACATGTCCCATATGGAGCATATGTGGGACCAGTTGAAACGCTGGCTGCCACCATGCCGCACTATCAGAGATTTGGAGCACACCATCCAACACGTGTGGGCAAGTCTGCCGCAGGACAACATCAGGTGTCTGTTCACATCCATGCCAGACCGTATTGCAGCATGTATCGCCAAATGAGGCAGTGCGATGCGCTATTGAAGATGACCGGACTGCGTGCCACAGATCCCTCTGTAATTGTTCTGTAGCTGTTTTTACCATCATGTGCATCATCAAGTCCATAAAATTTCAGTTAAATCCGATGCTTCCTTCTTGGTGCACAAATTTCATTCTCTGTGAGTGCATGTTCAAGCATGCAGCACAGAAGTTAAATTGACCTTCATCCACCTGTGGATCATAAATGGTTGTTGGGGCTACAACGAAACATTGGATTGCTTTGATTAGCGTTCATCTGGAAAATTGTTCGAATTTCTAAGCTAAATCTGCTTAGCTTCACTTACTTGGAACTTTGTTTTCCTGAGTTGTGAAGTGGTAGCATGCTCGAATAGAAATTGGGAGATGTGGGTTCCATTTCTGTTCCAGAGCAATGCAATTTTAAAGTTTTCAGAAGAGTGGCTTCCAATTCACAATCTCGCAGACTCTTCTGTCACTCATACCAACAGTACGCAAACTAAGTTCTCCCCTCCCCACCCTGAAAGACAAAGATATTCAGTGGCTTTTCCTCCATCAGACTCCCCACCCCTATCACCCTTCATCGCTTTCGCGTTGTCCCCCCCCCCCCCGACTGCACTAATTGTCAAGTTTTAGCCAATCTGGCTCATGTGTATCAGCAATGTCCTGTTGTTACTCCTTTGCTCCAATATATGTTCCGAATCATGCATTTAGCTTGCCACGTTACTCATCCCATCCGCGACTACTTGTTTCTTTTCATCTGTGATCCTAGCACAGCTTGCCATTCTGACAACTGCCTTTTTATTTTTATTTTGACAAAAATCAATTATCTATCATGTCCAAATAAAACTTCTTAATACAACCTCCCATCTTTCTGCAAGAAGAGTTAGCAAATTTCTATGTACTTCTTTCCATATTTTTTTAAAATGCTGACCACAACTAGAATACAATCACACACTTAAAATCTCAAGTGTTTCTCAATTTCATGTTAAATGGTCCATGCAAACAGGATGGCTCTCACTTCATCAAAACAGAATGACTCAGAATTTAAGCCCTCAATTCCATTGTGTGTGTATATATATATATATATATATATATATATATATGGGATGTAAGGTCAGGTGATGCGTAACATCACAGCCTCTCCTTGACAAATGTCAACCCCGCCTTCTCGTGGTGCATCCTGTTCCCACTAAAGGGGCTCTGACGACCGCCAATAGCGGTATAACTATACCATCGGGATTAGAGGAAATTCTATCCCACACTCACCAACCCGCTTGGCCAGCGTGGTGAGTTATGGCCAAACCCCTCCAAAATGATTCCACAACTTAAATCTTGGCCCTCAGTCTCCGGCAGCTGGAATGTACCTGGCCAAGGCAGCGGCCAGTGCGACATGAAGGCAGAGGGTGCTAAGAATCCCCGGAGGACCGGACTAGGCTGCCATCTGATGCTGACCTTGGCTACGTACAATGGACGCTCCCTATCTTCTGATTCAAGGCTTCTTGAATTGGAAGAGGAACTACAAAGGATCGAGTGGGACATCGTGGGGCTAAGTGAGGTAAGGAGAAAAGGAGAAGATCTCATCGAACTGAAAAGTGGACATCTCTTCTACTATCGTGGGACAGATACTGGCAGAACTAGTGGTGTTGGATTTATAATAAACAAGAAACTGAAGGATAAAGTTGTAGAAGTTGAAAGTTACTCTGACAGAGCTGCACGACTTGTTATCCAACTCTCGAAAAGATACCAGGCTCAGATTATTCAAACTTATGCACCCACCACAAGTCATCCTCAAGAAGAAATTGAAGAATTTTATGAGGAAATTTGTCATCTAAATAATAAAGGTAAGCAGCACTTGAAAATAATTATGGGAGATTTCAATGCAAAAATAGGGCAACGGCAACAGAATGAAACTTCAGTAGGTAAATTCGGTCACGGCAACAGAAACCAGCGTGGAAATACTCTCGTTGAGTTTGCAGAGGCAGAAGGGTTTTTCATCTTGAACTCCTTCTTCAAGAAAAAGCCACACAGGAAATGGACATGGAGACATCCAAATGGGACGACAAGTGAAATTGATTTTATTATGTGTAACAAAAAATTCGTCATAGAAGACTGCAGTGTGCTAAACAAGTTCAACACAGGTAGTGACCATAGATTGGTGAGATGTAAGATGCACCTCAACACTAAACTTGAACGTGGCAAGCTCATAAGACAAACAAAATCTATTGACATAACCAACCTTAAAAAACACCATAATACCTTCAAGTTAGAACTGAAGAACAGGTTCTCTGCTTTAGAAGGCCTAACATCGGAAGAAGTGGACATCTCTGAAGTTAACAGAAAAGTAACCAAAGCTCTTATGGAAACAGCAACAAAATTAGCTGGGTCTAAGAACAAGTTGCATGTAAATAAATTATCAGGAAAAACGAAAATGTTGATGCAAAAAGAAGAGAGATGAGGACAACTAAAGAAGATGTGACTGCCAAAGTGGAATATATAGAGCTATGCAAGACAGTAAGAAAAGTATCACTGAAGACGTAAGAAAATTCAACTGTGAACTAGTGAGGAAAGCAATTGAAAACAACCAAAGCCTAAAGATAGCAAAGGGACATCTCAGTAAGGGAAGAAAACAGATTATGGCACTGAGAAAAGAAGATGGTTCTGTAACAAGAAATAGAGGCGAAATTTTGACAAGAGTGAAAGATTTCTACTCCAAATTATATGAAAGGGATGATATATGCACTCCAGACATCATGAAAGATACCAGTACAAGAGTTCCTCCAGTCCTTCCAGCAGAAGTTGCACATGCAATCAAGAACATGAAGCGGGGAAAAGCTCCAGGAGAAGATGGAATTACTGTAGACATCATACAAGAAGCAAGTGGAGAAATCGAAACAGTACTCGCCCAAATTTTCACTCGATGCCTTAATGAAGGAAAGATTCCTGAGGATTGGAACACCGCTACAATGATCCTGCTACATAAGAAAGGTGACATTGAGGATCTCGGAAACTACAGACCTATCAGCCTCCTATCAGTAGTTTATAAAATCTTCACTAAAGTTCTTTCACACCGCTTGAAGGTAACACTGGACATGGCTCAACCGAGAGAACAAGCTGGATTCAGGAGTGGCTACAGCACAATAGATCATATCCACGTGCTGAGAGAACTAATTGAAAGAGCGAGGGAATATGA
The DNA here is from genome assembly GCA_039090855.1 of Macrothele yani. Classification (NCBI taxonomy): domain Eukaryota; kingdom Metazoa; phylum Arthropoda; class Arachnida; order Araneae; family Macrothelidae; genus Macrothele; species Macrothele yani. The sequence continues at coordinate 49,107,727 of CM077009.1, forward strand.
ACTTCCATTGTGCATGGCTTTTATCGATTATGAAAAAGCCTTTGATTCGGTGAAACCATCAGCAGTTACAATGGCTCTGAAAACCTGCGGTATTGAAGATGCATACATTAATATTATTAATAACATCTATGAAAATGCAAGTGCAAAGATTAGGCTGTTTGAAAATACAACACACGTAAAAATTGGAAAGGGAGTGAGACAAGGTGACACCATATCTCCGAAGCTGTTTAATGCCACATTGGAGTGTGTTTTTCAGTCGCTGAGCTGGGAAAACAAAGGGATAAAGATTAATGGAGATTATCTAACCCACCTTCGTTTTGCTGATGACGTAGTCATTTTTGCAACTACCCCATCAGAGCTGCAGAGTATGATCCAGGAACTTGCTGACAAGAGTAAAGAAGTGGGATTCAAAATGAACTTTCAGAAGACAAAAGTGATGTTCAATGCTTTTACAAGAAATGAAGATTTATCGATTGATGGAGAAAAGCTGGAGATAACAGACACGTACGTTTATCTTGGACAGCAGATATCAAGTGAGGGTCACATTGATGAAGAAATTAATCGGCGTACAAAACTTGCCTGGAGAGCTTTTGGAAGAAACAGCATAATTTTCAAGAGCAATATGCCATTATGTCTTAAAAGAAAAGTGTTTGATCAATGCATCCTTCCAGTGCTTACGTATGGTGCAGAGACGTGGACCTTAACTAAAAGAGACATACAAAGGCTGCAGACAACTCAAAGAAGCATGGAGAGGTGCATACTTGGTGTAACCAGGAGAGATAAGAAGAGGAACTCGTGGATCCGAAAAATGACAAGAGTGGAAGACATCATGATCAGAGTTAAATCCCTGAAATGGCAATGGGCTGGACATACTGCCAGAAGGACAGATCATCGATGGACAGCCGAAATTTTAGATTGGATTCCAAGGGACAGGAAAAGACCCAGAAGAAGACCACATGGGAGATGGGTGGATGAAATTCGAAAGTATGCAGGGGTGACATGGAGGAGACTGGCACAAGACAGACCGTTGTGGAGGAAACTTGGGGAGACCTTCGTCCAGCAGTGGATTGATAATGGTTGACAATGATGATGATGATGATGATGATATATATATATATATATATATATATATATATTTTTTTTTTTTTTTTTTTTATGTGTATTTCAACTGTTCATCAATTCTCCAGTTTTTTTTCTACGTTTGTGGCTTCACATCATGAGAACCCTGACCTCGGACACTAACCCGGAAGACACATGACTAATCTCACTTTCTGCGTTGTTTGCGAACTTTCACTGCATTATATATATATACACAATATAAAATACATTAAAATCACAAATCCAAAAACACTTAACTTACCTCATCAAATGAAATGTGATAGCCAAAGTAAATAACTAGCCCAAGAAAAAGTATCAAAAATAACAAATCATCTCGAAGATTCAGCTGTCATCATCAGGAAGACCCCAGCTGAATATATGGCCTTTCAAAACGACAGCAAAGGCAGACAAAGTCAATACCTGCTGTGTGGGTGGTCCCCTAGGCCATAAATGGAAAAAACAATAAACCCAAGTAAGATAAAAAAAACAAAAAATACAAAACAAATAAGTAAATAAAGGTAGCAATCCAGAGACACACTAAGAAGGTCTTTTGTGGCCTAGGGGACCCACACAGCAGGTATTGACTTTGTCTGCCTTTGCTGTCGTTTTGAAAGGCCATATATTCAGCTGGGGTCTTCCTGATGATGACAGCTGAATCTTCGAGATGATTTGTTATTTTTGATACTTTTTCTTGGGCTAGTTATTTACTTTGGCTATCACATTTCATTTGATGAGGTAAGTTAAGTGTTTTTGGATTTGTGATTTTAATGTATTTTATATCGTATATATGAGCACAGTTCGGTCTGCTGCATCGCGCGTCTGGATATGTGCGTGTATTTCTTTGTAATATTTTTTGCAATTTTTGACGTCATTTTCTTGTGTGTATGGTATACGCAGTGTTTTCGTTTAGAGTTTATATATATATATATATATACACACATACACTACTACCAACAAGTAATTGGACACCTGTGATAGCAAAGGAAAATGAAGTTTATTCACCTTCAATAGTTGGTGGAGCCTCCACGAGCGGCGATTACAGCTGCGACCCTCCAGGGCATACTCTCAACCAGGAGTTGTACGACAGCTAGCGGTATTTTCTTCCACTCGGCTTGGAGAAGACAGGTCAGTTCCTTCACTGATTTCAGATGGTGGGGGCACCCCTTAAGTCGGCGCTCCAACTCGTCCCAGAGGTGCTCGATAGGGTTAAGGTCCGGGCTCTGCGCAGGCCAGTCCATTCGATTAACCACACTGTCACCATACCAAGCCATGGTGGACCTCGCAACATGACAGGTGGCATCGTCATGCTGAAAGTAACATGGGTCCACCTCGTAAAACTGCCACAACGTAGGAAGCGCATGGTCATCCAAAATGGTGCAGTAGGTCTCGGCGCGAGTCTACCAGGAATTGCGACCAAGGGTCGCGTGATATACCAGGAGAAACACCCCCATAGCATAATTCCTCCAAAACCGCCGAACTTCACAGTTGGCACAATACATTCCGGCAGGAGGCGTTCTCCAGGCAGACGCCAAACCCAGACCTTGCCATCCGAACGGTAGAAGGTGAACCTTGATTCTTCACTCTAGAGAACCTGTTTCCATTGTTCAACGGTCCACTGTCAACGTTCTTTGCACCACGTTAGCCGAGCAGCGCTATTGGACTTGGTGATCAAAGGCTTGTGGGCGGCAGCACGTCCATGATAACCGAGCAGATGGGCTTCCTTATGGATGGTATTCATCGAAAGAACACTCCCGGATGCCTGTTGAAACTCCTCGCGGATGTGGCCCATCGATTTGGTGCGGTTCTTCCAAATTTCTCTGGCCAGCACCCGTCGGTCTCTAACTCCCATTTTTGTGGGTCTGCCGGGTCGGGGCACATTCCGACAGTCACCTCTCATCTTCCACTTGCCAATCACGTAGGCCACTGTCGATTTTGGGTACTTCAACTCGCTGGATATGTCACGTATGGATCGGCCATTTCTGTGATACCCGACGATTACACCTTTCTCGAAATCAGAGAGCTCCGAACTGCATGGCATCTTGCATGCGACTGGTTGCATTGTTGTTTCCCACACAATATTTAACGGCAGCGGCCGTGACGTGTATCAGGACTGCAGATATCGTCGATTGCAGGGGTGTCCAATTACTTGCTGATAGATAGTGTATATATATATTATTATTTTTTTTTGCTTCTTTTCTGCCCTCCAACTGTTATCAACAAAATCTCAGCTGTTTCTCAAGTTTATGTTAAATGGTCTATGCAAACAGGATGGCTCTCACTTCTTCAAAACAGAATCCGACTCAGGATATAACCCACCCACCCCCAATTCCATTGTATATATTTTTTTTAATGTGTATTTCAACTGCTTCATCAATTCTTCAGTTTTTTTCTACGTTTCTGTGTTCACATCACAGAGAACTCTTACCTCGGACATTAACCCGGAAATCACATAACTCCTCTCACTTTCTGCGTTTCTGCAATATAATGCAGTGAACTTTCACTGCATTATATTTTCTCACTTCTTTTCTGGCCTCCAACTGTTATCAACAAATTGGTGATTTGCATATCCAAAACTCAAGCACAGTTTGTTCAAAATCAAGCTCACCACCATCTGTAAATTTGCATATGTTTTCAAGTTCACTCTCTTCGCTTTTTGCAGATATGCATTTGTTTCAAAGACAATCTCAATACCATTTGTAAAAAAATGTATATATTTCGAATTCACACTCAACATTTGTAAAAAAATTCATATCCATTTTCATGCCTATTCCCACATGTAAATACTCATCACTCTTTTGAAATCTGTAAATATTTCATTTTTTTTTATTTATTTATTATTTTTTTTTTCATTCCACGAAAAAACAGCACTTGAACTATAATGGAAAACAGAAAAAATGTCCGTTTGTTTTTCGGTTTGGGGTTTTAATGACCATCATGAGCAACTCAATGGGCTATAATAAGTATTGGGTTGTTGGAAAAGTCATGACGTATTTTGGCACCTGATGGCGCTTTTGGAAGTACTAGAGGCATGCGCAGCTCTGTTATCGCTATGGCATTCGACAGGTGCCAGTCTAAAAGGAATAATGGGCGATTTGGTTGATTTGCGGAGATTTGATATCAAGTTGAAGATGGAAGGGCAAACTGTGCATTTTCGCCATATTTTACTGTTTTACTTCTGTAAAGGGAAGAATGTGCATTAAGATTGTGAAAAGTTGCGTAAAGTGTACAGTGATAATGCTCTACAAGAACGTCTGTGCCAGTGGTGATTCGCAAAATTCTGTGCTGGTGATTTTGACCTCAACGATGCTCCTCAGTTGGGGAGGCCCACCGAGGTTGATGACGACCAAATCAAGGCATTGATCTAGTCAAACCCACGTTACACGACACGAGAGATTGCAGACACATTGCACATCCATCATTCAAGCGTTCACGACCACCTGAAGAAGCTGGGATACGTAGTAAGCAAGCTCGATGTGTGGGTTCCTCATGAACTCAAAGAAGCTCAATTGACGGCGCGTATAAACATCTGTGATATGCTCATTAAACGTGAGGAAAATGATCCTTTTTCTAAGTGACTGATAACTGGTGACGAAAAGTGGATTGTGTACAACAATGTGCTGCACAAACGGTATTGGTCCCGACATGCTGCTTCGCCTCAAACAACATTCAAAGCAGACATTCATCAGCGGAAGGTTCTGGTCTCAGTGTGGTGGGATTTTAAAGGTGTCGTGTTTTTTAGCTCCTACCACGGAACCAAACAATCAATTTGAATGTGTACTGTCGCCAATTGGACAGTTTGAATGAATCCATCATCCAGAAACATTCAAAGCTCGTTCATCAAAAAGGTGTTGTGTTCCATCACGACAACGCGAGACCACGCACAAGTTTGATCACCCGCCAAAAATTATTGGAGCTTGTGTGGGATGTGTTGCCACACCCAGCATACTTGCCTGACCTTGCACCATCAGACTTCCACTTGTTTCACTCTCTTCAACAGTCCCTGCGTGGTATAACGTTCAATTCAGATGAGGCAGTAAATCAGCACCTTGTACAGTTTTTCTCCACGAAAGACAAGTTCTTCTATGAACGAGGCATTTTGCAGCTCAAGATGGCAAAAGGTTATCGAACAAAATGGGCATTATATCATTGATTGATCTTAGTTCTTTCTATCAATAAATGACCTTTGGAAAACATGGCTAAAATACGTCATGACTTTTCTGACAACCCAATAGTTGTCCATCCCTAATTTAGGACCACTGTTTCCTCTAGGGAAGAGAGAGAGCTTTTGGAAGCTTTCATATATATATATATATATATCAGAAGTCTTCGCAACTTGTTAATGACAATGGCATCCACCCCATTTCTATCAAGCGCGTGGAAGCAACTAACCAAAACCCGTGACTGTAAACACTGTTTATGATATCATATACAATTTTAATACTTACGTGCCATTCGTCCTGATGAAGCTAGGTCAGTGCCCAGAGAAACCATGGTCGGCTTGAAAAAATAAATATTTGTGACAAACCACATTGTATTCTCTTAATACGTATAATCGTCACAAGACTGTAGTAGTCTTCAAGATCAAGAGAGAGCTAGTGCCATAATGCAAACTCGACATCCATGTTTCACCAGGATTCAAACTCGGACCCATCTCGGACAAATGGTCAGAAGCCAGTGCTTAGACCACTGTGTAACCGTGGTGGCAAACAGCAAAGTGTACAGCATCTATATGATGACAATGATATATAATAGGATATTGGTGACTGAAAATGGACCACCACTTGAGAATGCAATGACAGACCTCACCCCATACCCCATTCCCTTACAAACAACAACAAAAAAAAAAAAAAAAAAAAAGGCTTAATGCCTTGAAGTTTGAGAAGCTTGACTTTTTACTTAAATTGCATAAATGGTGACTAAATTTCTTTGATGAAAATATTGTTATGCACAAATAATGGTGATCTAACATTACTGAAGTTACTTACCGCGTTGTTATACCTCTAATGTTGTTTTGAAAGACTATGTTTTTGTGATATACTGAAAAATCATGGGGCTCTTTAAAGAAATGCAAAAGCTGAAATGAAAGCAAATCACATAAATCATAAATACTAAAATAATATTATAATGATTCTGCACAATCACCACTATAAACAAGAAAAAAAGTATAAAACAAAGATGCTAAAACAAAAACAAAAAATAAAAAATACCGATGAAATTGATATGCAAGTTATAAAATTTACAAAAGTGTACTGACATACCATCAAAATTTAATTTTCATAATGCTAGAAAAATGTGCTGATGGGAAATTCAAATTTTGTGCATTTTTAGAAGTCAATAACATAGTTGTCAACTTTGAAGTGTTAAAAATATGGAAATATTCTGATATGTTCTGTGTGTATAGTTAGGAATTATTGAGAAGCTTCTATGTATAATTTAGGGAAAGTATAAATATTAGATATTGTCATAATTTATATAAAAGACCCATAGTTACAATAAAATAAGTCCTACCTTTCATGGAGAAACTCAGTACTGTTTCAGCAAAAGAAATGTGAATGATTTCACTTTTTGCAAGACATTTTTGGTTGTGAGCTATTTCAAAGCACTTCTGGCCCTACCAACACAATATTGTCATCAAACATTTTTCTAGCATGTCATCAGTCACTGATAATCTAAACTGAGTTCTGATTTTTTTTTTCTGTTTTTTTTTAACTTCACTGAATAGTCTTTCACACTCTGCATCAGAGTGAGGAAGATTCAAAACTGATACCATTAGTCTTAACACCTTATCATATCTAGCAAGCATTTTTGACTTCATTTTAAAGCAATATTAAATTTCAAAATTGGTACCCACTTCTGTGACGCGTAAAATTGTTTTCATGGCAGACTGAATTATAGTGCTGAATTTTAAAATTTAATTTCACTTAAAATGTAGATTTTTCCATTCTGCAGTCACTTCTTGCTATACAAGAAACAAAAAATGAGCACGCATTTTTTACTTTTGTTTGAAAAAAAAATTGAAATTCAAAATCAGAACTCTGTCACCACCTTTAATAACACATAGTCAGTTTCAACTTTAATTTCATTTTAAAAAAAAGGGGAAAATGCTCACCCTGTTCCTTGACACACATAAATAACACATGGAAAGGCATGCACTTTATGCAACACTGAACTTAGAAAATCAACACTGCTTGCTGTTTACTCACTCTTCCAAGGAAACAATCTTATGAGTCATGGAAATGGCACCAACTCCATCATGGTCAGATTTCACAGATTTTGAAATTTAATTTTACCTAGAAAGAAGGGGAAGGGGCAAAAATGCTTGGTCTATTGATTGAATTTGAAGAGACCATTAGAAATAGGAAAACCTGAATTTAATTAGATTTTTTTTCAAATATAAAGTTGCTATTTTACACTATTAATGAAAAAATAATTGAGGAATGAGATTTGAAAAATATTAAAAAGGAATATAATCAGGAAAAAAAAAGTAGAATGTTATAAAAAAATTTTTAAATGTGGTAAACCACAGAACATTCTCATCCTCACCAGAATTGCAACCTTTCTGTGATGTCTCGGTCCCAGTGCACACTATGTTGTACTATATGAAAAAAATAATAAAAAGGAATAAAAGAAAAAACCCTTTTTAATAAAGAATAAAAAAATACTTTTTTTTTTTTTTTATGATTGGAGGTTTAACAACCACTGAGAACAACTCAATGGGCTATAAGCAGTCGCCCGTCCCTAATTTAGGGCCATGGGCTCCAGGGAAGGGAAAGAGCCAGTGCCATAAGACAAACACAACATCCATGCCTCACCCGGATTCGAACCCAGACCCACCTCGCACGAATGATCAGAAGCCATCGCTTAGACCACGGCGCCACCGGGGTAGTAAAATTACTTTCACCAGCATCTCACAGATATTGTGAAACACATTAAAAAATGGGACAAAATTGCAGGAAATTGGGAGAGTTAGAAACTATGCAATCACCATACACTTCTAATGGGGAAGGGGAACTACATACTACCGATTATGAGCCAGGTAACTCATTTATTTGTGTGTTCATCATTTATGATATCTTTCCCAGCATTCCAACACTCCAAAAATCTGCAATGTTGCAAAACAAATGAAGGCAAAATAAGAAAAACTAATGAAGAAATGTTCTTTGTGAATGCTTGGCAGGCTTACAAAGCTTGTGTTCAAGTGCAAAAATGCTATTATTAGTGGTTACCATTCAGCCAACTCCTCAGAAAACTTGAAAAGTGCATCATCCTTGAAAATCTAACCTCAGCATAACCAAAATTTTCACCCTAATTATTGCTGCTTTTACATCTCTCACAACCAGCCTTTGCAAATGTCAGTAGCCAGTCGCCAAGTGGCGACCAGATATTTTGGAGTGGCTGGTAAATTTTTTAATATAGTAGCCAAAGATGGCCAGTAGATTTTTTTCCCAAGTGAGCAACTGTTTTTGTATGACTTTTCTCCCCACTTGTGAATGAATATTGAGTTTAGTTTTCTCGCCCGTGTTCCTGCAGTTGCTTCGAAAATGAATGGAAGTGAAGGCAGGGCTATAGAAGAGAAGGGCTGGTCCTTAGAGCTAACTCTCCTGAAGCTGGAAGTTGGAGGTGATGACGTAGTCATGCTGCACCAGTAGCATGGCGATGGATTCTCTGAAGCCATTGTTGCACGGGAACTGTGAACTACTCAGTGCGAAAAGGCAAAAAAATTGCACAAACCTGAAACCCTGGAGTAAAGGGAATGAGAAGAAACTCAACTCTCTGTCATCATCATAATTTAAAAGATACAATATATTCTCTAAACATATGTTTCTAACATTACAGTATTGGGCATATCGAACTGAGTCTTCATGAAAACACAGTTGACACATTTCTTCGAAGTTTTTAATTTGCTTTTATTTTTTAAAGTACTCATATTTTCACCTTGCTTTTTAATTGCTGAATTTCAGAAATTATTAATAGAGATTCCTAAAAAAAGGCCCATTTTTTCAATCGATGAACAGAAACTTTGCAATATATATTTTTTCCTGCCTTTTGGTTTGGAGATCATTCTCAAATATTGAATTTTTTTATTTAAATTATCATTACAGATTTGTAAAAAATTGCAGTTAAAGCATTCTCTCATTTGTACATTGCCACTGATTCCTCATTTCGCACTCCAGCGCTCGTTTCACTTTTAGTATCCAGATCAATTTTCTTGGGGTTTAATTCACTTAATTGTTTCAAAGCATTTCGAACATATATATTTTTTTTAAACTGTGTCTCTGGGTCCTCTGCATCATTTCTTCAGAATTAAAAGAAGGTACATTTATCCAGGACACAGCATCAGATTTGAGTCTCTCTCGCAACTTAGGCAATCCAAGTAATCGATTTGATTTTTCATATTAACTTAACAACCACAACTCTGAAATGTTCGCTACAAATTCTGGTGTATTCAACATTAACAGAGCCCAGTCTTCGACACTTTTTCATTTATTCTTTTACCAGCACTGGTTTATTTTGGGAAAAAGCATACAATACAATATTTTCCCCTTTTCAGTACCTGTGTTTATTCTGAAACATTGCAATGGCTCACGAGAATATTTGTTAAAAAAACAAAAGGGTGCACCGATTTATGCAGCTAAACTAACAATTTATATATCATACATGCACACAACACAGTACACACACTATTAAATATTCACCACAATTAATATTTTTAGATGGGTACTAATAAATATATTGCATCTCTGTTTAGCCACATAAATGCTGAACAAAAAGAAACAAACTGTTATGGAAATGTTTTTAGCATGATGCAGCTGCTACATCTAATGCCATGTAGTACTGCTCCTTGTGAGCATGGCTTTTCAGAAATGAACCTCATAAAAACGAGTAATCGGGCATGTCTGAATAGTGACACCTTAAATGACTTAATGATGATTAGCAGTGGCAGCTCGTGGCAACTGAAACAGGTGGGGCCAGTAGCCGAAGTCAAACAATGAAATAAACAAATCTGTCATAATTAGGCCAACTATTCAGACCCCCACCCCACCCCACCCCCAAGATTCCTTTACTCTGCCTCTGTTTACCTCCTTGACTCACAATAGTGCCCAAATCAGGCAGGAATGTGTCAACTATTATATTGCACACGAAAAAAATTTCCTCAGAATAGAATGCATAATTATTAACAGAAAAATGTTAAAACTCCTTAAATAAAAATTTTACCTTAAAACATAAGCATTAATTTATGTTAGTTGTGCTGTGTTTCTTCAGATTTCTCAACTGAGGAATAATCACAGAATTCACAGGATAAAAAAATGTAGTGAAAAAATAATAACTCCAAATATTGGCAGGGAGGGAATGTTTCATGAATTTCATCCCATATAGAACGAGTACCATACTACCAAAAAAAAAAAAAAAAAATTCTAGAAATAGAAATTTTTAGGTGGGGCCCAGCCCTTAATGATGAACCGCCCCTGATGATTAGATGCAATGGCCCTTCAAATGAAGATTTTGATCCTCAAAATGCTATTCAATTGTGGTGGGCAGATACCTCTGATGGGAAGATCAGACACAGTAGATATCAGCAGTAAACTGTATCAACATTATTAGAGACACTTAATATGTATATATATATCCTAGGTTTTATCCCTTTGTTTTAAGTATTATTAAAGAAACTGGACATCTAACTTCAATGGCATCTCAAAAAAAAATTATGTCTGTAAATTGAGATAGTAAGAGTAATGATATTACAGCCATCAAAATAAATTGTTAAAATGCAATCAATTTGAAACAAAAGCATATGCAATATTTGCAGTAACTGCTCTGCATCTGTTTTTATGAAGTTAATGGGGGAGGAGTCTCTCATTAGAAAGAAAAAAAAAACATTCACCCATTTAATTTCATAGAAACTTAAGTAGAAGTTAGTGAATAATTATTTTTTTCAACTTTGCATGGCCAGTAGATTTTGTCATTTGGTTAGTAAAAATTTTACCCCACTAGCCACATTGGCTAGTAGAAATTTCAGCAGTTTCGAAGGGCTGCTCACAATAACGTACACTCACGGACAATGAAATTTGCGCACCTAGAAGAAAACATGCTAAAACCGCAAAACTTTGCAAATAGCTAGAGTGTGTACTGTTATGTAAATGATCCACGTTTGGTGCGATCACACATGACCGCACACCCTGTGGTGGCACTGCAAGCAATAAACAGCAGCCTTACAAACCGGTGTGTAGTCAATGCCCCACAAAAGTGAAAAGCACCAGCCAATGCAAGCAAGAGTATAGAGTAACAAGAATGCCGGGTAGATGCCAGAGACATCGATTTACGCAACTTATGTACTTTGAGAGAGAGGCCTCATCATTGGGCTGAAAACCGTCAAGTGGTCGGTGCACTGTATAGCCGGCCACGTGGATCGTTCTGACCATACTGTCCAATTGTGTTGGGAGCAGTGGACACGTGACGCCACTGCCACACGGCGGAACGGCTCTGGATGGACCACACGTAGAGAGGATCGACAGATCGTGCACCAGGCACGAACGGATCCCACAGGGATCCAGTCCACTTTACAGGTAGATGTAACTGCTTCTGTGTACTCACGAACCATTTACCGGCACCTCGCGGAAGCGAATCTGTGATCCCAGCGCCCCTTACGTGTGCTGCCATTAACACCGGAATATCGCTGGCTCTTTGTGCAGTGGTGCCAGGCCACAGCAACGTGGAACACCACAGACTGGCGACGTGTGGTGTTTAGCAGAGTGCCACTTCGTTTTGGGGACAGATGGTCATTGTGTCCGGGTGTGGAGGTCCCCGGGTCAACAGCACAATCCCGACCTTGCTATAGAGCACACCTCCCCCACTGCAGGCATTATGGTCTGGTGGTCCATATCCTACGATAGCCGATCAGCTCTAGTAATGGTGCGTGGATCATTGGCGGGCCAGCGATATGTGGATGAGATCCTATGGCTCCATGTGCTCCAATTCCTGGCCGGGATTCCAGGTGCGCTATACCAGCAGGTGAATGCCCACCTGCACACTGCTTGGGTTGCCCAGGACTGCCTAAGTCATGTCCAGATACTTCCATGGCCTGCTCGCTTCCCGGACATGTCGCCTACGAGCATGTGTGGGACCAGTTGTGACGCCGGCTGCTGCCGTGCCGCACTATCCAGGATTTGGAGCATACCGTCCAAAGCGTATGGGCCAGTCTTCTGCAGGACAACATCAGGCGTCTGTTCGCCTCCATGCCGGACTGCATTGTAGCACGTATCACAGCACGAGGCAGTGCGACGCGCTATGGAAAATGACCTGGCTGCGTACCACAGATCCCTCTGTAATTGTCCTCCAGCTCTGTTTTTTGCCATCATGTGTATCATTCATCTGTATCATTATGTCCATAAAATTTCAGTTAAATCCGATGCTTCCATTTTGGTGCACAAATTTCGTTGTCCTTGAGTGTATTTTCACGTAACTGAAGCATAGGAAGCAGAGACAACTTCAGAGTTGAGAAGGTCATCCCTTGTAGCAATGACAATTTTAACCTACCAAATGTTACCCAGACTGAAAATGGTAATTTCTAGGAGGAGATAGAGGATGCCAACTAGCTTGATCGTTTTTTTTAATTCCTAGTGCTTCTTTTTTTAATTCCCCAGAGTCATTTGGTTGGGCAAGCCATCCAGCTGTTTTCCTTTGCTGTCCAACTGCTCAGGTCATTTAAATATTATACATTATTTGGAAAGGATTTACCGGTACCCACACCTATTCATTACACTGAGGGAATTGTGGCTATTAAGTGAACACATTTCAAAGTGTTCATTTTGTCATAAACTATGAATTACAAGTTATAAAAAAGTTCTGCACAGTTATTCAATTATTTTTTTTTCCTTCAGCTGGTCACAATTCTGAAAGTAGACATCAGAACATTTTCATTTTTGCTTGTTGTATGAATTTAAACTCTAAATGGAAGTATCTGCTGCAGATTGTTGAATTAACTCCTTAGGGACCGCTCCCGTCAATACGACGGGTGAGGTATCGATCCCTGTTTCCTGTGCCATTGCCAGGCGGAAGCATTAAATAATTTGTGTATTGAATAGTGCAAACATGACTGATTTATCATGCCCATAACACTTGGTAGCAGCACTAAGCACGTGTTTTATTATAGAATATATCTCTGCGATTATCGGCAGATATTTCCGTATTTTGTTCGCAGAAGACACATAGTTTGCTGTTTTTTTCTGTTTGTACGTGTTATGGAAGTGGATGATGCAAATGATTTGGATGATAATTTTAGTATTAGTGAATCCAGCAGTGATACTGAAGTAAGTGAATTTTATGATAGTACAGATAATGAACGTAATGACAGCAGTAATGGAGCTGTATTGTTACCTGGATGTGAACGGCATGAAATTTTGCCTGCTGTGTTAATTGTGCTCCCCCAAATTTTAGATTTCTTGGAACACCTAAAATAGATGTCAGTTTTGACCCAAGTTTGGGTGCTATGCAATTTTTTGAGAATTTTGTGAATGATGTCTTAATTGATCTCATCATTTCTGAAACTAACAGATATGTGGAACAGTGTCATAAAGCTCCAGGATTTTGCTTTTCACTTCGTAGAAAAGCTTGGACACCAATTACTAAGAATGAAATAATGATATTCCTGAGTATGATAATTTTACAAGGTATAAAAAACAAAACAAATGAAAATGTATTGGAGCAAAATACATTCCATTTCAACTCTTTTTCCCCCTTAGCATTATGACCTGCAATATATTATGAAATACATAACTAAGTATCTTCATTTTGTGAATAATGAAATGCATGATCCTAATTAATCATCCAAATGCTAAGCTATAACAAGATTTGTTCTAGGTTAGAACATCTAAACAATCTTTTCTAATGAGCAGAGAGCCGCTCCGGTGGCGCAGTGGTCTAAGGCGATGGCCTCTGATCATTCGTCCGTAAGGGGTCCGGGTTCGAATCCCGGTCAGGCATGGATGTTGTGTTTGTCTTACGGCACTGGCTCTCTCCCTTCCCTGGAACCAGTGATCCTAAATTAGGGACGGGCGACTGCTTATAGCCCATTGAGTTGCTCACGGTGGTCGTTAAACCTCCAATCAAAAAAAAAAAAAAATGAGCAGAGCGTGAAATTGCAATTGATGAAATATTAATGCTCTACAAAGGTCGTTTGGCATGGCAACAGTATATTCCCATGAAAAGGTCATGTTTTGGAATAAAATCTCCTATATGATCTGTGAATCAACTTCAGAATATATATGGTCACAAATTATATACACCAGAAAAGATACCATGTTTGACCAAAAATACAAAGATCTGCCTCAGATGATTCAAGTAGTCTTGTCACTTATAAAACCATTGTTGAACAAAGGATATTGTCTTACAATAGACAATTTTTATACATCTACACAACTGACAGAAATACTTCTTATGTATCAAATGAAATGGATACATATAGGACAGTGAAACAAAAATTGAAAAGAAATGCTACCAGTTCTGATGAAAAAAAAACAACTGGGAAAAGGTGAAACTATAGCTTTTCGATGAGGGAAACTCCTTGACATCAGATGGAAAAATAAAAAAAGATGTTACAATATTGTCCACTGTCCATACAACAGAAATGGTTGATATAACCCAGGGTCAGAATCAGAAATAAACCTTCTACAGGCCCAGCCGACCGCTCGAATTTCCAAATTACTGGTCCATGCAAGAAAACAAAACAAAATCACACATTTACAGTGTATGTAGAAAATAATGTATCATTTCAATGGAGTTGTATATTGCAAATTGAGAACAGAATGTGCACATGCACTCATGCATATAGTACTAATAAATAAAACACAAAACATGCTATGCAGTGGTAGAAATTAAAAAAAACAAAAACTTCACTGGTCTGCAGGACCACTGTATACCAAAAGTTGGTAGTTCACTCATTTTTACGTCCAGAAATTGCACAAATATCAATATATGTTGTATGCACATGGTGCTAGTATCTAGGATGGTCCTCTGGTTATAAAGGCACTGATCTAAAGCACTGTTAGTGCACTGATTATGAAGCACTTTGCAACATATCAAAAGCCACCTTCATGGAATACCTTGCTTCAATTCAAGTGCAAAAGGCAGAAAGTTTCACCATGTAGACAGAAAGAAAGATGGACAAAGCAAGAGCATAAATGGTTCTTCAACTTCCAGTTGGAAGACATTATAAAAGCCCCATACTCTGGGTTTCACTACTTGTGCAAAAAAGTGACGCTGTCTTGATTAAAATATTTTGGCTAGGACACCTCGCTTTCCTTATGGTCCAAAATTTTAATCAAATTTAAATATGGTTTGCAATTTCGATATTCAGTTTTTGAGCAGTAATTATCTGAATTTCCAAAAATCCATAGTGAAACCTGAATTATTTAAAGAAACTGCCATAGAAAAACCTGGATTATTTTAAATAACTGCCATAACAAAACCTGGATATATTTTGAAATCTGGTTCAAATCTTTGGCCTTATAAACTTACAAATTCCAAAAGAAAAAAAAAAAAAAAAACTTACTGGCCACCTGGGCCAGTAACAAATTTTTCAGTGGTCCGATGGAATTTTTCTAGCCAATGGCAAGTAATCATTTTTGTTGTAAAAAAAAAAAAACAAATGTTTTATCAGACTACAACAAAACTATGGGAGCTGTAGATATTGTAGATCAGTATCTTGGCGATTATTCAATTACACAAAGAGGTAAGAAATATTACAAAAAAATATTTTTTCAACTTTTACATTATTTACAAAAACCAAGGAGGGGGAAATCTCATTTGACGTTCCAATTGGACTTAGTACATGCTCTTCTAGAAACATATCGCTTATCTGACCCCAACCGCTCGATAGAACGACATTTTCTAAGACAAATACCTGCCTCAGATAAGAAAAAAAAACAACCTTCTAGCGAGCGCAAAATCTGTTGCTTGAAAAGAGAGGCAAATAATAAGAGTCAAAAAGAGACTTGGTACTTCTGTCCTGATTTTAATGTTAGACTTTGCACTTCATGTTTTGAAAACGCAGTCGAGTCACATTATTGTGACCACCTCCTAGTTTTGACATCAACAGCATGTAGCCAATGAAAGAAGGCACGTGTTGTGAGCTGGCCTAGAGGGTATTAAGGCGTGCTGTAGGCAATCTGAAAACATATTACTCATTGCTGTCATGGATAAAAGGAGCGATTTATCAGATTTGCAAAAAGAGATGATTATCGGCTTTAGGGCCTAGGGTGGTAGTATTTCTGAAACAGAGCAGTTTGTGAACTATTTGTGTGCTGCTGTGGTTAAAGTGTGTCGTGATTGGAGAAATGGCAGCATTGCGAATAAGCGACGTTGAAACTGCGGTGCACCACATGCCGTTGATGTGAGAGGTGAGCGTCGGCTTCGAAGGTGCGCGAGGGCCGATCGACACACCACAGTGGAGATGAACCAGGGAGATACCGGAAGTGTGTCTAAAACAGTTCAGCCAACCCTGCTGCGTATGGGGCTCCGATGCAGATGGATGGTCAATGCACCTATGCTAATGAAGGTGCATGGACAGAAAAGACTTGCAATGCACGGCAGACTTCCGCTAACTGGCAAAGGATTGCCTTATCCGATGAGTCACGTTTTCTACTCCATCAAACGGATGGATGTTAGCGTATAAGGCAAGAAACATCAGAGAACAAACACTCTTCAAACATTGCTGGAAGAACACAAGCTGGTGAGAGCAGCGTTATGGTCTGAGGAATATTTTCATGGCATTATCTGGGTCCACTCATACCCGTGGAAGCCACTATGGAGCAAAGTCGTTATGAATCCATCCTTGCAGACTACATACACCCATACATGCCGATTGTCTTCCCTTGGGCAGATGGGATCTTCCAGCATGACAATGCGAAGTGTCACACAGCTAAAAATGCCCGAGAGTGGTTGGAAGAGCACGATGAAGACTTCACAGTACTTCCATGTACCCCTAATTCCCCAGACTTATTGAGCATCTGTGGGACCACTTTGATCGTGTTGTTCGCTCTATGGATCTTCCACCACGTACCCTCCAGCAGCTGTCAGATGCACTGCAGTCAGCATGGCTCCACATACCTGTGAACACCTTCCAGCACCTTGTTGAGTCACTCCCACTCCGTCTAGCTGCTGTCCGTGCTTCACAAGATGTTTACTTTGGATATTAGCTGGTGGTCACAATAATGTAACTCGACCGTGTATATCGCATACAAAATTATTAAAACCTAATCAATATTTATCACAATGATATTTCTGGATGTATTATCTCTAGAAATTTCAAAACCAATAAAAAAGTTAGAAAGCAGCCTTCTCTTTACATTAATCTGTGTATCGAGAAACCAACATTTAGGGTGTTAAATCCCTGCATCTTGGCTTTTCCGTGAAATTTAATATCTTTCTATAACAGCTTAAATTTTGTCCAAAAATTAAAAATCATTATATACACTAAAACCTCGAAAATCCGGCATCCAGAAAACCGGCAACTTCAGAATCTGGCACTTTCTGATTTTGTTTTCGTGAGAACATCCGATGTTTCCCCAATAACCATGGAAATCTCCTGATATACCATATCTCAACAACACATCCTGAGATCATTCTGCCTCAGCGTGCAAATTGCCGATAGCCACCTACATTTAACATTGGGAGGTTTCTCAAATTTATCATCTCATTGGGCCGTGCTAAAGTGACTCGGACCAATGAGGCAACAAATTGCCATGTACATTTGAAATGCATGTTGAATGTGTGATGATCTGTGCTTGATGGTGACAGTATGTGGATTCGATCGTGTAATAACATCTACATCAGCATTCATGATGCATAGCGGTAATTGCCTTCACAATGTATCGGATTTTTGTCAGTCGAAAAACCATACCATCGATGTAAAAAATTTACATCGGGTCACCAAATTCGGTTTTTTCGATAGTCTTATAATAAATGTACAAAAAGGTAATCACCAATATTTTTCACCGAAACTTTTTTCCATCGTCAAAATTCACAAATTGTGAAGAATGTGATTGGCAGCGTGACCCCTGCATATTTAGAAGGCGTAGACGTGCAAATTTTCATTAAAGTGCCCTGTTACATGTAAAATACATGCTTTACATAACACCTGTTAGGCAATTTTTGGACAGCTTTAGAAATCTGGAATTTTCATAAATCCGGCACTCGTACGGTTCCGTCGACGTCGAATTTTTGAGGTTTCACTGTATTTCATTCAGAAACTCAGTGACTGTTAAATGTCTTCAATAAAAAAAAAAAAATAGGGATTTTTTTTTATGGTTTTCGTAAATATCAAGCGACACTTAAGGGGGAAAGCTTATAAGGAAAGACTATCGCAGTGCCAGGAAATGGTTTGCATGAAAGCCTTCAAAAGACAGATGACATTTGTACCAACCAGCAGTAGTGGATAATAATGCCTTAAAATTCCTTGATGCCAATTTGATCCGTGACACAAACCTATATTCCTACCTGTCAACAAAACTTGGATGTTCACTGTCAGTTATATAGAAACATCTGCAAGCAATGGGTAGGTGACACTGATCACTTTGTCCGTGTTTATTTCGTCCACGTTCACTTGGTCCACTTCATTTCAGTCACAGTCTACTTTGTCCACTTGGTCCACTTCATTTCAGTCACTGTCCACTTGTTCACTTAGTCCATTACTCATTTTGTTCATTTTATCCACTGTTCACTTTATCTAAGGTTCACTTTGTCCACATTCATTTCATTCTCCGAATAGACGGAATGCTGTGGAAATTTTCTGTTTTGATGGAATCTTTGTTACTAGGCAGAAAAGGTCAGCAGACTTTACTTACATGCAATTTGTTTTTCCTATTTAAGTTTTTAGATTAAAATACAACAATTTTAAATATTATTTAAAGTAAAATGAGGAACTGGACTTTGAAGAGCTTTTTAACTCTTTTTTTATGCTTTCCAAATGTACACAGGTTGAAGAAGCGTATATGCTCCAGCTTTGTCCGTCTGTCTGTCCGCACGATAACTAGCATAAAAATGGTTCAATTTCGATGAAACTTTAGTATGTGGTGGGGGACAACCTGGGAACGAACCCTATTGAAAATAGGTGAAATGGGGTCAAAGATCAGGACATAGGAGCGGGATCCATTCCATCGCCCTTATGCGCCACTGTTTTGATGGAATCTTTGTTACTAGGCAGAAAAGGTCAGCAGACTTTACTTACATGCAATTTGTTTTTCCTATTTAAGTTTTTAGATTAAAATACAACAATTTTAAATATTATTTAAAGTAAAATGAGGAACTGGACTTTGAAGAGCTTTTTAACTCTTTTTTTATGCTTTCCAAATGTACACAGGTT
Organism: Macrothele yani; assembly: GCA_039090855.1. NCBI lineage: Eukaryota > Metazoa > Arthropoda > Arachnida > Araneae > Macrothelidae > Macrothele > Macrothele yani. The sequence goes on from CM077009.1 coordinate 49,127,183, forward strand.
GAAGAAGCGTATATGCTCCAGCTTTGTCCGTCTGTCTGTCCGCACGATAACTAGCATAAAAATGGTTCAATTTCGATGAAACTTTAGTATGTGGTGGGGGACAACCTGGGAACGAACCCTATTGAAAATAGGTGAAATGGGGTCAAAGATCAGGACATAGGAGCGGGATCCATTCCATCGCCCTTATGCGCCATAACTTGCGTAAAAATGCTTCGATTGCGACAAAACTTTATCATGTTGTTTCAGAAGTATACTGAACTGGTTCTGTTGAATATCATCGAACTGTGGTCAAAGGCCAGGGCACAGGAGCAAGATTTATTCCACAGCCATTATCCTCATAACTTGAGTAATGATTTCTGGTATCAATTCCAATTAGTAGTTCTAATTCTGACTATTATATAGCTCTAATCATTCTACTATTCTCTTTTACGTGCAATATTTCAAAGTAACTTGTACAAAATTCTAGCGGATAATGCTTACCTTGGCATTCCTTTCTAGCGATGGGAACATTTCACGCACGTAAAAAAAAATTTAAAAAAAAAAAAAAGAAGTTTTAATGAAACATAGATGGCGCCAGCCGGGCTTGATAACGAAATATATCCAGGAAAGTATATCTGACGAATGGCAACAAGGAGTATCGGACTCCATTAGCGCGAAGTTCACCACGAACATCGGTGGTAAAGTCGCCACGCTCCTGAGGATGCCCAGAGGATGGGCGAAAATTTCGAGTATAAAGAACGTTAAAATTGATGTGTTTGGAATCCTAAGGCAAAGATCCAATGAGTATACCCAGCGAAAAGTGTGAGAAGTAAAGCCAGTCATCGCATACAACGAACTTTAGGACAATAACATCAACAAAGACCGGAAAACACGTGCATGAAATGTTCCCATCGCTAGAAAGGAATGCCAAGGTAAGCATTATCCGCTAGAATTTTGTACAAGATTTCTGGTATGTTGGAAAGTGTATCATAATCAATGCATTGCATGATTTTACTAACTTGTGTGTGGTTTGATGTCAATAACTGACATAAATCAAAGTTTTACAAAAAAATCTTTTAATATTTTGAAATAATTCTTGTATATTGTTTTGATACAATGTAGTTCTTAGCTTTCCAATATATTTATTTTAATTTTTGTTGTTTACAATTCCTGCATTACTAATTTTTCATATGAATGAACTATAATACTGTATAATGCTCTCTAAATGTGTCACAGCTATTTAAAGTGAAAAAAAAAAAATCCATGAAAGTATAATGGTGAAAAAAGGTTTAGATTGATATTTACTGTGAATTTGTGGTATGAGAGAAGGGAAATAGCAACTTTTTACATAAAGGAGAATGGGGGTCTAAAATTTTTCTATTCGGTCCAACACATTTATGGCCATTAGAATAAACATTGATTTATGTCATAGTGACTGACATTATACCACACAAAAAAATTTACAAAGCTGTTCTAAGTTCAGTTCCTCACTTTATTTTAAATGACATAAAATTGTTATATTTTAATTGAAAAACTTAACAGGAAAAAAAAATCACATGTTAGCATTGTCTGCTGACTTTTTTTTCTGCCTAGTAACAAAAATTACATCAAACCAGAAAATTTCCACAGTATTCCATCCATTCTGAGGACAAAATGAATGTGGACAAAGTGAACAGTGGACTACATGAACAGTGGACAAAGTGAATGGTGGACAAAATGAATTGGACCAAGTGAACATGGACAAAGGGATAGGGAACCCAATGGGTAAGGTCTGGAAAGGCAGATAATTGGGTGCCACACAAGTTATTCAAAACCAACAAGTTCTAGAGGACTGTGATCAGTAAGTCCCACTTTGGCTGGAACCAAAAATAATTTTTGGGTTATATTTGCACAGCAGCTGAAAAATGCATCCTGAGTTGAAAAATGCACCCATAGTTGCAGTTTACAAGCTATTGGCTTGTAAGAAAGGAGGTTGCAGTGGGCACGTATGCACACGTCGTAGAGCAACAAATGGTTGGGCGTGCCGTTCAGTGATCAGTGGCGGAGCATGAAGCAGTCAGAACAGCCCATCTTTAATCACATTATTAATAGACATACAATGCATACGTAATAAAAAAATTATATGAGAAACTCTGAGAGTGTATGAAAGGAAGCTTTGTATTCTTTCAGAAATAATAACAATTCACGAACAACGCTTGCTTGCAACTGTCTTTGATTTTTGCTTGCAATCCATTGTGTTTGCTTGCCATTACGTTTAAGCTACTAATTTTGACTCACATTTGAAATCCTTAATAGGCTGCTGGAAAGGGCATCTGCCGTTCGGTTATTGCTGACATCTCTGAAATTCAAAATCCTTTCTTTGACTGATCCTTCCTTAGTAACATATCGAAAACTGACGTAGGCTGAGATTTTACGCTGACATCAGATGTTTCGTCCATAATTAGATAAACAAAAGTTGACTGAGGTATTTCTTCTTTCATTCTTCTGATCATTGATTCAGCATTTGGATGTCATCAGACAACCCTGACATTTGAATGTCATCAGACAACCCTGAAAAAACAGTTGAGCTTTCTAGGTGAGTTTTAAGTTCTAGGTTAAACTTTGGTATCAAACTGACAAGTTCAATATAATTTCCACGATTCAGCAATGTTTCTGCTTCATTGTGACCACAGAAAGCCAACTTCTGTCTTTCCAGAAAACAAGCTACATCTATTAGGTGACTAATTATCCGCCTGTTTTTCTTCACAGTTTCATTGCGTCTTTGAATGTTCAGTCTAAACTATTTGCTAACGCCAGACTGACTCAATTCTACTTTTTATAAATTGTGCCAAATCTTTGGCAGCTGCTATGTGGCTAGCACTGCTTCTGTGAATGATACTTAAGTCATCAAATCTTTTCGTATTCAATAGTTTTTCTTTACTGAAAAGGAGACATGGCCAACAAAACAATTTGTGTAATTGACTGCAGCGGCACATCCACGAAAATTAATCGTAAAGACAGGTGTGGAAATAGCGAACAAAAGATTTAGTATAACTTGAATTGACATTAAATGTCCGTCATTACTGTTTCACACGTTATGCAAGTTTGGCAATCGGGAGATTGTTAAATGATGTTAGATACGTATGGGGCATAGTATCGGCAATTAATATCAAGAAGCAATGAACTATATATGTACTTACTATATTCGTAGTGGTTCTTATGAACGCCTGTAATGTGTTTATTCACAAGACATTGCCATAACTATCCGACTCATTCAAAGAACTTTTTCCAATTGTGAAGTTTAAAAAATAAAATTCATGATATTGTAAAATCTGCACCAGATAAAATTGAACAAGATGAATTTTTACAATGAAGGTAAAAAATTCCTTTAACAATAACAAAATATAAAACTGCATTAAAACCGTGCTGAATTAAAAAAAATAACGAACTAAAATCTTGACTGCGAAGCAACCATGACAACAACGAAACATGAAAATGAATTACAACGTTTGCCGAAATTTTAAAAAACAAGTCTTGAAAAAGAAAGTAATCATCTTGATTACAACGCCCAAAGAAATACATCTCCCGACTGCAAAGCACCAAACTAGTTTCTGCAAATATTCATAGCTATCATCAGTGGTAGGTGCACGGACGTTGTAATTACCGCACTCTCTCGCTCAGGTATGCTGTTCAATCCGAATGCATGTTCAGCCCTGTCGTGCAGATATTTGCGCATCATGGTTTGGGTTTTACTGCGCACATCTGTAGTGTCGCCATCTGTAGTTAAACAAAATAAACAAGTATCATTTAGGAGTAGAAATATGCACTTGTATTTTTATGTAATACTTGATGTAAGCTGTTTTATGATATTGTTTTTCTTCTTGAAATGTTTTTCTCCTGTTCAATAAGGTACCTCCATGCAAAATGAAGCTCAACTGGACTATTAACGTTACAGTTGTATCTTTTGGTTTTCTCAATGACTGCAGCCTAGGAGGTCAGAATCTGGGCATGTGATCTATGCGATGTTATAATTTTCGTGTTAATCCAATTAGGAGTTACATGACTTCTGATACAATGTTGTATTAATGAAGTTTTTTCATCTCTTCTTGTCCAATTCATAATATGTTCATTTAATCTAGTCAAAAATCTTCTACGCGTACTTCCGATATATACTGTCTTTTTGGTTATCATCTTTAACTGTTGGAATGACATAAACGCCAGATTTATTTAGAACTGATCTACTAATAATAGACCAGTTCTAAATAAATCTGGTGTTTATGTCATTCCAACAGTTAAAGATAACCAAAAAGACAGTATATATCGGAAGTACGCGTAGAAGATTTTTGACTAGATTAAATGAACATATTATGAATTGGACAAGAAGAGATGAAAAACTTCATTAATACAACATTGTATCAGAAGTCATGTAACTCCTAATTGGATTAACACGAAAATTATAACATCGCATAGATCACATGCCCAGATTCTGACCTCCTAGGCTGCAGTCATTGAGAAAACCAAAAGATACAACTGTAACGTTAATAGTCCAGTTGAGCTTCATTTTGCATGGAGGTACCTTATTGAACAGGAGAAAAACATTTCAAGAAGAAAAACAATATCATAAAACAGCTTACATCAAGTATTACATAAAAATACAAGTGCATATTTCTACTCCTAAATGATACTTGTTTATTTTGTTTAACTACAGATGTGCGCAGTAAAACCCAAACCATGATGTGCAAATATCGTGGCCTACCAAATCTTTTTTTTTTTTTTCTGATTTCCTGTGAGCTTCTGTTTCAGAGGATGTCAATTACTTTCCACACCTTGAGTGCATGCCCCTATAAGAGGATCTGCAAAATTCAGGAAGTGATTAACTATCAGGTGTTTGAATGCAGTGTTGGGAAGGTTTTCACAGATGGCCCACTCATCAGTCATGATGGTAGTTCAAGGCTCCACAAGCTTCTGGATCAGGGGCATCAGTGTCACAGCTAAGCAGTTGTTGACAGGATAGATCTCTAACCTGAATCACCTGAAACCCCATTCGACGATGCCAAGGATCCAGGTGCCCTCAACAAGGCAACTGCAGTAATACTTCCGAGATCCCACTTGAGAGTGCTATGATCACTATTTTGAGCAAGCTAAATTTGGAAGATAAGCCCATAAGGAATTGTACCAGTTATCATAATTTACTTATCTGTACTCATTGATATAAAAAATGTTAGCACCAATTCCATGTACATCTTTTAGGAATGAGTTCAAACAAAATAAAATATTTAAAACTGATACTGGAAAAAATGCTGTTTATCTCGAATCCTTAGTTTAAAGTGAAATTTCTTAGCTTTCCAGGGTTCTCACTCTTTTTGACACACAAAACAATCACCTTTTTAAGGATTTTTAGCACCCCACAAAGAAATTTTTAAAGACTTTACTAACTGCATATGCTACAATTATATACAGATAAACATACTTTATTACTTAACTTGAAAACTTAATAAATGTTCTGATGACTTTGCAATATTTTTCCATATAATTTATGTTTGTGGACCTAATAAATCACAATTTGTGCAATTTAAAATGCAATTCTGCTGGTGAAATCAGTTTTCCTCTCTTAGAGAATGATCACATATATGCAATCAGATGTGCATAAAATTGTAAAGCTGTAGTTGTGAGTTCAAGATTTGAATCTTGCACATAATCATCTCCTGGTTTAAACTGCAAAACCGAAATCAAAACTACGTGTTCAAGTTTCCAACTTTGCACTTAATTTTATCATGGTATAACTGAATAATGGATTTTTACATATAACAAAAAAAGGGGGCATATAAAAGTGAGGTATCAGTACCAGGAGAATCATGACGAGCTTGTTGGGTGGAATCTGCTAGATGTGTCTAATTTAGCTTACAGTACTTCACTTTTTTTTTTTTCAGTAAATTATTTATCTCCACTGTCCCATTTTTTCCCACAAGCTTTCAGACATCGACACAGCTAACCAGCAGCAGAAGCTCTATGCACTTCTGTATTTTTCATCACAACTTTTGGATTTTGTGCAGCCAGTAAGAAAAAAGTACTCTTTGCCATTTTCATAAAAAAAAATAAGGACTTTTAAGGATTTACAAGGACTGTGGGAACCCTACTTTCACAGTTTGTCTCAGAATTTTTACATCAACTTCAGGGCTTGATTTCGACTAGTTAGTAGCAAATTGCTAGCAAGCAAATGCATTTTGCTAGTAATAGAAAGTGGTTCTAGCAAAAGTTGCTAGTGGAAAATTTTTGAATGTTTCAGTGTGAACTGTAAAGCACCACTGCATTGCACGTGTGGAATAGTTTAAACACATACAAAAAAAAAAAAAAAACTGCTTTCTGAAAACAAATGTTTCTTGAAAAGCACAAACATTCTAAAAACATTTTGGCGCACTAATAGAAATATTCAGTATATTTCCCTTATCTACTTCTGCATGTGAGGTTGGGTTCAGTTTCATAAAGACAATCCAGGGTGATTGGAGGGGCAGTTTTAAACTTACAAACATTGAATGCTCTCATGAGTATTGAGGTTGGAGTTCCGTCCAAAGACAAGTTTGACCCCAGCCCTGCTGTTTTTTAGTGGTATGTAAAGAAGACCCCAAACCCAGATCATAAACCATACGAAAACTAACTTAAGATTTTTAATAGCATTCTTGAATTTTATAAAAAAAGTTAAATAAAAAAAAATTAATATTTGCATTCAAATTAAATTGTTACAATTAATTTTAGTTGTAAATGAATTTATGGCACCTCTATTCATAGTGATTGTGGAATAACTTTTTACGGGTCTATAGAGGTTATTTTTCATGAAAGTTGGTGGTCAAATTTTCGAACTAAAGCCTAGTTCGTCATCAGGACTACGTCACTGGAGTAGTTGCTGCCACTCAGTTGGAAGAGTCCAACCGCAATTATCGTTAATTGTGGTACTTCTTCTTCTTGCTATTTTGATCCCTTCTTCTAGTTTCCTCTTTACTAAGTTTGACTGGTGGGCAATTATTTTCACTGAGTTCCAATTTATGGAGTGTCCACTTGCTTGTATATGTCTGTCTAGCCCTGTTTTGTTACTAATGTTCCTAATAGCTGCTTGGTGTGCTTTCATTTGGACCTTAATACTTCTCCCTGTTTCTCCTATATAGCTGAGTCCGCAGTTACAGTCGATGCAATAAATTACTCCTTCTTGCAATTGGATGTCCAATTCTTTCTGCTTTAAAGCTGGCAGGAATTTTTTTATTTTGTTATTAAGATCTGGAGCTAGCCTGATATTATATTTTGCTTCGATCCTTTTCAGTTTCTTGAAAAGTCCCTTGTGGTACGTAATTTTGCTGGTGAATTTGAAGTTGGTTTTCTCCTGCTTCTTTTTTGGCACTTGTCTAAATATTTTCTCAACATATGGGGAGGGGTAATTGTTTTCTGCCAATATTTACTTTAATTCTTCTTTGTGAAGATCTTTTTGAGTATCTGAAGAGACCAGGATTTCAATTTTTTTCCAAAAATTGTCTCGCCGTATTCGATTTAATATAATCAGGGTGGAATGAGCAGAAGTCTAACATCTTCCCTGTGTTGGTGGGTTTTCTAAAAAGCTGAGTGAATATTTTCCCCTCTCTTGAGGTCAAGGTTAAATCTAGGAAATTGATGCTATGGTCTTTTTCCTGTTCCAGGGTGTACTGCAAGGTATTATCTAGTAAGGTAAATTCTGCCAGAATCTGAGAGGGTAGAGATTGGTCCACAGTATCTACTATAATTAGGACATCATCCATGTACCTTACATAGAGAGCAAATAAGGAGGGTTGTATAAGGATTTTTGCCTCTAGTTTACTTATATAATAATTTGCTAGCAGAGGTGCTAGTGGAGAACCCATTGCAAGTCCTGAAGTTTGCCTGTAATATTTCTTTCCAAACTGGAAGAAATTATTCTTGAAGGAAAATAGGAGCAGTTCATATATTCCAAGTAGTATTTCTCTATTGTGATTATGGAATACTATTTTTTCCGCGAGGTCATCCGCAATGAATTCCAGTAGGAGGTCCAGGTTAATGTTGGTATACATAGATACTATATCCAGGCTTGCCATTACTGGATGAATTAATTCTGGCAAGTTGTCCAGTTTTCCTTTTTAAGCTGCATGGAATTTTTTAGTAGGTAGGGAGGAGAAGGGAAAATATCTCTGAGGTGACCAAGCAAATAATAATTAATGTTGGAGAGTGGCGAATTTCTAGTGTCTATTATAGGTCTTATTGGATGTCCTTCTTTGTGAACTTTTATTGTACCATAGATCTGTGGAACTCTTGACTGGATTTTGGAGAAGTTTTTGAAGAGCTCATTAAGCTGTTTTTTATTTCTTAAAGAGCTGATTAATTTTTCAAGATTTTTGACAGTTTGATCTATAGGGTTACCATTGAGTTCTTCATAATAAGGCTTGTTTCCATTCAGCTTCCATTTTATTGTAATACTTCTCTTTTTCTACCAATACCAAAACTTTGCTTTTATCTGCTTTCAGTGCTACAACTTTATCATTGGCTTTGAATTTTTTAAGGTCAGTAATGGCATTTCTATTAAAATTGTAAGCAACTTTTACTGGCTTTTTTACAAATTTTGAGACACAGTCTGAGAATTCTTTCCTTAAAGTGGCTGCTGTATTTTCATCTTCTCTTTCTAATTTACTTTCTAAATCAATCATGCTTTCTAAATCAATCAGCATACGTTTTTTATTAAGTGTTGCGGAGGAAAGGTTGTAATTATATCCCTTATTGAGGAGATTAATCAGGTTTCCATCTATTCCTTCTTCCGTCAGATCTATGACATGTTTGTTAGTGGGGGATGGTATTAATTGTGGGTCAGGAGCTGTAGACATTAACTTTGGACTCAACCACTTATTCTCTTTTAATCTTTAACTTTTCTTTAAACTTTTTGTTTTTATCTCTCACTGCTTTAGCTAACCAGTTATCAATATTTTTCTTTTCTGCTTCCGGAATTTCACCTAATGAAGAGGTCCAAATACGAGCTTCTATTAGTTCGCATTGCTCAATAGTTTTGAATTTATTACGAATCGCGCCATTTACCGTTTTTAGTTCTATTTTTTAATAAAATTTCTTGACAGATCCTCAGCGATGTTTTTCGTGAGTCTCAAAGAAGGTGGGACAAAATTAGCTCTCTTACATTTCCTAAGAAAATATAGTTGTGACTTACATTTGTCACTTTTGCACTTACTCCTTTCGATCTTTCTGATGTTTCGCCATATATCCAGCCCGTATGTGGTTTTAATCCTAGTTGTAAAGGAATTTATGGCACCTCTATTCATAGTGATTGTGGAATAACTTTTTACGGGTCTTTTAATTTGTCAGGTCATGGAAAGGTGAGTTATCTCCAAGTAATTGTAATCTTTTCAGCATTACAATACGACAGTTACAGGGGTGAAATCAAAATTTGTCATGATTGACTAATGGAGGGAGATATGTTAAAGTTTCTTTTGTATAATGTTAATAAACATTTGCTAGTAGATAATGCAATCAGCTAGTAAAAAATAAGGCCACTAGCAAGTGTTGCTACTGTTGTAAAAAACAAAAAATGAAATCGAGACCTGATGAACTTTAAGTAAAACCAAAAATTGTCATTTCCACACATTAAATTTACATTGATTTTTAAAGAATGCATTTACATGAAAATAAACTGTGTTGAACTTCAAAACTGATATTTATAAATGTAGGTGAAATAAACCTCAAAACTGATATTTATAAATGTAGGTGAAATAACCAACTTTTGGTTTTCGTTGCTAATTTTTCTGTTATGCGCATTATACGCTAGATAATGTTGACATACCTCTCATCTGCAATGGCCATACCTTGATATATATTGGCTTTGATTTACATTTTGGACAAATGGCAAGCTAAATTTCAATGGTCAGTCACCTGCAATGTTCAACATATTAATAACAAAGCAGCACCAAATGCAGACCAACCGCCAAACTACAGTAAGTGCAAATACCTTTGTTTTTGTTTTTTTTGGACTTTGCTATTACTCAACATACTAGGGGTGTTCAAATGAAAAGGTACGAAACGTCATAAGAACGTAACTGTTAACATATTTGGCTATGCCGCTATGGGAGAACGTAGCGACACATCTAGGGATGCGATTGGTGTCGCCGGCGTGGATCAGAGCATGCGCGGGCGCCCGCATGCGCAGGAGAGAGCAGAGGCTCTTATAAAGAGCGCCGTCCAATTGACTACTTGTTGAATTCCTCCAGCACAGACGAACCATTAACTCCGATGTGTACTGTGAGACACTCCGAAGCCTACGCAGGTCCATCAAGAACAAAAGACCGGGGCTGCTCACGGAGGGTGTGGTTCTGCTCCATGATAACGCGCGTCCACAGGTCTCCAGGGTCACACACGCGGAACTGGCCAAGTTCCAGAGGGAGCAGCTTGACCATCCGCCCTACAACCCGGACATGTCGCCCTGCGATTTCCATGTGTTTGGTCCCCTGAAAAAACATCTGAAAGGGAAGCGCTTCCACTCGGACGACGAACTCAAGGACGCTGTGCAGGACTGGGTCTCGTCACGGCCACAGGAATTCTGGGAACAAGGAATCCTTCGGCTCGTTAATCAATGGGATCGTTGTGCTACGGCCTATGGTCTATACTTTGAAAAAATTCTTCATTTATACCCACAGTGTCGTTTCGTACCTTTTCATTTGAACACCCCTAGTATATCAAGGTATGGAAATTGCAGATGCAAGGTATGGCCACATTAACTAACGTATAATGTGCATAACAGAAAAATTAGAGACGAAAAAACCAAACTTTGGGATATTTCACTACATTTATATCAGTTCTGTATGGCGTAAATATAGTGTATAAGGATATTGCAATGAAGCAATATAATGCACTTAACATGTAATAAACTTCAAAACTTACTGAATAGCACAATTTACTGATCACATTCAGCAGCTGTTCTTCAGTGGGTAAACTTGTTCTGAACTTATCGGTTTCTTTGCTCAGATCTTCTTTGGATGAAGAACCACCATCACTAAGCAGCAGTGCACTGTTCGAACTATCATTCTCAAGACCATAATAAAATTCTTTAGACATGATAAGAGGACCACCCTGAGCAGCAGTAGCTGATAATAAATACTCTATAGCTCTGTGATTCACAACACTGACATCATAATGAAAGCAAGATTGACATAGTACATTCCTGAAATCCCCTCTCGATAACAAATCATCACAGTGTAAGTCAGATTTCCAGAGATCTCTGGTTTCCATTACCGCTACATAATTTATCAGACTGTTGTCACTTTTCTTGTTTTCTTCGCACAGGCATGATTCGTGCACTACAACGAAGTTACGTGGCGGGAACGTACTGTCCCACTCGGGCGAAGACTTTGGTAACTCGTAAGGCAAAGGGTCTTGCAACTGAGGAACAGTATGTAAAGGATAGCATATTGGAAAAGCTGAAGTACTAATTATCTGAAAAGAAAAACAGAAGGAGTTAAAGAGCAAATATATAATGAATAAACATTTTGCAAACGACGTGTATAATTTTGAATGCAAATTACACTGTTACATACTTACAAACTTTGAAAAATGTGCATCAGTAAAACTTTAGCGCCATTTACCACAAAACAAAATTATATTAATAAATATGCAGTAAAAATCTCTGCATATGCCACAATAACTAAACTAGTATTATCTGTGGTTAAAATAATAATTTAAAAACCATAAAATAAAATCTTAATTTTGTTCAATGTTAGCCTCGCAAACCTATGGTGTTTCAATACCAAACTAAACATTTCCTATAAAAAGGAAATATTCACTTTATGAGTGCCTACACATTGCATTCAAAACTGTACGTTACATACCTTTTAATCTTCATCTTATATATCAGGATTATATAATATTGTAATCACTTTCATGACTTCCATCTCATGCTGCAGAAAATGGCCCTTTTTGTACGAGTTTCACGACAGCGGAAGTTCGATCTAAAGCCATTTCGTGGACAATCGCCGTCATTTTGGTCTTCCCACATCCGTAACGTTTGGCAGTTTCATCTTTTAGAAACATCAGCCGAAAAAGTGGACCAGCATGGCTGGCAGCACTGAATGGCACATCGTATTCTATCAAAAAAGACGTAAACAACAATTCAGCACGAGTTACATCTCCTTGACTATTATCCGATGTTTTAAAAAATGTAGTCAGTTTGGGATTACTATCGGTACACTTCACATTACCTTTGTGTTTGGGACCATTTATATGACGAAAAATATAGTTTCTGCCTCCATGGGCAATGTTAAAATCGTTTTGGCAAATATTGCAAAATGCAAATTTTACACCTTTATTAGATTTCCTGATACAATGGAACTCTGCAGTGTATTTTTCTTCCTTAAAAGTTTTAAAACAACTAAAAAGTTTTAAAACAACTTTGAGATGGTATAATCTTCGTACCATAATTTTCGTCATATAATCTACGGATTATCTGCTAAAAAGTTACAAATATAGGTTGTGCGGATTATACGCCGATGCGCATAATATGACGATTTAAAAACAAACAAAGTTTTTATGGCCCTTTGATTTTAAAAAAATCCGCAAGATAATTGTGCAGAAGAGGCATATAATTGGAAAAGTAACTCCCTCAAAAACTTTTCCTCAGGTCAGGAGTTTGAACGGAGTTGAGAGGAGGGGTCTAGTAATGAAAGATCACGAAAGTTGTAGGGAGGGACGGCAGGGGTCATTTTGTATCATTGAGGACAGTTCTGACTGTTGTGCCATCTCTGTTTTTGGCAACCAGCCCATGAAGTACGCAGAGCGCTTGCTGCACGAACCTATGTGTTCCTCTTTTCGGACCTCATGCACGCCGTGCCCTCTGTTTAGTTCGTCCTTTGCCATTTTGAGTTGACCAACGCCTTTGCTGCTGATGTTTTCCTTCATTGCTATTCATGATCTCTTTGAAAAAAAAAAGTTTCAGTTACACTGCTGAATTTAAACTTTAAGTAGTGGGCACAGTTGAGGATATGATCGAGTTACTGCACGCACAATAGTTTTGAGGTCAGAAAACAATCGCGTAGTAACACGCGGAAAGTCGCTTTGCTGCGATCTAAAACGTAAACACATCCGTCGGTAAATTCTGCGGGAGAATTCATGGAAGTCTAGCCCTATTCTTTATTGGCCCACGTATATACTGATTCCCCCAACTCTGAAAGCAGGATTTCCTCCAAAAATTTTCGACTTATACGTGAGTACATACGGAATTTCTACGCCTTGTTCTGTATCAGCCTTTCGTCATTGGCAAGGTGTAATATAATACTCTGGAGCTGCATTGCTGTGATCTATGGATGCCACACCACTGAGCATCTGTGTCCGGAGATAAAAATACGAAAAAGTAACCTTAAAAATAAATTTCTTCATTTAATAAAATAATTTTTTCTTTACTTCTTCAGACTCATGGATCATTGTGTGACCGACTTTTCTGTCAAAAATTCCACTTCCTGTTCAACATCTATGATGTTCGGATTATACGGCGATCTTTTTCTGAATGTCATAACCTGCGAATTATACGCTGGTGAGGATTATACGAAGGAAAAAATTAGTTTTTACGTGAATTTTGCCGTCTGCGGATTATACGCTGGTGTGGATAATACAACAAAAATTACAGTACTCATCTTTATAGATTTGCATAAAAGCTAAACTAACAACTCGCACCTCCTGGTAATTCAACTCTACAACAAAGAAACACCACCACACACTAAAAACAACACACATTAAGAAAGTATTCTTTTGCTGCTACAACAACATTGCCCAACACTGTGCATGCAGATTTTTACCCTTCTCTTTCATTGGCTGCGATTTCCCTCTCAAGAGGAGACCAATCAACTACTACGATGAACTAACATCTACAGAGGCTCAAATACCATGGCCGCTCGATCAGTGTTATGACCTCACAAAACCGGCGAGTCAAAATAATATCTGCACGACATCATGAAACCGGCGAGTCAAAATAATATCTGCACGACATCATGAAACCAGCGAGTCAAAATAATATCTGCACGACATCATGAAACCGGCGAGTCAAAATAATATCTGCACGACATCATGAAACCGGCGAGGCAAAATAATATCTGCACAACATCATGAAACCGCCGAGTCAAAATAATATCTGCACAACATCATGAAACCGCCGAGTCAAAATAATATCGGCATGACATCATGAAACCGCAGAGTCAAAATAATATCTGCACGACATCATGAAACCGGCGAGTCAAAAATAATATCATTGCGTGACACAGCGCTTGTAAGGTCCGGTAGAAAATCTAAGTGGATGGTTGCAGGGGATTGAAATATTTCGATTGAGCAATTGAAACATTGAAAAATCTGTAAAGAAAGACCTCTATCCGTATATCAGTAAAATTAAGCAGAAATCTGTAAAAGTTGCCAAGTATGCTGTTATAATGAGCTCAGTACTCTTACAAATGCCCAGAGGCAGACAAAACCTCAACCTCATAATTTTCAAGTGCCACCTTTTCTGCAGGAGCCAGCACATTTATACAATAAAAGGCCAAAACCACAGTCTAAACAAAAACCACACATAACTGTGACCTTCAACATGAGACTGACAAAAAAAAAAAAAAAAAGAGTTAAACTTGTTAACCGGATGAAATATCAGAACCAGGGCCCAATGGAAGTTTTGCGGGGCCCATTAGTACCGTGATTTTTGTCAGATAATCTACGGATTATCAGCTAAAAAAGTTTAAACTATAAGTTCTGCAGATTATACGCCAATGCAGATAATACGCAGATTTAAAAAAAAAAAAAAAAGTTTTTACGGCCCTTCAATTTTTGAAAAAATCTGCCGCGTAATTGTGCAGAGGAGGGGTTAAATAGGAAAAGGAACTGCCTCGTAAAATATTTCCTCAGTTCACGAGTTTGTATGGAGCGGGGAAGAGGGGTGGGGAATGCCATAATAAAAGATTGGGCAAGTTTGCAGGAAGAGACGGAGGGGGTCATTTTGAATCGTTGAGAAGGAAAACTATGACTGTTGTGCCATCTGTTTTTGTAAACCAGCCAATGAAAGTACGCACTGCGCTTGCTGCACGAACCTATGCGTTCCTCTTTTCGTATGTCATGTGCGCTGCCTTGCGTTTAGTTTGTCTTTCGCCATTTTGACCAACGTCGCTGCTGCTGTTTTCCTTCATTGCTATTTATGATGTCTTTGAAAAGGAAATGTTTCAGTTACACTGCTGAATTTAAAGCGGTAGACACAACTTATATGATATGATCATGTCACTGCGCGATAGTTTTGAGAAGGTCAGAAAACAATCGTGCAGTAACATGCGAAAAGCTGCTGTGCCGCGGTCTAAAATATAAACAAATCAGTCGGTAAATTCTGTAGGAGAATTCACAAAAGTTTTTTTATTGGCCCACGTATAAGCCGATCCCTCAACTCTGAAAGCAGGATTTCCTCCAAAAACTTGCCGCTTATATGCAAGTACATACGGTATTTCTATGACTTGTTCTGTATCAGCCTTTCGTCATTGGCAAGGTGTAATGCAATACTCTGGAGCTGCATCGGCGTGATCTATGGATGCCACGCCCTTTATCTGTCCTGAGATAAAAAGATGAAAAAGTAACCTTTAAAAATTAATTTCTTCATTTAATAATTTTTTCTTTTTCTCTTACTTCTTCGGACTCCATGGGTCATTATGTGACCGACTTTTCTGTTGGAAATTCCACTTCTGGTTCAACATCTATGATGTGCGGATTATACAAAGGGAAAAAAAAAATTATGTGAATTTCACGGTCTGCGGATTATACGCCAGTGTGGATAATATGACAAAAATTACAGTACTAAATGCAAGGTCAGTCTACATGGTACAGAATTAGATAAGGTGAATAAGTTGGTATGTTTAGGAAGCATATATTTGAAAGAGAATACAGATTATACACAGTCATATCAGAATAATATGACCACCTACTTAATATAATGGGAATAACCACCCTTGGCCCGGATGAGAGCAGCAAGACTGCGTCGCATGGACGCAATGAGGCCCTGGAAGATTGCCCGAGGCACACATGCTTATTCAGACTGCAGCAGAGAACGGAGGTCCCAAAAATGACGTTGTTGTGAGTTGGCATGTCGAACTTATCAATTCAAATAGTCCCACAAGTGCTCTGTAGGACTCAGGTCGGGCAATTTTGCCTGCCAAGGGAGAATGGAGACATTGCTGTTGTGTTCCTGGAACCAGTCACGTACCCCCTTAGTGACATGGCAGGGTGCACTGTCCTGTTGGTAGACAGTAACACCACCAGGGGAAATGTCCAACACGAAGGAATGCATGTGGTCAGCGAGAATGGACAGGTGGCCACTGGTGTTTACCGACCCATCCAGTGGTACCAGCAGTCTCAGGTCATACCAGGAACACATCCCCCACACATGCACACTGCCACCGTCGACCTGTACTTGACCGACAAGCGTGTCTGGGTGTTGGTTCTCATGTGTTTGATGGAGTATCCGCTACTGCCCTGTGGAGTAGAAACCTTGATTCGTTGGAGAAGGCAACCTTTTTCCACTCTTCCATTGTTCAATGATGGTAGTCCCATGCGAACTGCAGGTGTCGTTGCCAATGGACCTGGGTTAACGTGGGCACCTTGATGCAGGGTCGACTCCAGAGACCCATGTGTAACAGGGTTCTCCCTACTGTTAACAGGAACACGTACCTGGGTGCACCAGTGTTCATTTGCGTGGGCAGTTGCTGCACTGTTGCAGGTGGCGTCGATGGCCTCACCTGGGCTATATGACGTCAGGAGGTACTCAGTGTGCCAGCGGTTCACTCTTGCTTACATCCTTACTACAGCAACTTGCAAACAGGAACAGCCCACAAAATCTGTTGTTTCCGAGATGCTTCCACCCTTGGCACAGTAAGCTGATGATCATCCCTTTTTGAACGTCCGTCAAATCACTGCCTCTGCCTGTTGTGCTTATGTAATGCACTATGGCGCATCTGTCTTGGCCGGCCACTTGCAAACATCTCCATGTGGTTGACCTTGTCAGATGCACTCTGTGAAGTGCCTGGGTGGATACATTGTGATTCTGGGGGTGGTCATATTATTCTGATATGACAGTGTAGGTTTGAAATTAATAGGTAAGTAAATTCAATTTTAAAAAAATCATAGCTGCTTTGCAAGGATTTCACATGACAGATGAGCTCTCAAAAAGGGTTCTGAACAGCTAAAATTGATTTTTCCTCTCCGATATACAGCAGTAAAACCTGGGTACTGTCGGAGAAACAAATCGTTTGCGAGCTGGAAAGATGCCCTACTTATGGGAAGTTCGTGTCAAGTCTCATTCTGCCCATGTAGAGAAACAAGACATGTTGCAAATATGTCAAGTGAAGCACAATGTTGTTTGTACAGTGGAGACAAATATTTTGAGGAAGTTTGGCCATGCTGAAAGAATTAATGATGAGAAGCTAAGAGAATTTATTCAACTTACATGGCATGAAAAAAATGTATGGAGCAGCTGTGGAAATCAGGGGAGAACCAGACTTGGGAATGAAGACAGGTTCAAACTCCCAGGATGAAAATTTGAAATTTACCCTTGAATTGCAAAAGATATTTAGCTCAATTTTTGGACTTGTCATTAGTAGTAGTAAAAGAAGAAAAAATGGAAATGAAACCTACCAACAATAATAATAAAATGTTAGACTAACAGTCATATCATTTGAATCTCTCTATTCTAAAAAAAAAGCAACTGCTGCTGGAGCTGCTGTTTTAGAAATTTCACGACACTAGCGCTTTCCTAGCTTGCAACGCCAAAAGTATTAAACACAAAAAAAAAGGAAATTTACATTGTTTGTAGAGAATTGTTTGGAAAACACGCTGAAATAAACTGTTTTTCGATTCTGGCGATACTTCAAGAGCTATTGTATTTCAAAGTTAAGGTAAGCAAAGAAAGTGCTATCAGTTCACGTTCTGGACACACTAACAATAACAGAACCACGGAACATTGTAGACATGTAGGGCCATGGACAAATTTTTGAGTCTCGATTTAATTTGCGAGAAATTAAATTTCACAAAATTATCTATTTCGCAATGGGATCAATTTTAAGAAACGGATACATGACAAACTGTAAATCATAATACACTGCAATTTTTACAGCATATATTCACAACAATCATCCCTCTTTTCAGAAAAACTTTAAGAAAAAATCCTTTTCTAATTTTTAAGCATTTTTTTAACAACAAAGGAAAAGAATGAACGGCTTCTTTTGTTTTCAACGGTAACACACAGAAAAAGTTCTGGTCCCATGACCTGCTGCCACGATGATGCAGTTATTTTTAGAGCTTTTCTCACTGGGTGAAAGGACAAGCTACAATCAAATTGGTAATGATGCAATGCTTAATGATGTACCAACGCTTAAGTTCGGCATTTTCCGACGGCATAAAATAAAATAAAAATGGTGGCTATGGAACATTTCTCTGCTTGAAATTTTCGCGAACTGTTCGACAACTTTTCAATAACCTTGAGATCAGAAAATCAGCATGCTGATAGTCCTTAAGGTCCAAAAAAGTCTAAAAACCAAACAGTTCAAAAAGGGAGGCTTAGCTTTACTGTTCAAAATGCTGATATGTTTAAAGATAATTATGCCAGAAACATGTAAATGCTGTAAAAATTTCATGAAATTTTGATTTAAAATTAAGGGGCATCAAAGCCTGACCTGTTTAACATAAAACAGTATGCATTGATGTCACGACCCTGTTCTAAATCGTGCAACAGTTACGAATCTCAAATTACTTTTCTTTCCTTTTTATTTTATGTTAAAAAAATTATAGATTCACTGTTTAGAGAAAGGGCATAACTGCTAGTTATATAAAAACAAACATGGCCACTCAAGTTTTTAAGAAATAAATGTTCTAAATTCTTCAGAATTTTTAAAAAATGCTCAAAAGGAAAAACTGAAATAAGGTTTGAAAAATAATAATTACCTTTCTCTACTAGTCAACAAAAGTCTTAGTACAAAAGAAAAGAAACAGAAGTCAAAAACTAAATTTCAGTTAACTAGAAAAATTACCTACCAAACAAGACTATTAGAAAAACTCCAGACGAGTAGTGAGAAATTTCTAGTCAGACTGGCTCCAGGAATATAAAATAAAATTAGTTAACTACTTTCCAAAATTAAAGCAAAAAGAAAATAAATTTTTTTTTTTTTTTTTTTGATTGGAGGTTTAACGACCACCGTGAGCAACTCAATGGGCTATAAGCAGTCGCCCGTCCCTAATTTAGGGTCACTGGTTCCAGGGAAGGGAGAGAGCCAGTGCCGTAAGACAAACACAACATCCATGCCTCGCCGGGATTCGAACCCGGACCCCTTTCGGACAAATGATCAGAGGCTATCGCCTTAGACCACTGCGCCACCGGGGCGGCCAACATTTTTTTTTTTTTTTTACAGGAAGGTGTGGTCTACAGCATAAAATGTGAGTATGGTCTCAGCTATGCAGGAGAAACAGGTAAACAGCTTAAAGTAGATTGGCAGAATAAAGCTGCAATTAAAAATATGTCAAACAAAACAGGTATAGACAGACTTGTTCAAAATACAGGACATAAAGTGCTTTAGGACACTGTAGAAGTTCTGACACATCGACAGTACTCTTTCAAGAGAAAATTGTCAGGACTGGAAATAGAGAAAAGAAGAGGTACTATTCAATGATTTAAAAGGTTGGAATTTACCGCATGAATGGCAATACCTATTATAGCTGTAGTCCTGAGCATGGTTAGGGGTACTACTCGAAAATCTGACTTATATTTTTTTATCCCTCAATAAAAACCCATAATTTTGAGATATTTATTGGGAATGAATGCCTGCAAAAAAACAAAAACAAAAAAACTAATAAGCATGAAATACAAAAGGTCTTGCACGAGACCTGTGTTCGTTGTTAGTGAAGCTCCAGTTGTGTGCCAAGATCACTGCAAATGGAGATCAGAGACATATTAGCAGGAAAATCTACCATCAAGCATTTTGTGTTGCCTGATGATCTTGCCTTAAAGGGCTAACCTATGAATATCAGGAAACAGCCTAGAGATATGTACGCATACAGAGCACACAAATCCAGCATTTTTAGAAATAAAGTACGAAAAACTGCTTTACCTCATTCAGTGAGGAAAGGGGAAAGGCATAAGTACTGCACAAATAACATACCTCACAACCCATATAAAGCAATTTTCCACAAGCACTACAAAGTTTCAGAATTACAGTAGAAATTAATTTCCTTATTTTGTTTATTTCCGGTTTTAAAAATCACTGTGAACAACTTTACAGGGTATTAAGCAATCACTTGTCCCTAATTTAGGGCTACTGGTACCAGGGAAAGGAAAAGGCCAGCGCGGTGAGACGAACACACCACCCATGCCTCATCTAGAACTCAAACCCAAGGCCATTCAGGTGAATGATAAGAAACCAGCACTTAGACCACTGTGACACCAGGGCAGCTATTATTTTCCTTTTTTTGGTAATTCCTTTAAGCATGGTAAAATTCAGTGGCACATGCACGAGGGGGGGGGGCAATCACCCCTCCCCTTAAGTAGGTTTTTCCTTTTTAGATGGCTGATGTAAGTTATTGATGTATTTATTTTTGTAAAATCAGTAATAAATGCACAGATTTTAATTTAATAAAATTTTTCATAACTAAAATATGCTGTAAATTTGGAGATAGAATGTACAGTTCCAGCTTCAGCAGAAAAAAGAAAGGTCCAGAAACAAACAAACAAAAAAGCTGAGAGCTGAAATGAAAGATTTTGACTAATTGTGAAAGGTAATAGGTGAGCTATGTTCCATTTTTTAGTATTATCTGGTAACATTAGTAATTGGAAGCAGAGATAGTCACACTGTGGAGTAGGCTTCGGACTGTGTATATGTGAGATAGCGTGGCTGACAGAGGAAGTACGTATTTCGATTGGGCCATAAACAAAACCTCGTAACAAATTTTCAAACTGGGAATTTTTCTATTAAAGTAACCCATCTAAACAGAAGGGTTCAAACGTCGTTTTGAAAGATTTTACCCAGACATGAGTTTTAAAAAGCATCAAGTTGCTTTTCGAAAAGCGGGCAATTGGATGCCATGAAATCAGTTCTTATATTTGCAGTTTACAATTTAAAAATTTAGAACAATTATTTTAACAGAAAATGTCTAAAAAGCGTTTTTTAACATTGCAGGGAAGGGGCAGTGCTGCAAGTTACAGTGTGTGCCCTCCACAAAGTCTCACTCTTTTTTGAAATACTACTATGACACTATTAAAACTTGAAACCATGCTTAACACGCGAGGACATGCGGCGAGCTTTATCAGCCCAGGCATCACCAAAATAGATCGTAGAAATACCTCCCTTCAGTGAAAGTGATCCAGTTCCATGGCAGATATAATCAAGATCATGACCTTTTCAATGATAGGAATTTCAACCAGTCAGAACCTGTCTGTTGTGTAAAAAGTCGTCGTAGGTGTAATTCAGGCCCTGCGCACGTCTTCCCGTCCTTAGTTCAGAGGTTGATTGGGCAGTGTACTAAAGTAAAAATGCACCCATACTTGAACTATAAAGATGCGAAAATGATTAGAATCACTGCATGGGACACAAGTGGCCAACAGGCGAATGGCTCAGAACAAAAAATGAATTTTTATTGTCCCAACATACTGTCGACCTTCATGTCTTTTTTTATACAATTTTTGTCTTCTGGTTTTCACTTAAATTTATCTAGGTGTGTGTGGTCCAATAGTTAAGAGGCTACTGACAAGAACAGGGAAGTTTATACGCCTTTGTTAATGCTATTTGTGTTTACAGTTTCTATTTTTGCCCTCTCTTGAAAACAAAGCTTTGGAGACCAATGTTAAATTGTAAGTGTTTTTCATTGTATCTTACATATTTTTTGTGGAAACATTGGTCAATTTGCTGTGGAAATAACTATTTTATGGGTCTTATAGAGGTAATAATTTAAAAAAGTTAGTCAAATTTTCGAACTGAAGCCTAGTTCATCATCAGGACTACGTCACTTGGAGTAGTTGCTGCCACTCAGTTGGAAGTGTCCAACCGCAATTATTATTAATTGTGGTACTTCTTCTTCTCGCCATTTCCATCCCTTCTTCTAGCTTCTTCTTTACTAAGTTTGATTGGTGGGTGATTATTTTTACTGATTCCCAATTTACGGAGTGTCCACTTGCTTGTATATGTCTGTCTAGCCCCGTTTTGTTACTAATGTTCTACTAGCTGCTTGGTGTTCTTTTATTCAGACTTTAATACTCCTTCCTGTTTCTCCTATACAGCTTAGCCTACAGTTACAGTCAATACAATAGACTACTCCTTCTTACAGGTAAACTTCAGGACTCACAATGGGTTCTCCCATCTCCACTAGCACATATGCCAGCAATTTATTATGTGAGTAAACTGGAGGCAAAAATCTTTGTCCAACCCTCAATATTTGCTCTCTTTGTAAGATACATGGATGATGTCTTATTTATTATTGATAATGAGGACCAATCTCTACCCTCTCAGATTCTGCCAGAATTTAACTCACTGCAAAATTCTTTGCAGTATACCCTGGAACTGGAAAAAAAACATAGCATCAATTTCCTAGATTTAACCTTGACCTTAAGAGAGGGGGAAATCTTCACTCAGTTTTTTTAGAAAACCTACTAACACTGGAAAGATGTTAGACTTCTGCTCATTCCATCCTGACTATATTTAGTCTAATATGGCGAGACAATTTTTGGAGAAAATTGAAGTCATTGTCTCTTTAGATGCCCAAAAAGGCATTCACAGAGAAGAATTAAAAGGAATATTGGCAGAGAACACAATTACCCATCCCCATTCATTAAAAAGTTATTTAAAAAAAGTGCCAAAAAAAGAAGCAGCGAGCGGACAACTTCAAATTCACCAGCAAAATTACGTACCACAAAGAACTTTTCGAAAAACTGAAGAGGATCGGAGCAAAATATAATATCAGACTTGCTCCAGCTCTGAATAACAAGTTAAAGAAGTTCCTGCCAGCTCTAAAGCAGAATGAAACAGACATCGAATTGCAAGAAGGAGTAGTCTGTTGCATCAACTGTAATTGTGGGTAAGCTATAAAGGAGAAACAGGAAGGAGTATTGAAGTCTGAATGAAAGAACACCAAGCAGCTATTAGGAACATTAGTAACAAAATGGTGCTAGACAGACATATACAAGCAAGTGGACACTCCATAAATTGGGAATCAGTAAAAATAATCGCCCACCAATCAAACTTAGTAAAGAGAAACTAGAAGGGATGGAAATAGCGAGAAGAAGTACCTCAATTAATGATAATTGTAGTTGGACACTTTCAACTGAGTGGCAGCAACTACTTCAGAGACTTAGTTCTGTGATGAACTAAGCTTTAGTTCAAAAATTTGATCAACTTTTTAAATAATTACCCCTATAAGACCCATAAAATAGTTATTTAGACAGTAAACTATGAATAGAGTTGCCATAAATTCATTCACAAATTGGTCAATTTGTCTAAAATTCCTCAGTAAAAATTTTTCATTCATTACTTGACGAACAATATTGACTGGGACTTTTTGACCCACCGTGAGTCATTGGGTAAGTGCTTGTAGCGCGCGTCCTCGCAGGTTAAGTTACGTAAAAAGTTTGTCAGGAAGCATTCAACTGATAACTTCAGTCTTCATCAGCCTTATGACAAACCACTTACCATCATCCACCCGTCATATGGCTGGTGAAGACTGAAAAAATTGGGTTGGAAAGAAAGTAATGTCTGCAAATTCAAGGCAACAGAAAAGTGCTAATTATCATATATACAAGTACAAATCAGTTCAAAATGTAGTCATGACTTGCTCCCGTCGTCTGGGCAGCTGTTGATACTGCCCTTCCTTGTAGAATTGCGGCAGTTAGACACAGAGAAGTAAATGCAAGTTCGACATTATCTCAGTTGGTGAACCACTGTTGTCGCAGGAAATGCTGCAACAACCTGAAAAAGTGGTAGTAGTCGTTTGGGGGAAATGTCCAGGGAATAGGCTGGGTATGGCAGCAGCTCCAGCCCACGTCCCTGATCTTGTGATATGTCACTCATGAGTCATGTTGTGTGATGTCTCTCTCTATTTTGCGGTTCAACAGTGCTGGTCGTTTTCGGCGTGAGCAATGCGTACATATCATCGAGCTGACAGCAGTACACATTGGCAGTGATCAGAGGTATAACTACATATTTCTGCACTCGGGGAAAACCACAAAAATATTGAGCCTCCCCCCCCCCCCCCATCTGTCTCTCTACATACACACATACATGTCACATCCCAGAGTTATCTGCTACCTCTACGTGGGAGGAACAATAAAACCGTGACTCTTTGTACAGCTCTTCCAAACTGTTTTGGAGTATGAACCTTCTTACCACATCAAACAAAACCAAATGCACCTGGAAGTCATAGTTCACACTCGCAGTAAGGTTTCAACGTCTGGCAATCTATTTTAAATACCTCTCCACCTCTTTTTCATTCATATCAAACCCTCCCTCAAAACTTGAATTTTTTTTTTTTTTTTTGGTATAATGAGAAAAAAAAAACACGAAAAAAAGCATAAAATCCCCATTCAATAAAGTGAGTCACGTAAGATTTTGAGTCCTGAAATGATAAAAAACCATTATTCCCTGGCCAGAAAAAAAAAAAACCCTGAGAAAAGGGTTAATTTGATAGAATCAAGTAGCCCCCAAAGAACCTTCTGTAATGTGAGCAATGCCCTTGGGGCACCTGTGGGCAAGTGACATGAAGTGTTTGGTTTCTAATCACTCGTCTGAGATAGGTCCAGGCTCAAATCCAAGGTGAGGTATAGATGGCATGTTTGTTTGTTTGTTTGTCTCTCTCTCTCACTCCCTTCCCTGCAGCCAGTGGCCCAAAAGTAAAGACAAACAACTGCTTTTACCTCACACATTAAACTTCAAACATCTTTGTCTTGTAACCTATATACGACCGTGCCTTAATTTCTGAATGTGAGCAACTGAGATCCCCTGAACACTTTGAGGAAGAAATGCGAGTTTTAAGCTGCCAAGGCTACGAAAATGGATGGAGATCACAAGCAAATTGTGTTAATGGACAAATGACACATGACAATGAAGGGGGACAATGGACAAATGACAATGAAGGGGCAAAAAAACTGTACCAGAAACTGGTGCAAAAGTTTCAATTCCAGTGTTAATCAGATTGTGAGCTATTATATTTGCACCCTTTCTTCAGTTAAGCCAGGGGCAGCCACGTTGCCCTAGTTACTGCTCTGGCGGTGATAGTGATGGTGTCCAGCAGCAGCTCAAAAAACATGACACCCTGAATATCTACCAAACAGACAACAGGATCTTAGGTGGGTGTAAGCCAGCTTTGGGTGTCCACATGAGCTACTGTTTTGGGGTCCAACCATTGTTTCCAGGCACTGACATTGTCATACAGGGCCCATTTCACATCACCTGTCACAATGCGGTCCAAGAATGGTTCAACATGGTCATGTGCAAACAGGAAAATGCATGCACTTATGTGATTTGCCAGGGGGTGATTTGTGAGATGACACAACAAACCCTTAACCTCTCAGCTCAGTGCTAATAAACATATAATGCATATTACGAATATTTATATATATATATATTTTTTTTGGGGGGGGATGTAAGGTCAGGTGATGCGTAACATCACAGCCTCTCCTTGACAAATGTCAACCCCGCCTTCTCGTGGTGCATCCTGTTCCCACTAAAGGGGCTCTGACGACCGCCAATAGCGGTATAACTATACCATCGGGATCAGAGGAAATGCTATCCCACACTCACCAACCCGCTTGGCCAGCGTGGTGAGTTATGGCCAAACACCTCCAAAATGACTCTACAACTTAAATCTTGGCCCTCAGTCTCCGGCAGCTGGAATGTACCTGGCCAAGGCAGCGGCCAGTGCGACATGAAGGCAGAGGGTGCTAAGAATCCCCGGAGGACCGGACTAGGCTGCCATTTGATGCTGACCTTGGCTACCTACAACGGACGCTCCCTATCTTCTGATTCGAGGCTTCTTGAATTGGAAGAGGAACTACAAAGGATCAAGTGGGACATCGTCGGGCTAAGTGAGGTAAGGAGAAAAGGAGAAGATCTCATTGAACTGAAAAGTGGACATCTCTTCTATTATCGTGGGACAGATACTGGCAGAACTAGTGGTGTTGGATTTATAATAAACAAGAAACTGAAGGATAAAGTGGTAGAAGTTGAAAGTTCCTCTGACAGAGCTGCACGACTCGTTATCCAACTATCGAGAAGATACCAGGCTCAGATTATTCAAACTTATGCACCCACCACAAGTCATCCTGAAGAAGAAATTGAAGAATTTTATGAGGAAATTCGTCATCTAAATAATAAAGGTAAGCAGCACTTGAAGATAATTATGGGAGATTTCAATGCAAAAATAGGACACCGGCAACAGAATGAAACTTCAGTAGGTAAATTCGGTCACGGCAACAGAAACCAGCGTGGAAATACTCTCGTTGAGTTTGCAGAGGCAGAAGGATTTTTCATCTTGAATTCCTTTTTCAAGAAAAAGCCACACAGGAAATGGACATGGAGACATCCAATTGGGACAACAAGTGAAATTGATTTTATTATGTGTAACAAAAAATTCGTCATCGAAGACTGCAGTGTGCTGAACAAGTTCAACACAGGTAGTGACCATAGATTGGTGAGATGTAAGATGCACCTCAACACTAAACTGGAATGTGGCAAGCTCATAAGACAAACAAAATGTATTGACATAACCAACCTTAAAAAACACCATAATACTTTCAAGTTGGAACTGAAGAACAGATTCTCTGCTTTAGAAGGCCTAACATCGGAAGAAGTGGATATTTCGGAAGTTAACAAAAAAGTAACCAAAGCTCTTATGGAAACAGCAACAAAATTAGCTGGGTCTAAGAACAAGTTGCATGTGAACAAATTATCAGGAAAAACCAAAATGTTGATGCAAAAAAGAAGAGAGATGAGGACAACTAAAGAAGATGTGACTTCCAAAGTGGAATATATAGAGCTATGCAAGACAGCACGAAAAAGTATCACTGAAGACGTAAGGAAATTCAACTGTGAGCTAGTGAGGAAAGCAATTGAAAACAACCAAAGCCTAAAGATAGCAAAGGGACATCTCAGTAAGGGAAGAAAACAGATTATGGCTCTGAGAAAAGAAGATGGTTCTATAACAAGAAATAGAGGCGAAATTTTGACAAGAGTGAAAGATTTCTACTCCAAATTATATGAAAGGGATGATACATGTACTCCAGACATCATGAAAGGTACCAGAGTTCTTCCAGTCCTCCCAGCAGAAGTTGCTCATGCAATCAAGAACATGAAGCGGGGGAAAGCTCCAGGAGAAGATGGAATTACTATAGACATCATACAAGAAGCAAGTGGAGAAATTGAAACAGTACTCGCCCAAATTTTCACTCGATGCCTTAATGAAGGGAAGATTCCTGAGGATTGGAACAATGCTACAATGATCCTGCTACATAAAAAAGGTGACATTGAGGATCTCAGGAACTACAGACCTATCAGCCTTCTATCAGTGGTTTATAAAATATTCACTAAAGTTCTTTCACACCGCTTGAAGGTAACACTGGGCATGGCTCAACCGAGAGAACAAGCTGGATTCAGTAGTGGCTACAGCACAATAGATCATATCCACGTACTGAGAGAACTAATTGAACTAAGAGCGAGGGAATATGAACTTCCATTGTGCATGGCTTTTATCGATTATGAAAAAGCCTTTGATTTGGTGAAACCATCAGCAGTTACCACGGCTCTGAAATCCTGCGGTATTGAAGATGCATACATTACTATTATTAATAACATCTATGAAAATGCAAGTGCAAAGATTCGGCTGTTTGAAAATACAACACACATAAAAATTGGAAAGGGAGTGAGACAAGGTGACACCATATCTCCGAAGCTCTTTAATGCCACATTGGAAAATGTCTTTCAAGCACTGAACTGGGAAAACAAAGGGATAAAGATTAATGGAGATTATCTAACCCACCTTCGTTTTGCTGATGACGTAGTCATTTTTGCAACTACCCCATCAGAGCTGCAGAGTATGATCCAGGAACTTGCTGACAAGAGTAAAGAAGTGGGATTAAAAATGAACTTTCAGAAGACAAAAGTGATGTTCAATGCTTTTACAAGAAATGAAGATTTATCGATTGATGGAGAAAAACTGGAGATAACAGATACGTATGTTTATCTTGGACAGCAGATATCAAGTGAGGGTCACATTGATGAAGAAATTAATCGGCGTACAAAACTTGCGTGGAGAGCTTTTGGAAGAAACAGCATAATTTTCAAGAGCAATATGCCATTATGTCTTAAAAGAAAAGTGTTTGATCAATGCATCCTTCCAGTGCTTACGTATGGTGCAGAGACGTGGACCTTAACTAAAAGAGGCATACAAAGGCTGCAGACAACTCAAAGCAGCATGGAGAGGTGCATGCTTGGTGTAACCAGGAGAGATAAGAAGAGGAACTCGTGGATCCGAAAAATGACAAGAGTGGAAGACATCATGATCAGAGTTAAATCCCTGAAATGGCAATGGGCTGGACATACTGCCAGAAGGACAGACCATAGATGGACAGCCGAAATTTTAGATTGGATTCCAAGGGACAGGAAAAGACCCAGAAAAAGACCACATGGGAGATGGGTGGATGAAATTTGTAAATATGCGGGAGTGACATGGAGGAGACTGGCACAAGACAGACCGTTGTGGAGGAAACTTGGGGAGACCTTCGTCCAGCAGTGGATTGATAATGGTTGACAATGATGATGATGATATATTTTTTATTTGATTGGAGGTTTAACGACCACTGTGAGCAACTCAATGAGCTATAAGCAGTTGCCCGTCCCTAATTTAGGGTCCCTGGTTCCATGGAAGTGAGAGAGCCAGTGCCGTAAGACAAACACAACATCCATGCCTCACCGGATTTGAAGCCGGACCCCTTTCGGACGCTTAGACCACTGTGCCACCGGGGCGGCATTTTATATAAATATATATATTTTATATATTATGCATAGTGTTCTCTCTAGAGCCTTTTTACTGGGCAGCTCGCCCATTTAATTTTGTCTGCCGCCCGGCTATATTTCCTTTAATGAATGTTTTCACATCGCACAGAATACAGTAGTCTCGAAAACTCGGCCTAATGAGAACCGAAGGGTGGCAGAGTTTGTGAAAATGCTGGGTTATCGGGAATGGGGTTAAAAAAGAATAAGTAAGAGTGTTTCCTCAGAAAATACAGTGTATACTGTACTGTACTTGAATGTATTGGCTGGCCTAACGCTGTGACATTGAGTGGTAAAAACATTCCTCGTATGTCCCCATTTTTTAATTCTTCAATGTCTGGGTGCGAAGACGCGTTGTCCAAAATCAGAATAGCCTTCCTTGGCAGGTTTTTAGATTTTAAAAAATGCTGAATCGATGGAACAAATACTTCATGGAACCATTCTTTGAAAATTGCACAGCTCATCCAGGCATGTGACTGGTTTCAGTACCAAACGGAAAGTTTATCCATTTCAATGTGCTTAAACGCACGTGGTTTCTTTGATTTTCCTATGAGACCAAGTTTTAATTGGTGGTCACCTGTTGCATTACTGCATGCTAGGATTGTTACCCTCTCCTTGCTCCTTTTAAAACCTGGGGCTGACTGTTCTTCCTTGAAAGCAAGACTTTTCGCTGGTAACAGTTAATATTTTAACCCTGTTTCATCACAATTGTACAATTGCTCCCTGGTCAAACCTTCAACTTCGATAAATTTCTGCAAGTTTTCCTTAAACTGAGACAGACCCTCCGTGTCCCCAGATAATTTTTCCCCAGAAATACTAAGCTGTCGGACTCCATAGCGTTTCTTCCAGCGATCAAGCCAGCCAGTGCTTGCGACAAATTTAGGATCGTTGTCTTTTTTTAATGCTCGATAAAATTTCAAGACCTTCTCTTGCACGATTGGCCCACTAATTGGGATGCCCTTCTCTCTTGTTTGGCGAAACCAATGTAAAGTGCTTCATTTACCTCATTAAACTCACTTTCCTTCATACTTTTCCTTTCTTTCAATGTTTCTGCACACATTCTCTTAACACACCACGACTCGATTTCCGTCCGCTTCTTCTTCCAGTCTCCAATCGTACTTTTGCCGACTCCCAAATCCTTAGCCACTGCACTGACACTTTCTCCCTTATCCAGTCTCTTCAATGCCCCCAACTTTTGCTCCATAGACAAGTTCACTTGTTTTCTTTTAAAGGAAGATGCCATCCCAGAGTACTACTGTCTAGCAGCCACAAACTTTGAAACAGCTGTGAACAATACAGTACACTCACTCACATTGAGTTACGCAACCCGATTAAGAAATCGACTAACCCTGGCAAAGGCTGCAGGTAGATTGAACGACTGAGCGCGCGCCGGCGAGAAAAAGGAATGCGGGAAGAGAGGGACACACGCACGCGGGCAATGACCTTGAACGGGTCTGCACGCACGTGGGGTTTTTTCGCCTTGCCAGGGTCTGGCCGAGTTATCCGGATTGCCGGGTTATTGAGTGCCGAGTTTTCGAGACTCTACTGTAGTAAGAATGAAAAACTTATTCCAACATATGCCATCAATGTTGATGAAAACTGGCTGAAATCTGTGTCACCGCCCTAGTGGCACAGTGTTCTAACCGCTGACTTATGACCATTCATCCCAGAAGGGTCCAGGTTCAAACCCCGGTGAGGTATGGATGTTGTGTTTGTCTTACAGCACTGATTCTCTCCCTTCCCTTTAACCAGTGGCCCTAAATTAGGGACAAGTGATTGCTTATGGCCTATTGAGTTGTTTGTGGTGGTCATTAAGCCTTCAACCTATAAAAAAAGAAATCTGTGTCGAATATAATTTGTTAGTAAATACTAGGTCGTTTTTTTTTAACCATTTTTGTACAAATTTCTAGCTGTTTATCATGTTATGTTACATTAATGCCTACCACACTGCTAAAGATGTTTGATAAGTATAATGATGTTAAAGAAAACATTTTTTTTTTTTTTTCGATTGGAGAAGTGTTCATTAAAAGTACCACCCAGCTAAAATTTCTTGTTGCCTGAATGTAAAAAAATTCTAGGAAGAACACACTAATGCACATATAAACTAGATACACAAAAAATAGGCCCTAGTGCTTGTGCAGTTAAACTTTGCATCTTTTCTTGTACCCAATTTTCTGTCACTGTGCAAAATCCTTCAGGAATTGCATCTTTGAAATCAAATTTTGCACTTCATATTATGTTAATTGAACAGTCCATGTGGATCAGTTTTACTTGAAGCCTACAGTGGATTCCATTCAATTTCTAAAAGCAGCTCATTGGATTAACCGAATCTAATATAATCAAATTATTTGATGCAAATGCAACTTTCAAAATAATGGAAAAAAAAAAAAGGCTTCCTTTTGATCAGTCTGTTACCTTGAGAGTTTGTTTGATAACAAAAGAAACACTCAAGGTGTCACAAATCGTCTACATTCACTATCCGCATGGACATGCATGCGGTGTTTCTTATCAAACATTGTAATTCCCAAAGAAAATGGAACTTGATTCTTTTAGTTATCATTTCGTAGCATTTTTAAAAAAGAAATGCCCAAAGTATCTCAAATTCTTCTAACACTTAAAAAACCAGATTTATGAATTTGGAATGTGACAAAAACCCAGAATTCCGGGCTACACCCGGATTACAAACAGGTCTGATTTGCTTTCTGCTCAATTGCGAGTCCCCTCTTGTGCCCCTCCCCAAGTTGACACAGGTGTGTGATAATGCTTGTGTGGGTAGAACCCAGCTGTTCGGCCAACTCCCACATTGTCACACATAGGTTGATCTCCACTGACTTCAACATCTTTATATCAACTGTTCCAAGTCTTCCAGCAGTGGGACAATCTCACAGGTCAAAATTTCCCTCTCAAAACCATTCAAACAAACAACAACATTGAGGATGTGATATCGCATTGGGGTACACACTGGTAAGATTCCTTATGGCACACTGCAACGAGACTTGTTCAGCATGCAATTACAGATGTGCTCCTTGTCCACTTCCATGTTGGCTGGGCTTACACTCTTCATCTTCTGACGGCTAATTGCCACTGAATTTAAGCCACCTACCTGTTAATGTCATGCCAGCATGCTATGCAATTGCAGTGGCCAACGTGTGCTGGGGCTTCGGTATCAGGTAACTCGTCAGTGGACACTAGAGCCGAGTTCGGGCTCAATTTTCGGAGCCCGAGCCCGAATTTTACACTGGTGTGCAAAAATTAAGGACGAAGAGGAGAAATTAGCATAACAGCAAAACGAGCAGGCAGAACGGACCGAAAGACCACTCAGGAGATAGACTAGGGTCCGGTACGGTAGGGCATGCACATATATGCAGCATAACGTGAGGGGGGGAGTCAGAAAGGTAAAAACCACACAGGCGGTGTGCGCTCAGCAATTCGATAAAAGCTATTGCACGGTGTACATCGGTTTGAACGACGTCGAGTTGCTGTCACCGTGTGGTATGGCCAACAGGCAATCCAGTAGACGACATCTGGATGACTTTACCCGAGGTCGCGCCATTGGGAAGTTGGAAGAAGGTCGAAGTGTGACTAGTGTGGCCAAGAAGTTTGGGATCGCTCACAGCATCGTTTCACGAGCTTGGAGAGCATTTCAAACGACAGGAACAGCTGTCCGAGAGTTTAGCAGTGGTCGTCCACGAGCGACCACGGCGGCGGACGACCGGTATATTGTCCTACAGGCGAGAAGAGACAGACAGCGGGAGAAATCACAAGGCACATGCAACAGACAACTGGACGTCCGTTATCGCATTTTAGAGTGGCCAGGAGGCTGCACAAAGGTGGTCTATTTGCACAATGACCAGTACGGTGTGTGCCATTAATGCCTGCTCATCGAAGACGGCGGTTTCTGTGGTGCCAGGAACACAAGAACTGGACACATCAGCAATGGGGTCGAGTTCTCTTTTACGGATGAGAGCTGATTTAGTCTGACGAGCAATTCTGAATGTATAAACATCTGGAGAAAGCAGGGAGCACGCAATCACCCCTCCAACATCATCAAAAGGGACCGGTTTGGAGGTGGCGGAGTTCTCGTTTGGGGCGTTATTATGCTTGGTAGCCGCACTGACCTCTCCACATCTTCCAAGGAGGTTCTTTTTTTTTTTTTTTTTTTGATTGGAGGTTTAACGACCACAGTGAGCAACTCAATGGGCTATAAGCAGTCGCCCGTCCCTAATTTAGGGTCACTGGTTCCAGGGAAGGGAGAGAGCCAGCGCCGTAAGACAAACACAACATCCATGCCCCACCGGGATTTGAATACGGACGAATGATCAGAGGCCAGCGCCTTAGACCACTGTGCCATCGGGGCGGCCCAAGGAGGTTCAGTCACTAGTGTCCGCTATTGTACCGAGGATCTCCTGCCTCACGTGCATCTGTTTAGAGGTGCTGTGGGTCCTGAGTTCTTCATGGACGACAACGCTACACCTCATCGTACAGTGGCTGTCGCAGAGCTAAGAGATATTCAACGCATGGATTAGCCCGCAAGGTCCCCAGACCTAAATCCAATTGAACACGTGTGGGACCTTCTTGGGAGACGCTTGGCAGCACGTTACCAGCCGCCAGCAACGATTCCGCAGCTGCGATTGATACTACAACAGGAATGGGCCACGATGCCTCATCAGCTCCTTGACCTCGTCCTCAGCATGGACAGACGTTGTAAATCCTGCAACGCAGTCAGGGGTGATCATATCCCCTACTAAAGACTGGATTGTTCTTGGCAGCCGCCTGTTACATGGACGTTTCAGTCTTCTGTCCAGTTGTGCTCGAAGCTACCTTTTCAATAAAGTGCCTTTGTATCCTTTGGATTCCTTGTTTGGACGGTTTTGCTCCCTTGTCCCATATTCTTACATATTGGGGATCTTATGGTATGATTTGAGTCGATGTGGAGCACTTCTGCACGACATTACATTCGAAAAACCATCTCATCCTCAATTTTTGCACGCCAGTGTATATTGCAAGATAGAGCCCGGGCCCGAACGAGCCTGAAAACTGGCTAACCTGTTCAACCATTAATACAAAACACAACTCTTTTTCCACACTTCCATTCTCTCCTAACCTCCAATATGGAGAGTGGAGAAGGGACCTCTACCTGTTTTTACAGTGTAACTGTACGATTTTCTTTGACCGTTCATTTCCACCTGAAGTGCTTCGGGCCACTAGGCATCCAAAATGATCGGGCGGTGCTGCAATTGTATGTTGCTCAAATAATGCTAATATTATCGCGCCATAATGCGCTGTAACATGTACGTTGTCAAATAGAATTAGTAGGGAGCTACTGCTTAGAGACAGGTGGTAAATTATCGTTGGCATGCTATTAAATATCCAATATCTATAGTTTCTGAAAAAGCTTTTTCTTCTCTGCAGAAGCACACTAATGCGCAAGCTATGGCATTTTCTACCCAAGCCCGGAATAAATGGCCATCTCGAATTCCCGCTGCCTAACCAGAAGCAGTTGCCAAAGAATTCATTTTTACCAACTACAAAGTGTTTCATTTTGGTAAATCATATAAAATCACATTTATATATAAAAAAATTCTCTGCCTCTCTCTCCAAGAGCCTGGGCTCTGCTTTGGGCTTTCAGGCTTGGGCTCAGCTGTTGTTGTTATTGTTGTTGATTGGAGGTTTAACGACCACCGTGAGCAACTCAATGGGCTATAAGCAGTCGCCCGTCCCTAATTTAGGGTCACTGGTTCCAGGGAAGGGAGAGAGCCAGTGCCGTAAGACAAACACAACATCCATGTCTCACCGTGATTCGAACTCAGGACCCCTTTCGGACGAATGATCAGAGGCCATCGCTTAGACCACTGCGCCACCGGGGCGGCCTCGGCTCTGGTGGACACTACTTTCTTTCCAACCCAATATCAGTTGAAAGCTTCCTTACCAGGGCGACAAGCTGCATTCATTTGGAAGGGCGAGACATGAAATTATGCCCCTCTAGCTTAAAAAGTTCTCCATTTCCACTTAAATAGTACCCAGTTTTTATTTTCTCATGCCTCTATTATAGGAAAGTATGCATTATGGTCCTTTAAAAATATCACTTCAGGTTTGTGACGTAATTTTACTAATAAAAACTAGGTAAATACCCAAGTCAAGTAAAACAAAAAGTTATGTGAATGCCGACAACACAGCACTACGCAGAAATGCAGAATGAGAAACGAACAAGCACAGACTGAATGAGTGTCTGGCAGTAAACATAACAATAAGACTATTTTGGGGAAGGGCTTGAAAAAATTCCTCTGAAGGTTTAAGCACTCAGAGGGGCTTTCTACAGTGGAGCACAGGTGACTACTTAGCTCTTCATCCCGTCAGCCTATTCGGAAAGGATACGCAGGTTAGTCGGTAAATGTGTACTTTAATGTCCTAAATTATTTCATCGGAAATATTAAACTGTGTGGGAAAAGTGCCACGTACAATTTTTTTAAGCATGCAAAAAAATGGAGAAAGGTGCAAAAATAAAGTATTTGTAAATAAAAGGAAAGAATTTTTCGGAAGTATTTGGGACATTCCACGTCAGATCAATAAAAAAAAATAAGTTTTTGACCTCACCATTTCTGATTTTGATGAAATTTGGCATGAAGCACACATATGACAAGGTAAGTAATTCTGCCAATTTTCAGATTTTTATTTTGAAAATTGTCCAAGATACACACATAATAAAAATCGAAATTTTCGTAAAAAATGGCAAACTCGCACACTTATAAATGCCTGTAACTGTTTTCCTAATTGTAGTAGAGTGACAATTCAAACACAGCTGCAAAGCTAAAGCATTGAGCTTTCTATAGATACCATACATGACCTTCTTACAACAGATTAAAGTTTCAAGGTCGTGACCTTTGACCTTGAATATCTCAAAACATGCCATCTTAAAATTATTACGAAAAAAATATATTTTATTGCTACAACATTCTACCCATGTGCCAGATATTAGGCTGGCACTGGCAAGGCAGTGTAGGATTAATAGGAGTATATGTTCTTCAGGTTAGGTTCAGACAAATGTACAATAACTGTTTTCCAGATGCATGTATGTATTAATTTCACAATGTGTTACAGGTTATATTAGTGGTGTACACATACAAGTGAACCGCTTGGTTAATAAGGTTGCAAACCAAAAGAATGTGATGCCATCTTGCTAGTGACCATCTCTATTTCGCTTCTCTCCATAAAATATGTCCGACCTGTTGCTGTTCGTAGGTCAACCTTCGTAATGACCGCTGTTTTATCCACTTCTAATATATCTGGCTTCTGTGGGTATGTGAAAGACACTGAATGTCCATGTGGGTGCAGAAAACTTATTTTAACTTGTTCTGTATGAATGTTCACATCCAAAACACAACCAACCCACCACTGGTTATCATACTCAACAATAACATAGCCACGAATATCCTCCAGATCCAGTTCTATTGGATTTAGCAATACTGACTCAACCTTGTATTCAGTTGAGTTTGAATACATATTGGTTTTAATAGCTGTGTGGCTTACTGGTATTACACAGTGAAGTTTTTGAGTACCAGGAATTGGTCGAGCACTAGCATGACATATCTCGAGGAACTCCTTGTAGTTCTCATAGTCCTTGTCCGTGCTGTATTTAAAATGGCACGAAGGAATGTTTCTGGAAGCCAAATCATACAGTTGTCGCGGTGTCATAATTTGGTCATTGTATGAACACTGAAGGCTGGCACGTGCAGCTAATCTCTTAATGGTGCCTGCCACGCCATCACATGGCCCCTTTCCATGTGAGGTGGCAAAGAAATGCCACTCAGCTGTGATACCAAAATCTACATCATGATGGCACAGATTGACAAAATTCTTCCTGTTCTTATACTGTGAGGCTGCACCGTCTGAGAAGTAATAGATGTGTTCTACTTTCTTGTCAAAATGTGATGATATAAACTGCAACAATTGGCTCTGGAAAAGGTGAACACTGATAGTGTCATGCTTAAGACATTCTGAGATGACAACAAAAGAAACATGATCCAACTGAAGTGTGTGTGAACTTTTGTTGTACACAACAAAAGGGTGAATAGTAGCTTGGGAATTGTTCCAGTGGTATCCTTGGACTGCATCCTACAGTATGAAGGAATAATTCTCAGCAAAATCACACAACACAACACACTGATTATCATCAAGGTTTTCTTTCAGATTTGACACAAAGTATGACTGCTGAATAGCTATAAAAGAATGTGGCAATAGCAATTTCACTTTTGGTTCAAAGGTCTCAAGGAATTCTTCTACAGTGTTACAGACTGTCAGAAGTGTTGTGCGATCAGTTGTAGTCCACAATTTATATACAATTTCATCAATCCCATTCATGGTGAATAAGCTACTTATTTGCTCTAGTAAGTGTGCTATACCAGGACAAGAATCACACTTGAAGAAGAAGCATTCTGGAAGAGGAGGGTTACAAGTTATTATTGCAAGGCAATCTTTGTATGTCCTAACTGGTAATTCATCAATACGAGTTAAGTCTTGCAATTTGCACCCTACTAGCATAAGTTTTACATTTTCATGAGCACAACACACACAGACAGTGTGTTCCACTTGCACCAGCCAGCACACAATTCTTTGGGCGTAAACCACAGAACTTTGAAAACCCTACTTTGACATTAGGATCATCATCATCATCATTGTCAACCATTATCAATCCACTGCAGGACGAAGGTCTCCCCAAGTTTCCTCCACAACGGTCTGTCTTGTGCCAGTCTCCTCCATGTCACTCCCGCATATTTACGAATTTCATCCACCCATCTCCCATGTGGTCTTTTTCTGGGTCTTTTCCTGTCCCTTGGAATCCAATCTAAAATTTCGGCTGTCCATCTATGGTCTGTCCTTCTGGCAGTATGTCCAGCCCATTGCCATTTCAGGGATTTAACTCTGATCATGATGTCTTCCACTCTCGTCATTTTTCGGATCCACGAGTTCCTCTTCTTATCTCTCCTGGTTATACCAAGCATGCACCTCTCCATGCTTCTTTGAGTTGTCTGCAGCCTTTGTATGTCTCTTTTAGTTAAGGTCCACGTCTCTGCACCATACGTAAGCACTGGAAGGATGCATTGATCAAACACTTTTCTTTTAAGACATAATGGCATATTGCTCTTGAAAATTATGCTGTTTCTTCCAAAAGCTCTCCAGGCAAGTTTTGTACGCCGATTAATTTCTTCATCAATGTGACCCTCACTTGATATCTGCTGTCCAAGATAAACATACGTATCTGTTATCTCCAGTTGTTCTCCATCAATCGATAAATCTTCATTTCTTGTAAAAGCATTGAACATCACTTTTGTCTTCTGAAAGTTCATTTTTAATCCCACTTCTTTACTCTTGTCAGCAAGTTCCTGGATCATACTCTGCAGCTCTGATGGGGTAGTTGCAAAAATGACTACGTCATCAGCAAAACGAAGGTGGGTTAGATAATCTCCATTAATCTTTATCCCTTTGTTTTCCCAGTTCAGTGATTGAAAGACATTTTCCAATGTGGCATTAAAAAGCTTCGGAGATATGGTGTCACCTTGTCTCACTCCCTTTCCAATTTTTATGTGTGTTGTATTTTCAAACAGCCGAATCTTTGCACTTGCATTTTCATAGATGTTATTAATAATATTAATGTATGCATCTTCAATACCGCAGGATTTCAGAGCCGTGGTAACTGCTGATGGTTTCACCGAATCAAAGGCTTTTTCATAATCGATAAAAGCCATGCACAATGGAAGTTCATATTCCCTCGCTCTTTCAATTAGTTCTCTCAGTACGTGGATATGATCTATTGTGCTGTAGCCACTCCTGAATCCAGCTTGTTCTCTCGGTTGAGCCATGTCCAGTGTTGCCTTCAAGCGGTGTGAAAGAACTTTAGTGAAGATTTTATAAACCACTGATAGAAGGCTGATAGGTCTGTAGTTCCTGAGATCCTCAATGTCACCTTTTTTATGTAGCAGGATCATTGTAGCATTGTTCCAATCCTCAGGAATCTTCCCTTCATTAAGGCATCGAGTGAAAATTTGGGCGAGTACTGTTTCAATTTCTCCACTTGCTTCTTGTATGATGTCTATAGTAATTCCATCTTCTCCTGGAGCTTTCCCCCGCTTCATGTTCTTGATTGCATGAGCAACTTCTGCTGGGAGGACTGGAAGAACTCTGGTACCTTTCATGATGTCTGGAGTACATGTATCATCCCTTTCATATAATTTGGAGTAGAAATCTTTCACTCTTGTCAAAATTTCGCCTCTATTTCTTGTTATAGAACCATCTTCTTTTCTCAGAGCCATAATCTGTTTTCTTCCCTTACTGAGATGTCCCTTTGCTATCTTTAGGTTTTGGTTGTTTTCAATTGCTTTCCTCACTAGCTCACAGTTGAATTTCCTTACGTCTTCAGTGATACTTTTTCGTGCTGTCTTGCATAGCTCTATATATTCCACTTTGGAAGTCACATCTTCTTTAGTTGTCCTCATCTCTCTTCTTTTTGCATCAACATTTTGGTTTTTCCTGATAATTTGTTTACATGCAACTTGTTCTTAGACCCAGCTAGTTTTGTTGCTGTTTCCATAAGAGCTTTGGTTACTTTTCTGTTAACTTCCGAAATATCCACTTCTTCCGATGTTAGGCCTTCTAAAGCAGAGAATCTGTTCTTCAGTTCCAACTTGAAAGTATTATGGTGTTTTTAAGGTTGGTTATGTCAATACATTCTGTTTGTCTTATGAGCTTGCCACGTTCCAGTTTAGTGTTGAGGTGCATCTTACATCTCACCAATCTATGGTCACTACCTGTGTTGAACTTGTTCAGCACACTGCAGTCTTCGATGACGAATTTTTTGTTACACATAATAAAATCAATTTCACTTGTCGTCCCAATTGGATGTCTCCATGTCCATTTCCTGTGTGGCTTTTTCTTGAAAAAGGAATTCAAGATGAAAAAATCCTTCTGCCTCTGCAAACTCAACGAGAGTATTTCCACGCTGGTTTCTGTTGCCATGACCGAATTTACCTACTGAAGTTTCATTCTGTTGCCGGTGCCCTATTTTTGCATTGAAATCTCCCATAATTATCTTCAAGTGCTGCTTACCTTTATTATTTAGATGACGAATTTCCTCATAAAATTCTTCAATTTCTTCTTCAGGATGACTTGTGGTGGGTGCATAAGTTTGAATAATCTGAGCCTGGTATCTTCTCGATAGTTGGATAACGAGTCGTGCAGCTCTGTCAGAGGAACTTTCAACTTCTACCACTTTATCCTTCAGTTTCTTGTTTATTATAAATCCAACACTACTAGTTCTGCCAGTATCTGTCCCACGATAATAGAAGAGATGTCCACTTTTCAGTTCAATGAGATCTTCTCCTTTTCTCCTTACCTCACTTAGCCCGACGATGTCCCACTTGATCCTTTGTAGTTCCTCTTCCAATTCAAGAAGCCTTGAATCAGAAGATAGGGAGCGTCCGTTGTAGGTAGCCAAGGTCAGCATCAAATGGCAGCCTAGTCCGGTCCTCCGGGGATTCTTAGCACCCTCTGCCTTCATGTCGCACTGGCCGCTGCCTTGGCCAGGTACATTCCAGCTGCCGGAGACTGAGGGCCAAGATTTAAGTTGTAGAGTCATTTTGGAGGTGTTTGGCCATAACTCACCACGCTGGCCAAGCGGGTTGGTGAGTGTGGGATAGCATTTCCTCTGATCCCGATGGTATAGTTATACCGCTATTTGCGGTCGTCAGAGCCCCTTTAGTGGGAACAGGATGCACCACGAGAAGGCGGGGTTGACATTTGTCAAGGAGAGGCTGTGATGTTACGCATCACCTGACCTTACATCCCAAGGATTTAAAGACATTAGGATACTTGTCTTTAAATCCTTGAAATATCTCTTTCAAATTTCCTAGAATAAGATGTTTCTGTTTTTGTACTTTTGATCCTGATTCCATCATTGTAACAAAATCTTTTTTTCCTGGTAAGCAACAGCTCACTTCATCACTATTATAGTATGCAATAACGTTTTCAACTGTGCTGTCACAGAGTTTTCCCAGGCCTAGGATTTGGAGTTGCTAAAATACCCTGCTCTTCCACAAGATTTTTAGACTTTCGTGCCATGTAATAATATGTTACACCAAATTCTTCCTGAATTTTATGAATACTCCAGGTTCTAGGTAATATTGTTAGTATTTGGACTTTAACACTGCTAGAGTCTGTTTCTTGAAATTTTTCTTTCAACTGCGAAATCATGACCGATTCATCACACACTGTCACAGGATTATCACATTCTGGCACACCTATGTAGTCTTTTATCACTTCACCAATTTTCTGATATTTCTTCTTACTGTACTGTCCAACACCTAATCTTTTTTTTTTTCACAGGGATTCGCCTAGAGAAAGTAACGTATCATTCAGACTATCCAAAGTTGTGTCTCTGTCAGTCCATATCTCACTCTTCACCACTCTTTCTGAATTATCTTCACTTAACCAAGGTTGTTCTGCCTCTGCATCTGTTTCAATTATACATGAAGGACCTGGAATTTCAGAGATAGATTTTCTGCATGAACTACATATTTTCTGTTCTAATGTTATATTTGGACATTTCTGAACCATCCAAGGCTGTACTTTTCTCAGATTCTTTCTAAACCTTGTGTGTCCACTTTTACCCAGAGGATTGCAACACAAAATTTGACTTTTAAAGTCCATTTTGGTTAATGAAACTGCACCTGCCAAAAAAATGATAAATACACATAGTTTGATAAAAAGAAATTGATTAAATAAAGATAACAATAAAGATAAAATAAAATAACAATTAAACATGAAAAAACCATTAGAAAGTACCAATCACTCACCCTAAAAGATCATGGTAACCTCCAATGACAACACACTTCCAACACGTCAATCATCGTGATGTAACTGGGCTTCCACGGTTTACAGACATCTTGCTTACGCTTCTTATTTCCGGGTGTGAAACATCGTTTTTTTTTTTTTTTTTTCTTCTTAGCCTTATGAGATGTTACTATAAAGCTTGTCAATTCCATAAAAAACCACACATACTACTCATTCATACAATTCAAGTAAAAACTATGTACATAACCTTACATTCATGGGTGGTTAAACTTTTGTCAACTGTAATTATCAAACTGCTCCTTGTTTCACAACCCCTGCCACTCCCACTGCAAGTGTCACACTCATTCAGCCCCTCACATCCAATCCTCTAGTACTTTCAACAGGCTTCTGTCGCGTGCCTCGATGGCTGTGCTCACTTGAGCTGTGGTGGGCGGGTGAGACACACCTGCCTCCTGAAGACGACAGAAGCCTGTTGAAAGTATTAGAGGATTGGATGTGAGGGGCTGAATGAGTGTGACACTTGCAGTGGGAGTGGCAGGGGTTGTGAAACAGAAGGAGCAGTTTGATAATTACAGTTGACAAAAGTTTAACCACCCATGAATGTAAGGTTATGTACAAAGTTTTTACTTGAATTGTATGAATGAGTAGTATGTGTGATATTTTATGGAATTGACAAGCTTTATAGTAACATCTCATAAGGCTAAGGAAAAAAAAAAAAATACGATGTTTCACACCCGGAAGTAAGAAGCGTAAGCAAGATGTCTGTAAACCTTGGAAGCCCAGTTACATCACGATGATTGACGTGTTGGAAGTGTGTTGTCATTGGAGGTTACCATGATCTTTAGGGTGAGTGATTGGTACTTTCTAATGGTTTTTTCATTTATGAATTGCACGTAAACTATGCGCACTTTGCAAGAGGTTAATACCTTAAAAGTGCAAATATAATAACAATTAAACAGTTAACAATGTTACAGATAAATTGATAACCACACACTCACAAGCTCAGAATTGAAATAACAGCAAATGTAAAATGGTGTACCAGTAAGATTTCTCATTGGCTGTAATAAGAAGCCTTGCCATTGGCTTTAATAAGAAACCCTGTCATTGGCTCTAATAAGAAGCTTTGTCATTGGCTAAGAAGAAGCCCTGCCATTGGCTAAAATGGGTAGAGTTTCAATCTCTGATCTCAAAGATTTGTTGACATTATTTACTGCTGAAAATTGTGTCTATCAAGTAAAATGGCTGTCACATAGCATATTTCTGATAAATCTGTTGATCTGTTATAATACATACACATTTCATGTATAATAAACACAAATCCTCAACGTAAGAAATATTTATTGCATGGTATGTCTCTGTGTCTTACATACAGAAGGGTGCAGCACGACACTCCTATTAATCCTACACTGCCCTGCCATAGCGGTGCCAGCCTAATATCTGGTACATGGGTAGAAGAATGTTGTAGCAATAAAATATATTTTTTTTGTAATTTTTTAAGATGGCATGTTTTGAGATATTCAAGGTCAAAGGTCACAGTGGATGACCTTGAAACTTTAATCTGTTGTAAGAAGGTCATGTATGTTATCTATAGAAAGCTCAATCCTTTAGCTTTGCAACTGTGTTTGAATTGTCACTCTACTACAATTAGGAAAAAATTTACAGCCATTTATAAGTGTGCGAGTTTGTTATTTTTTACGAAAATTTCGATTTTTATTGTGTGTGTATCTTGGACAATTTTCAAAATAAAAATCTGAAAATTGGCAGAATTACTTACCTTGTCATATGTGTGCTTCATACCAAATTTCATCAAAATCAGAAATGGTGAGGTCAAGAAGGTGATTGATCTGACATGGAATTGCTCATTTACCAGCGAGTGCGATACTTTGCAGCAGTTAGTGTGGGAGGGTGAAGCGATGCTAACGACCACGACGTAAAAGGTTCTGTGCGTCGGAAGGGAGTAAGAGTTGGTAGTGAATGCGCGGAAGAATACAAGAGTGGGGTGTATTTTTCGGAGAAGTGTGATGCGTCGTGTAATCGTGTGCAGGTAGAAGTAGTTCAGAGATGTTTTTATTAATTTTCGAGAAAGAAATGTGCGGAATGTCATTATTATTAGTTTCACAAAGTCCCCGAATGGAAAGAAATGA
This sequence comes from Macrothele yani, assembly GCA_039090855.1. NCBI lineage: Eukaryota > Metazoa > Arthropoda > Arachnida > Araneae > Macrothelidae > Macrothele > Macrothele yani. The sequence continues at coordinate 49,171,200 of CM077009.1, forward strand.
AGGTATGTAAATGTTTTCATGTACGACACAAGTTTTGTTTCTGGTTGAATCTCAAGTTTTGATTAGGATTTCTAAGACGTACAGGGGTACTTGATTTCTTCAACCAATTCATGGGTCAAAATAGTGAGTATACTTAGCAAGTAAGTAAAATTGTGCAATGCATTGATTATGATACACTTTTAACAAACCAGAAATCATTACTCAAGTTATGATAATGGCTGTGGAATAAATCTCACTCTTGTGTCCTGACCTTTGATCCCATTTTGATGCTATTCAACAGAACCGGTTCAGTATACCTCCAGAACAACATGATAAAGTTTTGTCGCAATCGAAGCATTTTTACGTAAGTTATGGCGCACAAGATCAATGGAATGGATACCACTCCTGTGTCCTGACCTTTGACCCCATTTCACCCATTTTCAATGGGGTTTGTCCCCAGGTCGTCCCCTACCACATACTAAAATTTCATCAAAATCGAACCATTTTTACGTGAGTTATTGTGCAAACAGACAGATGCACAAAAGCTCGAGCATATACGCGTCTTCAACCTACAATTGGAAAACATAAAAACGACATCTCAAGAAAAAGATATAAACTGTATTGCACAGTAGGCACGCAGCAACCAAATGACTATAAAACTTTATTCAGTACGAAAATTGCTAAGTGGCATCCGCACATTTCAACTTTCAGAATGACACTTATGGTGATTTATTGGGAAACGGGGTCTTCAAGATACTTGTGATTTTTTTCCAACCAAATTTTTTAAAACATATTATCTAATAACAGCACTACACTTGCAGCTTGGTTTGATGTTACATTCAATCGTGAGTGGTTTTTTTTTTTAATTATTTCACCATTAAATAGTTATGAAAACTGTTCACGACTAAACTCAGTTACAATGCATATTTCACCGGTAGCCTTTCTTCTAGGATATAAAATAAGCTATTTTTCAGGAGGGACTGTATTATTTATTCCCCTGTAGATAGGTGTGGTATCATAGTGGACCCCAAGACTAAAATTCCAGACTTGGTTTGATCATCTCAATCCACACCTGTTTAGAATTATTGGCCATAATAAGTAAAACAATCAGCTTTTTGTAGCCACTAAATAGCATGTCATTCAGCCCTTTTCAGATACTCATCTCTAACACCACTCCCCTTTTCTTTAAAATATTGAGAGGCCAACGCCCATCCCTTGTTTTTTATGCAGTGTCATCAAGTTCACAGCCAGTGCTTGCCAGAACCACCAAATGACTCAATAAAGCTGTTGTAACACACTAAATTACGAAACAGTTCTTAATGGTTTCTGTACATTCGCTGTCAGTGTATACACACCTGAAAACGTTCAACAAATTTCACCTACCTGAAAGCTTAAACAATGATATATTTAACTTTGTCCGCAAATCTTACCAGTCAATGCATCTACTCTGTTTCCACGTAATTTATTAATTTCAGTATTATTTTAAAATCCCAAATTTTCATTTTCGCTTTCAAAGCTGAAATAAATGACGTCAAAACCTAAAGAGATGGTAGCATCAATAAATTATTAAATATCACTAGTCGTCTGCTACTGTTATGACTGCCCTAACTATATATTGGGAACATGTGGTACTAGTTCTCCGAGCTTATTGGATTACCAAAATTGCATTCTTTTATAACGGTATCGTACTATCCGGGGTGCTACTGCATATGTAACAAGTACGATGTCACCTCTATATAGGATCATAATAGTTAGCTAATATAAAATTAATAAGTATGTACCTACATTTTTTAAACAGGAGTCCCAGTACAGAAATGAATTTAATTTTAAGAGCCCACAACGTCTGAAATGTCCCCTGAAGTTTTTCATGCAAACTGCAGCGATCCACATTTTTACAAAATAACCGCAAGAATCAGCGAATGGAGAAATGAAACTACATTAACCGAACACATTTCACTCTCGCACAGACAAAACAACGGCTCCGCTACCACACATTTTTTTACCCAATTGATTTGATGCCAGTTCACAATTGTAAAAAGAAAAATACATCTCGAACCCAAGTTTGAAGCACTTACAGAGCCTGAAAGATACTATCTTCTTTTTCACAAGCAGTGGTGTCCACGGAGGAACACCAATCATGATGACGCATTTTTGTCAGATTTAAAAGTTTTGAGAAATAATGCTTAGTTTCTCAAAAAACTCTCAGTTTAAAAAAAAAAAAAACTCTCGCAACCAAACCACTATCCACACAGACAGAACGCAAAAGAAAGCAATAAAATACAAGATTCAAAAGACCAAGAGCAAAATGTGAGATGCAAACAAGGAGGTTAGAATAATACTTCTGGAGATGCCCTGAGTCTTTTAACCGTGAAGCCGCAAACTGTGGACATTTGACGTTGTTTACATTACACCTATGTAAATTCAACTGTGTATTTTGAAATACTGTGGATTGGGGGTGCAGAAACCGTGTTAATATAAAACTGGAAGGAATTATACTTCTTATTCGAGTGAACTTTTCAATTTTAATGTTATGTTTTGTTTAGAAATCTCACTAATGTTCGTGTATTTCAGTTTAAAATAAAAATGTGAAGAAGCCTCAAAATAATTAAGGATTTTATAAATTCAGCATTTTCTCACGCATTGGCAGCAAGTTACGATGCGAAATTGGAAAGATTTGCAACGAAAGAAGTCGATTCGGCCAACACAAATTGCATTGCAATAGCCTTGTAACGTGTCGCCGTTCAAATCAAGCAGGAATGCACAGTATTGAAGAAAAAGTACTTCTTACCTTACATTCAATTATTGAACGACGGTTCTTGGGTGCCGTGTGTTGAGGTCGTTAAATCAATTAACAATAGCAAATTAATCCACATTCCTCCGAAGTTGACACGAATCTTTCAAAAGGCAGTAATAAACATCAAACCTACATTTAATACATGACACAGATGGCCGACCGCACACATACTAAAGATACATAACAAAACACCGGCGTTTTTTTCATCGTGAGTTCTATCGTGTTCAAAACACTCGAGTTCTCTTTTCCCACCGCGCGACAGCGCCCTCTATCAGAAACAGTTTTGACAGCTGCTCGGATTGTATTAATTTTTTCTCTTCGGGAGCTGTTCCTCTTCCAACATCCTCCCACCTTTGAACTTCGGGATCATTCACGAAACTCAAACACATAAATCGTTATAAGTTCATTCGCCGCACTGGCTTTAAGATCCGTCCATAACGGGATCGCACGTCTCCACTACCCGTCGCTTCTTCTTGCTTTTCTGACAACACTAGGTCATGTAAAATGTCTCTGGAAGTAGGTCCCCTTTCGACGTCTCTCGATACTGCAGGAGGCTCAGGGACTTGAAGGGACGAGCGCTCGCTCTCTCGAATCTCAAGAGGATAAAGTCTCTTCACTATTCGCAATAAGGATCCTGTTTTTGTCTTAACTTCCGCAACACGGACTTCACCGTCCTTGCCCGGAATAAGTTTTTGCACCTTGGCCAAAAGCCAATTGAGTCTCTTAGTCTTGTCGTCACCCACTAAGACCACGTCCCCTTCCGCAATGTTGGATCTCCTTTGATCCTTTGAAAATTATCTGAGATGCCCCAGATATTCGACTCTGAAGCGTTTTCTGAGATCCTGCCGAATCCTCTGCCTAAAGCTAAATCGCTTGTTCAGTCTTTCGGTGTCAATCAAATCTAGATCGGGGACTCCTATCTCTTTGATCTCTTGCAAAAACACAGCCGGTGTGAGGGTAACGAGGTCATCACTGTCCTCAGAAAGGTATGTTAGCGGTCTCGAATTAATCACACCTTCCGCATCGCAGAGAATCGTGTACAGTTCTTCGTACTGCAGACTGGCTTTACCCAGTACTTTTCTGAGCGCAGTCTTCACCATGCCTTTGATCCTTTCCCAGAATCCTCCCCACCAAGGGGCAGAGGGTGGATTGAACTTCCATTGAATTTTTTCCGCCGTAGCAATCCTTTGTACTCTATCCCAATGAATGGATTTCAAGTTCTTAGCTGCTCCCACTAAGTTTGTTCCATTGTCGGAATAAATGGTTGTTGGGCGCCCTCTGCGTGCAATAAATCTTCTAAGTTCCAGAAGAAATCCGTCGGTCGACATAGAAGTTACCAGCTCTAGATGAACCGCTCGGTAAACTGCACAGGTGAACAGTACTATCCAACTCTTTTCATTATTTTTCAAAAACAACGGTCCACATAAATCGATGCCACCCAGTTCGAAGACAAGGGCATCTCTAACTCTATCTTCAGGAAGAGGCGAACTAAGTGGTTCCAAAGGAAGAGCAGTATACCTTTTGCATCCGACACATTCTTTAATAACTTGCCGTATCGTCTTTCTGCACTTTATTATCCAATAACGTTCACGCAGAGTCGAGATTAAAACTTGCAGACCAGCATGGCCTAGTTGAACATGTTTTTCCCAAATTAATTTTTTCACTATGTGATGTTTAGAAAGCAGTACTACTGGATGACGAAACGCCTCCGAGTCCTTTCTCATGGTGATTCTCGTATTGACTCGAAGCAGCCCTTTTACGTCGATAAAGGTTTTCAGAGAAGTTTCTCTATTTTCGCCAAAACTCTGTTTTTGGATTTCTTTCAACATTACCATTTTGGCCTTTTCGACTTGCACTACACTTAACTCACCGAAACATCTTTCAGTTCGTTTGGCCTTTGCATTCCTGTAAAAACGAAAAATCCACGCCATGACTCTGATTATTCTGCTATACGAGGAGATCTTCGTAGAATATTCAAAAACCTTCTCAATTTCTGTGTAGGTAGCAGACACAATAGTTTTTCGCTTTTCTGAATTCACAACCTCCAAATCTGGAAGCGCTTCTGAAGCTGGCCATTCATCACACGGTGATTTTAGCCACTACGTACCTTCCCACCAACAAGAATTTTTCTACTCTTTCACTGTACATCCTCTCGACGGGAGATCCGCAGGATTCATAGACCCGGCAATGTGCCTCCAGTCTTCTGGGTCTGTTAGCCGCCGAATTTTCTGAACACGATTGTAAACGAAGGTTGCCCAATTTTCATTTTTTATCCAGTATAACACATTCACAGAATCAGACCAATAGTACGTAGGCACGTTCCCCAGCCCCAAGTCTGATTTCGTTGTTTCTGCTAACCTAGCTCCAATAGTGCAGGCCAAGAGTTCCATCCTGGGTATGGAAGGTAACCCAGCAAAAACACAAGTGCTGGGAAACTGCTGGCCACCAGCTGGCAGTTATGGGTCACTGCTGGCTGAAATCTGCCGCTCACGGCCCGGTAGTGGTCCGTTGGTGGCAGCGCTATCAGTTGGCGAGCCATTGATGGCCCTGCAGCATCGTCGTGAATTGTGGGCCTCCAAGCAAGTGCCACTAGTGGCCCGTTGCTGGCAACCAATGCAACCCCCAACAGCAGGTGGAAGCATCGGGACTGCGCATGCGCGGAAGCAACACTTGCTGTGTCTCTCATGGTACCGACACTATCGCCATCGTGTTATTTTAGTGGATGTTAAGAAAAAAATCCATATGTGGAGAGGCGAATTAATTTCCTAATGAAATTTTACGTCGACGAAGATATCAGATAAATAAGCCGTGAAATACTAGATTACAGCCATGAAATACACCCACTCCATTCCCATGAATAACAATTCATGGAATGGAGTGGATAAATAACAAGAAAAAATTTGAAACCGCTTGAAACACATGTCCTGGAAAACCATTAAAATAGCGTACGTTTGTTGGAAAAAAAAAAGAATTATACCCGTACAAAATTTATTAATTATTTGAAAGAAAAAAAAAGCAACGCTATGTGGTGTACTCATCCATGGGTTGAATACACAAGACTGGGAGGAATTCGCTTCTAAAAATAACGAGAAGTAAAATAAAATATCTTTTACTCTTTAAAACAAATGTAGCTTCGGACAACGGAAAGGAAAGACACAACGTTAAAAATGTAACAGAATGTGACATGAACCCGGGTAAATATATATTTATTCAACAATCTTTTTCAAGACGGCAAGGACAGTACAAAACTTTGGAATGCGATTCTAAGTATGCACACGCCTTGAAAATGAGTGAAGTCCCCTTAAGGTAAAAAAAAACTATCGTTACGTTGAAAAAATTAATTTATCAATTATATGAAACTGACTTTTATGAAAAATACCTCGCAATATTATAAAATAAAAGAGGGAAGCATTCGATTACAATATGCATGCCAAAGAGATAGCTTCCAGCACGTACCTGAGCGTCGTGAATTAGTCCGGTCAGTAGCGAGCGCGGCTTCCACGTAGACGGCCCAGGATCGAATCTAGTCAAATGCAAACGTCGTTTTTCCGGTCTGTCGAGAAAAGTTCCCCAGCGCGGTGCGTTAATTCACAAGCTTCGTAAGGGTAGAAAAAAAAATTGTAGCTTTAGGAAACTGCGGTTATCCTTGCTTTTTTTTTTTATTGCTACTACTGCCCAGCAAAAACACAAGTGCTGGGAAACTGCTGGCCACCAGCTGGCATTGATGGGTCACTGCTGGCTGAAATCTGCCGCTCACGGCCCAGTAGTGGTCCGTTAGTGGCAGCGCTATCAGTTGGCGAGACATTGATGGCCCTGCAGCATCGCCGTGAATTGTGGGCCTCCAAGCAAGTGCCACTAGTGGCCCGTTGCTGGCAACCAATGCAACCCCCAACAGCAGGTGGAAGCATCGGGACTGCGCATGCGCAGAAGCAACACTTGCTGTGTCTCTCATGGTGGTACCAGTTAGTTGAAGACGACGCTATCGCCATCGTGTTATTTTAGTGGATGTTAAGAAAAAATCCATATGTGGAGAGGAGAATTAATTTCCTAATGAAATTTTACGTCGACGAAGATATCAGATTAAGCGGTGAAATACTAGATTACAGCCATGAAATACACCCACTCCATTCCCATGAATAACAATTCATGGAATGGAGTGGATGAATAACAAGAAAAAATTTGAAACCGCTTGAAACACATATCCTGGAAAACCATTCAAATAGCGTTTGTTGAAAAAAAAAATTATACGCGTACAAAATTTATTAATTATTTGAAAGGAAAAAAAAAGCAACGCTATGTGGTGTACTCATCCATGGGTTGAATACACAAGACTAGGAGGAATTCGCTTCTAAAAATAACAAGTAAAATAAAATATCTTTTACTCTTTAAAACAAATGTAGCTTCGGACAACGGAAAGGAAAGACATAACGTTAAAAATGTAACAGAATGTGACATGAACCCGGGTAAATATATATTTATTCAACAATCTCTTTTCAAGACGGCAAGGACAGTACAAAACTTTGGAAAGCGACTCTAAGTATGTACACGCCTTGAAAATGAGTGAAGTTCCCTTAAGGTAAAAAAAAAACTATCGTTACGTTGAAAAAATTAATTTATCAATTATGTGAAACTGACTTTTATGAAAAATACCTCTCAATATTATAAAATGAAAGAGGGAAGCATTCGATTACAAATTGCATACCAAACAAATAGCTTCCAGCACATGCCTGAGCGTCGTGAATTAGTCCGGTCGGTAGGGAGCGCGGCTTCCATGTAAACGGCCCAGGATCGAATCCAGTCAGATGCAAACGACGTTTTTCTGGCCTGTCGAGAAAATTTCCCCAGCGCAGTGCGCTAATTCACAATCTTCGTAAGGGTAAAATAAAAAAAAATTGTAGATTTAGGGAACTGCGGTTATCCTTGCTTTTTTTATTTATTTATTATTGCTACTACTGGGAAATTGGCGGACAAGATTCGGCAAGCCACCAGTTACGTCACGTGGTTGCTGGCTGCCACGAACGGCCCACTAGTGGACCACATTAGGCTAGCCATCATTTCTGGCAAGTACTTGCAGGGCCACTGAAGGGCCACTTGTGGCAGATACAGCCTGTGATGGACCACTGATGGCCCTGTTGTGGCATATGACAACTGATGGGGTGCCAACTGTTGGCCAGCTGTTGGCCTGAACTGCTGGCCCTTCTGTTGGCCGCCCGGACATTTTATTGACGGTTCGGCAGCGGCAACATAGTGCTGGGCCATTGCTGGCAGTGCTGGCTGCCAGTAATGGCCCACTGCTGGCCCAGCAATACTGTTTTTGCTGGGTGGGAAATTGGCGGACAAGATTCGGCAAGCCACCAGTTACGTCACGTGGTTGCTGGCTGCCACTAACGGCCCACTAGCGGACCACATTAGGCTAGCCATCATTTCTGGCAAGTACTTGCAGGGCCACTGAAGGGCCAGTTGTGGCAGCTACTGCCTGTGATGGACCACTGATGGCCCTGTTATGGCATATGGCAACTGATGGGGTGCCAACTGTTGGCCAGCTGTTGGCCTGAACTGCTGGCCCTTCTGTTGGCCGCCCGGACATTTTATTGACGGTTCGGCAGCGGCAACATAGTGCTGGGCCATTTCTGGCAGTGCTGGCTGCCAGCAATGGCCAACTGTTGGCCCAGCAATACTGTTTTTGCTTGGAATTTCAAAGGGGCGACTCTACAACGTGCTTGTATTAGCTGACACGTCGTGGACCGATCATTTTGACATCGGACAAAAATACAAGTAGCAAATGCTATCTTGCTTGCATCACAGAACACATGTAGAGATACCTCCGAATTGGCTGAAGCATCCTGTAGTATGCATCGTGGGATCAGCACATCACTCAAGCCTTCCAATTGCGTCTTCCAACGTTCAAATTTTCTAGATATAGTCGGAGGCAGCTTAGAGTCCCAAGTGATCCCGTTCTTCCAACATTCTTGCAGCAAAGCCAGATTTCTTGCAGCAAAGCCTGGATTTACGTGCCCAGCCCCCAGTCACACTGGGGGCTGGGCACGTAAATCCAGGCTTTGCTGAAAATCCAATGGGGTCGAATACTCGATGGACGACTGAGAAGATCTCTCGTTTTGTCAATGGGAACTTTTCATCGCTAGAGAGCCCCTTCATGTCAATAGACAGCTCATCTGAACTCAGTGTCCAACTTAATACCAGCACTGGGACCTTCCTTTTATCTCCATCTTCATCCTCCACTTCTGTCGACGCAGCAACATGCTCCCACCCTCGCAAATCGAACTTGGCTGCACTGAGGATACTTCGTGGTTCAAAAAGGAACTTTCCAAGCTCCTCTCGGCTATTCACACTAGAAACACAATTGTCAACATAAAACGACCTCAGGAGCTTTTTCGCCGTTTCTTGCAGATGATCCGGCGCGTTCTTCAGGTGAAATTCCATTGTTGCTCCCAGCAGGAAAGGGCTCGAAGAAATTCCGAAAGCAACTCTTCGGTGCTGGAAGGTTTTAAGATTTTCTTCCTTACCGTTCTCCCACCACAGGAACCTCAAAAATGGTCTATCATGCTCCTGAAGTCCAATCTGTAAGAAAGCTTTCTTTATGTCGGCAGTTACCCCAATTTTTCCCATCCGAAATCTGTTTATAATTGAGGGCATAAGTTCTACAACATTCGGTCCTTTTTCCAGACAATCGTTAATGGAGGGAGAATTCCTCCCTCACGCCGAGCCATCAAAGACAGGTCTCACTTTGGTCGTTGAGTTCTCCTTGGAAACAGGATGATGTGGTAAAAAATGCTCAGTTTTCACATTCTCCTCAGGAGATTTAACTTCTTCTATAATGCCCTCCTCCAGCCACTCCCGGAAAACATCTTCATAAGCATCTAACTTTTCAGTCCGTTCTAAGGATTTAACACAGCTCTTCAATCTTTTAACTGCTATCTCCCTGCAGTCCAACAGAGGAGGGTGATCTTGAATCCATGGCAAACAAACCATATATCTTCCTTCTTGGTCTCTTGAAACATTACGAATAAAATTATCTTTCGCAGCGTCTTCGAGCTCCGTTCTTGCGATCTTTTCGCCTGGATCGAGAATCCCCAAAGTATCAAGTCTCCACAAATCAGAAAGGTTTAATTCGCCAACGTGGAGAGAGATAAGGGTATTAGATTTACTGGCTTCTTTTTCTTCTGTTTTTCCCATAAACGTCCACCCCAGACGTGTGTTTACTGCCACCAATCCATTGGAAAGGTGCTCAATTTCACCTGTAAATAACTTCCCTGCGAAGTCAGCTCCTATCAGAAACTGAATTTCCTTCGGATCTTTCTCATACAGACAGTCATGTTCATTTATGGAAATATCGCTAATGAAAACTCCACGATTTGTCAGTTCTTTTATGCATTTAGAGTCCTCTAACTTTGGAATGAAAGCACAGATTCTTTTTTGATCCATCACCTCTAATTCGCAAATATAATCGCCGTCAAGATTCCTTAATTGAATCGAATATCTTTTATGCTTTTCACTTTTTTCTATTCCTCCAAAAAGTCCATGAACGACTTTTTCTTCCCCTTTGCATTTCAACTTCAGTGCTTTAACGACAAATTCACTTACATATTATCTCGAGCTACCTGTATCAATAATCCCTCGTACATAACGACTGATGACATTCTCCTTAATACAAACAATTAAAGTCTGTAAATACACCTCCTTGGAACAGGAATTGTTAGTCAAAACACTGGCTTCCAGAGCTTTATCATTTTCTTTATTATTTTCTGGTTTCTTATCTTTCTCTTCGTGTTTATGAAAACACATAATAGATAGATGTCTATTACCACAGTGTGAGCAGGTAATTTTTACCTCACAAGAACGTGAAACGTGTCCTGGTTTAAGACACCTAAAACAGCATCCCTTTTTTAACAGAATAGATTTTCTTTCCTCCAGAGACAGATTTCGAGTTTCTTTGCACTCAGAGTTTGCGTGAGGCTTGTCACAAAAAACACAAACGAGTTTTTTCCTTTCTTTCAGTTCAGTACTAAATAGCTCAGCTGCTGTCGGTGTATTTCCCTTTTCTCTCGAGTAACGTGAGAGTTTCCTGCCACAGCTACCTGACCGAGGAGCAAAAGTGGCTGGAAAACTGTTGTGCCAGTCTCTGGTGACCGAAACACTAGCAGAAGTGCGCTCCCTGGAGGTCAGTTCCTTCCTCAAAAATTCAATCAAATCTTTGATGTCATAACTGGCATTGGTACTTTGTTTATTGAATTCTAAGATCAGATCAGCGTTGAGCACTTTCAACAGCATCGGACACATAAGATTTCCATACGTGTCTGACAAAACTCCCAGCGACTCTAAACTTCTTATTTGCGTTTGAACATTATCAAACAACTTTCGAAATGTTCCGATATCACTGGAATTATTGAGAGGGGAAAGATCAAGCAAGTTACTCATATGTGCATTTATTAAAAAATCTTTTCTCCCAAATCGCTCTTCTAACATGTTTACAGCAATGTCGTAATTTTCTGGTGTGACAACAAATCCTTGTACAGCGTTTATAGCAGTACCTCCTAAGTGAGCTTTAAGATAATTAAATTTATCTACTTTGTTCAAATAATCATTCTTATGAATTGCCGATTCAAAAGAACTCCAAAATGTAAGCCATTGACTCACATCCCCGTAAAACCTGGAAATAGATAGCTTCGGCAATTTTATAGTCACAGAGTCCCTTACTCGTTCTTCTTTCGATTCATGTAGCTCGGGGCTCTAACCAAGAGACACGCCATTATTCACAACATTTTGCTTTAATATATGAACTCCTTTGGACGCTCTATATCTCCATGTAGTTATTTTCTCACGATATTTTTCAGCACTTTCTAACTCAGACTGCAAGTCCCCTGGGTCTAAAACATTTTCCAGCTCGGAATCAATTAATTTTAGTTCTGTTGATTTTTCAATAAGATGTTCTAAAAGTTCTTCAAGATTATCTATATCCACATCAGTTAGTTTAAGTTCCGCTTCCAATCGCTTAATAATTTTGGTAACGGAAGTTCTCATCACACCGCGTTTCTGTCTCAATCTAGCTCTAATTTCTTCGGCCATCTTTTCGTTTGAAACAATATATCAGAATGTCAACAAACGGAAGAATTCTCTCGGTTACGAATTCTGTGCTATGTTCAAATAACCTCAACTCAAAAATCCCGGCAGGGATGCCATTATGTAACGTGTCGCCGTTCAAATCAATCAGGAATGCACAGTATTGAAGAAAAAGTACTTCTTACCTTACATTCAATTTTTGAAGGACGGTTCTTGAGTGCCGTGTGTTGAGGTCTTTAAATCAATTAACAATAGCAAATTAATCCACATTCCTCCGAAGTTGAAACGAATCACTCAAGGGGCAGTAATAAACATCAAACCTACATTTAATACATGACACAGATGGCCGACCGCACACATACTAAAGATACATAACATAAAACACCGGCGTTTTTTTCATCGTGAGTTCCATCGTGTTCAAAACACTCGAGTTCTCTTTTCCCACGGCACGACAGCGCCCTCTATCAGAAACAGTTTTGACAGCTGCTCGGATTGTATTAATTTTTCCTCTTCGGGAGCTGTTCCTCTTCCGACAAGCCTTGAAAACCATTAACTTTCCCACACTTTGACGACCTTCTCTCGCGGTTATATGCGTGAAGCCTATAACCGCGAGAGTGGTGCTGCTCCATTAACTAGGACCTCTCCAGATATCTTATTCTAACCTCCTTGGATGCAAAGAGGTGATAAGTTGCAAAGAAAACAAGAAAAAGAAAGAAAAACCAACCACATGAAAACATACCTGGAATTATTAACACAGCAATCAGAATCAGAAATCTCTGAATTACCTGTATTTACTGTTCATCACGTAACATCAGTCACATCAGAAAATCTGAAATTTACATCGCCCTGGAGCAGGAATCGAACCCGCATCTCCCGATTTCCTCTCGGGTGTGCTATCCATTACACCAGCCAGGAGGATGAAGTCCCAAGTATCTGATGAGGTTAGTTAGGCTAACTGCGTAGCCCAGAGAAGGCACAAATAAAAGTCAATTGTCAACGGTATTAAGATACGTCGATGCTTTCGCTGCAAAAAAAAAAAAAAAAAAATAACACGTGCAGATTCGCTTCTTTGACTCAGTCTGGCGAGCGAAGACCAACGGCATAACGCAAGCAGCTCTCCCAGAGTCTTCGTTCTTCTGATTCGGAGAGCTTCGAAACGCTCACCTGCTAGTGTTTCCATGGCAACGTGAATGAGTGTATGGAGGGGAAACATTGCTTTGCGCAACGGTTCCCTCAAAAAGAGAAGACTTCGACTACCTCAGTCATTCGCATGCTTCCTCCTGTAGCAGCACATGTTTCGCGAGAGTTGTTTCAGTTTGTGTGAAGTGTCAATGAATTAAAATCAGTGATATTATGTATTAAATTCGTGGCTTTGTTGGATTCAAACTGTTCTGATGAATTTCAGGGGCGGATTTATAGGAGCGCAACGTTCGTGACTGCCACGGAAAGGACCTCAGGTCCGATCCCAGGCAGGTACGAACGCTCGATCTACTAAATATCCGCCGTGCGTCGGATGGGCACGTTAAGCCGTCGGACCCCTGTAATAAATAAGGGCGTCTTCCTACCCCTTTCTACTACGCTTCCGTGTCACTTTCCTATCGGTCACTCTAGCCCAAATCTCCTAGCTTCCTATTTCTAAGGGTTGTTTAAGACCTGAGGTCAGACACTCCCTTCCTAAAATCCTCTACCTATGACCATTTTATCATTTTATAGGGTCGCACAAATCGCTATCGCGAAAGGGCCCCATGTCCCAGAGGGCCGCCGATGCACTGTGAAAAGAGAAGTAAAGAAATGAGGAAACAAAGAAAACGAAAAAAGACGGGAAAAGTTATGTTGATGAATATAATATTTTGCGGATTCATAGAAAAGCAGTCGTGGTTCAAACTTTATATAATGTTTGTCGTCTGTTCTCTACTTAAGAAATGTAAATTTGGTTATCCTGCTTGACAAGCGAGTAAAATTTTGCTAACTAGAGTAAGTTCATTTGAGCGTGGTGGCGACACTGACCATTGGTAAAGTCGCAACATAACCTAAAATTGTTGCCCCGGTTGCGCAGTGGTCTAAGCGATGGCCTATGATCATTCGTCCGAAAGAGGTCAGTATTCAAATCCCGGTGGGGCATGGATGTTGTGTTTGTCTTACGGCCTTGGCTCTTCCCTTCCCTGGAACCAGTGGCCCTAAATTAGGGACGGGCGACTGTTTATAGCCCATTGAGTTGCTCATGGTGGTCGTTAAACCTCTAATAAAAAATAACCTAAAGTTAATTGTCTTTAATCTGTGTTTCTGTGTTGCATCTCCACGCTGAGGTATTAGACAATGTTACTCGATATTGTGATCATTAACACCTAACAGTGCCCTTTAAATCAACATCGTTACAGCTGTTGTTTCTGTTTCGTTTATATACAGTTCATGTCATCATGTGACTGATCTCATAAAAATGTAGCCAGTGAAACGAAGTTATGAGTCAGGTTTTGAAAAGCGGAAGAACTAAAAAGGAAAGACGAACGTCTTCAAAAGCAAAAGAATAATTTTATTACTTTTCCCTACAGAAGCCTGTGCAAAGTCATACCGCTGATGTGTGAATTGTGCAAAAGAGTCCTCCGGATTCATGTGCTTCAAAAGAAAATATGCTACTGGAACTTACACAGGACACAGACGATTCAAGTTTAGACAACAACGATTTTAAGGCTGGTTTAATAAATTCACATCTTGACTCCATCTACTTAGATTCATGTGAGAAGCCATCCAATGTGACACTGAATGATTTTAAATGTCAGCCCTCAGATCCCGACCAAATAATCAACCAAGAGCAGGGCCGGTTCTAGCGATATTTTAAGGTGGTGCAAGCGTTTCATAATGGCGCCCCCCCCCCCAACCGGTATAAGATTTTGTTTTCCAAAATCTAAAAAAAGAAAACAGCTATAATCAAATTCATAGATATAAATATAAATATTATAATTATATGTATAAATTAACAAACAAAGTCAACTCCAGGGCATCCGCTGTTAGGATGACACGAGTTTCGCGGGCGGATAATCCAAGTTTTGCCGGAAAAAAACCCTACCGATATGCTAGAAAATATACACACATAACATAAGTGTTATCATGTATTCAGATCTGTAGTTATTGTTGCAAGCATATAAAAACAGACTGAAATGCTATATAATATATATATATATATATATATGCGTACTACTATAATTTCAATCTTAAAATAATCAGTTGCTTGCTTCCGTTTTTTTACTGCAAAACATTTTTGTTTGATTCGGGAGGGCAGGAGGCGCAAAACTAGCTTCTCAACTAATAACGCATTGTTTTCATTCTTGTTACGATATGGTATTGGGTTTCAATCATAGGCGACGGAAGGTAGGGGACACGGGGGTCCGGACCCCTTCTGGAATTTCATGGTGCCCCTCACTGGGGGGTCCATGAAACTCCAAACGGTGCAAGTGCACAATTTTGAAAATTGGTTTTGCACAAATAAATTGAAAAGTTAACGTAACGTTGTGTTTGTTCTTAGCTTTAAATTTTTTAAAGCAATAATAGATAAAAAAAAAAAAAGAAAAAGAAACAGAGAGAGAGAGAGAAACCTAAGTCGGAATGTGTCCTGCTTGAGATCATAAAAACCCAATACACCATCTGTGAAATAAATATCTGAACAACAAAAAATTCGAACCCAAATTAAGCGGTAAGAATACATAGGAGTCGTTTGTGTGCTGGAGAAATGCATTACTTATTACTTTGTGACGAGAAACATTCTGATCATGTGAGGAATGAAGATGTGTTGCAGTTGTGTAATGTGAAGCAAAATGTTGTTAGCAAGGCGGGGACTAATATTCTTAGGTGGTTTGGACATGTTGAAAGAATGAGTGATGAGATGTTTACTAAGAAACACTAAGAAAATTGTTTTAGCCCAAGTGGCAGGAAAGAAAGGCAGAGGAAGGCCAAAGAAGTCATGGGAGAATCAGACTGAGGAGTGTGCATGAAAAAGATTGAGTATGAAATGAAGTATAGAAGGTCTTGTGTACGTCGTGTGATGGATGTCAGTGAAGCCCAAGTTGTATCTCAAGATTGCTGTAAATGGAGAAGTTTGATACGGCAACAGCAAGTAAATAATCAGTTAAAAATTTATCTGGTAGTTTGCATTTCTTTGTGGAGCTAACTTTTGTCACATAGATGATAAACGACCCTGGACGAATGTGTGTGTGCGTTTGCTGTGAGAACAACAATTGTCAAAATATGGGTATCGAAATCGCTTCACCTCTCACAATCTGTGCCGAGCCAAGTGTTGTTTTTTTCCGCTAGGGTTGATACGATCCATCAGTGTTTCCTTGATGTTTGTGTTTTCACCGGTCTTGCAGAATTCCTGTAGCTAGTGGGAAATAACTGAAGATATTTGTTTGGGCACTGTGCTTGATGCGAATTTCAAAGCGTCAGAATATGAATGGACCCTTGTGATTTCGACAATAGGTTTACGCATTTGTAATTAGGCGTTCACATATGACTAGCTTATCAGATCTACACGTTTGTTAGCTCCAGTAGACATGATAAATCTTCAGACACACTTTTCAATTCATTTATGAGTCTTACGGCAGTCGGATGATGAAAGGATTGTGGCGTGCTTTACAACGTAAAATGTTTCCTACTTTCTAGGGTGAAACGTGAAGAAAGTTTCCTGACCGAGCATCTCTTTAAGCCTTCAACCTCCCATTGAGTCCGACACCTGCAATTTAGCAGGCAAATGCTACAAGGTGACGAACTCGTTTTGGAATGCACTTTCTTCTGAGTATTAGTTGGCAGTCGATAACACGTTTTCAATTGCACCCAACATTTTCTAATTTTTGTAGTCTAGCTGTTGAGGTTGGGTATCGAGTTTCGTTGGAAAATGAAAAGGCCCACTAGTGTTTTGGACTTTTTTCCAGAAACGCTCCATGAACCTGTAACTGATGAAACGGATGCTGAGGCTGCAAAATAAGTAACGTTCGTCAGTTTGAATTTATTCTCTATTTATTGTCATATTTACGCATTATGGCCTGCGAGAAGTGTACAGTTACACACGCTAATGTGTCTAAAATCTGTATTCCAAATTATAATAATAGTAATAATACGAAATAATGAAATAAACAGTAAGAAGTTTTGATTCTTTTATCAAAAAAAATAATATGAAGTGAGATTGAGATGTATTATTTGACAAATTCTTTCAGCATAATTTCGTAAAAAAGAACTGAAGCTTGTAGTCAGGGATGTAGATCAATTGAAAAAAAAATGTCGCAGCGGAAAACGAATTAACTAAGTGCATGGACCTTTCTGGGAAGTCTAAAATACTAATTTTATATTAATTTTATCAGATTTTATCATTAATAACAATAGGCAGCAAATTTTGACTTTTGTGTGCATCTGAGATTAAAGCAAGTTATTTTTATTTTGTTTGGGTGCTGAATATGAAAATTGCCGTTAAAACACTAGATTAGCTTTAGTTTTAGAAATATCTATGAACAAGTTTTACACGTTTGCATATACATATCCTATGATAATTCTCATAGAGAGAATGTTTCACAGGACGCCGCTTTGCCTGTCGCTTGTAATGAATTCCTGGAGCATCACTAACAAATGTCCAACTGCTGCATTCGATCTGCTATCATTGCTGCGTTCAATTTCCTTTGGTACCTCTTTCTGATAGTCGTAACGTCCCGGTGAAACCGTTCACCCTGCTCGTCACTGACAGCACCGCACTTAGCGAGGAAGAAATCCAGATGTGAGTGTAAAAAGTAAAAGTGTAATTTCAACGACATGTTGCACCCTAGTCTCTCGTAGCGCTGCCAGAGAGTTTCTACAAACTCATGGTAATTTTGTCAGCCTTTTTGTTTCGTGGAAAGTTTGTGGCTAGCTAACTTTTGCATTCCAGACTAACTTTTCTTCACCTGTGAGGATATCATCAAAATACTTATCACGGAAGAGCTGACGCATCTGTGGACCGACAAATACATATTCCTTAGTTATGGCCTCACTAAGACTTGGAAATTCATCACGGAGGAACAAAATCCTGCCCCATTTGTATCCAGGACCTCTACAACATTCTTCATCAGTTCAAGTTCGATGTGGAGAGGAGGAAGCAAGATCTTGCTGGATTCTACAAGTGGTTCGTTAAGTACATTCTTTTTTCCCTGTTCAAGCGATTGTCGCGGCAGCCAATCCTTTTTCTTGTATTGGAAATCCTGGCACGGCTGTCCCACAGACAGAGGAAATATCAAAACTTTGTTTAACCCTGCTATAGCCTCATCAAAATAGAAATGCCCTTCAGGTCACAACAAATCTGCCACTTACATTTGTCATAGTTGATTGTGTGCAAAAAGTTGTTTCATGTTGTTGTACATTTCTCTCATGTGGATTGCATACTCGAGTGGAACACATGGCAAAACTTTACCATTATGGAGCAGCACAGCTTTTAAGCTCAACTTGGACGAATCAATTAATAGCCTCCAGTTGTCGTCTTTGTAGTGCTGCCATCAGACCCAATATAGCACCAAAAGCAATGAGATTATCTGTCATTTTGAAAAACAGAACCAGATCTTTTTCTGAGCACAAAACACAGGCACACGTGCATTCCTTCTAGGAGAATCAATTGCTGCAGTCTGGTCCTAACAGCTCTTATTTACTTTTTGGAAATTCCAGATGTCTCACTACAGCATTCAATTCACTCTGGGTAATTTTATGTGGCTGTGCAGACTCTTCAATGGGCATGATATCCGGATCTCGATGTAGATGCTTTCACAGGTGACGGATGTTCACTGGCCTTACTTTATTCTCCATAATCCAGAAAAAAAAAAAAAAAGAATCTGGTGGATCCGGAACAGGAAATTTTTCCCCGTGAGGCACTGGTCTCAAAGCTGAGAAAATATTCAGATAAGTCAAAGGCCGCTTTGTAACGTACCAGGAGATGTGACGTACCTGCCAGAAGGACGCACACGACATAAAGGCAGATAGGAATCAGAATAACATGTCTGCGTAGCTCAGTTGGTAGAGCTGCTTGTTCCGGAATAAGCGTACTCGGGTTCGAATCCCGGCGTAGACCAAAAATGACGGAGAAATTTACTTCGTTATAATGGCGCCAGAACTATCCGGATGACCCGACCGTTCAAAATCTCGCATTGGTGTGATGTTATTTCCACACCGCGAGATAGGAAAAATATGAGCAGCACTTCGAAAAAAAGAAAAATAAGGGGGAGATGATGTAACGTACCAGGAGATGTGACGTACCTGCCAGAAGGACGCACACGACATAAAGGCAGATAGGAATCAGAATACATGTCCGCGTAGCTTAATTGGTAGAGCAACTTGTTCCGGAATAAGCGGCCTCGGGTTCGAATCCCGGCGTAGACCGAAAATGACGGAGAAATTCACTTCGTTATAGCTTTTTCTTCTTAGAAATACTGTGCCATGTCCAATTGGAGGAGTCATGCAAAAGTAACAATCATTAAGATGGTTTGTCGGTTTCCTCCACACCATTAGAACGGCAAAACATATCGATTGCCTTTTTCGGTTTAACCAGCAGAGCATATTAGTTACACCGGATTGACAACATATGTGTGGGGCCTAATACCGGTCCTGGTCACCGATCTCACAACTAAAACGAAGGCTGTAAGCTTTTTATGATTGGTATAATGGGCCGTCTCTGTGATAGCAAAAGTAATTTTTGCACAAATATAGAAAAAAAAATTCTGCAGTGTTCACGCATTCACGAGACATCTTGAATGACAAGTCTGCACTAACACAATTCACAATGTAAATGATGACAAGAAGAAAATGTGGTTGCAATGACTGCTACACATTGAGTCATCCAAATTGGCGCTCAAGGTTATCCATCACTTGGGGAATCACGCGCTTGACAAATCGGAATTCCGGTGCAGACCATCCATTCCCACTCTACTCCCCACCACCTATATCTTGAAAACTAGAGCTAATTCGTGATTTTTATGTTCATATTCGTGATCAGCCTGCCCAAATTAATTTAAAATAGCTGCTTTTGTCTCAGATACATTTTGGTTGTTGCCCATTGGAATCTTTAAAATTTGTAATTACCTAAAATTGCTTAATTTGATCGATTTTCAATAATATAAAATTACTACTTCCATTCGGCCAGTTTCAACTGAAATCTCATAAGTATATACGAATAGCATGGAAACCTTAAATATGAAATTTCATGTCAATCAATTTACCTTTTGAGTAATTGTGACCCAAACCACAAACAGACAAGTAGGTACATGAGCACACGCAAAGACATTCAAGAAGTTTGTGAAGTGAAATGCTTGGACTTAACTCATTTCTTCATCAAAACGTCTTATTTCGAAACAACTGAAATGGAATATATTGGCTTAATTTTCAATTTTGACTTTTCAGATTTTGTATTTTTTCATTCTTTAAAAAAAAACTGTTGGTCGAAGTTTAATCGATATATAATAAACATTTGGTAGCAGCACTATCATTATATTTTTAAAAAATTCTGAAATTAGTATTGCATACGTTGTAAATTTAAATCCAAAATTTTGCAGGCAAATCTTTCAGAAGTGTGTTAAAAAAACAATTTCATTTGTAAATATAAAAATTTACTGTGAAATGATGTTTTTAAATTATGCGAATTAAACTTGAGAAAACGACATTTATACATTTTTATTTTAATGTCCAGTTTTAAATAATACATGTGCTAAAAATTTTACAGTGTTGGGTTGTTTTTGAGAATATGCCGATTCTTTGTGTGATAAAAAAATCTATATGTCATTTAAATATGAAATTCTAATCGGCCTCAAATTTCTTACAATAAGTTTACTTAGGGGCGTCTGATTTTTCTTGGCCCAGGGCGCTGTAATGCTTAAACCCGCCCCTGTATACAGTATATATATATATCGAAAGTGCCATTTTTTACAAGAAATGAATATTTAGATTTTATATTTAGCGATTGATAGGGAAAATGTAGAGGTACCGATACCTAAATTAGGCAACAGATATTAAGCGATGGCCACATTGCCACATTTATGAAGAAAATAATCGAACTATAAAACTTGGTCAGATGCATTATTTCTTAAAAAGAAACTGATTAATCAGTGCATCCTTCCAGTTCTTACGTATGGAGCACAGACATGGACCTCAACTAAAATAGATATACAGATGTTGCAGACAACTGAAAGAGCATGTAGAGATGCATGTTTGATGTTACCAGGAAAGATAAAAATGGAAACTCGTGGATCGGGAAAATGACAAGAGTGGAAGACATTATGATCAGAATTCCTGAAATTGCAATGAGATGGACATATTGTTAGAAGAAAGAGCCACTGACGGAGAGTTGAAATACTGAACTGGATAGCAAGGGAAAAAACAGTACCCAGAAGATGACAAGGGGGAGATGGGTGCATGAAATTCGAAAGCATAAAAGGAACTGGCTCAAGGCAAGCTGTTGGGGAAGAAGAAACTTGGAGACCCTCATCCAGCAGTGGATTGATAGTGGTTGCAAATTTTATATGCATGTATATACGTATATATGTATATATCATCATCATCATCATCATCATTGTCAACCATTATCAATCCACTGCTGGATGCTGGACGAAGGTCTCCCCAAGTTTCCTCCACAACGGTCTGTCTTGTGCCAGACTCCTCCATGTTACTCCCGCATACTTTCGAATTTCATCCACCCATCTCCCATGTGGTCTTCTTCTGGGTCTTTTCCTGTCCCTTGGAATCCAATCTAAAATTTCGGCTGTCCATCGATGGTCTGTCCTTCTGGCAGTATTGCCAGCCCACTGCCATTTCAGGGATTTTACTCTGATCATGATGTCTTCCACTCTTGTCATTTTTCGGATCCACGAGTTCCTCTTCTTATCTCTCCTGGTTACACCATGCATGCACCTCTGTATATATATACAAGTATATAAGGACAAAAAATTTTAAAAATGTAATGGGTGTGGCAGCGGAGACACACACTCAAGGTCATGTACGCGTTCTCAAGTGTCTCATTGTGACCCCTAGAAATATGACAATAAATATTTTTCTTCTGATACACTCTCTTTGAAACTTCGACTTGATACCGACCACTGCAACTTGGACGGCGATGAAAAACGTTTTGTAGAATTTTGAAGAGTCTGCCAGAATTTCGCGATGAGTTGTTATTGCGATACTCACACACCGGCATTCTCTTTAATAAAAACGGATTGGAAACATATTCAGTCCAGTTTTAATTTTGAAGCCATGATAACAATTTAGTGTAGAAAAATTTGTTTTCCAAAATTTACCAGCTTCGTTAATTTTCTAAACAATGATATCTGATTAAATGTTATTTTCAAAATAATTAAGTATAATGCACTACCTCAATTGAAATGCGCAGCTTATTTTTGGGAGGGAGGGGGATGCAGCAGAAAAATAAAATGTACCCAGTGGAGTGACTTCAATGATTTTTGGTGAATAAAAATTTACGTGAGTTTAAAAGCGAAAATTTCGCTGTGCTTGGTAAGTGAAGAAATCACTGCAGAAATTAGTCTCTCTCTCTCTCTCTCTCTCTCTCTTTTTTATTATTTTTTTTTCAGTTTATCCAATACTGAACTCATTCTTAATCGCAATTTGTTCACATGCCCATTTTGAACAGAAGAGAAAATATAAGTAAAACTTTTTTGCAAAAGTCCCGGCAACTGAGTATTTGTTATTAGCAAACACAAATATTCTATATTTCGATGGGAGTAACATTGTTATTAGAATTATTACGTTGAATAAAAGCAGGAACAAACCAAAAATTGGAAGGAAAAAAAAAACAGGTTGAGTAATACATTCAAACATACTTTATTTAATACTTTATTTCAACATTCGTCATTATTTTTAATTCATTCCCCTATTTTATTTCTTATTCGGAAGCACAAGAACTGTATTAATCAACAAAACACACAGGCCCTGTGATGCATTCCCACCCAACGAGAGACTGCATTTACGAGCAACCCCGCTAGCGATGCTACCGTCAATGCAGTCCCCAGGGAAGTTTTATTCAAATGAAACGAACTGATGTGGGAATAGGCAGAGTTTCCCACATGTGTTGGTTTCAATGACCGTCAGGGCTGCAAGCAGCGCAGTCCGCCCAAGCAGTCCGCCAGCATTCTTTCCGCTCCTAGTAGTGTTATGCAGGGAAAACTTCTCTCTCTTGGAACGGCATGAAAAAAACTGCTTTGGGTAGGGGGGGGGGCTGCAGTCCCAGAGCCCTATAGCAGGAGCCGCCCCTGACTGTCTACCTCCTTCCTTCCACTTCTCTTCCCTTCAAAAACTGACTTCTCTTTCATATCTTACATATACACAGTCCAGTTGCATTACTGTGACCACCTCCAACTTTTGACGTCAACAGCGCGTAGCCAATGAAAGAAGACACGTGTCGTGAGCTGGCTTGGAGGTTACATAAGGTGTGCTGCAGGTGATCTGAAACTATGGGGCCGCGGGTGGCCTACTGGTCAACGTTCGTGCCTGCCACGGAGAAGACCTCAGGTTCAATCCCAGGTAGGTACGAACGCTCGAACCACTAAATGTCCGCCGTGCGTCGGATTGGCACGTTAAGCCGTCGGACCCCGGGTACTGGCCCCCCGGTAATAAATAAGGGCGTCTTCCTCCCCTTTCTACTTCGCTTCCGTGTCACTTTCCTATCGGGCAATCTAGCCCAAATCTCCTAGCTTCCTATTTCTAAGGGTTGTTTAAGACCTGGGGTCAGACACTCCCTTCCTAAAATCCTCTACATATGATATGATATGTTATGATAATCTGAAAACATGTCACTCGTTGCGGTCTTGGATAAAAGGGGAGATTTACAGATTTACAAAAAGGGATGATTATATCGGCTTTCGGGCCAAAGGGGGCAGTATTTTTGAAACAGCGCAGATTGTGAACTGTTCGAGTGCTGCTGTAGTTGAAGTGTATCGTGATTGGAGAAATGGAACCATTGCAAATAAGCGACGTCAAAACTACGGAGCAACACGTTCCATTGATGTGAGAGGTGAACGTCGACTTCGAACGTGCTTGAGAGCCAATCGACACGCTACAGTGGAGCAACTCACTGACCGAATGTACCAGGGGTCTACCGGAAGTGTGTCTAAAACGACAGTTAAGCGAAACCTGCTGCGTATGAGGTTCCGATGCAGACGCATGGTCACTGCACCTATGCTAACGAAGATGCATCGGTAGAAAAGGCACGGCAGTATCGGCATTGGACCTCCGCTGATTGGCAAAGGATTACCTTCTCCGATGAATCACGTTTTCTGCTTCATCGAACGGATGGACGTTGGCGTATAAGGCAAGACACATCGGAGAACAAACACTCTTGCACCATTGCTCGTATAACACATGCTGGTGGGGGCAGCGTTATGAACTGGGGAATGTTTTCGTGGCATTCTCTCGGTCCACTCACACCTATGGAAGGCACTATGGACCGAATTCGTTATGAATCTATCCTTGTAGACCACATGAATCCATACATGCTGATTGTCTTCCCTGGGATGGATAGGATCTTCCAGAACAGCAATGCGACGTGTCACACAGATCGAAATGTCCGAGAGTGGTTGGAAGAGCAGGATGAAGACTTCAAAGTACTTCCATGGCACCCTAATCTCCCAGACTTAAACCCAATTGAGCATCTGTGGGACCACCTCGATCGTGTTTTCGCTCTATGGATCTTCCACAACGCACCCTCCAGCAGCTGTCAGATGCACTGCAGTCCTCTCAGTATGCAGCAAAAGTTTGACGATTTGTGCATATCATATTACACCCCTAAATAAACGAATTTATACCACGCTATGAGTGCTTTCAATTTGCAGTTTGGTGTACTGTTAATTAATATAAGAAATTCATGTTAAACGAAACAGTTTCGTATGCCGTGAAATATTTTAGGAACAAACCAAGGACCGTACTTATTAGTACCGCTGTCGCGAATCTATTGTGCATTTTTTGCTCTGCATTTTGAAGCAGGTCTATTCGGACTTGTGAGATTTGGCCTTAGGATATTTGGATTCCTTATGGAGGTGACATCTATGATTTTGTTTAAATTTATTTTAATTCATCAACAAAATAAAGAGCGTTAATGTATCCGAAGGTGACATTTTAGGAAGTTTCGATATTGTCTCACTATACCCATCAATCCCAGTAGAAGAAGCCATGGATACGTTAATGGAAGCCATTTTTTAGTTCTAGTAGCTTCCAGCCTGAAGTAATAAAAGACAGCTCAACGGTATTCTGCTTAGTCATCGGAAGCACGTTCTTCCGCTATAAAAACATAAAATATTTACAAGCAGAATAGTGGAGCGCCTATGGGATCTTCACTCTCTTCCTTGTTAGCTGAGACCCCTTGAAAATAAAATCTTGAATGAATTTTCACCGAAACCATCGACATGGCTGAGATACGTTCACAATACCTTCTTCGTACAGAAACAGAGTAGACAGGACCTTCAATCTTTCCTGGATTAAATCAACTCTATATACTCTGCAATTAAATTCCTTTTTTTTTTTTTTGTGATTGGGGGTTTAACGACCACCGTGAGCAACTCAATGGGCTATAAGCAGTCGCCCGTCCCTAATTTAGGGTTACCGGTTCCAAGGAAGGGAGAGAGCCAGTACCGTAAGACAAACGCAACATCCATGTTCCCCCGGGATTCGAACCCGGACACCTCTCGGATGAATGATCAGTTGCCATCCCTTAGACCACTGCGCCACCGGGGCGGCCCAATTGAATGTATCATAGAAACAGATGTGGATAACTCTTTGCCGTTTTTTAATGTAATGATAAGGAAAACAGTGGATGGCCACCTGGAAAGCTCTGATTACTATAGACTCACATGAATAAATAACATCATGAACCCAAGATCTTCTTGCCCTGGCAATTAAAAGAGGCTTTCACCAGATCACATGATATGTGACTACTCGTGCGTTTTCTGTATGCTCAGTTGGTGAAACTGTAGAAATTGAATTTGAAAGTTTGATAAACCTTGCTGTTTTCTCTCATGGAGGATAGAATAAGTGGAGGGAGCATAACAAGCAAGGCCTACGTAAAGCTCTGAAGCCGACGCTTTGAACGGTAGCCATCTTCTGTTACCCTTCTGATTGCGTTCCTATCGAATTACGTACCTAACAATATAGGCAGGCTAACACTTTTAAAGCCTTCTTGCAAAAAGAAAAATATCATGTACATTTATGGATGTAGTCTATAATATCACCACTGTTTTCTATTCTTTCCTTTCAAAGCACTGCTAAGTCACGTTTTACTGCTGCGTACGACAAAAATCCCTTTAACTCGTCACATGAAAAGTACATGCTGTTTAAAGTTACGCATGAAGCCGTTCACAAACTCTAAAGTGAAGAAGAAAACCCTGATTTATTTCATGTGGTCGAGTGAATGTTTCTGAAGACAGAAACGCAACGAAATGTTACCTTAGAAACAATAGTTCGTGCTAAACTTTGATAATTTACAAAATTTTAACAAAGAGTACACGAAATATGCAAATTGAAAAACGTTTGTAATGCACAATAAAATCCGTTAGCGTTGATAGATTACTGTGTACTAATAAGAAATGCGATAATTTACGAATTTAAAATAACAAAAAAAAAAAAAAAAAAAAAAAACACGGATTTTATTGTGCGCGAGAAACGAATGTTTTTTACAAAGTTTTAACAAAACGTTTTCGGGAATGTGATCTCTGACCAGGAGTTATTGAAAACTGGACAAATTTCTAATTCGCACTAGAAATGTTTAGCTATTCCGTCATAAGGTTTTGATCCGCAAAAACAATAGATCTCTCTTCAGTTTTTAATGTTAGTTGAACTTCAAATGAACAATACCATAAATCAGTTACAAGCAAACGCCCTTCTCACACGAAATAAGAAGCTGAAATCTTCCTTAACTTACAAAGCAAAAATGAGTGGTGGCGCAGTGGTCTAAGCGATGGCCTCTGATCATTCGTCCGAACGGGGGCTGGGTTCGAATCCCGGTGAGGCATGGATGTTGTGTTTGTCTTACGGCACTGGTTCTCTCCCTTCCCTGGAACCAGTGACCCTAAATTTGGGACGGGCCACTGCTTATAGCCCATTGAGTTGCTCACGGTGGTCGTTAAACCTCCAATCAAAAAAATGAGCAACTGAGGGTAATGTAACATGGCGGCCACCCAACTTAGCTGGCTCTCCCCTTATTCTATACTCCTTGTTTCCTCTGGATACGAACTATACACATCGTAGTCCTCGTGATAATCGAGAAAGCGAGATAACAAAATTAATGAATGCAGTAACAATCTTGCGCCAAGATTGATCAGATCCATCCAATACATACCAAATTTTCCGTTCTGGTTCTGAAAACCCCCAGAAAGGTTTAATTATGACGTGGGGATTTAGATGCATTGATGCATTTCTGACATAATCATATGCCATGATCTCCGACGTAACACGTCTTAGCGTGTTGGGACGTGTTACTCTATCCCCATACTGTGCGCTGATGGTTCTAAAAGAAATACACAGGAATGACAAAAAGGTCTTTTGTTATGTGGTCTGAAGAACACAAAAGGGATGTTCGATATGGGAAACTCACGACTGCGCTGTCAAAGGAAGTATCAAATAACAAGCCAACCCGCTCTGGAGCGACATTGTTGATATTGGTAGCACACCACAGCAAAAGGAACATTACTAAGGGAAATCATATAAATTCTGTTTGACGCGTACAATAATTTAGTGTAGATAAATCTACTACTTGCATTCCACTCTTTTAAAACTAAACACAAAATAACGTTATCGTGTGTATTTAGAGAGATATTAAAGTGATGTAATCTCACTCGACCATTGTTCGTTCGATTTGATTTTCAACCTCTTATTCTATTCATGTTCTACAGTTTCAGTCTGAAAGTCGTACTAGTGCCTTGAAAGAGGCACCAGTTTGCGGCGAGCGAAAGCTCGACAGATCCTGCATGATTCCGTATACACTTGTGTAAAGAACCGGATTATTTTCTTACAAAGTATTGCACTTATTTTTCCTTTATCCTCAGTATTGTGATACCATACAGTAATAAAATATACACTAAAGCTCACCCATGACTTCTCATGAACACTCAAAGTCTCTTTTCATTTTCACTCTATGCTTTCTGTTTTTGAATCTCCAGCTCTTGCTTTTTGGCACGTCTTTTGTAAAAAAGATCGTGCTTATGTTACCGGTTTGTCCGTCCTGTACCCACGATATCTCTGCAACTATTAGCCCGATTTGAAAAATTCTTTTTGCATTGGGAAGCTTGAAATATGCAAATGATGATCCTTTATTTCGGTTTTTTTTACGATGTACAATTTCGCCGCTAGAGGGCGTAAACGCAGATGATGTCGAATTCAAAAATATGTTTTATTCCACATATTTGCTTCTAAACATTCGATTAAAAAATTATTTTATCTTTCGATTCCATTTATGTCGAAGGGTTTTTTAGATATAGTTACTTTTTCAAATTACGCATAGATTTTCCGCTAGGGGCGTAAAAGTAAATTACATTCTCCCCGACAATTCTTCTTCTAAAACTCCGATTTGAAAAATGTTTTCTTCAGCGGATACACCTCCTGATGCAAAAATCTTTTGCATATAATTTCAAGTTTTTGGTAAAGAATACTTTGGCCACCAGAGGGCGTAAGGGTTAATTTTTGCTTCTGATGTATTTGCCATAAAATCTGAGCTTCTAAAATATCGATTGAAAAAATTCTTTCGTGGACTGATGCCACTCACATCGATAAACCTCTTCCAAATATTTTCTTCTTAAAATATTCCTCAGTTTCTCCGCCAGGGGGCGTAGATGTATATCTTATTTTTGTCAATATTTCAACTTTAGGAGTCCGATTTGAAAGTTTTCTTCTTTGTTGGATAGTGTTTTCCGTGTGACATGATTTTCACATAATTTCAAAATTTTCAAGTAATTCATAGACTTTCCGCTAGGGAGCGTACAGGTAAACTTCGATCCCCCCCCCTATATCTCTGCTTCTAAATGCCCGATTTGAAAAATTATTTCTGTACCGGATACAGCTCCTGGTGGGAAATCGTTTGCACATAATTTCTAATTTTTGTAAAAAAATGGTTTGGCCACCAGGGGCATAAATCTTAATTTCCGCTTCTGATGTATTTGCATCAAAATATGTGCTTCTAAATTCTCGATTGAAGAAAACGTCGTTTGTAGACAGATACTACTCATGTCGACAAACCTTTTAGAAGCATTTTCTTCTTAAAATAATGCATGGTTTTTACACCAGGGGGCGTAGATATATATCTTATTTTTTGTGAATATCTTTACTTCTAGGAGTCCGATTTGAAAAATTCCTTCTTTGTTGGATAGTGTTTCCAGTGTGACATGTTTTTCATATAATTTGAAAATTTTCAGGTAATTTATAGACTTTCCGCTAGGGCGCATAAAGGTAAATTGCTTTCCTCCCTATATATCTGCTTCCAAATCTCCTATTTGAAAAATTCTTTCTGCACCGGATACAGCTCCTCATGAGAAATCCTTTGCATATAATTTCAATTTTTTGTAAAAAAGTGGTTTGGCCAGCAGGCGGCGTAAGTCTTAATTTCCGCTTCTGATGTACTTGCAGTAAAATATGAGCTTCTAAAATCTCGATTAAAAAAAGTCGTTTGTTGACGAATACTACTCATGTCGTCGAACCTTTTAGGAACATTTTCTTCTTGAAATAATGCATGGTTTCTACGCCAGGGGGCGTAGATGTATACCCTTTTTTTGTCAATATATCTACTTTTAGGAGTCCGATTTAAAAATTCCTTCTTTGTTCGACAGTGTTTCCGATGCGAAATGTTTTTCCGATAAATTCAAAATTTTCAAGTAAATCATAGACTTTCCGCTAGGGAGTCCAAAGTAAATTGCGTTTTCTGCGTTATTTCTGCTTCTAAAACTCCGATTTGAAACATTCTTCCTGTATCGCATACAAGACCTGATGGAAAATATTTTTCACATAATTTCTAATGTTTGGTAAAGAATGGTTTGGCCACCAGGGAGCATAAGTGTTAATTTCTGCTTCTGATGTATTTGTAGCAAAATCTGGGATCCTGAAAACTCGACTAAAATTTTTTTTTCTTGGACCGATACCGCTCATATGGAAAAACCTATGAGAATACTTTCTTTCTAAAATAATGCATGGTTTTCCCACCAGAGGACGTAAAGTCACATCTTATTTTTGTCGATA
This sequence comes from Macrothele yani, assembly GCA_039090855.1. Taxonomy (NCBI): domain Eukaryota; kingdom Metazoa; phylum Arthropoda; class Arachnida; order Araneae; family Macrothelidae; genus Macrothele; species Macrothele yani. Next base: position 49,201,264 of record CM077009.1, read on the forward strand.
TCTCTGTTTCTAAGAGTCCGATTTGAAAAATTCTTTCTGTGTTGGAGAGCGTTTCCGGTGCGAAATGTTTCTCATATCAATTCCTGTGTTTCTTAACGCAGAAGTCTGCAACCAGAGGGCGTAAGCTCACGATACCCTTTACAGCAATATCTGAGGGATTAAAATCCCGATTGAAAAACTTCTTTCTTCCGTCAGATACTATTGTTTTCCGCACCAGTTCCATTGACTTTGAATTGCTTTGATAATTTTAATTTGCGTCAGAACGGATACAAAAGACGTGCTTATTACACTAGAAAATTCGGTGTCATCTTTCTTGTTTCTACTGAAGCCAGAGCAGAACATTTTATTTTCAAATTTACAGCAAATTTTAGTTGCTATGAATAATTTTACTAACATCAGTGCTTTTATAAAATCCTGTCTCCTGAGTGTCGCCCCTTTCCCCACTGGATTCGGTGCTGTTAATAAGTGATCACTTTTAAAGCACTGTTCCTCAAGGTGGTAATCCCAAGGAGATTAGATTAAGAGATGTGGAGATGCCCTTGTTAATAGAGCAGTACTCTTTTGAGTGGAGCCTATGACCGCAAGCGACTGCCGTTAAAGTGTGGGAAAGCTGATAGTTTCCAAAGCTATTGAAATGCATTTCGTGTTGGGCGAATCGCATTCTTTCGTCGTAAATGTTCCTAATTTCGCATCGTAACATGCTGCTGATTGTGTGAGAAAATGATGGGTTCATAGAACTCTTAGTTATTTTGAGGTTCCTTCGCATTTATATTTTAAATTGAAAAACATAAAGGTCAGGGCGAATCGAAAACGAAACATTATGTTAAAATTGAAAACGTCACTCGTGCATGAAATGTAATTGATTCCGGTTTGATGTTAACATGATTCGTGCAACCAAAAGCCAGGCAATTCAAAACTACACACAGCTGAAACTGCATGGGTATCATGCAATCAAATCAAAATTCTCACACTTTGCGGCTTCATGGTTAGAGGCCAGAGCATCTCCAGAAGTACTGGGTTTCTATAAATGAAGTATACAACTTCAGTATGCTATTAAAGAAATACGATAGAAAGAAAAAAAAACTTACTTCAAACGCCAAGGGACGTGGCAAGTGTTAAAGTTTACTAAGTCAGATGATAGATGGCGCCAGGTGTCTGATGTAATGAAAAATCTCGTCAAACACGGAATACCGCAGACATGGCTTTCCCAGTGGAGAAAGCAGCGTGCGTGTTTTGGTTTTCGTAGTCAAATCTCCAACAACAGTTCGGCGTAAGTTCAGAACGGAGTACAAGATACAGCCCCCGACACGAAAGAGCATCGAACAATGGGTAAATAAATTCAAAGCAACAAGACGTGTCATGAAAGGCAAAAGCACTAGGAGATCTTCCATTTCTGACGAAAAGGTAGAAGTCGTGCGTTAAGGCTTATCAAAGGAGCCCGAAGAAGTCCGTCCACGTCACCAGTCGTGAACTCGAAACACCGCGAGCAACGGTTCACAAGGTAGAAGACGTGCGTAAGGCTTATCTAAGGAGCCCGAAGAAGTCCGTCCGCAACACCAGTCGTGAACTAGAAATACCGCGAGCAACGGTTCACAAGGTAGAAGACGTGCGTAAAGCTTTTCTAAGGAGCCCGAAGAAGTCCGTCCGCGTCACCAGTCGTGAACTCGAAATACCGGGAGCAACGGTTCACAAGGCAGAAGACGTGCGTAAGGCTTATCTAAGGAGCCCGAAGAAGTACGTCCGCATCACCAGTCGTGAACTCGTAATACCGCGAGCAAGGTTCACAAGGTAGAAGACGTGCGTAAGGCTTACCTAAGGAGCCCGAAGAAGTCCGTCCGTGTCACCAGTCGTGAACTCGAAATATCGCGAGCAACGGTTCACAAGGTAGAAGACGTGCGTAAGGCTTATCTAAGGAGCCCGAGAAGTCCGTCCGCGTCACCAGTCGTGAACTCGAAATACCGGGAGCAACGGTTTACAAGGTAGAAGACGTGCGTAAGGCTTATCTAAGGAGCCCGAAGAAGTCCGTCCGCGTCGCCAATTGTGATATCGAAATACTGCTAGCAACGGTTCACAAGATTCTGCATAAACGTGTCCGCCTATATGCGTATAAAGTGCAGTTAGTGCAAAAACTTCGACCAAATGATCAACCACGTCGAAAAGCACTTGCGGTAGATATGCTTAATCGCGTTGACGAAGACCTTACACGGATTTATTTTAGAGATTAGTGGACATTCCAGGTCTCTGGCAGAGTGAATAAACATAACTGCCGAATCTGGGGCGCAGAAAATTCCTTTGTGGTCGTAGCCCACGAGAGAGACAGCCCGAAGGTTCATGTCTGGGCTGGCCTAATGGAAGACAGAGTAATAGGGCACTTTTTCTTCTCTGAACTAACCGTTACTTGCATAATGTACCTGGACATGTTACTATACCGTGCAAATTAATTGGGACAAGCTATTTTATTCTCAGAATTGTAATGTGATCGCCATTTGATGTCGGAAACCCACGTAAACCGGTTTTATCAGCTTTGAGGTGGTTTGACTGTTAGAACTTGATAGTAAGAATGTGGTTTGACCGGTTTTAAACAGGAAATAGGCACTTCAGCTTCAGTTGTGAACTTTCGTGTGTGACAGGTGGATGTTAGTTTTTGCTCTCTGTGAGTATACGTGTTGCTTTCGCGTATTGAAAAATGGATATTTCCCCAAGGAAGCGTGCAAAAATAATTGCTCTGAAGGATCACACTTCTATGACAGTGAGAGATATCGCTCTGCAGTTGGTGTAGGCAAATCAAGTGTATCAGGACTGCTTACGCGGTACAATGCATCTGGATCATCGTCTGCAAAAAGGAGAGGCAAATGTGGAAGAAAACGAAAAACAACTCCACGAACCGATTAATATCTAATCAGAAATAGTAAAAATGAATAAAAAAAACACAAGCACCGACCTTCAAAGAGATTTATTGGCTAGTGGTTGTGATGTTAGTGGTTCAACTGCACGCCGTAGGCTTTTGGAAGTTGGCTGGAAGGCAAGAAGACCAACGAAAAAACAATATTTGAATGCGAAAATGAAGATAAAACGTTTAGCATGGACCAAAAAATATAAATCATGGACTGCTGACGACGGGGAAAAGGTAATTTTCAGTGATGAAACTCATTTATTTGTGCAGGGTTACCAAGCAAATGTCGTTAGACGAAGCAACTGTGAACCCTTAAGACCTGAGCATGTCAAACAAACTGTAAGACACCCTCTGAAACAGACGTTTTGGGGTTTTTTCACATCAAATGGCACTGGAAGCTTAGTTCCTTTTCAAGATATGATGAATTCAGCCAAGTACATAGAAATATTACAACGTAGGACTGTTCCATTCTTGCAAACTTTTGATGGGACATTTCAACATCACTTGGCCCCATGTCACAATTCGAAATTGGTCAAGAATTTCATGCTGGAAAATCAAATTCATTTGCTTGATTGGCCTGGAAATTCACCAGGCTTAAATCCCATAGAAAACTTGTGGAATATTTTGAAGAGACGTTTAGGTAAAATGGACTGTACAGCTAAAGAACGCATGATAACGAATGCTATAAAAGTGTGGTTCCACGATTATGAAGTCAAAAATATGTGCACTCAATTAGCGGAGTCAATGCCAAAACGAATGCAAGAGGTCATTTCTGCCAAAGGAGGACATACTGCATACTAATACAGATATTTATCAGTGTACATCAAGGCATAGAATGATATAAAGGCATAGTTTTGGAAAAAAGAGTGATTTTTTATTTTGTCCCAATTAATTTGCACAGTATAGTAGAACAATTCGCAATTTCACAACTCCAGAATATTCAAGACATTATTTTCCAGTAAGATGGAGCACCTCCGCACTGGTCTTTGGATGTAAGCAGATCTTTAGAGCTCCATTTTCCAGGGCGTTGGATTGGACGTTGAGATCCAACGGCATTGCCGTTGGATCTCAGAAAAATATTACCCGATGCGATTTTTTTCTCTGGGGCTTTATTAAGGGCACTGCGTACAAGAAAAAGGTTACATCTATCACTGAGCTGAAAAAACGCATTACTACAGCCTTCCTCCTTGTTACACTTGACATTCTGCAGAATACAGTGTGGATGGAACTGGGCCATCGTTTAGACATCCTGCAAGCAACCAACAGAGCACAAACTGACATTAAAAAAATAAAAAAAATAAAAACTTTCATAGTTACCATGTGCTTTGGCACTAAAAGTAAATTGTTATTTATTGCAGTTTTTCTCCAATGGCAAATTGAAGTTGTATACTTTATTTATGGACACCCTGTTATTATTCTAACCTCCTTCGGTAATCTGCGGACTGGTGGCGATTTAATCTTCAAAACTACGATACCGCCCTGCAAAACTTCTGTTCAAAGCAACATTTCATTTCCTATTGGTTCTTATTGCATGTTTCGAAGATTTTTTATTCTTCAAAAATCTGAAACTGAAATTTTAAAGAATAAGCCATTACACGTGATAGATGGCCTTAAACCGTGGCTACCGAGATAGAAGGCCTTCTCACCCTCCCCCTTCAGAGCCGTGACGTCATCATATTTGGGGCAACTGACCACGAATGAATAAAACGTATTCGAGTCAAGCTTGGATTCTTCATTCTTCTAAGAGATGCTAAGTTTAAGGCAGTGAAATTCCATTTGTAATCTTGTGGCCATTTCAATACATAGAGATGACAAAAACCTTTGTAGTACCAAAGTGCAACAGAAAATACATAGCTGTAGTAAAAGTAAGTGCTCTTTCCGCAAAGAATAATATCTTAAGCAGTGGCGGCTCGTGGCAACTGAAACAGGTGGGGCCAGTAGGCGAAGTCAAACAATGAAATAAAAAAAAAAATGTCATTATTAGGCCAACTATTCAGACCCCCACCCCACCCCCAAGATTCCTTTACTCTGTCTCTGTTTACCCCCTTGACTTACAATAATGCCCAAATCAGGTAGAAATGTGTCAACTATTGTATTGCACACGAAAAAAATTTCCTCAGAATGGAATGCATAATTATTAACAGAAAAATGTTAAAATTCCTTAAATAAAATGTTTACCTTAAAACATATGAGCATTAATTTATGTTAGTTGTGCTCTGTGTTTCTTCAGATTTCTCAACTGAGGAATAATCACAGGATTCACAGGATAAAAAAATGTAGTGCAAAAATAATAACTCCAAATATATGCAGGGAGGGAATGTTTCATGAATTTCGTCCCATATAGAATGAGTACAATACTACCATTTGCATTATTTGAAAGGTTTAACCTTTTTTTAAAGAACTTGTGCAACCTAAAAACATATATGTACTCATGTGCAAATTATACTTACAGATTTTCTCATTTGTTTATTTATTTTTAACATAGAAAATCATCTTAGTTAAAACTGAAATTAGTTCTGCAAAGCGCTTTGTAAACTTCATACTCTTGGAAACTCAAATTCTTAGGCTGGTAAGCACCGAGTATTTTTAAGTGAAGCTTTTCGACTCAAATTGTTGGGATGATGAGCACTGTGTTTTTTTAAGTGAAGTTCAAACTAAAAATTCTTGGGGTGATAAGCACTGAATTTTTTTAAGTGAAGCTTTTCTTCCAGATTTAAAGCAAAGAACGGTGATTTTAACAAAATATCCACTCCATTCATTGTACTCGACAAGTAAAAAAGTTACTACACAAAGGAACAAAACATCACCGAGAGAGACACACACAGAAAAAACAACAGAAAAAACAGGAAATCGTCTCCTCTTTGCTTGCGTGGTGATGTTACTGGGGCCTGTTGGAGCTGACCCCAATAACCTCACACTCTGAACGTGATCTCTTTCCTCAGGGAATAGTTTTTCGTTTTTGAAGGAAACTTTTCCCTTAGGTAATGATTTTTGAAGGGAAAGGTTTATCACCATGTAGTTAAGAGAGAGAATAAGAATCACGGCAAATATATATATATATATATATATTTCTAGAAATAGAAATTTTTAGGTGGGGCCCGGCCCCTCTGGCCCCCTAATAACGAACCGCCCCTGATCAATAGACAGACACGCCAAGGTGACGATTTCGTCATCGCGAAGAACAGCAAGGTAAGTTAATGATTTTACGATTTCTTCAACATTTCTTTCGTCTATGTCGTTTTCAGTTACCGAAATTGTTTTAATAAATATACAAAAGAGCTTTTTCCAACGAGATAGAAGTACGTAGAGCGCTTACGTCGGGGAACGGGTGAAGCCACCGGAAACAAGTGGCAGCCATGTTTGATGAGGTACAGAACGATTTCCGTTCCGTGTTAAGAAAGGGAGTTTTCGTAATATATGGTTTGATGTTAAATAAGGATATAACTCAGAAATGTTGTTATAAACACCTATGGGGTGAGACTAAAACTTTAACGTATCAAATAACGCTTTTCATTGTTAGTTGGCGGCAATAGTTTTTTAAAAAAGAAAATGATATTTTAATGGATGCAGCTTGCTGTCGTTGAATAAAATCTCATGCCGTAATTTTTTGACATTTCACACATTTTTTGGAACCAATTTTCAGTGAAATATAAGTCAGCGGTAATAGAGTAAATGAAAAAAAAAATAAAAAAAATAATAAAAAAAAATAATGAAAAATACAGTTGCAGTCAATCCGCAATTTCGGTAAAAATCTTAGATATTCGTGGGTCATCACTATGAGAATGCTGAATCATCCCACAGCTTATCACTCCAAATACATAGACGCCAAATATTTTATGAGAGTTTTAAATGAAAAAAAAAAAAAAGTTCGAAGAAAAACGGAAAACAAACAATGAGTTTACACAGCCAAGAGGTACCAATATTAAAATACTTTTACCAACTGCCCCTATCTTATATAATCAGAAGAAAACTACTACTTAACTGGTTTTTATTTAATAAAAATTAAAAGTCCTTAGCACTGGACATGTTTCTAATCTGTTTGTTAGCCTTAACATTCGACAACACAGATCTGTAAGCCTTATTCGTGGGTAGGCAAGGCAATTGTGGTAACTTGACCATAATAAAGGTATCTTCCAGTACATACACTAAATACTTCACACAATATAATTCTCTCTCTCTCTCTCTCTATGTATATATAAGACCCAGAAGATGACCCCATGGGAGATGAATGGATGAAATTCGAAATCATGCAGGATTGACACGGAGGAGACAGGCTCAAGACAGACAACTGTGGAAGAAACTTGGGGAGGCCTCCATCCAGCAGTGGATTGTTAATGGTTGATGTTATACATATATCAGTAAAAAAAAGTAAAGCACACTCATGTAGTAATTAGACCACATCAACACTGCACTTTGCTGCAGGAATTAGACGTAGTAGAAATAAACATAGAATTAACCAGAAGTAACCCACTTTCATGGTTCTAAACAAAAATGACATAGAATGAAACAACTTGGAAACCCCAAACCACTCTTCAGGGAAAGACATCTGGAGCCCCGAAGTTAAATCATAGCTTAGGTGTTACCGAAAAAACCCCAGAAGACCCCATGGGAGATGGGTGGATGAAATTCGAAAGCATATCGGAGTAACATGGAGGAGATAGGCTCAAGACATACAGTTGCGGAAGAAACTTGTGGAGACCCTCATCCAGTAGTGGATTGATAATGGTTGACAATGATGATAATGATATATATATGTTTTGATTATATACAGTATACATATTTGTAATGATAATAGTTGTCAATGATGATGATATATATACCATTATCAATCCACTGCTGAATGAAGGTCTACCCAAGTTCTTCCACAATTGTGTGTCTTGAGCCTGTCTCCTCCATGTTACTCCGGCATGGTTTCGAATTCCATCCACCCATCTCCCATGAGTCTTCTGTCCCTCGAAATCCAGTTAAAAATTTCCGTCGTCCATCGGTGGTCTGTTCTTCTGGCAACATGTCCAGCCCATTGCCATTTCAGTAGTTTTACTCTCTCTCTCTCTCTCTCTCTGTATATATATATTCTTTGAGTTGTCTGCATTCTTTGCATGTCTTTTTGGTATCAAAAGAAAAATCTTTCTACACATCCTGCTTTTCTTTTTTAGTTAAGGCCATACATACAGTATATAGGCTATATATATATACGCACACCTGGTTATGATGTCGCCCACCCTCTCTTTCTCTCTCTCTCTATATATATAAAACATTACGTATAAACATTACTTACCTTAAGGGCACAGCCTCTTATTAATATGAAGTGAGAAATTAACAACCACTGATTTGCATTCATGATGTGCATAAAGTTTGGCGAGCAAATGTTTATGTTTTGTGTTGTTATTTTGTGGGTTCCTTCAACAATCTTGCTGGAAATACAAGTGCGTCTGATTTGTATTTTAGAGAAATACAGGCACAAGTTGTTCAATTCAAAGAAAGATTGATTTACGTGAGTGATATTTGTTCAATACTAACCTCTCATACATATGGTTGATGCAAAAGGAATAACTGGCAATTTATACATGGACATACTGACTGTACATTCATCATGAATCAGAGGTCACATTCTTCAAAAAAAAAAAAAAACGCCACCTATCACGCAAAAATCAAATGCAAGTAGTTATTACAAAATGTTGCTAGTCCCTTTTTTTGAATTATTCCATAATTTTTTTCAATTGTCATTTCATAATCGTTTGTGCCAGTTTTCATAAATATTTTATGTTATTTGCATTTTGAGGTACCATTGTACTCCCTGTTTCCTATTTTCAGTTTTAAATCAATATTGCCTGCATTTTTGCTACCCAAAAAACCACACACATTGTACTAACACATTCACAAATAAAGAGTATTCTGTCAAGAAATTTTCAAGCTCCCCACTCTCACTTTGTTGCAGTAATACTACAGATTAATCACTAATCAGAGACAAATGCCTAGAACACAAGCTGGGTGACCCTGTGCTTTCAGATAAAATACTAGATTGTTTCCTGACAGGTGTCAGCAAGCAATAAATTTATATTACCAATCACAATTATTACTTCTGCAATTTAAGTAACCATAAATTGATTGCTTTACCAGTATTTGCTATCTAATGGGCATTAGCCATGGGTACATGATCTTTATCACATAAAAAGAAATAGCTGCTTCCTAAGATTTTGAAATATTTGTTGTCTTGTCAGACAAGTTGCAAGTACACTGTACAGATTCTAGAATATATATGCAAATGCCATTTTCAAAACATCCTCAAGTATATGTAAAAAAAAAAAAAAAAAAAAAAAAAAAAAAACACTAGCGTAAGTAAAAATTGTTCCCAAAAAGCCTCAAAGTTTGTAACTCACAATTAATCTCATCTTCCCATAAACATGATTCAGTGTTCACATTGAGTACGACTGTTTACAAAATATAAGGAATAAAAAATCTTAAGATAACACAGATATTGAAATGGTTCATCTGCTGGTTTAATCACCAGCTATACGGATTAGATGTCCTATTTTCTGCGTTTGATTAACTGAGCATTTACAGCTCAACCTTATTTAAAAATGCTTACTTGTGAAATGTAGGGCTAACCTTCCAAAAGTGGAGTAAATGGCATTTTATTGTTGAAATAATTATCCAAAATGTGCTGATAATTGTGAATATTCACAAATCATAACACGATCGCCGAGCAGCTGAACGAACCGAGGTGACTCCTTGACACACACAGAATTTGTACCTCATCAAAGATGGCGGGCTCTCCCCTCGTTGGCTTCAGTTGCCACAGCAGAGAACTAATCACAGAAGCACTCTATGTATTTCTATCTCGTTGGCTTTTTCTAATAATCTGAAATTAATTTCTGGCATCAAGACACAGTTACCATAAGTGTTTCCTCAAATAAACAAAATAAAAATCCCCACGAATCCCGAGCTTCTGTAGATTTCTCAGCTGCCGATCTTTAATCTCATATGAGCTAATGAAATATATGTCGCTAATTAAAATGCCGTAGAAAATTACCGAGATAAGAAAGCGTGTAGAAAGTGTTGTTTCTATGCCAGCCCACTTGTTCGTGTGATTAAAGATTAGTTTACTATGTAAACATTGACTACCGTTCATACATTTTCGTGTTTTTCTTTTTGTTTTGTTTTTTGGTATGAATGAAACAAAACATTAAGCTTACTATTTTGAATTTCACGCAAGCAACTTAACCAACGAAAGTTAAAAGCAAAGCGCAAGTTAAAACCCTTCACTGTTCGTACTTCGTATCCAGAGAAGCACCTAACGTCGATCGTAATCACAACGTTTGATGCGATAGCACGGCGTTTGCTGACGTCACAAATCACTGCGCAGGCCTTCTATCCCGGTGGCCACGCTTGAACCATACGTTTAATTCCTTAGATTTTTATCCAGGCTAAATAAAAAATACCAATGGCTGAAAAAATAACCGTACCCGATGTAGGATCGATTTGACTGTTATTTCGTTGATGGTGCGCATGCGTCACGAAACTGCAGCTCGCGCAGTGGAACTGTGGAACGTGCAAGCAAAGAATATCTAACTGATAAGAAGGTAAGGCTCAGCGAGACGTAACTAGCGCCACTATATTATGCGGCAAAGAATTACTACACAGAAGCCAACATTACAGGCTGATGCCGCAGGATGCCGAGCAGACTGAGTTAGACTGAGCATGCGTGTTTGTGTTCAAAGAATATAAACGCTTGTTTGTGTTGGCGTTTTGTTCAAAGGTTTTGTTGTTCTCATCTAGATCTGCGTTTATATTACAGCCATGAAATACACCCACTCCATTCCGATGAATAACAATTCATGGAATGGAGTGGATGAATAACAAGAACAAATTTGAAACCGTTTGAAACAAATATCCTGGAAAACCATTAAAACAACATTTGCTGAAAAAAAAAGCTATCGTTACGTTGAAAAAATTAATTTATCAATTATATGAAACTGACTTTTATGAAAAATACATCGTAATATTGTAAAATGAAAGAGGGAAGCATTCGATTACACAATGCATACCAAACAGACAGCTTTAAGCATACACTCAATCGTGGCGAGTTAGTCCGGTCGGTAGAGAGCTTAGCTATCACGCCAGCGGCCCAGGTTCGAACCTACTCAGATACGAACGGATGTTTGTCCGATCTGTTGAGAAAATTTCTCCTGCGCAGTGCGTTTAATTTACAAACTTCGGAAGGGTAGAAAAAAAAATTGTAGCTTTGGGAAACTGCGGTTGTCTTTGCTTTTTTTTTTATTATTATTATTATTATGGCTGCTACTGGAAAACCAGCCTCAGCATTTTTGACATTTAAGGTATATTGTAAATATGAAATTCATGCCAAGCAACCTGGTATTACTACGGTGCTTAAAGTGAGAATAAAACTGCTAAAATTTCCTTAAAATAATATTAATTGCTAATGTATATATTTGTTTCACCAAAAGAAGGGACAGGAGGGATACTCAGAAAAAGAACAAAAAAAAAAAAAATGCTTTAGTAGACCCAATGAGACCGAAGGAAACAGTCGCAGATCAAAGCTTAGCTTCCTTTCCGTGAAATAGGCTTCCCGTCCCGTGTCTCCTACGCTTTTTGCGCCTGAATGTTAACTTTCCCGCAGAGCATCTGCTGCCGCATTACATGGTGGCGCTGCTGTCGCCTGTTTTACATTATCTCTACGAGAGTTGAGCAAAGAATATCTAACTGATAAGAAGGTAAGGCTCAGCGAGACGTAACTAGCGCCACTATATTATGCGGCAAAGAATTACTACACAGAAGCCAACATTACAGGCTGATGCCGCAGGATGCCGAGCAGACTGAGTTAGACTGAGCATGCGTGTTTGTGTTCAAAGAATATAAACGCTTGTTTGTGTTGGCGTTTTGTTCAAAGGTTTTGTTGTTCTCATCTAGATCTGCGTTTATATTACAGCCATGAAATACACCCACTCCATTCCGATGAATAACAATTCATGGAATGGAGTGGATGAATAACAAGAACAAATTTGAAACCGTTTGAAACAAATATCCTGGAAAACCATTAAAACAACGTTTGCTGAAAAAAAGCTATCGTTACGTTGAAAAAATTAATTTATCAATTATATGAAACTGACTTTTATGAAAAATACCTCGTAATATTGTAAAATGAAAAAGGGAAGCATTCGATTACACAATGCATACCAAACAGACAGCTTTAAGCATACACTCAATCGTGGCGAGTTAGTCCGGTCGGTAGAGAGCTCAGCTATCACGCCAGCGGCCCAGGTTCGAACCTACTCAGACACGAACGGATGTTTTTCCGATCTGTTGAGAAAATTTCTCCAGCGCAGTGCGTTTAATTTACAAACTTCGGAAGGGTAGAAAAAAAATTGTAGCTTTGGGAAACTGCGGTTGTCTTTGCTTTTTTTTTTTTTTTTTTTTTATTATGGCTGCTACTGGGAAACCAGCCTCAGCATTTTTGACATTTAAGGTATATTGTAAATATGAAATTCATGCCAAGCAACCTGGTATTACTACGGTGCTTAAAGTGAGAATAAAACTGCTAAAATTTCCTTAAAATAATATTAATTGCTAATGTATACATTTGTTTCACCAAAAGAAGGGACAGGAGGGATACTCAGAAAAGAACAACAACAACAAAAAAAAAATGCTTTAGTAGACCCAATGAGACCGAAGGAAACAGTCGCAGATCAAAGCTTAGCTTCCTTTCCGTGAAATAGGCTTCCCGTCCCGTGTCTCCTACGCTTTTTGCGCCTGAATGTTAACTTTCCCGCAGAGCATCTGCTGCCGCATTACATGGTGGCGCTGCTGTCGCCTGTTTTACATTATCTCTACGAGAGTTGAGCTTCTTCACGCGAAGCGTTTATATTCTTTGAGTTGAGCTTCTTCACGCGAAGCGTTTATATTCTTTGGTGCAAGTGACTTCAACTGTTTGCATGGAACGCGATTACAGTTGGCATTATATTTAAAAAACTTGGAATCATACAGTTGCTCAGTTTCCCACATTGATAGTACTTCTTTCATCGTCGGACGTTGTTATTTAATTTTACGTTATATTTCTAGGTTTTCCGAAACGAAACATGAGACGTTGAAGGCTCTCTTTTTAATTTAATTGTAGGTTACCGTTTTTACCAGGAAGGTAAGTTTAAATTTCATTGCCAGTATATACAATGCATATTAAACGCTTCGTGATTATGGTAATGTATACATATTTTTAAATTGTTTTGATTTATTTTCACGTTTTCCTAGGCTTTTATTTTATTTTTTGAGGAATGCTGATCTTTATTTGTCTCAGAGAGCAAGTTTCCTAAGAGGTTTTGGTCAGCCCTGTAATCAGAATATTATTTCTTTATGATTGTTTTTTATATTTTTATTTTGCTTTTCATTAAATTTTGCAAAGCACCATTAATTTCGAAGTACATAGATTTTTTTATAAGAATATATGTTCAATTTTAGTACTGATAATGAGTTGTTACCGTTTAAATATTCGACTATCGTTCCACAGACCGACGTTCTGATTCGAAAGCGTTCGAATTGCTTTTTCTTTACGATTCTTCTTTAATTCCATAAAAAAAATAGTACAACTTGGCGGAAAACAAAATTCATGCGCAGGCTTCACATTAAAACCTCTGCATAGATGTATTTCTTTTCGAATAAGCTTCTTGTTTAGATGTATTTTGTTTTTTCGTTCTTTTTGCAGATATTGAAGTGGAATTACTTCCCATTATGAGCTCTTCAGATAGCGCAGAGTATTAATGCGATTCGTTTACATAATGTTTACGTACATCCATTTTATTAGACAAAGAAAATACCTCCGCCACTATGTTTCATGTGAGGTGTTTGTTAGAATGATAATAATTTAAACTCTGGGACCTTTCCTGTTATCTGCCTGCCACTATTTGACTTCCGAATAAGAACGCTTTCAATTTCAAGTAGATCCCGATTTCGAAAGTAGCACCAAGGCTGAACTCGATCCAATCAGGCTGTAACCAAGGCTGAACTGAATCCTATCAGGCTGTAACATTACTACAGTGCCTAGAAGAATCCAACTCATCTTTCCTGTCCTCGCTGTTTTTGCTTAATGTTACAGCCTGATAAGATCGAGTTCAGCCATGCTGTAACATTAAGCAAAAACAGCGAGGACAGGAAAGATGAGTTGGGACGCAGCGCCATCTATTGACGTTGTTCGCATTAACAAACTGATTCCGTATCATTTACATTTGAGATTTTATTTATATTCACTTTCACATTTACAGATGGATATTTGTATTCTGAATTCGTAGTACTTGGGCAAGAGAATTTTTCTGTAGGAACTGGTGTAATTCATGTGTAAATCTCATTCCTCCTTTATTCTTCAACGATCTAGGGCCGAGATTTTGCGAAATGTGTAGATTAGCGTCTTAAATTATTTCGTCGGAAAAATGTTAGAACCTGGAAAAAGTGCGACGTACAGATTTTAGAGTATGGAAATTAATGGCAAATGCTGCAGAAATTTCGTATTTTAAATGTCTTTTAAAGATTTTTATCGTAACATTTACCTGCAAGTTCGATGCTGTGAAGAGACGCTGCCGCGTAGGCCTAACGTATCGAACGTACAGGTAAATGTTACGATAAAAATCTTCAAAAGACATTTGAAACAGAAAATTTCTGCACCATTTGCAATTAATTTTCACAATCTAAAACCTGTACGTCGCACTTTTCCGACGAAATAATTTAAAACGCAAATCTATACATTTACCTACTATTTTACTTAATATGAGTTTATATAGCTGAGGTTTTTTTTCTAAAATTGAATTAGGTACGTAATTATCAGAATGAAAATGCTTACCACAAACAACAGTTGAAGGTAACTTGTCATTTGGAGCAAAATCCTGACAAGATATTTCTTTCAGCAACAGTTGCTGTAGGTTCTGATTTGAGGGAAACTCATGGAATGAAAATCCCACGTTTTTCTTTTTAGAAGATGTGCACATCAGCACACAGCAGTAAACCATTTTGAAAATGGGTTCGATTTTGTTGTGAAACAACAGTTTGGTTTTAAAACTAGAAGGTTTTTTTAAAAGAAACAAGAAAAAACGACGAACATACACAATCCCGCAATTCAAACAACGCAGAAACTGAGGTGTTTATACCTTGGGACGCAGTGCCATCTAACGGCTGAAATCGTCCCTAACGCCAACTGGCCAATCACTAAAATTCTATTGTCTTCAACGGTAATGTTACAGCCTGATAGGATCCAGTTCAGCCTTGGTAGCACAAAGAGCCCTCGGCAGCAGATGCGCAGTGATCACGTGCTTCTCTATGCGTATCACCTATGCGCAGTGATCACGCTCTTTTGACCGTTTGTCTGCGCTTTGGAATATTATGTGTGGTCATTCGAAAAGAATGTCCTTTCAACCGTTTTCGCTAAATTTAAAAATAAAACTCGTTGGGGCACTCATAGGAGCATGCTGGATTTGTACCTATGTGAATTTATGCGGCGAAAAAACTTAAAACTACTGACGCTCCATTTTTAGAAATTATGAAAGATATCAGTGTATTGGCCCCCAGAGTGATATTGGAACCTAATTTGTAGCTATTTGTCTTCTTATGCTGTATGATTTTTCTTTTATATATTTTTTAAACAGCTTAAATTAAAAAAAAGTGAATAAGTAGGTTTTTGCTGTTCGTAGTGTCATTTTATATACCAGTAAAAAAGGAAATTCCCGTGACATTTATCGTGAACTACTTTCTCTCATGTTGGGTGTGATCAGGTTTCATGTAAACAAAGCGGAACAATATACTTAAAATCTGGAACTGCTTGAAAGCGTTCTTATTCGGAAGTCAAATAGTGAAATTTTATGTAACCATGAAAAAAAAAGTAAACAGTGGCGGGCAGATAACAGGAAAAGTCCAAACTCTAATAACATTGATTTTTTATACAAAACAATCCACTACTTTTATACGAAAGAAATGTATAATAATAAGCGACCTTTTTTTTTCGTTCGAGGAATGTGGTTCGCTCAAAAGATTTTGTATGGTTTTAATGAAAAATGATTGAGCTGAATTATGCAATTTATAGGTGCGTAATAGGCTCAATAGATAT
Organism: Macrothele yani; assembly: GCA_039090855.1. NCBI lineage: Eukaryota > Metazoa > Arthropoda > Arachnida > Araneae > Macrothelidae > Macrothele > Macrothele yani. The sequence goes on from CM077009.1 coordinate 49,217,259, forward strand.
TCTTCCCTTTAAATGTATACAGTGAAACCTGCGAATAACGGTCGCTGCTCTGAGCGGGAGCAAATGACCGTTGTTGGGAGGTGGCCTTCGTTCGGCAGTTATTCGTCCGTTTTTTGTACAAAAGCAAGACAAGGTTCACATAGGTTATGCACGAAGTAAGCGGGCGCAGTACTTTCTCCGAATGCTGAAAATGACTCAATATGATAAGCAAATAAATAAATGCGGTGTAGAGTATTTTAGGAAAACAGTGTCTGACACCTGGTCTTAAACAGCTCTTAGAAATAGGAAGCTAGGAACTTCAAGTTATGGTACGCTATAGGAAAGAAAAGTATCAGACAGTGAAGCGTAACTACAGTGTTAGATAGCGCACGCAGGAAAGAAAGAAGACAGAACCCACGGCCCCCAAAACAAGAGATACCGCCGCGAACGAGCAAGATTAGTAATGATATAGGATCGGTTCCAGCTCCCTTCACTTAACATTGTGCACCTCACGAATGCCGCAGAGGGGCTGTCACAGGAAGGGGGTCGGAGCTCCTCTCGAGTGAACCTACTGGAAATGTCTTACCTCTAGAGATAAGACCTTTGACAAACATTTTTGGGAAATCTTTTCATGTTTTAATATCTTTTTTTAACAAACTTAGGAAATTTTTTTCGTGCGTTGAATTCTGATTTATTAGGATTTTTATATATTATTTTAGAACTTGAGTGAGGTGTTAAGAAATTTTTTATAAGCGTTGCATTATTGCTCAAGTGTTATTTATTGTTTTCAACAAATGTTTACTCCATGTCCCTTACTCATGAAACACCATTACTAATCAGTTCTGCTGTACAGTTTCTTATCTTTTCACCCCGATTTGTTAGAGAAGGTTATCTGATTTCAGTACCACAGGAAGTTGATAACACAACTTTTGGAAGGAAATGCTTTGTTTCGTAAACAAACAAACACTTTCTCCAGAACAAAGTTTTCTGAACCGCTTAACCTTTATATACAAATAAGATGAGTTGTTTTTCCCACCATGCGTTTGACAACAAAGGAATTTTGAGATATCATGTCATTTACGATAATTCTTAGTGTACTAGACCTTCCTTATTGAAATTAATTGATTCTTAACATATTTCTTATAACAGATCTAATTATTTTATTCAGTTCTATTCTTCGGTGTAACATATTTCTTGTGTCAGATCTAATTCTTTTAATGGGGAGTTATTTTTTTCTAACATATTTCTTTTTTCTGAACTACGTTACTCTTTAATCTAGCATATTTTTATTTTTCTCTGCTTTGTGAATTAAAATTTGATGAAGGCTTACAATATCCCAGGAAAAAAAAACAAAAAAAAAAAACTTATGGAATAAAATGCTCTGATGGTCCCAGCGAGATTCGAACTCTCAGTCCTTTGTTCAGAAAGCTTGCATTCTTTCCACTAGACCATCGAACCATTGGAAAAAGATGCTTGAAAGAGTAAGATTTATGGTTTTTCATGGTGTTCAAATGTTTTAGGGGATTTTGAATTTCTTTTAAAATGGTGTGTGAGGGGGTTGGACGTCATTTGAGTTGTGATCGAGTTTGTGTGAACATGAGTTTTTCTGTTACAGTGGATCGTCTCTCGTTGAACTGTTGTAATGGAGGAAAGATGAAGCAGACGTATCTGTCAACTCAGAAAGTAGGAAGTTTAGGTGGTTTAGATGCTTTATACCGTGCTGTCAAAAAGAAGGCATCAAGAAAAAGACATCATGAAATGGTTGAAGGGGAGAAAACGTACACCCTTCACAAGCCGGTGAGACGACATTTTCCGAGAAACAGAGTGATGGTGAATAAAACAGGCCAACAGTTTCAAGCAGACCTAGCCGATGTCTCCAGTTTGAGTCAATATAACGATGGATTTCCTTACTTGTTAACATGCATTGACATATTTTCCAAATATGCATGGGCGATTCCCTTAAAGCAAACATCGGGGTCCCATATCGTTCAAGCATTTTCCCAGATTTTCGAAGATAGAAAACCAGTAAAACTTCAAACAGACAAAGGAACTGAATTTAAGAACAAAGAGTTTCAAAGGTTTTTAACACAGCACGGTGTGCATTTCTTTACGACGAAAAACGAGGCGAAAGCAAGTGTGGAGAGATTCAATCGCACGCTCAAAACTCGCATGTGGCGATACTTTACAAGTCAAAATACGTTTAAATTCCTAGACGTGCTCAACGATTTAGTCCATAGTTACAATCATTCTTCCCATCGAAGTATAAAAATGAAACCTGTAGATGTAAACAAACATAATGAAAAGCAAGTGTTTCTCAATCTGCATGGTGATCTCAAGAGGGAAAAACAGTCCTATAAATTTCAGGTGGGTGATCATGTGAGGATTAGTAAAGCGAAATTGACATTTGAGAAAGGATACGAATCAAATTGGGCGGAAGAAGTTTTTGTTGTGAGTGGTCTTGTTCCCAGATCCCCACCCGTCTATAAAGTTAAAGATTTATTGAACGAAGAGCTGGAAGGAACTTTTTACGCCGAAGAGCTTTAAAACGTTACTCTGTCCGAGACCTTTCCTGTGGAACGTGTTCTAAAGAAACGTAAAAGAAAAGGAAAAATGGAGTACTTTATTAAATTTAAAGGGTATCTTGATAAATTTAGTGCTTGGATCCCCGCGGAAGACCTGACCTCGCTATAAAACCGACCTTTTTTCGATGAAACATCATTCGTCAACATGAGTTTCTATCTAACGTTACCTAGCGATAGCTCTCACTGCTACTTTTCAGACAATAAAATTTCTCATTTCATCACGCGCCTTCCTTCCCCGATCTAACTCAATGGTGACTGGGAAGTAGGACTCGTCGAACTTATCTACCCTCATTCCTGGTTTAATGTTAATGTAAATTCAAATTCCTTTGCTTACGGTCTCGGTCCAAGTCAACTGAAAGCAGCAAAAATCCCTGCTGAGTATTATGATTCTGTGGGAGACGTGATAAAAGCCATGTCCCAGCATTAGTCGAAAAAAATTCCGATGTTTTTTAATAAAACCACGAGACGTGTCAAAGCAGCTTTAACTCTTGGTTCTCAGCTGGAGTTATTTCCAGGAATAGCTGAAATTCTAGGTTTTCAACCTGGAGTGTATTCGGCCTCAGGAGGAAGCGATGTCACAATTCATGGAAATTTCGTAGCCGATCTGAACACGTCGCTTTCCCTATTGTACGTGTACAGCGATATTGTGGATCCTCAGCCTGTGGGAGACACGGTTGCTCCTCTCCTTCGCATCGTTAAAGTGAGCGGAGAAGACGGAGATGTAGTGAGCGCCTTATGCGACCGCCCTCATTATTTGCCTCTAGCAAGAAAACATTTCCAAACCGTAGAAATCGTTATAAGGAATCACTCGGGACAATTTGAACGTGAGAGAGTGATCGTGAAACTTCATTTTCGTCTCAAGGCTCTGTAGTCATGTATGAACCATACCGCTGTTGTACAAAATCCTTCGAGGAATATTACGTCAACCAAACTAGAAAAGGTTTGGTCTACTATCAAGGAGCACCCCTTCAAAAAGGGTATGGACTTGGAGGACTTTTTCGCTCGTTATTTAGAGCGGCGGTACCATTATTCAAACAAGGTGCAAAAACGCTTGGAAAACAAGTCTTTTGAACGGGGTTGACCTTGCAAATGACTTAATACAAGGAAGGATGCAAAATCAGCAGCCAAACAACGAGCTAAAGAAGCAGGACAAATTCTCACTGGCAAAGCAGCTAATAAAGTGAAGAAAATTTTGGGAGGAAGCGTTAAAAGGAAGAGAAATATGAAGAACGCATCATTCGCTCAAAAAAAAACCCCAAGAGGATAGCACACGATATTTTTGATCCATAAACCATGGCTCTGATTCACAGTCATTCTTCCGTATGTTTAAAGTCGGAACTTGGTTTATTTGCTTTACCGCCCACCCAAACGAACATAGAAAAGGGACAATGGATCGAATATCACCCCTTGGCCAACATTCGAGATGGAGGACCTCTGGAATTTAATATTTCTGGGAGTGGAGAAGAGTACATGGATTTGTCTTCCAGCCAACTCTACGTGAAAATTAAAATTGTGAAAGCTGACAATTCTGTCATAGCTGACAAAGAGCCCGTGGGGCCCATTAACTGTTTTATTCATTCTCTGTTTTCCCAAGTTGATGTTAGTTTAAACGAAAGAGTGATTTCATCCTCGAGCAACACGTATCCTCACAGAGCATATATTGAAACTCTATTAAATTATGGAGAAGACGCAAATAAATCCTATTTAGCATGTGAAGGTTTTTACAAGGATACAGCCGGACATCTGAACGAAATTAATCCCACGAATGCTGCAACAAACAAAGGATTACATCAACGTTACAAGCTCGTGAAAGACAGCAAAACGTTTGACATGATTGGAACCTTGCATTGTGATTTATTTTTCAAAACAGACTGCTTCTCAATTTAGTGGATGTGAAAATTAAACTGGTTCGAAATAAACCTGATTTCTGCCTCGTTTCCTCCTCAGAGGCCCCCAATTACAGAGTTCTCATCGAACACGCCTCCATTTTTGTGAGAAAAGTGAAAGTCAACCCGGGAGTTGCCATCGGCCATGCAAAAGCTTTAGAAAAATCTCCCGCCAAGTATCCTATTGATCGTGTTTTATGCAAAGTGTATTCCGTCTCTCAAGGAAGTATGTCCTTCGTGCAAGACAACATATTCCTAGGACAAATGCCCAAAAGACTGATTATCGGATGTGTCGATAACGATGCTTTTAATGGTACATATAAATCCAACCCCTTTGAATTTAAGCATTATGATGTTAACTTTATCGCCGTGTACGTTGACGGACAGCTAGTTCCTCATAAACCTCTAGAACCCAATTTCGAAAAGGGAAGCACAATTCGTTCTTTCCATAGTCTATTTCAAGGAACCGAGAAACTGGGCCAAGATTGTGGAATATATATCGATCGCGAGGAATTTTCCAAGGGATACACTCTTTATGCATTCAATCTCAGTCCCGACCTGTGTGATGGAGGGCATATGAACCTGATCCAACAAGGAAATTTAAGAGTTGAAATCAAATTTGGAAAAGCTTTAGCAAAAACCATTTCTGTGCTAATCTATGCAGAGTTCCAGAACATTATTGAAATTTCCAAGTCCAGAAACATTCTTTGTGATTTCTCCAATTGAAGAAATGAACAGTGTTCAAATTACAAAGTCCCTAAAGCAAGATCACGTAACAAGACGATCCTTCCTAGGAGTATTTGCCTGTGACAGACTTCCCAAGAGAATTGTCAAGTTCCCTGCATGCCTTGTTGTGAATACGGATCAGTATGGAAATCTTGGAAAACGCTGGTTGGCTATGTATATGACAAACCCAAAAACAATGGCATTTTTTTTATTCTTTCGGACATTCTCCAGAATATTTTCAAGGACCTATTGCTAGATTTGTATCCAAGTTTAATACTGTTAAATTTAATGACGCACCTCTTCAAAGTTCGTTTACGGCCGTATGTGGCCAATTTTGTATTTTCTTCCTCTCTTCTAGATGTCGTGGAAAAAGCTTGTACTCTGTTGTAAGGAATTTTCTTTGTATCAAACATTCAATACTTATCTTATATCTTGTTCCGACTCACTGTCAGTAATGCCAAAAAATGGCAAAGCTCTTTGGCACAGTGATGTGCTGTTCAGTCAGGGAATGTTTTACGAGAAGAACTAAGTGCACACAAGAACGCAGAAGCTCAAAAGAAAAGTTAAATTAGAAGTATGCGCTACAATGAATGCTACGTTCTCAGCAATAGACATTTTCTACTTCATACGTCCAAACTATTTTTGAGTATTTGATTTGTGTGTTAAAACATTACTGAAACCAGGGTTGAAATTCATGATACCACTGCTATTTATTCTTAAAGAAATGACATCTATCTTCAGGGACATCAGTTGAAATGACATCTGTTCTTCTGTTGTGCAACTAGGAGTTCTTGACTTGCAACAAATGTTATGCCCACGATGGAAACTGTCGAACGTTTGATTTCCACAGTATTGTAATATAGACTTTTCCGTGCAGATATTTGATGAAATTTTTGAATCTGTGCCACTTAGATGCTAAACTAAATGTTTGTCAAAACATTTTCGCAATTTCGCACTTATTATCAGAACGTTTTCACAATTTCAAAACATTGTGCACTGACACTGAAGCAGCAACTTGTTAGGAAACACCCCATAGCTACTATACACATGCGTATCCTCACTCACTTACACCACTGTGGTGTTGATATGCCTTTAAAAGCTGTTCACTGAAAAGTATTAGGACGTGTACGAAATCCAGATAGAGGCAATATCGACAAGACTCGTAATTTAAGCGACTTTGAAAAAGACATGATAGTGGGCCCAACACGGACAGCTGCAAACATCACAGAAACGGCAAACCTTCTCAGTAATGCAACAACAACTGCGTACAATGAGAGTTGCAGAAACAACAAAACAAGTAGTCAGCGGTCTTGAAAGAAGTTTGATACTGGACACTAGTCGAGCAGATGTAAGCATCACGAAAATGGCAAATCATCTCGGCTACTCCAGAACAACTGGGTACAATGAGTCTTGCACAAGCAACAAAACAAGCAGTCAGCAGTCTTAAAAAACGTATGATATTCGACACTAGTCGAGCAGGTGCAAGCATCTCAGAAGTGGCAAAAACCTTTTTTTTTTTTTTTGTTTGGAGGTTTAACGACCACCGTGAGCAACTCAATGGGCTATAAGCAGTCGCCCGTCCCTAATTTAGGGTCACTGGTTCCAGGGAAGGGAGAGAGCCAGTGCCGTAAGACAAACACAACATCCATGCCTCACCGGGATTTGAACCCGGACCCCTTTCGGACGAATGATCAGAGGCCATTGCCTCAGACCACTGCGCCACCGGGGCGGCGGCAAAAACCTTCTCGATTATGCAACAACTGCGTACAATGAGAGTTGCAGTAACAACAAAACAGTCAGCGGTCTTAAAAGAAGTATAATACTGGACACTAGTCGAGCAGGTGCAAGCATCACAGAAACGGCAAACCTTCTCGGCTACACAAGAAGAACTATGTACAATGAGATTTCCAGAAACAGCAAAACAAGTAGTCTGTGGTCTTGTAAGAGGTATGATACTGGACACTAGTCGAGTAGGTTCAAGCATCTTCAAAACGACAAATCTTCTCGGCTATGCAACAACAACTGTGTGGTGCACAAGCAGCAAGACAATCAGTCAGCGGTCTTCCTATAGCGGAAACCACTGTTTGATGTTCGAGAACAATTGCTACTGGGAAACATTTTACGAGGTATCAAAGGAGCTCCGTTTCTTCAAGTAACTATGCAACTCAATAGTGGTACCGCAAGGAGAGTTTCAACCAACTCAGCCCTCCACACATTGGCGTGAATGAGCTATAACTGAAGGCGTTCCTTTTCTATATCACTCGCCTCTTCTGAAACCCGACACATTCTTCTTCAGTGTGCACGCAAACACAAAAGCTGGATCCTTGACGACACTGGAAATGGTCCCTTGTTTGCTCCGATGGACTGTCAAGAAAATTGTACTAACAACAATCTCTATTGCCTAACACTAAGTGTACGAGTCCGTGAAGGCGATGTAATAATCTAGAATCTGCTTTCATGACGCGAATTGGGTTCCTTAATAGATCTGCAATAGCATTTGAATGCCACCAGGTATCTTAGCCTCACTACGGATCAGGCAGACCCGTACATGTACATGATGTTTCCTGATGGAGAAACCACTTCCAGAAGGATAACGCGCATTCCACAAGGCTTAGATCGTCAGAAAGTAGTTCCAGGTCCACGACAGTGACATCAGAGTGCTGTAGTGGCCTAAAGGATTCCCAGATCTTAACCCAATTGACGACGCTTTTATGAGATTGAGAGAGCCATTTGCAGCAGACATTCAGCAATAAACGGACGCCATTATATCGGCCTGGATGAACGCATCTGTAGAACGATATCAGCACTTTGTTGAAACTATGCTACATCGAACGAGGTTATTTTGAGTGCCAAGGGAGGCCCAACTCGGTATTAGGTAGGTGTTGCTAATAATTTGCTACTTCGGTGTATATGTTTAAAAGGTTTTAGCTTTTTTTTGTGGGGGGGGTGTCTTTAAAGTGCACGACTATTTAGGTAGAGCGGTGCATTCACATTTTAACTCTTCACGGTGAACATTTGAGAGAGACGGAAGTACGGTAAACACTTAGCAGCAAATAATTTCAAACCAGAAAACTATACTGCAGGGCCAAAACATTTGGGCCCCCTACCTACAGCACCATGTAGCTCTTCCGTATGCCGCGAACACTGCGCCCATGAGACGAAGCATGGAATGCACAAGTCTCTAGAAGATGTCCAATGGCATACCGTGCCATATCCGTACGAGTGTTCTCCATACCTCGTCCATTGTCTATGGTGGAGGATGCATGCGCCGCAGGTGCCTATCCGTATGGTTCCAAATATGTTCAATAGGGTTCAATCAGGTGACATGGTAGTCAATTCGAAAACATGGAAGTCATCTTCGTGTTCCTTGAACAAGTCATGGATATATGGGTGTTATGATATGTGCTTTGCCTGTTGGGCAATATCATTCAGCATCACTTCCTGACTCACAGAAAAATGTCTTTACATTAAGATGCCTATGTCTCTTGTTTAAAAATAAATTACATGGCAGAGGTCTGCATGGGTGGTGTCAGGCCTTTTTCAGTTCAGAGAACGAAGCAACGAGCCGCACCAGATCGATCCATTCTTTTTATCGCAATGGTTAAAAGAGAAAAAAATCGCATTTCCAGATTTCCTGGTGTGCTTAACAGTTTCGCTGACTTTACTGACATAGCCCAGGCCGTAATCCCACATGCGAGGAGAGTTAGTTAGTTAATTAGTTGATTTTAGTGGCGCAAGGGCCAGGTTTGGCCAAAGAGCGCCAGACACAGAACTATCAGTTAAAGATTTTAAAAAGCGGGGTGAAATGATTAGGAGCAGACAGGCTTGGTAAAAGTTAGAATAGAGAATGATGAAAGCTGTGAAGACTAGTTAGTTAATCGAGGAGAGGCACTCACAGTGTTTTTACTATCTGTAGGTATTAAGATGGTAAAAACACTTTGAGGATTGTTGACAGAAAAAGATTCGATCCCCAGCTAGATTCCGCTAGGGTCATGAATATAAATTGCTTTTTCTCCTATATTTCTGCTTCTAAAACTCAGATTTTAAAAAACTTTCCTGTATCGCACACAGCTCTTAACGGGAAATGTTTTTTATATAATTTCTAGTATTCGGTAAAGAATGGTCTCACCACCAGGGCGCACAAGTGTTAATTTCTACTTCTGACGTATTTGCAGTAAAATCTGAGCTCCTGAAAACTCGACTAAAAAATTATTTGCTGGATCGATACCACTCACATCGAAAAATGTTTTGAGAATAATTTCTTCTTAAAATAATGCATATTTTCTCGCCAGAGGGCGTAGATGCATATCTTATATTTGTCGATACCTCTGCTTGTAAGAGTCAGATTTGAAAAATTATTTCTTTGTTGAAGGGCGTCTCCACTGCGACATGTTTCTCATATAATTTCAAATTTTTCTTAAATCACAAGTCTGCCACCAGAGGGCGTAAGTTCATGAATACGTTTACAGAAATATCTGCAGGATTAAAAACCCGATTGTAAAACTTCTTTCTTTGGTCAGATGCTACTGCTTTTAATACAGGTTCCAGTGATCTTGAATATCTTTGATACATTTAATTCGCGTCAGAATGGAGTCAAAAGTCGTGCTCATTACACCCGAAAATTCTGTGCCATCATTCTTTTTAATTTTTAAACGTCGCTTAGCCCACTACCTCACGAAAAGATCTAGACTAGGCTTGGGCTTGTCTAGCTCTATTACTCCACCGGAGAAAGTTCCTAACAACACGACACAAAGTGGTGCTGTATTAGACGGCCGTCACATCAGTGTTTATTTATGCAGCTCAATCTGGGTATGTCTAAGTAAGGCACAAAATGAGAGATTAGAGGGGTGCAGAGCCGAGCATTCTAAAAGATCACCGGGCTCCGCCGTGGACCAAATTTCGGAGCTTGAGAGACAGACTTCGTCTAGTGAAGGTTCAAGAGTTTACTATCAGAATAGTTTAGAAGTTCTTCGGAACAGAGGAAGCTCATCTCAATGAACCTGTTGGGGTGCTGTTGACTACGTTCCCTACTCAGAATTTGTGGGACCGACACGGTATCGAAACTGTACGAGAGTTTACAATCAGACTCTCGAAGAAGCTCTCCACAAAAGCGGAAGCGCATCGTAATAAACTTATTATGGGTGCGTTTCACTGGTGTCACGTCAATTCGTCGCGTGCGTCAATTCGTCGACTACGTCAATTCGTCGCCTGCGTCAATTCGTCGCGCGTCAATTCGTCGACTACGACAATTCGTCGCGCGTCAATTCGTCGCATGCGTCAATTCGTCGCGCGTCAATTCGTTGCGCGTCAATTCGTCGACCACGACGATTCGTCGCGCGTCAATTCGTCGCGGACAAATTCGTCGACTACGTCAATTCGTCGACTACGTCAATTCGTCGCGTTTACAGATTTTGGTTACATACAAAACGAATGCAGGAAAACGTACGATTTCGAACGTCTTGCTCCCTGATCAAATTTATAAAGTTTGGCCACGCAGACAGGATAGGAATATTACGTTTTTCTTTGGCACTAAAAATATTAGACGGTAAACGGTTTTTGGAACGGGTCAAGGCCCGGGGGTCAGAGCCCCCCACATACAAAATTTTCTTAAAAACTACAGTTTTCAATTCAGAACCACCTAATCTGGTATACTATCTCATGGTACTCTAACTTAGACGCTAGACGGTTTTGGGAAGGGGTTGGAGCCCGGAGGGTCAGACCCCCCCGAATAAAAGCTTTTTCGTAAAATCTACAGTTTTCAATTTAGAACCACCAAATTTGGTATACTATCTCATGGTACTCTAACTTAGACGCCCCCGCACGGGGATAACTGGTTTTCCAGTTATTTGGGGAGCGGCGCCCCACGGCCCGAGCTGACCTTGTGACTGGTCAACATCTGATGTCATGCCACAGCTTGTTTTTTCTTATTTTGGTGCTGTTGGTGTTTGCAGGGACGGCTGTTCATCCAGCTGTTGGGGAGTCGCGGCCCCACGTTCCCGAGCTGGTCTTGTGTCTCGCTTTTTCGTTTTTATTTATTTTCTCCACTGGCTAGTTGCCCGTGTTGTATTCTCTACCTAATCGCTACCACGTTATGTACTAACACCCCGGTCTTGTGGTTTTGTTACCCTCCACCACTAACTGATTTATATTAACCGCTCAGTTCGTAGGTTGCTGAGATTCCGTTTAGGTTCCCTGCCAGGATTTGTCTTCTTTGGATTTCTTTTTTTTTCCTTTTAGCTGGTTTGGGTGCTAGACCTACCTGCATGTTTGCCGCGTGCGGAGACCCGTGAGGCGGAAATGGGATGTCTGGCGGCTGAGGTCGCAGGAGACCGGTTAAGTGCCTCCTGTGTACCAACACTCCTCTTCGACCCCGGCTTCGCTGTAAACGGGAGGCTAGAGCCTAACCCACCTCTGGTCAGAAGTCTTGTACCAAGTTGTGTGCAGGGCTTTAGCGGCTTTTTGTCGTATTGCACGGCAGGGTGAGCCCGGGGCTGTGGGATCATGCCAAAGGCGTTGGCATGACGGTACCCGGAGGCCGAAGTGTCCGCCGAGTGCGTGTGATCACAGCCAACGGACTATATTTGCAACTAAGCTCTAGAACTGTGTCTTGCGTCATGTGTTTGGCTTGCGGACCTCCAGTTCTCCCCTGTTGGGCTCGATTGTGGGCGGAGTACGTTGCTGATGAATTTTTTCTTACTCCCATGGGGAAACATAAACCCTCCTCAAAATTTAAAAAACAACAGGATATGGTGATTGATCAGGGGCCAAATTTGCCTCAACCACCTCCCACACATAACACACTGAAGAGAACTTTCGTTGAAAAACGACATCACCGCGACGTATCTTTAGATCCAGGTGTTGAGCCGTCAGCTCAGAAACGTCGCATTACACTTGCAGATTCGATACCTCAAGCTACTTTTCTCGTCATTTCTTCTACTGACCAGATGTTGAAACTTTCCTCAAAGTCTCCTTTTTTCATCTCGAAGGCACTTGCGGGTGTTGCTGGCTCTTTGAAGTCAGTGAAGAAGCTACGCTCTGGTGACCTGCTTGTGGAAACTTGCACTCTCTCTCAGAGCAAATCTCTTCTGCAGTTGACCAAACTTCAGGATATTCGAGTTCAAGTGACGGCACATCCGTATCTCAACACCTCCAAGGGAGTCATTTCTGAGCCCGACTTGTTGGTCTGCGATGAAGATGAACTTGTGTGTGAACTTGCTGATCAGGGTGTCATAGCTGCCCGACGCATGACTTTCAGGCGCGATGGCGCGCTGATCAAATCACGAAATGTTATTTTGACTTTTAACAGCCCGAAGGTACCTACTGAAATAAAGGCTGGTTACTTGTTATGTGCAGTTCGTCCTTATATACCAAATCCTCTACGCTGTTTTAAGTGCCAGAGGTATGGACATTCCCAGCGGTCCTGTAACAGTGTTGCGAGGTGCGCCAATTGTGGTTCCCGCGACCACGAAGGGACTGGATGCACTTCAGAGCCCTGCTGTGTAAACTGTGGTGACTCCCACGCTGCTTATGCCAGGTCCTGTTCGAAGTGGAACGACGAGAAGGCGATCCAGCGCCTCAAGACCCTGGAGGGCCTCTCGTACCCTGCTGCCAAGGCCAAGTTGGGTATTCCCAACAACCGACAGCGTACTTTTGCCGCAGTTGTTCAGTCTCAGCCACAACCCGTGCAGCCTTTTGTTCCGCGCCCTGTAGCTCTCGCCGCACTTGCCAAGCGATCTACAGCTGAACAAGCGACACAGGTGGATTTCACCGAGCTCCAGCTTATTCGACCAGCTGCGTCTTCGCCTTCTCTTTTGAAGACGCCCGCCTCTTCCGGTTCCCAGCAGACAGCCTGCACGTGCGGAAGACCCGGCCCTCAATCCGCAAAGGTGTGCGGTGTCCATCAAACTGTCTCGGCCTCAGCGAGGTCCCCACCCTCACCCAACATTATAGAAGAACACGGGGGGAGGAGAGTGACAGTTCGTCCCCAGCCTCTACCAGCATTGCAGAGGAACATGGGGGGAGGAGAGTGACAGTTCGTCCCCGCCCTCTGCCAGCATTGCAGAGGAGTGTGGGGGGGAGGAGAGTGACGGTTCGTCCTTTTCCATTAGTAAATATATTACTTTTAATAAACTTCATTAACTACCTTTTCTTCACTGCTTTCTTCATACTCTTTTTCAACTTTTACCAAGCCTGTCTGATCTTAATCATTTTCCACGTTTTTAAAAATCTGTGGCTGATCGTTCTTTGTCTGGCGCTCTTTGGCCAAACCTGGCCCTTGCGCCAATAAAATCCAACAACCAACCAACCAACTAACTTAGACGCTAGACGGTTTTGGAAGGGGTTGGAGCCCGCGGGGTCGGGCCCCCCCCTCATAAAAATTTCGTAAAATCTACAGTTTTTATCTTAGAAGCACCAAATTTGGTATACTATCTTATGATACTCTAACTTAGTCGGCAGACCGTTTTTGGAACGGGTCAGAGCCCCCACATACAAAATTTTCTTAAAAACTACAGTTTTCAATTCAGAACCTCCTAATCTGGTATACTATCTCAAGGTACTCTAACTTAGACGCTAGATGGTTTTTGGAAGGGGTTGGAGCCCGGGGGGTCAGACCCCCCCCGAATAAAAACTTTTTCGTAAATACTACAGTTTTCAATTTAGAACCACAAAATTTGGTATACTATCTCATGGTACTCTATCTTAGACGCTAGAAGGTTTTTTGAAGGGGTTGCAGCCCGGGGGTCGGCCCCCCTCATAAAAATTTCGTAAAATCTACAGTTTTCATATTAGAACCACCAAATTTGGTATACTATCTTATGGTATTCTAACTTAGACGGCAGACCGTTTTTGGAACGGGTCAAGGCCCGGGGGTCAGAGCCCCTGACATACAAAATTTTCTTAAAAACTACAGTTTTCAATTCAGAACCACCTAATCTGGTATACTATCTGAAGGTACTCTAACTTAGACGCTAGACGGTTTTTGGAAAGGGTTGGTGCCCGGGGGGTCAGACCCCCGAATAAAAACTTTTTCGTAAAATCTACAGTTTTCAATTTAGAACCACCAAATTTGGTATACTATCTCATGGTACTCTAACTTAGACGCTAGACGGTTTTTGGAAGGGTTGGAGCCCGCGGGGTCGGAGCTCTCCCCCTCATAAAAAATTTCGTAAAATCTACAGTTTTCATCTTAGAACCACCAAAACTACAGTTTTCAATTCAGAACCACCAAATCTGGTATACTATCTCATGGTACTCTAACTTAGACGCCAGACGGGTTTTGGAATGGGTTGGAGCCCGGGGGTCAGACCACCACCCCCGAATAAAAACTTTTTCATAAAATCTACAGTTTTCAATTTAGAACCACCAAATTTGGTATACTATCTCATGGTACTCTAACTTAGACAGTAGACCATTTTTGGAAGGAGTTGGAGCCCGGGGGTAAAGGCCCCCCATAAAAATGCCGCGTAAAGTCTACAGTTTTCAATTTAGAACCACCAAATTTGGCATACTCTCTCATGGTACTCTAACTTAGACGGTAGACGGTTTTTGGAACGGGTCGGGCACGGGGTCAGAGACCCTCCCTCCGCCCATAAATATTTTTCGTAAAAACTAAAGTTTTCAATTCAAAGCTACCAAATTTGGTATACTATATAATGGTGTTCTAAATTAAACGGTAGACGGTTTTCAGAACGGGTCGGGGCAAGGGTGGTTACCCCCCCCTACACACAAACTTTCGTAAAATCTATAGTTTTCAATTTAGAACCACCAAATTTTGTATATTATCTCATGGTACTCTAACTTAGACGGTAGAAGGTTTTTGGAACGGATCAAGGCCCGGGGGTAAGACCCCCCCCATACAAAATTTTTTTTAAATCTTTATTTTTCAATTCAGAACCACCAAATTTTGTGTCATGAAACTCTAACTTAGCGGGAGATGGTAAGTGAAAGCGCAACATTATTAACTTGATTTGTTATGCAAACCTTATAAATACGACCACAGCGATTAAAAGTTACTAAAGAGTCCTTGTAAGTAATATTTTTTGACCGAGTGCAAGTACAATTTACGAAATGTCAACAGGTCAAAATATCTAAAGTAGCAATGAAATTTGGAATATTTCTTTTTTCTTTCTTTTTATTTCAGTTTTGACACTTGTATTAAGTTTTAAAAACATATATTTCTCCTGTCGTATACCTTCATTGTGCTTTAAACAGAATTTCTTACCATGTTTTGGGTATTTTGTTTCGTGTGGTTGCAGTTTTTTTAATGTTTTGGGCATTTCATTTTGTGTGGTTACTTCTTTTTATGTTTTGGGCATTTTACTTTGTATGGGTGTTTTTGTTATGTTTTTGTTCTTTTCTTTTCTGTGGTGGTTGTAATGTCGACAGGATGAAAAGGGGAAACTGTGGACAGTCACGATGCCTACTTGCTTCTAATTTTTTTTCAAATACAGCACATGATTTTGTATTGAGTTATACCCCTTACTCATTAAGCGACTACAGGTTTCTTTAAATATGAACGTTTTCTTAGAGCCTTTTGTTTCCTCTACTTAGCTTTTTCGGTTCCGCAATTTCTTTTTTTGGTTTTAGAATATTTTCCTTATTATTAATCTATTTTCTCATGCAAACTCTTTATGTAAGGTATGTTTATTCTATCGAAGTATTTTGCAATTATACGTGAAGCCCTGTTGCTGAAGTAAAAAAAATATATTTCCAACTGAAACAACGCAGTTCAGATATTTTCCCGCTGTTAACTCAAAGAATGAAAACAAAAACAACAAATCTGTGCAATGGTTGAGGCATGAGACAGTACTTACTGGTAACCAGGCAAAGTTTTAAGGAAGGATGAGCTTAAGAATTTCTAACTGCAACAAAAAAGAGCATCCGCACTGTATCCCTCCCCATCCTCTAGTGCCGGCCTTTGGACGTTTTGAAAGAGAAGTCTTAAGGACACATCTGTATCGTAATTGCCTGAGCATTCGCGACAATCTTCTTTTGTCGTAGTAGAAAAACACACTTCCTACTTCGCCTAAATTGCTTGGATGTAACGCCAACGAACAAAGTTTTGCTCTCGCATTGGATTTCTGTTGCTTTTGATGGAATACTTTTTCCCTGGGGTTCACCGCTTTCACTATAGTCTTCAGGACAGGCGGCAATACACCCCAACGTAAAACACCAATTTCACGGCAATTAACTGCAATTAGCGAAAGAGAGGGGCGGTACAGGAAATAAGTCGAACGAGACAGATCTGAACTTAGAAAGTCGGGGGAAGGTTCTGCATGAAAAACTGTGTTTGGCTTACAGATCATTTGGCACGTAGGGACGTAGGTTTCGTTTAATATGTCACGGGGTAAACAAATTGTCTTTTCAGTATAACAATTTTCTTTCATACGCATGGTGCAACACAAAAAATTTGAATTTATTTTTGAGAATTAGCATGACGCCTACCGGCCCAGAGTACAGCTGCCCAGTCCGCGCCTGCTGCCGCCTCCGGAACCTGGCTCCCGGGTTCTTCGCATCTGTTGATCCCCCGCCTGGAGCGTCCCAGCTGTAAAATACATGTACCTCTGCGTTTTGGAAAAACAAAAAGATAAGATGCCGATCCTTAAAATTAACCACTTCTTGTGACCGCAGGTACGAAAATCTTGAACTTCGCTTAAACCCTAACTGGAGGAACAAGCTTCACGTGATTGTCTGTATTCTGAGTGTTTTATTGAATGGTTGCTCATTAGTTCGTAGTTGACTGGAGAACAGAGAACGTGCTTGTTGAAACCTTTGTTGTGCGTTGTCAAGTGATAATAGTGGAAATATATTATTCTAAATATTTTGGAAAGAGAAAGTGCATTGTTTTCCGAAGGCACTATGCAGATGGAAAGGGTATTTATTTTGCCATAACAGAGTGCGAGGTGATTTACGGTATTGTCACTGTATTGAAAGAAATTATGGAAATTGTACTGGCTTTGCTAGTACTATTCTTATTGGAGATGAACACAGGATGCGCAATGAGAAACCACATAATCATGCTCCAAGACCGGAGAAAAGTGATGTTGCTGTTGCAAGAGCGCAAATAAAAGAACGAGCGAGAAATACGGACGAAGCCCCTGCACAAATTATTCAAACCGTGACAACGTCAATGGCTACAGTAAATGCAGCTTACATGCCTAATATGGATGCACTAAGGCAAGTTGTAAAAAAGAGAAGACATGCCAAGACATGCCTGCGGAGCCTACGACTTCAGAACGGATCGATGCCCCAATAAATTTACAGGAGAAGATGGTGCAAAATTTCTTGGCAGAGATAGCGCATTTGGACATCAAAGAATTATTTTATTTTTAACAGAGAATAATTTACGAAAGCTTAAAGAAGCACCCCTCTGGATTATGGATGGGACATTTGAAACTTGTCCAACCCTTTTTAGGCAATTATGTTCCATTCATGCTATAGTTGAAACGAATCCAGAGATGCACAGACTTGTCCCACTAGTTTATGGGTTACTTTCCATCAAGTATAAATAATATAATACTATTATAAAGTATTTTTGTAGGATTTACAAGACTATGCATCAGACTATGATATTCAGCTTGCACCACAATATACGCATAATAATAGATTTTGAAATAGCTACCGTTATAATGCTGCTAAAAAGGAATTTGGAAGCAGCACACACAAATGTTGTTGGTTTCATCTCGGAAAAAAATGTGCTGAGGAATATCAATCCTCTGGCATAGCCTTGGAATATAAGGAAAACAGTGAGTTTGCTCTCAAAATCAGACATTTGCAAGCACTCGCATTTTTTTCATCTGATGAAATTCCAGCTGCTTTTGAAAAAGTGAAATCAATTTTACTAGAATATGCAGATTCTGTAGTTCAGTGGTTTGAGGAAAATTATGTTCTTGGAAAATTTCGTGGAAGCAGAAGAAACAATCCAAGCAGAAGCCCTCCGCTGTTACCGCCAACAATTTGGTCAGTTAGTGAAAACAATTTATTTGGCTTTCCCAGAACACAAAACGAACTTGAAAGATTAGACAGACGCTGGAATACAATTCTGGGAGAGAAAAAACTGTGACTGTACGAAATAATCAGTGAAATTGCGAAAGAGCAGAGAACAACTATGGCTAAAATCGAAAGAGTGATAGCACAGATTCCAACAAATCCACCCAGAAGAGAAACGCTGGCAAGATAAAAAGGAATTCTAACTTCTTTGGTGCACAGAGACAATGTTAACATGCTGGACATTTTAAGAGGAATTTCATATAATTCTACCCTTTACTAAAATGGGCTGGTATTTCTCACTAATTGAATTATACCTTTTACTAACTTGTATTTGAATTTTTCAAGAATGTAATTCCGCCGAAGATGCAAGAATGTAAAACACAACGCAAAATTAAAAAAGTCAAAATTCTCAAAATAGCATGTCAAAAACATAAAGTGTCAAAAAGTAATCCAAAATGTGAAACATATAAAAATTCAAAATGCAATCCAAAATGTGAAACAAATAAAAATTCAAAATGCAATCACAAGTCACAAGCATTACAAAAATGCGAAACGCTATGTAACAAGTACAACACAAAATAAAACAAATGCCAAAAAAAATGCATACGCTTTGTAAAATGTACAAAATAAAATAAATGCCATATTCACAAGGATTTCTTGACGAGTCAAGTTAAAAATGAGCTTTTACTTAGACTTCAAATAATAATTACTAGCCTCTACACCTTTTTAAGTCTTTAATAAGTGCAACATCATTAACCTGACTTGTCATCAAACATCATCAATATGACCATAGCATACAATCACTTAAAAGACTTGTTAATGGATTAATTGAGATCACCAAGTTCAGCGGGTGAAAGTTAATGGCTGTTTATAGTTTTGTACTCGAGTAAATGCGCAGCACAGTAAACTTGACTTTCTCTGAAAATTTTATGTATATGAGCACGGTTGATTGAAAACTGATAAAAAGGCTTAAGGCCTGTTTATTAATTTTTGTGCCTCAGTCAAAACGCAGTATCATAACCTTGGCATGTTATCGAAACCTTATGAATACGTCGGACTAAAAATTCCTAAAAAAGTTTACGCCTAAGGTCTTGTAACTAAAGTTTTGTGACAGGGTAAAACTGCAACATTAATAACTTGACATGTTATGTTAATGTTGTGAATATGAGCACGGCGGATTAAAGATTTCAACAAATAGCCTTTGGGATTAATGTGTTGTAGCTGAGTAAAAATGTAACATTATCTTGATTTTCTATATAAACCAAACTACGTGCTGAAATGGCCCAACTATATATACGTATACTTCAACCATATACCGAAGCGATAACAAGGTGAAAACAAAAGTGCAATTTTGTACGGTCCCCTAACATTTTATGGCCAGCCTACATGGAAGTGGACACCTTGATATCAAAAACATACTTTTTGTACGGTCCACAACAAATAGCAATGGACACGTCGCAATCTTTGGGGGGGGGGGGGGGGGGTTAACGACCACCGTGATCAATTCAGTGGGCTATAAGCAGTCGGACATTCCCAATTTTGGGCCACTGGTTCCTGGGAAGGGGGACAGCCAGTGCCAGAAGTCAAGCACAACGTCCATGATTCACCGGGATTTGAACCAGGATCCTTCTTGACAAGTGGTCAGAAGCCAGCGCCTAGATCACTCCGCCGCCGTAGCGGCACACGTTGAAATGTATTTTTCATACGGCCACAAACGCTCTTATGGACATACTAGATTGAACTGGACGCAAATAAATCATTAATATAATTTGTACTAGCAGGGATACCAGTTATTTGCCAGGTACATATTACTATTTGTGGAATCACCAAGTTCAGCGGGTGAAAGTTAATGAATGAAAAAGATATTCCTGCAATTTTCCAGTAAACTTATTTTAAATTTTTTGATTTAGTTAATTTAATTTTGCGAAACAAAAAAGAAAGAAAAAGGAATGGGAATACTTACCTTCTAGGAGACATCTATAGAACTGCCGTACATCTGGCGTGTGCTTCTGTGAATCCCGCGACACAGAAATGCAATGTACCTATGTGATGTCGCATGCATACGACTTCACATTGGCATTGATCATCTTTTTCTTACCGTTTTGAATTTTGAATATCTGGAACTCTCTGTTTACATTACATTATATTTCTTTCTGATAAGCCGTTCGTTGGTAGTGAAAGCTAAACTATATAGATTTGTGTTTTTAATACACCATTAAACGCATATTTTTGCACTTTATTGTTATCTACAGTCCCTAACTTAGACCGTAGGTTGGTTAGTTGGTTGATTGGTTAGTTGGTTGGTTGGTTGATGGTTTATGGTGCAAGGCCCTCAAAGGGCCAAAGAGCGCCTTAGAATGTAAATAGGGTATTCTTAAGAGTAAGAAACGGAACTTTTTACGAAAATTTTGTATGGGGCTACCTTGACCCGAGCCCCGACCCCTTCCAAAAACCGTCTACCGTCTAAGTTAGATAACCATAAGTAGTATACCAAATCTGGTTGTCCTAAATTGAAAACTGTAGATTTTCCGAAATTTTTATGAGGAGGGGGAGGGGCTCTCACCCCGGAGTTCCAGCCCCTTCCAAAAACCGTCTAGCGTCTAAGTTAGAGTTTCATGATACCAAATTTGGTGGTTCTGAATTGAAAACTGTAGTTTTTAAGAAAATGTTGTATGTCTGTGTGTGTGCGGGGGGGGCTCCGACCCCCAGGGCCTTGACCCGTCCCAAAAACCGTCGACCGTCTAAGTTAAAGTACCATGAGATAGTATACCAAATTTGGTGGTTCTAAATTGAAAACTGTAGATTTTACGCGGCATTTTTATGGGGGCTCTTACCCCTGGGCTCCAACTCCTTCCAAAAACCGTCTAGCGTCTAAGTTAGAATACCATGAGATAGTATACCAATTTTGGTGGTTCTAAATTGAAAACTGTAGATTTTGCGAATTTTTATATGAGGGGGCCCTTACCCCTCGGGCTGCAACCCCTTCAAAAAATCGTCGAGCGTCTAAGTTAGAGTACCATGCGATAGTATACCAGATTTGGTGGTTCTGAATTGAAAACTGCAGTTTTTAAGAAAATTTTGTATGTGGGGGCTCTGACCCCCGGGCCTTGATCCGTTCCAAAAACGGTCTACTGTCTAAGTTAAAGTACCATGAGATAGTATACCAAAGTTGGTGGTTCTAAATTGAAAACTGTAGATTTTACAAAAAAAAAATTATTCGGGAGGTGTCTGACCCCCGGGCTCCAACCCCTTCCAAAAACCGTCTAGCGTCTAAGTTAGAGTACCATGAGATAGTATACCAGATTAGGTGGTTCTGAATTGAAAACTTTAGTTTTTAAGAAAATTTTGTATTTGGGGGCTCTGACCCCCGTGCCTTGACCCGTTCCAAAAACGGTCTGCCGTCTAAGTTAGAGTACCATAAGATAGTATACCAAATTTGGTGGTTCTAAGATGAAAACTGTCGATTTTACGAAATTTTTTATGAGGGGAAGGGGGCTCCGACCCCGCGGGCTCCAACCCCTTCCCAAAACCGTCTACAGTCTAAGTTAGAATACCACGAGATAGTATACCAGATTTGGTGGTTCTGAATTGAAAACTGTAGATTTTACGAAAATTTTGTATATGGGGGGCTCTGTCCAACCGGGCCCTGCCCCGTTCCAAAAACCTTTTACCGTCTAATATTTTTAGTGCCAAAGAAAAACGTAATATTCCTATCCTGTCTGCGTGGCCAAACTTTATAAATTTGATCAGGGAGCAAGACGTTCGAAATCGTACGTTTTCCTGCATTCGTTTTGTATGTAACCAAAATCTGTAACCGCGACGAATTGACGTAGTCGACGAATTGACGTAGTCGACGAATTTGTCCGCGACGAATTGACGCAGTCGACGAATTAACGCGCGACGAATTGACGCAGTCGACGAATTGACGCGCGACGAATTGACGTAGGCGACGAATTGACGCGCGACGAATCGTCGCAGTCGACGAATTGACGCAGTCGACAAATTGACGCAGTCGACGAATTGACGCACGCGACGAATTGACGTAGAACCCGTTTCACTATGTTCCCTACTCAGAATTTCAGGGACAGACTCGGTGTGAAGACGGTACGAGATTTTACAATCAGACTCTCCAAGAAGTTTTTCAAAATGCCGGAAGCTCACTCTTAGGGCTGTGGTTGATCATGAGCGCAGCGCAATCCGTAGGCGCCCGGGTACTAAGGCGGCGGCATGGTCCCTCTTGATAGGCACAAAGGAATGGCAGCTACGTTCAGGTGCTTCTTGTGCTGGGAGCCTTGGATCAGATTGAGGAATGGATCTTTCAGAGTAATAAATAATGTGAATCTTTCAGGTGGGTACTAAACAGACCAACGCCACCCGCCCCCCCTTCTTTTTTCTGATGGAAAAGTACTGATGGCTGATCCGCCACCGGATATCGTTTTCTGAAGTCCCTGGCCAGGGGATTTTGGTCATTGACTGTTTTGTGGTCCTGGTCGCTTGGGTGGTGCCCCCTGGATGGAACTTTTTTTTTTATGGTGACTTGTTCTTTCACTTGTGGCATTGGTTCTTTCTCTTCCCTGGAGCAAATGGCCGTAAATTAGGGATGCGCGAATGCCTATATCTCATTGAGTTGCTCTCAGTGG
Source organism: Macrothele yani (assembly GCA_039090855.1). Classification (NCBI taxonomy): domain Eukaryota; kingdom Metazoa; phylum Arthropoda; class Arachnida; order Araneae; family Macrothelidae; genus Macrothele; species Macrothele yani. The sequence continues at coordinate 49,240,062 of CM077009.1, forward strand.
TCTCTAAACTCCCAATCAAAATAGAAATTCAGAACAACGAAATCTTTAACGCTGCTGCTTCTGTACTTAAACAGTCATCACATACAACAAACCATTGGAACTGAATTCGAATTGTGGAAATCACGATTTCGGTTCTCATCCATTTACCTGTGGATGGCCTACCGTCCAAGAGATCGTAAATGGTTCCTTTATTCACGAGATGCCATAAAAACCTTTGATTTTCCTTCAGCAACTCTGCTGTATTTGGAAATCTTTTGATTCAACTATATTACGTTTTGTTCACTCGGAAAATTTCCAAGATTGTCACTTATTACAGTGAGATATGAGAAGCCTTTTACTTTCTGATTTGTTTTAAATTGAGTTCCAGTTTCGCATATATCATCAGAAGAAGAGAAAAAACAAAGCCCACGTTCCTGAACAAAATGCCTGTTTTCCGGAGATATCAGTTTTATTGGGCATTTTATTTTTCCGTGAAACCTTGCCTCCCTTCTCTGTGAATGCCTTCCAAATAATAATTTCAAGCCTTTTAATTTTCGTAATTATTACGGAGAGGCCAATCTAAAAGTCATTTTGGAACTTAAGAAAACACATCTTCATCCTGTCGGAGTAGCATTGCACAGCTTTGTGGACGTTCTTCATAGCAAAATCTTCATTCCTTTTCATACACAAGCAGAGAGTTACATTACTTCCGCAAATTCCCTACTTGAAACATTTGACACATTTTTATGTTCGTATGCGGCACTGATTGTGGACCAGTCCTTTATGTGTCTTTTCTGATAGGCAAATAACAACGAATATATAGTTGATCGCAGGATTTTCTAATTTATTTTCTTTGGAAAATAATCCAACAAAAAGAACGACCGCAGTAATAGCAAAACCCCAAGCTGTTCTATAAATCAAGTATTTAAAGATAATTTATGACCGCCATCGGAAGAAAGATTTAATGAAGAAAAATACTTTTCACCCACTTAACATAAAACAACAGTGAGAAGGTATTGCACAACTTAAAATTATTCTAGGAAGGTACTGCACAGTAATAGTCGGGGTCTTTGCGGTAGAACTAAATATTACGGTATCTATTTCTTTCGCAAACATCTCAAATTTTTTATGCCTGTTCATTATTTCCGGCAAAATTCCTTGCGAATATAGTTCACTAAATTTGACCACAGACTTCATAGGCATTCTTCCGTTGGACCGCCAACAATGAACGGGGAGTTGATCGTGGCGTATTTCTAAGTATTTTTTTTTCTTTTGGACAGGAATCCAACAACAAAGAACCCGAAAAACACTTTATCAACGTCCGTGCCACTTTAAGAAACCCGTCGAAAGCAATAAAGCAAGCCCCTGTGCTATTCTAGGAGGTGATTACCATGGACAAAAGTTAGACCATTAAAAATCATGGATGCAACGCTCATCCAAATTTAAACTAAAAAAAATTATCCTGACGAAACAAATTTTTGTGGGAACACGGCGCAGTAACATTCTGGGTCTTTGCGGTAGAACTAAATAGTACAGTATTTATTTCTTTCGCAGACACCTCAAATTTTTTATGCCTGTTCATTATTTCCGGCAAAATTCCTTGCGAATATAGTTCACTTAATTTGACCACAGACTTCATAGGCATTCTTCCGTTGGACCGCCAACAATGAACGGGGAGTTGATCGTGGCGTATTTCTAAGTATTTTTTTCTTTTGGACAGGAATCCAACAACAAAGAACCCGAAAAACACTTTATCAACGTCCGTGCCACTTTAAGAAACCCACCGAAAGCAATAAAGCAAGCCCCTGTGCTATTCTAGGAGGTGATTACCATGGACAAAAGTTAGACCATTAAAAATCATGGAAGCAACGCTCATCTAAATTTAAACTAAAAAAAATTATCCTGACGAAATAATTTTTTGTGGGAACACGGCGCAGTAATATTCGGGGTCTTTGCGGTAGAACTAAATAGTGCAGTATTTATTTCTTTCGCAGACACCTCAAATTTTTTATGCCTGTTCATTATTTCCGGCAAAATTCCTTGCGAATATAGTTCACTTAATTTGACCACAGACTTCATAGGCATCCTTCCGTTGGACCGCCAACAATGAACGGGGAGTTGATCGTGGCGTATTTCTAAGTATTTTTTTCTTTTGGACAGGAATCCAACAACAAAGAACCCGAAAAACACTTTATCAACGTCCGTGCCACTTTAAGAAACCCGCCGAAAGCAATAAAGCAAGCCCCTGTGCTATTCTAGGAGGTGATTACCATGGACAAAAGTTAGACCATTAAAAATCATGGATGCAACGCTCATCTAAATTTAAACTAAAAAAAATTATCCTGACGAAACAAATTCTTGTGGGAACACGGCGCAGTAATATTCGGGGTCTTTGCGGTAGAACTAAATAGTACAGTATTTATTTCTTTCGAAGACACCTCAAATTTTTTATGCCTGTTCATTATTTCCGGCAAAATTCCTTGCGAATATAGTTCACTTAATTTGACCACAGACTTCATAGGCATTCTTCCGTTGGACCGCCAACAATGAACGGGGAGTTGATCGTGGCGTATTTCTAAGTATTTTTTTCTTTTGGACAGGAATCCAACAACAAAGAACCCGAAAAACACTTTATCAACGTCCGTGCCACTTTAAGAAACCCGCCGAAAGCAATAAAGCAAGCCCCTGTGCTATTCTAGGAGGTGATTACCATGGACAAAAGTTAGACCATTAAAAATCATGGATGCAACGCTCATCTAAATTTAAACTAAAAAAAATTATCCTGACGAAACAAATTTTTGTGGGAACACGGCGCAGTAATATTCTGGGTCTTTGCGGTAGAACTAAATAATACAGTATTTATTTCTTTCGCAGACACCTCAAATTTTTTATGCCTGTTCATTATTTCCGGCAAAATTCCTTGCGAATATAGTTCACTTAATTTGACCACAGACTTCATAGGCATTCTTCCGTTGGACCGCCAACAATGAACGGGGAGTTGATCGTGGCGTATTTCTAAGTATTTTTTCTTTTGGACAGGAATCCAACAACAAAGAACCCGAAAAACACTTTATCAACGTCCGTGCCACTTTAAGAAACCCGCCGAAAGCAATAAAGCAAGCCCCTGTGCTATTCTAGGAGGTGATTACCATGGACAAAAGTTAGACCATTAAAAATCATGGATGCAACGCTCATCTAAATTTAAACTAAAAAAAATTATCCTGACGAAACAAATTCTTGTGGGAACACGGCGCAGTAATATTCGGGGTCTTTGCGGTAGAACTAAATAGTACAGTATTTATTTCTTTCGAAGACACCTCAAATTTTTTATGCCTGTTCATTATTTCCGGCAAAATTCCTTGCGAATATAGTTCACTTAATTTGACCACAGACTTCATAGGCATTCTTCCGTTGGACCGCCAACAATGAACGGGGAGTTGATCGTGGCGTATTTCTAAGTATTTTTCTTTTGGACAGGAATCCAACAACAAAGAACCCGAAAAACACTTTATCAACGTCCGTGCCACTTTAAGAAACCCGCCGAAAGCAATAAAGCAAGCCCCTGTGCTATTCTAGGAGGTGATTACCATGGACAAAAGTTAGACCATTAAAAATCATGGATGCAACGCTCATCTAAATTTAAACTAAAAAAAATTATCCTGACGAAACAAATTTTTGTGGGAACACGGCGCAGTAATATTCTGGGTCTTTGCGGTAGAACTAAATAATACAGTATTTATTTCTTTCGCAGACACCTCAAATTTTTTATGCCTGTTCATTATTTCCGGCAAAATTCCTTGCGAATATAGTTCACTTAATTTGACCACAGACTTCATAGGCATTCTTCCGTTGGACCGCCAACAATGAACGGGGAGTTGATCGTGGCGTATTTCTAAGTATTTTTTTCTTTTGGACAGGAATCCAACAACAAAGAACCCGAAAAACACTTTATCAACGTCCGTGCCACTTTAAGAAACCCGCCGAAAGCAATAAAGCAAGCCCCTGTGCTATTCTAGGAGGTGATTACCATGGACAAAAGTTAGACCATTAAAAATCATGGATGCAACGCTCATCTAAATTTAAACTAAAAAAATTATCCTGACGAAACAAATTTTTGTGGGAACACGGCGCAGTAATATTCGGGGTATTTGCGGTAGAACTAAATAGTACAGTATTTATTTCTTTCGCAGACACCTCAAATTTTTTATGCCTGTTCATTATTTCCGGCAAAATTCCTTGCGAATATAGTTCACTTAATTTGACCACAGACTTCATAGGCATTCTTCCGTTGGACCGCCAACAATGAACGGGGAGTTGATCGTGGCGTATTTCTAAGTATTTTTTCTTTTGGACAGGAATCCAACAACAAAGAACCCGAAAAACACTTTATCAACGTCCGTGCCACTTTAAGAAACCCGCCGAAAGCAATAAAGCAAGCCCCTGTGCTATTCTAGGAGGTGATTACCATGGACAAAAGTTAGACCATTAAAAATCATGGATGCAACGCTCATCTAAATTTAAACTAAAAAAAATTATCCTGACGAAACAAATTTTTGTGGGAACACGGCGCAGTAATATTCGGGGTCTTTGCGGTAGAACTAAATAGTACAGTATTTATTTCTTTCGCAGACACCTCAAATTTTTTATGCCTGTTCATTATTTCCGGCAAAATTCCTTGCGAATATAGTTCACTTAATTTGACCACAGACTTCATAGGCATTCTTCCGTTGGACCGCCAACAATGAACGGGGAGTTGATCGTGGCGTATTTCTAAGTATTTTTTTCTTTTGGACAGGAATCCAACAACAAAGAACCCGAAAAACACTTTATCAACGTCCGTGCCACTTTAAGAAACCCGCCGAAAGCAATAAAGCAAGACCCTGTGCTATTCTAGGAGGTGATTACCATGGACAAAAGTTAGACCATTAAAAATCATGGATGCAACGCTCATCTAAATTTAAACTAAAAAAAATTATCCTGACGAAACAAATTTTTGTGGGAACACGGCGCAGTAATATTCGGGGTCTTTGCGGTAGAACTAAATAGTACAGTATTTATTTCTTTCGCAGACACCTCAAATTTTTTATGCCTGTCATTATTTCCGGCAAAATTCCTTGCGAATATAGTTCACTTAATTTGACCACAGACTTCATAGGCATCCTTCCGTTGGACCGCCAACAATGAACGGGGAGTTGATCGTGGCGTATTTCTAAGTATTTTTCTTTTGGACAGGAATCCAACAACAAAGAACCCGAAAAACACTTTATCAACGTCCGTGCCACTTTAAGAAACCCGCCGAAAGCAATAAAGCAAGCCCCTGTGCTATTCTAGGAGATGATTACCATGGACAAAAGTTAGACCATTAAAAATCATGGATGCAACGCTCATCTAAATTTAAACTAAAAAAATTATCCTGACGAAACAAATTCTTGTGGGAACACGGCGCAGTAATATTCGGGGTCTTTGCGGTAGAACTAAATAGTACAGTATTTATTTCTTTCGCAGACACCTCAAATTTTTTATGCCTGTTCATTATTTCCGGCAAAATTCCTTGCGAATATAGTTCACTTAATTTGACCACAGACTTCATAGGCATTCTTCCGTTGGACCGCCAACAATGAACGGGGAGTTGATCGTGGCGTATTTCTAAGTATTTTTTTCTTTTGGACAGGAATCCAACAACAAAGAACCCGAAAAACACTTTATCAACGTCCGTGCCACTTTAAGAAACCCGCCGAAAGCAATAAAGCAAGCCCCTGTGCTATTCTAGGAGGTGATTACCATGGACAAAAGTTAGACCATTAAAAATCATGGATGCAACGCTCATCTAAATTTAAACTAAAAAAAAATTATCCTGACGAAACAAATTTTTGTGGGAACACGGCGCAGTAATATTCTGGGTCTTTGCGGTAGAACTAAATAATACAGTATTTATTTCTTTCGCAGACACCTCAAATTTTTTATGCCTGTTCATTATTTCCGGCAAAATTCCTTGCGAATATAGTTCACTTAATTTGACCACAGACTTCATAGGCATTCTTCCGTTGGACCGCCAACAATGAACGGGGAGTTGATCGTGGCGTATTTCTAAGTATTTTTTTCTTTTGGACAGGAATCCAACAACAAAGAACCCGAAAAACACTTTATCAACGTCCGTGCCACTTTAAGAAACCCGCCGAAAGCAATAAAGCAAGCCCCTGTGCTATTCTAGGAGGTGATTACCATGGACAAAAGTTAGACCATTAAAAATCATGGATGCAACGCTCATCTAAATTTAAACTAAAAAAAATTATCCTGACGAAACAAATTTTTGTGGGAACACGGCGCAGTAATATTCTGGGTCTTTGCGGTAGAACTAAATAGTACAGTATTTATTTCTTTCGGAGACACCTCAAATTTTTTATGCCTGTTCATTATTTCCGGCAAAATTCCTTGCGAATATAGTTCACTTAATTTGACCACAGACTTCATAGGCATTCTTCCGTTGGACCGCCAACAATGAACGGGGAGTTGATCGTGGCGTATTTCTAAGTATTTTTTTCTTTTGGACAGGAATCCAACAACAAAGAACTCGAAAAACACTTTATCAACGTCCGTGCCACTTTAAGAAACCCGCCGAAAGCAATAAAGCAAGCCCCTGTGCTATTCTAGGAGGTGATTACCATGGACAACAGTTAGACCATTAAAAATCATGGATGCAACGCTCATCTAAATTTAAACTAAAAAAATTATCCTGACGAAACAAATTTTTGTGGGAACACGGCGCAGTAATATTCGGGGTCTTTGCGGTAGAACTAAATAGTGCAGTATTTATTTCTTTCGCAGACACCTCAAATTTTTTATGCCTGTTCGTTATTTCCGGCAAAATTCCTTGCGAATATAGTTCACTTAATTTGACCACAGACTTCATAGGCATTCTTCCGTTGGACCGCCAACAATGAACGGGGAGTTGATCGTGGCGTATTTCTAAGTATTTTTTTCTTTTGGACAGGAATCCAACAACAAAGAACCCGAAAAACACTTTATCAACGTCCGTGCCACTTTAAGAAACCCGCCGAAAGCAATAAAGCAAGACCCTGTGCTATTCTAGGAGGTGATTACCATGGACAAAAGTTAGACCATTAAAAATCATGGATGCAACGCTCATCTAAATTTAAACTAAAAAAAATTATCCTGACGAAACAAATTTTTGTGGGAACACTGCGCAGTAATATTCGGGGTCTTTGCGGTAGAACTAAATAGTACAGTATTTATTTCTTTCGCAGACACCTCAAATTTTTTATGCCTGTCATTATTTCCGGAAAAATTCCTTGCGAATATAGTTCACTTAATTTGACCACAGACTTCATAGGCATTCTTCCGTTGGACCGCCAACAATGAACGGGGAGTTGATCGTGGCGTATTTCTAAGTATTTTTTTCTTTTGGACAGGAATCCAACAACAAAGAACCCGAAAAACACTTTATCAACGTCCGTGCCACTTTAAGAAACCCGCCGAAAGCAATAAAGCAAGCCCCTGTGCTATTCTAGGAGGTGATTACCATGGACAAAAGTTAGACCATTAAAAATCATGGATGCAACGCTCATCTAAATTTAAACTAAAAAAATTATCCTGACGAAACAAATTTTTGTGGGAACACGGCGCAGTAATATTCGGGGTCTTTGCGGTAGAACTAAATAGTACAGTATTTATTTCTTTCGCAGACACCTCAAATTTTTTATGCCTGTTCATTATTTCCGGCAAAATTCCTTGCGAATATAGTTCACTTAATTTGATAACAGACTTCATAGGCATTCTTCCGTTGGACCGCCAACAATGAACGGGGAGTTGATCGTGGCGTATTTCTAAGTATTTTTTCTTTTGGACAGGAATCCAACAACAAAGAACCCGAAAAACACTTTATCAACGTCCGTGCCACTTTAAGAAACCCACCGAAAGCAATAAAGCAAGCCCCTGTGCTATTCTAGGAGGTGATTACCATGGACAAAAGTTAGACCATTAAAAATCATGGAAGCAACGCTCATCTAAATTTAAACTAAAAAAAATTATCCTGACGAAATAATTTTTTGTGGGAACACGGCGCAGTAATATTCGGGGTCTTTGCGGTAGAACTAAATAGTGCAGTATTTATTTCTTTCGCAGACACCTCAAATTTTTTATGCCTGTTCATTATTTCCGGCAAAATTCCTTGCGAATATAGTTCACTTAATTTGACCACAGACTTCATAGGCATCCTTCCGTTGGACCGCCAACAATGAACGGGGAGTTGATCGTGGCGTATTTCTAAGTATTTTTTCTTTTGGACAGGAATCCAACAACAAAGAACCCGAAAAACACTTTATCAACGTCCGTGCCACTTTAAGAAACCCGCCGAAAGCAATAAAGCAAGCCCCTGTGCTATTCTAGGAGGTGATTACCATGGACAAAAGTTAGACCATTAAAAATCATGGATGCAACGCTCATCTAAATTTAAACTAAAAAAAATTATCCTGACGAAACAAATTCTTGTGGGAACACGGCGCAGTAATATTCGGGGTCTTTGCGGTAGAACTAAATAGTACAGTATTTATTTCTTTCGAAGACACCTCAAATTTTTTATGCCTGTTCATTATTTCCGGCAAAATTCCTTGCGAATATAGTTCACTTAATTTGACCACAGACTTCATAGGCATTCTTCCGTTGGACCGCCAACAATGAACGGGGAGTTGATCGTGGCGTATTTCTAAGTATTTTTTCTTTTGGACAGGAATCCAACAACAAAGAACCCGAAAAACACTTTATCAACGTCCGTGCCACTTTAAGAAACCCGCCGAAAGCAATAAAGCAAGCCCCTGTGCTATTCTAGGAGGTGATTACCATGGACAAAAGTTAGACCATTAAAAATCATGGATGCAACGCTCATCTAAATTTAAACTAAAAAAATTATCCTGACGAAACAAATTCTTGTGGGAACACGGCGCAGTAATATTCGGGGTCTTTGCGGTAGAACTAAATAGTACAGTATTTATTTCTTTCGAAGACACCTCAAATTTTTTATGCCTGTTCATTATTTCCGGCAAAATTCCTTGCGAATATAGTTCACTTAATTTGACCACAGACTTCATAGGCATTCTTCCGTTGGACCGCCAACAATGAACGGGGAGTTGATCGTGGCGTATTTCTAAGTATTTTTTTCTTTTGGACAGGAATCCAACAACAAAGAACCCGAAAAACACTTTATCAACGTCCGTGCCACTTTAAGAAACCCGCCGAAAGCAATAAAGCAAGCCCCTGTGCTATTCTAGGAGGTGATTACCATGGACAAAAGTTAGACCATTAAAAATCATGGATGCAACGCTCATCTAAATTTAAACTAAAAAAAATTATCCTGACGAAACAAATTTTTGTGGGAACACGGCGCAGTAATATTCTGGGTCTTTGCGGTAGAACTAAATAATACAGTATTTATTTCTTTCGCAGACACCTCAAATTTTTTATGCCTGTTCATTATTTCCGGCAAAATTCCTTGCGAATATAGTTCACTTAATTTGACCACAGACTTCATAGGCATTCTTCCGTTGGACCGCCAACAATGAACGGGGAGTTGATCGTGGCGTATTTCTAAGTATTTTTTCTTTTGGACAGGAATCCAACAACAAAGAACCCGAAAAACACTTTATCAACGTCCGTGCCACTTTAAGAAACCCGCCGAAAGCAATAAAGCAAGCCCCTGTGCTATTCTAGGAGGTGATTACCATGGACAAAAGTTAGACCATTAAAAATCATGGATGCAACGCTCATCTAAATTTAAACTAAAAAAAATTATCCTGACGAAACAAATTCTTGTGGGAACACGGCGCAGTAATATTCGGGGTCTTTGCGGTAGAACTAAATAGTACAGTATTTATTTCTTTCGAAGACACCTCAAATTTTTTATGCCTGTTCATTATTTCCGGCAAAATTCCTTGCGAATATAGTTCACTTAATTTGACCACAGACTTCATAGGCATTCTTCCGTTGGACCGCCAACAATGAACGGGGAGTTGATCGTGGCGTATTTCTAAGTATTTTTTTCTTTTGGACAGGAATCCAACAACAAAGAACCCGAAAAACACTTTATCAACGTCCGTGCCACTTTAAGAAACCCGCCGAAAGCAATAAAGCAAGCCCCTGTGCTATTCTAGGAGGTGATTACCATGGACAAAAGTTAGACCATTAAAAATCATGGATGCAACGCTCATCTAAATTTAAACTAAAAAAATTATCCTGACGAAACAAATTTTTGTGGGAACACGGCGCAGTAATATTCTGGGTCTTTGCGGTAGAACTAAATAATACAGTATTTATTTCTTTCGCAGACACCTCAAATTTTTTATGCCTGTTCATTATTTCCGGCAAAATTCCTTGCGAATATAGTTCACTTAATTTGACCACAGACTTCATAGGCATTCTTCCGTTGGACCGCCAACAATGAACGGGGAGTTGATCGTGGCGTATTTCTAAGTATTTTTTTCTTTTGGACAGGAATCCAACAACAAAGAACCCGAAAAACACTTTATCAACGTCCGTGCCACTTTAAGAAACCCGCCGAAAGCAATAAAGCAAGCCCCTGTGCTATTCTAGGAGGTGATTACCATGGACAAAAGTTAGACCATTAAAAATCATGGATGCAACGCTCATCTAAATTTAAACTAAAAAAAATTATCCTGACGAAACAAATTTTTGTGGGAACACGGCGCAGTAATATTCGGGGTATTTGCGGTAGAACTAAATAGTACAGTATTTATTTCTTTCGCAGACACCTCAAATTTTTTATGCCTGTTCATTATTTCCGGCAAAATTCCTTGCGAATATAGTTCACTTAATTTGACCACAGACTTCATAGGCATTCTTCCGTTGGACCGCCAACAATGAACGGGGAGTTGATCGTGGCGTATTTCTAAGTATTTTTTTCTTTTGGACAGGAATCCAACAACAAAGAACCCGAAAAACACTTTATCAACGTCCGTGCCACTTTAAGAAACCCGCCGAAAGCAATAAAGCAAGCCCCTGTGCTATTCTAGGAGGTGATTACCATGGACAAAAGTTAGACCATTAAAAATCATGGATGCAACGCTCATCTAAATTTAAACTAAAAAAATTATCCTGACGAAACAAATTTTTGTGGGAACACGGCGCAGTAATATTCGGGGTCTTTGCGGTAGAACTAAATAGTACAGTATTTATTTCTTTCGCAGACACCTCAAATTTTTTATGCCTGTTCATTATTTCCGGCAAAATTCCTTGCGAATATAGTTCACTTAATTTGACCACAGACTTCATAGGCATTCTTCCGTTGGACCGCCAACAATGAACGGGGAGTTGATCGTGGCGTATTTCTAAGTATTTTTTTCTTTTGGACAGGAATCCAACAACAAAGAACCCGAAAAACACTTTATCAACGTCCGTGCCACTTTAAGAAACCCGCCGAAAGCAATAAAGCAAGACCCTGTGCTATTCTAGGAGGTGATTACCATGGACAAAAGTTAGACCATTAAAAATCATGGATGCAACGCTCATCTAAATTTAAACTAAAAAAAATTATCCTGACGAAACAAATTTTTGTGGGAACACGGCGCAGTAATATTCGGGGTCTTTGCGGTAGAACTAAATAGTACAGTATTTATTTCTTTCGCAGACACCTCAAATTTTTTATGCCTGTCATTATTTCCGGCAAAATTCCTTGCGAATATAGTTCACTTAATTTGACCACAGACTTCATAGGCATCCTTCCGTTGGACCGCCAACAATGAACGGGGAGTTGATCGTGGCGTATTTCTAAGTATTTTTTTCTTTTGGACAGGAATCCAACAACAAAGAACCCGAAAAACACTTTATCAACGTCCGTGCCACTTTAAGAAACCCGCCGAAAGCAATAAAGCAAGCCCCTGTGCTATTCTAGGAGATGATTACCATGGACAAAAGTTAGACCATTAAAAATCATGGATGCAACGCTCATCTAAATTTAAACTAAAAAAAATTATCCTGACGAAACAAATTCTTGTGGGAACACGGCGCAGTAATATTCGGGGTCTTTGCGGTAGAACTAAATAGTACAGTATTTATTTCTTTCGCAGACACCTCAAATTTTTTATGCCTGTTCATTATTTCCGGCAAAATTCCTTGCGAATATAGTTCACTTAATTTGACCACAGACTTCATAGGCATTCTTCCGTTGGACCGCCAACAATGAACGGGGAGTTGATCGTGGCGTATTTCTAAGTATTTTTTTCTTTTGGACAGGAATCCAACAACAAAGAACCCGAAAAACACTTTATCAACGTCCGTGCCACTTTAAGAAACCCGCCGAAAGCAATAAAGCAAGCCCCTGTGCTATTCTAGGAGGTGATTACCATGGACAAAAGTTAGACCATTAAAAATCATGGATGCAACGCTCATCTAAATTTAAACTAAAAAAATTATCCTGACGAAACAAATTTTTGTGGGAACACGGCGCAGTAATATTCTGGGTCTTTGCGGTAGAACTAAATAATACAGTATTTATTTCTTTCGCAGACACCTCAAATTTTTTATGCCTGTTCATTATTTCCGGCAAAATTCCTTGCGAATATAGTTCACTTAATTTGACCACAGACTTCATAGGCATTCTTCCGTTGGACCGCCAACAATGAACGGGGAGTTGATCGTGGCGTATTTCTAAGTATTTTTTTCTTTTGGACAGGAATCCAACAACAAAGAACCCGAAAAACACTTTATCAACGTCCGTGCCACTTTAAGAAACCCGCCGAAAGCAATAAAGCAAGCCCCTGTGCTATTCTAGGAGGTGATTACCATGGACAAAAGTTAGACCATTAAAAATCATGGATGCAACGCTCATCTAAATTTAAACTAAAAAAAATTATCCTGACGAAACAAATTTTTGTGGGAACACGGCGCAGTAATATTCTGGGTCTTTGCGGTAGAACTAAATAGTACAGTATTTATTTCTTTCGGAGACACCTCAAATTTTTTATGCCTGTTCATTATTTCCGGCAAAATTCCTTGCGAATATAGTTCACTTAATTTGACCACAGACTTCATAGGCATTCTTCCGTTGGACCGCCAACAATGAACGGGGAGTTGATCGTGGCGTATTTCTAAGTATTTTTTCTTTTGGACAGGAATCCAACAACAAAGAACTCGAAAAACACTTTATCAACGTCCGTGCCACTTTAAGAAACCCGCCGAAAGCAATAAAGCAAGCCCCTGTGCTATTCTAGGAGGTGATTACCATGGACAACAGTTAGACCATTAAAAATCATGGATGCAACGCTCATCTAAATTTAAACTAAAAAAAATTATCCTGACGAAACAAATTTTTGTGGGAACACGGCGCAGTAATATTCGGGGTCTTTGCGGTAGAACTAAATAGTGCAGTATTTATTTCTTTCGCAGACACCTCAAATTTTTATGCCTGTTCGTTATTTCCGGCAAAATTCCTTGCGAATATAGTTCACTTAATTTGACCACAGACTTCATAGGCATTCTTCCGTTGGACCGCCAACAATGAACGGGGAGTTGATCGTGGCGTATTTCTAAGTATTTTTTTCTTTTGGACAGGAATCCAACAACAAAGAACCCGAAAAACACTTTATCAACGTCCGTGCCACTTTAAGAAACCCGCCGAAAGCAATAAAGCAAGACCCTGTGCTATTCTAGGAGGTGATTACCATGGACAAAAGTTAGACCATTAAAAATCATGGATGCAACGCTCATCTAAATTTAAACTAAAAAAAATTATCCTGACGAAACAAATTTTTGTGGGAACACTGCGCAGTAATATTCGGGGTCTTTGCGGTAGAACTAAATAGTACAGTATTTATTTCTTTCGCAGACACCTCAAATTTTTTATGCCTGTCATTATTTCCGGAAAAATTCCTTGCGAATATAGTTCACTTAATTTGACCACAGACTTCATAGGCATTCTTCCGTTGGACCGCCAACAATGAACGGGGAGTTGATCGTGGCGTATTTCTAAGTATTTTTTTCTTTTGGACAGGAATCCAACAACAAAGAACCCGAAAAACACTTTATCAACGTCCGTGCCACTTTAAGAAACCCGCCGAAAGCAATAAAGCAAGCCCCTGTGCTATTCTAGGAGGTGATTACCATGGACAAAAGTTAGACCATTAAAAATCATGGATGCAACGCTCATCTAAATTTAAACTAAAAAAAATTATCCTGACGAAACAAATTTTTGTGGGAACACGGCGCAGTAATATTCGGGGTCTTTGCGGTAGAACTAAATAGTACAGTATTTATTTCTTTCGCAGACACCTCAAATTTTTTATGCCTGTTCATTATTTCCGGCAAAATTCCTTGCGAATATAGTTCACTTAATTTGATAACAGACTTCATAGGCATTCTTCCGTTGGACCGCCAACAATGAACGGGGAGTTGATCGTGGCGTATTTCTAAGTATTTTTTTCTTTTGGACAGGAATCCAACAACAAAGAACCCGAAAAACACTTTATCAACGTCCGTGCCACTTTAAGAAACCCGCCGAAAGCAATAAAGCAAGCCCCTGTGCTATTCTAGGAGGTGATTACCATGGACAAAAGTTAGACCATTAAAAATCATGGATGCAACGCTTATCTAAATTTAAACTAAAAAAAATTATCCTGACGAAACAAATTTTTGTGGGAACACGGCGCAGTAATATTCGGGGTCTTTGCGGTAGAACTAAATAGTACAGTATTTATTTCTTTCGCAGACACCTCAAATTTTTTATGCCTGTTCATTATTTCCGGCAAAATTCCTTGCGAATATAGTTCACTTAATTTGACCACAGACTTCATAGGCATTCTTCCGTTGGACCGCCAACAATGAACGGGGAGTTGATCGTGGCGTATTTCTAAGTATTTTTTTCTTTTGGACAGGAATCCAACAACAAAGAACCCGAAAAACACTTTATCAACGTCCGTGCCACTTTAAGAAACCCGCCGAAAGCAATAAAGCAAGCCCCTGTGCTATTCTAGGAGGTGATTACCATGGACAAAAGTTAGACCATTAAAAATCATGGGTGCAACGCTCATCTAAATTTAAACTAAAAAAATTATCCTGACGAAACAAATTTTTGTGGGAACACGGCGCAGTAATATTCTGGGTCTTTGCGGTAGAACTAAATAGTACAGTATTTATTTCTTTCGCAGACACCTCAAATTTTTAAGCCTGTTCATTATTTCCGGCAAAATTCCTTGCGAATATAGTTCACTTAATTTGACCACAGACTTCATAGGCATTCTTCCGTTGGACCGCCAACAATGAACGGGGAGTTGATCGTGGCGTATTTCTAAGTATTTTTTTCTTTTGGACAGGAATCCAACAACAAAGAACCCGAAAAACACTTTATCAACGTCCGTGCCACTTTAAGAAACCCGCCGAAAGCAATAAAGCAAGCCCCTGTGCTATTCTAGGAGGTGATTACCATGGACAAAAGTTAGACCATTAAAAATCATGGATGCAACGCTCATCTAAATTTAAACTAAAAAAAATTATCCTGACGAAACAAATTTTTGTGGGAACACGGCGCAGTAATATTCGGGGTCTTTGCGGTAGAACTAAATAGTACAGTATTTATTTCTTTCGCAGACACCTCAAATTTTTTATGCCTGTTCATTATTTCCGGCAAAATTCCTTGCGAATATAGTTCACTTAATTTGACCACAGACTTCATAGGCATTCTTCCGTTGGACCGCCAACAATGAACGGGGAGTTGATCGTGGCGTATTTCTAAGTATTTTTTCTTTTGGACAGGAATCCAACAACAAAGAACCCGAAAAACACTTTATCAACGTCCGTGCCACTTTAAGAAACCCGCCGAAAGCAATAAAGCAAGCCCCTGTGCTATTCTAGGAGGTGATTACCATGGACAAAAGTTAGACCATTAAAAATCATGGATGCAACGCTCATCTAAATTTAAACTAAAAAAATTATCCTGACGAAACAAATTTTTGTGGGAACACGGCGCAGTAATATTCGGGGTCTTTGCGGTAGAACTAAATAGTGCAGTATTTATTTATTTCGAAGACACCTCAAATTTTTTATGCCTGTTCGTTATTTCCGGCAAAATTCCTTGCGAATATAGTTCACTTAATTTGACCACAGACTTCATAGGCATTCTTCCGTTGGACCGCCAACAATGAACGGGGAGTTGATCGTGGCGTATATCTAAGTATTTTTTTCTTTTGGACAGGAATCCAACAACAAAGAACCCGAAAAACACTTTATCAACGTCCGTGCCACTTTAAGAAACCCGCCGAAAGCAATAAAGCAAGCCCCTGTGCTATTCTAGGAGGTGATTACCATGGACAAAAGTTAGACCATTAAAAATAATGGATGCAACGCTCATCTAAATTTAAACTAAAAAAAATTATCCTGACGAAACAAATTTTTGTGGGAACACGGCGCAGTAATATTCGGGGTCTTTGCGGTAGAACTAAATAGTACAGTATTTATTTCTTTCGCAGATACCTCAAATTTTTTATGCCTGTTCATTATTTCCGGCAAAATTCCTTGCGAATATAGTTCACTTAATTTGATTACAGACTTCATAGGCATTCTTCCGTTGGACCGCCAACAATGAACGGGGAGTTGATCGTGGCGTATTTCTAAGTATTTTTTTCTTTTGGACAGGAATCCAACAACAAAGAACCCGAAAAACACTTTATCAACGTCCGTGCCACTTTAAGAAACCCGCCGAAAGCAATAAAGCAAGCCCCTGTGCTATTCTAGGAGGTGATTACCATGGACAAAAGTTAGACCATTAAAAATAATGGATGCAACGCTCATCTAAATTTAAACTAAAAAAAATTATCCTGACGAAACAAATTTTTGTGGGAACACGGCGCAGTAATATTCGGGGTCTTTGCGGTAGAACTAAATAGTGCAGTATTTATTTCTTTCGAAGACACCTCAAATTTTTTATGCCTGTTTGTTATTTCCGGCAAAATTCCTTGCGAATATAGTTCACTTAATTTGATTACAGACTTCATAGGCATTCTTCCGTTGGACCGCCAACAATGAACGGGGAGTTGATCGTGGCGTATTTCAAAGTATTTTTTTCTTTTGGACAGGAATCCAACAACAAAGAACCCGAAAAACACTTTATCAACGTCCGTGCCACTTTAAGAAACCCGCCGAAAGCAATAAAGCAAGCCCCTGTGCTATTCTAGGAGGTGATTACCATGGACAAAAGTTAGACCATTAAAAATAATGGATGCAACGCTCATCTAAATTTAAACTAAAAAAAATTATCCTGACGAAACAAATTTTTGTGGGAACACGGCGCAGTAATATTCGGGGTCTTTGCGGTAGAACTAAATAGTACAGTATTTATTTCTTTCGCAGACACCTCAAATTTTTTATGCCTGTCATTATTTCCGGCAAAATTCCTTGCGAATATAGTTCACTTAATTTGACCACAGACTTCATAGGCATTCTTCCGTTGGACCGCCAACAATGAACGGGGAGTTGATCGTGGCGTATTTCTAAGTATTTTTTCTTTTGGACAGGAATCCAACAACAAAGAACCCGAAAAACACTTTATCAACGTCCGTGCCACTTTAAGAAACCCGCCGAAAGCAATAAAGCAAGCCCCTGTGCTATTCTAGGAGGTGATTACCATGGACAAAAGTTAGACCATTAAAAATCATGGATGCAACGCTCATCTAAATTTAAACTAAAAAAAATTATCCTGACGAAACAAATTTTTGTGGGAACACGGCGCAGTAATATTCGGGGTCTTTGCGGTAGAACTAAATAGTGCAGTATTTATTTCTTTCGCAGACACCTCAAATTTTTAAGCCTGTTCATTATTTCCGGCAAAATTCCTTGCGAATATAGTTCACTTAATTTGACCACAGACTTCATAGGCATTCTTCCGTTGGACCGCCAACAATGAACGGGGAGTTGATCGTGGCGTATTTCTAAGTATTTTTTTCTTTTGGACAGGAATCCAACAACAAAGAACCCGAAAAACACTTTTATCAACGTCCGTGCCACTTTAAGAAACCCGCCGAAAGCAATAAAGCAAGCCCCTGTGCTATTCTAAGAGGTGATTACCATGGACAAAAGTTAGACCATTAAAAATCATGGATGCAACGCTCATCTAAATTTAAACTAAAAAAAATTATCCTGACGAAACAAATTTTTGTGGGAACACGGCGCAGTAATATTCGGGGTCTTTGCGGTAGAACTAAATAGTACAGTATTTATTTCTTTCGCAGACACCTCAAATTTTTTATGCCTGTTCATTATTTCCCATCAAAATTCCTTGCGAATATAGTTCACTTAATTTGACCACAGACTTCATAGGCATTCTTCCGTTGGACCGCCAACAATGAACGGGGAGTTGATCGTGGCGTATTTCTAAGTATTTTTTTCTTTTGGACAGGAATCCAACAACAAAGAACCCGAAAAACACTTTATCAACGTCCGTGCCACTTTAAGAAACCCGCCGAAAGCAATAAAGCAAGCCCCTGTGCTATTCTAGGAGGTGATTACCATGGACAAAAGTTAGACCATTAAAAATCATGGATGCAACGCTCATCTAAATTTAAACTAAAAAAAATTATCCTGACGAAACAAATTTTTGTGGGAACACGGCGCAGTAATATTCGGGGTCTTTGCGGTAGAACTAAATAGTGCAGTATTTATTTCTTTCGCAGACACCTCAAATTTTTTAAAGCCTGTTCATTATTTCCGGCAAAATTCCTTGCGAATATAGTTCACTTAATTTGACCACAGACTTCATAGGCATTCTTCCGTTGGACCGCCAACAATGAACGGGGAGTTGATCGTGGCGTATTTCTAAGTATTTTTTCTTTTGGACAGGAATCCAACAACAAAGAACCCGAAAAACACTTTATCAACGTCCGTGCCACTTTAAGAAACCCGCCGAAAGCAATAAAGCAAGCCCCTGTGCTATTCTAGGAGGTGATTACCATGGACAAAAGTTAGACCATTAAAAATAATGGATGCAACGCTCATCTAAATTTAAACTAAAAAAATTATCCTGACGAAACAAATTTTTGTGGGAACACGGCGCAGTAATATTCGGGGTCTTTGCGGTAGAACTAAATAGTACAGTATTTATTTCTTTCGCAGACACCTCAAATTTTTTATGCCTGTCAATATTTCCGGCAAAATTCCTTGCGAATATAGTTCACTTAATTTGACCACAGACTTCATAGGCATTCTTCCGTTGGACCGCCAACAATGAACGGGGAGTTGATCGTGGCGTATTTCTAAGTATTTTTTTCTTTTGGACAGGAATCCAACAACAAAGAACCCGAAAAACACTTTATCAACGTCCGTGCCACTTTAAGAAACCCGCCGAAAGCAATAAAGCAAGCCCCTGTGCTATTCTAGGAGGTGATTACCATGGACAAAAGTTAGACCATTAAAAATCATGGATGCAACGCTCATCTAAATTTAAACTAAAAAAATTATCCTGACGAAACAAATTTTTGTGGGAACACGGCGCAGTAATATTCGGGGTCTTTGCGGTAGAACTAAATAGTGCAGTATTTATTTCTTTCGAAGACACCTCAAATTTTTTATGCCTGTTCGTTATTTCCGGCAAAATTCCTTGCGAATATAGTTCACTTAATTTGACCACAGACTTCATAGGCATTCTTCCGTTGGACCGCCAACAATGAACGGGGAGTTGATCGTGGCGTATTTCTAAGTATTTTTTTCTTTTGGACAGGAATCCAACAACAAAGAACCCGAAAAACACTTTATCAACGTCCGTGCCACTTTAAGAAACCCGCCGAAAGCAATAAAGCAAGCCCCTGTGCTATTCTAGGAGGTGATTACCATGGACAAAAGTTAGACCATTAAAAATAATGGATGCAACGCTCATCTAAATTTAAACTAAAAAAAATTATCCTGACGAAACAAATTTTTGTGGGAACACGGCGCAGTAATATTCGGGGTCTTTGCGGTAGAACTAAATAGTACAGTATTTATTTCTTTCGCAGACACCTCAAATTTTTATGCCTGTTCATTATTTCCGGCAAAATTCCTTGCGAATATAGTTCACTTAATTTGACCACAGACTTCATAGGCATTCTTCCGTTGGACCGCCAACAATGAACGGGGAGTTGATCGTGGCGTATTTCTAAGTATTTTTTTCTTTTGGACAGGAATCCAACAACAAAGAACCCGAAAAACACTTTATCAACGTCCGTGCCACTTTAAGAAACCCGCCGAAAGCAATAAAGCAAGCCCCTGTGCTATTCTAGGAGGTGATTACCATGGACAAAAGTTAGACCATTAAAAATCATGGATGCAACGCTCATCTAAATTTAAACTAAAAAAATTATCCTGACGAAACAAATTTTTGTGGGAACACGGCGCAGTAATATTCGGGGTCTTTGCGGTAGAACTAAATAGTGCAGTATTTATTTCTTTCGCAGACACCTCAAATTTTTAAGCCTGTTCATTATTTCCGGCAAAATTCCTTGCGAATATAGTTCACTTAATTTGACCACAGACTTCATAGGCATTCTTCCGTTGGACCGCCAACAATGAACGGGGAGTTGATCGTGGCGTATTTCTAAGTATTTTTTTCTTTTGGACAGGAATCCAACAACAAAGAACCCGAAAAACACTTTATCAACGTCCGTGCCACTTTAAGAAACCCGCCGAAAGCAATAAAGCAAGCCCCTGTGCTATTCTAGGAGGTGATTACCATGGACAAAAGTTAGACCATTAAAAATAATGGATGCAACGCTCATCTAAATTTAAACTAAAAAAAATTATCCTGACGAAACAAATTTTTGTGGGAACACGGCGCAGTAATATTCGGGGTCTTTGCGGTAGAACTAAATAGTACAGTATTTATTTCTTTCGCAGACACCTCAAATTTTTTATGCCTGTTCGTTATTTCCGGCAAAATTCCTTGCGAATATAGTTCACTTAATTTGACCACAGACTTCATAGGCATTCTTCCGTTGGACCGCCAACAATGAACGGGGAGTTGATCGTGGCGTATTTCTAAGTATTTTTTTCTTTTGGACAGGAATCCAACAACAAAGAACCCGAAAAACACTTTATCAACGTTCGTGCCACTTTAAGAAACCCGCCGAAAGCAATAAAGCAAGCCCCTGTGCTATTCTAGGAGGTGATTACCATGGACAAAAGTTAGACCATTAAAAATAATGGATGCAACGCTCATCTAAATTTAAACTAAAAAAAATTATCCTGACGAAACAAATTTTTGAGGGAACACGGCGCAGTAATATTCGGGGTCTTTGCGGTAGAACTAAATAGTACAGTATTTATTTCTTTCGCAGACACCTCAAATTTTTTATGCCTGTCATTATTTCCGGCAAAATTCCTTGCGAATATAGTTCACTTAATTTGACCACAGACTTCATAGGCATTCTTCCGTTGGACCGCCAACAATGAACGGGGAGTTGATCGTGGCGTATTTCTAAGTATTTTTTTCTTTTGGACAGGAATCCAACAACAAAGAACCCGAAAAACACTTTATCAACGTCCGTGCCACTTTAAGAAACCCGCCGAAAGCAATAAAGCAAGCCCCTGTGCTATTCTAGGAGGTGATTACCATGGACAAAAGTTAGACAATTAAAAATCATGGATGCAACGCTCATCTAAATTTAAACTAAAAAAATTATCCTGACGAAATAATTTTTTGTGGGAACACGGCGCAGTAATATTCGGGGTCTTTGCGGTAGAACTAAATAGTGCAGTATTTATTTCTTTCGCAGACACCTCAAATTTTTTATGCCTGTTCATTATTTCCGGCAAAATTCCTTGCGAATATAGTTCACTTAATTTGACCACAGACTTCATAGGCATTCTTCCGTTGGACCGCCAACAATGAACGGGGAGTTGATCGTGGCGTATTTCTAAGTATTTTTTTCTTTTGGACAGGAATCCAACAACAAAGAACCCGAAAAACACTTTATCAACGTCCGTGCCACTTTAAGAAACCCGCCGAAAGCAATAAAGCAAGCCCCTGTGCTATTCTAGGAGGTGATTACCATGGACAAAAGTTAGACTTAAAAATCATGGATGCAACGCTCATCTAAATTTAAACTAAAAAAAATTATCCTGACGAAACAAATTTTTGTGGGAACACGGCGCAGTAATATTCGGGGTCTTTGCGGTAGAACTAAATAGTGCAGTATTTATTTCTTTCGAAGACACCTCAAATTTTTTATGCCTGTTCGTTATTTCCGGCAAAATTCCTTGCGAATATAGTTCACTTAATTTGACCACAGACTTCATAGGCATTCTTCCGTTGGACCGCCAACAATGAACGGGGAGTTGATCGTGGCGTATTTCTAAGTATTTTTTTCTTTTGGTCAGGAATCCAAAACAAAGAACCCGAAAAACACTTTATCAACGTCCGTGCCACTTTAAGAAACCCGCCGAAAGCAATAAAGCAAGCCCCTGTGCTATTCTAGGAGGTGATTACCATGGACAAAAGTTAGACCATTAAAAATAATGGATGCAACGCTCATCTAAATTTAAACTAAAAAAAATTATCCTGACGAAACAAATTTTTGTGGGAACACGGCGCAGTAATATTCGGGGTCTTTGCGGTAGAACTAAATAGTACAGTATTTATTTCTTTCGCAGACACCTCAAATTTTTTATGCCTGTCATTATTTCCGGCAAAATTCCTTGTGAATATAGTTCACTTAATTTGACCACAGACTTCATAGGCATTCTTCCGTTGGACCGCCAACAATGAACGGGGAGTTGATCGTGGCGTATTTCTAAGTATTTTTTTCTTTTGGACAGGAATCCAACAACAAAGAACCCGAAAAACACTTTATCAACGTCCGTGCCACTTTAAGAAACCCGCCGAAAGCAATAAAGCAAGCCCCTGTGCTATTCTAGGAGGTGATTACCATGGACAAAAGTTAGACAATTAAAAATCATGGATGCAACGCTCATCTAAATTTAAACTAAAAAAAATTATCCTGACGAAATAAATTTTTGTGGGAACACGGCGCAGTAATATTCGGGGTCTTTGCGGTAGAACTAAATAGTGCAGTATTTATTTCTTTCGCAGACACCTCAAATTTTTTATGCCTGTTCATTATTTCCGGCAAAATTCCTTGCGAATATAGTTCACTTAATTTGACCACAGACTTCATAGGCATTCTTCCGTTGGACCGCCAACAATGAACGGGGAGTTGATCGTGGCGTATTTCTAAGTATTTTTTTCTTTTGGACAGGAATCCAACAACAAAGAACCCGAAAAACACTTTATCAACGTCCGTGCCACTTTAAGAAACCCGCCGAAAGCAATAAAGCAAGCCCCTGTGCTATTCTAGGAGGTGATTACCATGGACAAAAGTTAGACCATTAAAAATCATGGATGCAACGCTCATCTAAATTTAAACTAAAAAAAATTATCCTGACGAAACAAATTTTTGTGGGAACACGGCGCAGTAATATTCGGGGTCTTTGCGGTAGAACTAAATAGTGCAGTATTTATTTCTTTCGCAGACACCTCAAATTTTTTAAGCCTGTTCATTATTTCCGGCAAAATTCCTTGCGAATATAGTTCACTTAATTTGACCACAGACTTCATAGGCATTCTTCCGTTGGACCGCCAACAATGAACGGGGAGTTGATCGTGGCGTATTTCTAAGTATTTTTTCTTTTGGACAGGAATCCAACAACAAAGAACCCGAAAAACACTTTATCAACGTCCGTGCCACTTTAAGAAACCCGCCGAAAGCAATAAAGCAAGCCCCTGTGCTATTCTAGGAGGTGATTACCATGGACAAAAGTTAGACCATTAAAAATAATGGATGCAACGCTCATCTAAATTTAAACTAAAAAAATTATCCTGACGAAACAAATTTTTGTGGGAACACGGCGCAGTAATATTCGGGGTCTTTGCGGTAGAACTAAATAGTACAGTATTTATTTCTTTCGCAGACACCTCAAATTTTTTATGCCTGTCAATATTTCCGGCAAAATTCCTTGCGAATATAGTTCACTTAATTTGACCACAGACTTCATAGGCATTCTTCCGTTGGACCGCCAACAATGAACGGGGAGTTGATCGTGGCGTATTTCTAAGTATTTTTTTCTTTTGGACAGGAATCCAACAACAAAGAACCCGAAAAACACTTTATCAACGTCCGTGCCACTTTAAGAAACCCGCCGAAAGCAATAAAGCAAGCCCCTGTGCTATTCTAGGAGGTGATTACCATGGACAAAAGTTAGACCATTAAAAATCATGGATGCAACGCTCATCTAAATTTAAACTAAAAAAAATTATCCTGACGAAACAAATTTTTGTGGGAACACGGCGCAGTAATATTCGGGGTCTTTGCGGTAGAACTAAATAGTGCAGTATTTATTTCTTTCGAAGACACCTCAAATTTTTTATGCCTGTTCGTTATTTCCGGCAAAATTCCTTGCGAATATAGTTCACTTAATTTGACCACAGACTTCATAGGCATTCTTCCGTTGGACCGCCAACAATGAACGGGGAGTTGATCGTGGCG
Source organism: Macrothele yani (assembly GCA_039090855.1). Lineage (NCBI taxonomy): Eukaryota > Metazoa > Arthropoda > Arachnida > Araneae > Macrothelidae > Macrothele > Macrothele yani. Next base: position 49,264,568 of record CM077009.1, read on the forward strand.
TATTTCTAAGTATTTTTTTCTTTTGGACAGGAATCCAACAACAAAGAACCCGAAAAACACTTTATCAACGTCCGTGCCACTTTAAGAAACCCGCCGAAAGCAATAAAGCAAGCCCCTGTGCTATTCTAGGAGGTGATTACCATGGACAAAAGTTAGACCATTAAAAATAATGGATGCAACGCTCATCTAAATTTAAACTAAAAAAAATTATCCTGACGAAACAAATTTTTGTGGGAACACGGCGCAGTAATATTCGGGGTCTTTGCGGTAGAACTAAATAGTACAGTATTTATTTCTTTCGCAGACACCTCAAATTTTTTATGCCTGTTCATTATTTCCGGCAAAATTCCTTGCGAATATAGTTCACTTAATTTGACCACAGACTTCATAGGCATTCTTCCGTTGGACCGCCAACAATGAACGGGGAGTTGATCGTGGCGTATTTCTAAGTATTTTTTTCTTTTGGACAGGAATCCAACAACAAAGAACCCGAAAAACACTTTATCAACGTCCGTGCCACTTTAAGAAACCCGCCGAAAGCAATAAAGCAAGCCCCTGTGCTATTCTAGGAGGTGATTACCATGGACAAAAGTTAGACCATTAAAAATCATGGATGCAACGCTCATCTAAATTTAAACTAAAAAAAATTATCCTGACGAAACAAATTTTTGTGGGAACACGGCGCAGTAATATTCGGGGTCTTTGCGGTAGAACTAAATAGTGCAGTATTTATTTCTTTCGCAGACACCTCAAATTTTTTAAGCCTGTTCATTATTTCCGGCAAAATTCCTTGCGAATATAGTTCACTTAATTTGACCACAGACTTCATAGGCATTCTTCCGTTGGACCGCCAACAATGAACGGGGAGTTGATCGTGGCGTATTTCTAAGTATTTTTTTCTTTTGGACAGGAATCCAACAACAAAGAACCCGAAAAACACTTTATCAACGTCCGTGCCACTTTAAGAAACCCGCCGAAAGCAATAAAGCAAGCCCCTGTGCTATTCTAGGAGGTGATTACCATGGACAAAAGTTAGACCATTAAAAATAATGGATGCAACGCTCATCTAAATTTAAACTAAAAAAAATTATCCTGACGAAACAAATTTTTGTGGGAACACGGCGCAGTAATATTCGGGGTCTTTGCGGTAGAACTAAATAGTACAGTATTTATTTCTTTCGCAGACACCTCAAATTTTTTATGCCTGTTCGTTATTTCCGGCAAAATTCCTTGCGAATATAGTTCACTTAATTTGACCACAGACTTCATAGGCATTCTTCCGTTGGACCGCCAACAATGAACGGGGAGTTGATCGTGGCGTATTTCTAAGTATTTTTTTCTTTTGGACAGGAATCCAACAACAAAGAACCCGAAAAACACTTTATCAACGTCCGTGCCACTTTAAGAAACCCGCCGAAAGCAATAAAGCAAGCCCCTGTGCTATTCTAGGAGGTGATTACCATGGACAAAAGTTAGACCATTAAAAATAATGGATGCAACGCTCATCTAAATTTAAACTAAAAAAAATTATCCTGACGAAACAAATTTTTGAGGGAACACGGCGCAGTAATATTCGGGGTCTTTGCGGTAGAACTAAATAGTACAGTATTTATTTCTTTCGCAGACACCTCAAATTTTTTATGCCTGTCATTATTTCCGGCAAAATTCCTTGCGAATATAGTTCACTTAATTTGACCACAGACTTCATAGGCATTCTTCCGTTGGACCGCCAACAATGAACGGGGAGTTGATCGTGGCGTATTTCTAAGTATTTTTTTCTTTTGGACAGGAATCCAACAACAAAGAACCCGAAAAACACTTTATCAACGTCCGTGCCACTTTAAGAAACCCGCCGAAAGCAATAAAGCAAGCCCCTGTGCTATTCTAGGAGGTGATTACCATGGACAAAAGTTAGACAATTAAAAATCATGGATGCAACGCTCATCTAAATTTAAACTAAAAAAAATTATCCTGACGAAATAATTTTTTGTGGGAACACGGCGCAGTAATATTCGGGGTCTTTGCGGTAGAACTAAATAGTGCAGTATTTATTTCTTTCGCAGACACCTCAAATTTTTTATGCCTGTTCATTATTTCCGGCAAAATTCCTTGCGAATATAGTTCACTTAATTTGACCACAGACTTCATAGGCATTCTTCCGTTGGACCGCCAACAATGAACGGGGAGTTGATCGTGGCGTATTTCTAAGTATTTTTTTCTTTTGGACAGGAATCCAACAACAAAGAACCCGAAAAACACTTTATCAACGTCCGTGCCACTTTAAGAAACCCGCCGAAAGCAATAAAGCAAGCCCCTGTGCTATTCTAGGAGGTGATTACCATGGACAAAAGTTAGACTTAAAAATCATGGATGCAACGCTCATCTAAATTTAAACTAAAAAAAATTATCCTGACGAAACAAATTTTTGTGGGAACACGGCGCAGTAATATTCGGGGTCTTTGCGGTAGAACTAAATAGTGCAGTATTTATTTCTTTCGAAGACACCTCAAATTTTTTATGCCTGTTCGTTATTTCCGGCAAAATTCCTTGCGAATATAGTTCACTTAATTTGACCACAGACTTCATAGGCATTCTTCCGTTGGACCGCCAACAATGAACGGGGAGTTGATCGTGGCGTATTTCTAAGTATTTTTTTCTTTTGGTCAGGAATCCAAAACAAAGAACCCGAAAAACACTTTATCAACGTCCGTGCCACTTTAAGAAACCCGCCGAAAGCAATAAAGCAAGCCCCTGTGCTATTCTAGGAGGTGATTACCATGGACAAAAGTTAGACCATTAAAAATAATGGATGCAACGCTCATCTAAATTTAAACTAAAAAAAATTATCCTGACGAAACAAATTTTTGTGGGAACACGGCGCAGTAATATTCGGGGTCTTTGCGGTAGAACTAAATAGTACAGTATTTATTTCTTTCGCAGACACCTCAAATTTTTTATGCCTGTCATTATTTCCGGCAAAATTCCTTGTGAATATAGTTCACTTAATTTGACCACAGACTTCATAGGCATTCTTCCGTTGGACCGCCAACAATGAACGGGGAGTTGATCGTGGCGTATTTCTAAGTATTTTTTTCTTTTGGACAGGAATCCAACAACAAAGAACCCGAAAAACACTTTATCAACGTCCGTGCCACTTTAAGAAACCCGCCGAAAGCAATAAAGCAAGCCCCTGTGCTATTCTAGGAGGTGATTACCATGGACAAAAGTTAGACAATTAAAAATCATGGATGCAACGCTCATCTAAATTTAAACTAAAAAAAATTATCCTGACGAAATAAATTTTTGTGGGAACACGGCGCAGTAATATTCGGGGTCTTTGCGGTAGAACTAAATAGTGCAGTATTTATTTCTTTCGCAGACACCTCAAATTTTTTATGCCTGTTCATTATTTCCGGCAAAATTCCTTGCGAATATAGTTCACTTAATTTGACCACAGACTTCATAGGCATTCTTCCGTTGGACCGCCAACAATGAACGGGGAGTTGATCGTGGCGTATTTCTAAGTATTTTTTTCTTTTGGACAGGAATCCAACAACAAAGAACCCGAAAAACACTTTATCAACGTCCGTGCCACTTTAAGAAACCCGCCGAAAGCAATAAAGCAAGCCCCTGTGCTATTCTAGGAGGCGATTACCACGGACAAAAGTTAGACAATTAAAAATCATGGATGCAACGCTCATCTAAATTTAAACTAAAAAAATTATCCTGAGGAAACAATTTTTTGTGGGAACACGGCGCAGTAATATTCGGGGTCTTTTTGCGGTAGAACTAAATAGTACAGTATTTATTTCTTTCGCAGACACCTCAAATTTTTTATGCCTGTTCATTATTTCCGGCAAAATTCCTTGCGAATATAGTTCACTTAATTTGACCACAGACTTCATAGGCATTCTTCCGTTGGACCGCCAACAATGAACGGGGAGTTGATCGTGGCGTATTTCTAAGTATTTTTTTCTTTTGGACAGGAATCCAACAACAAAGAACCCGAAAAACACTTTATCAACGTCCGTGCCACTTTGGGAAACCCGCCGAAAGCAATAAAGCAAGCCCCTGTGCTATTCTAGGAGGCGATTACCACGGACAAAAGTTAGACAATTAAAAATCATGGATGCAACGCTCATCTAAATTTAAACTAAAAAAAATTATCCTGACGAAACAAATTTTTGTGGGAACACGGCGCAGTAATATTCGGGGTCTTTGCGGTAGAACTAAATAGTGCAGTATTTATTTCTTTCGCAGACACCTCAAATTTTTTATGCCTGTTCATTATTTCCGGCAAAATTCCTTGCGAATATAGTTCACTTAATTTGACCACAGACTTCATAGGCATTCTTCCGTTGGACCGCCAACAATGAACGGGGAGTTGATCGTGGCGTATTTCTAAGTATTTTTTTCTTTTGGACAGGAATCCAACAACAAAGAACCCGAAAAACACTTTATCAACGTCCGTGCCACTTTAAGAAACCCGCCGAAAGCAATAAAGCAAGCCCCTGTGCTATTCTAGGAGGTGATTACCATGGACAAAAGTTAGACCATTAAAAATCATGGATGCAACGCTCATCTAAATTTAAACTAAAAAAAATTATCCTGACGAAACAAATTTTTGTGGGAACACGGCGCAGTAATATTCGGGGTCTTTGCGGTAGAACTAAATAGTGCAGTATTTATTTCTTTCGAAGACACCTCAAATTTTTTATGCCTGTTCGTTATTTCCGGCAAAATTCCTTGCGAATATAGTTCACTTAATTTGACCACAGACTTCATAGGCATTCTTCCGTTGGACCGCCAACAATGAACGGGGAGTTGATCGTGGCGTATTTCTAAGTATTTTTTTCTTTTGGACAGGAATCCAACAACAAAGAACCCGAAAAACACTTTATCAACGTCCGTGCCACTTTAAGAAACCCGCCGAAAGCAATAAAGCAAGCCCCTGTGCTATTCTAGGAGGTGATTACCATGGACAAAAGTTAGACAATTAAAAATAATGGATGCAACGCTCATCTAAATTTAAACTAAAAAAAATTATCCTGACGAAACAAATTTTTGTGGGAACACGGCGCAGTAATATTCGGGGTCTTTGCGGTAGAACTAAATAGTGCAGTATTTATTTCTTTCGCAGACACCTCAAATTTTTTAAGCCTGTTCATTATTTCCGGCAAAATTCCTTGCGAATATAGTTCACTTAATTTGACCACAGACTTCATAGGCATTCTTCCGTTGGACCGCCAACAATGAACGGGGAGTTGATCGTGGCGTATTTCTAAGTATTTTTTTCTTTTGGACAGGAATCCAACAACAAAGAACCCGAAAAACACTTTATCAACGTCCGTGCCACTTTAAGAAACCCGCCGAAAGCAATAAAGCAAGCCCCTGTGCTATTCTAGGAGGTGATTACCATGGACAAAAGTTAGACCATTAAAAATAATGGATGCAACGCTCATCTAAATTTAAACTAAAAAAATTATCCTGACGAAACAAATTTTTGTGGGAACACGGCGCAGTAATATTCGGGGTCTTTGCGGTAGAACTAAATAGTACAGTATTTATTTCTTTCGCAGACACCTCAAATTTTTTATGCCTGTCAATATTTCCGGCAAAATTCCTTGCGAATATAGTTCACTTAATTTGACCACAGACTTCATAGGCATTCTTCCGTTGGACCGCCAACAAAAAACGGGGAGTTGATCGTGGCGTATTTCTAAGTATTTTTTTCTTTTGGACAGGAATCCAACAACAAAGAACCCGAAAAACACTTTATCAACGTCCGTGCCACTTTAAGAAACCCGCCGAAAGCAATAAAGCAAGCCCCTGTGCTATTCTAGGAGGTGATTACCATGGACAAAAGTTAGACCATTAAAAATCATGGATGCAACGCTCATCTAAATTTAAACTAAAAAAATTATCCTGACGAAACAAATTTTTGTGGGAACACGGCGCAGTAATATTCGGGGTCTTTGCGGTAGAACTAAATAGTGCAGTATTTATTTCTTTCGAAGACACCTCAAATTTTTTATGCCTGTTCGTTATTTCCGGCAAAATTCCTTGCGAATATAGTTCACTTAATTTGACCACAGACTTCATAGGCATTCTTCCGTTGGACCGCCAACAATGAACGGGGAGTTGATCGTGGCGTATTTCTAAGTATTTTTTTCTTTTGGACAGGAATCCAACAACAAAGAACCCGAAAAACACTTTATCAACGTCCGTGCCACTTTAAGAAACCCGCCGAAAGCAATAAAGCAAGCCCCTGTGCTATTCTAGGAGGTGATTACCATGGACAAAAGTTAGACCATTAAAAATCATGGATGCAACGCTCATCTAAATTTAAACTAAAAAAATTATCCTGACGAAACAAATTTTTGTGGGAACACGGCGCAGTAATATTCGGGGTCTTTGCGGTAGAACTAAATAGTACAGTATTTATTTCTTTCGCAGACACCTCAAATTTTTTATGCCTGTTCATTATTTCCGGCAAAATTCCTTGCGAATATAGTTCACTTAATTTGACCACAGACTTCATAGGCATTCTTCCGTTGGACCGCCAAGAATGAACGGGGAGTTGATCGTGGCGTATTTCTAAGTATTTTTTTCTTTTGGACAGGAATCCAACAACAAAGAACCCGAAAAACACTTTATCAACGTCCGTGCCACTTTAAGAAACCCGCCGAAAGCAATAAAGCAAGCCCCTGTGCTATTCTAGGAGGTGATTACCATGGACAAAAGTTAGACCATTAAAAATCATGGATGCAACGCTCATCTAAATTTAAACTAAAAAAAATTATCCTGACGAAACAAATTTTTGTGGGAACACGGCGCAGTAATATTCGGGGTCTTTGCGGTAGAACTAAATAGTACAGTATTTATTTCTTTCGCAGACACCTCAAATTTTTTATGCCTGTCAATATTTCCGGCAAAATTCCTTGCGAATATAGTTCACTTAATTTGACCACAGACTTCATAGGCATTCTTCCGTTGGACCGCCAACAATGAACGGGGAGTTGATCGTGGCGTATTTCTAAGTATTTTTTTCTTTTGGACAGGAATCCAACAACAAAGAACCCGAAAAACACTTTATCAACGTCCGTGCCACTTTAAGAAACCCGCCGAAAGCAATAAAGCAAGCCCCTGTGCTATTCTAGGAGGTGATTACCATGGACAAAAAGTTAGACCATTAAAAATCATGGATGCAACGCTCATCTAAATTTAAACTAAAAAAAATTATCCTGACGAAACAAATTTTTGTGGGAACACGGCGCAGTAATATTCGGGGTCTTTGCGGTAGAACTAAATAGTGCAGTATTTATTTCTTTCGAAGACACCTCAAATTTTTTATGCCTGTTCGTTATTTCCGGCAAAATTCCTTGCGAATATAGTTCACTTAATTTGACCACAGACTTCATAGGCATTCTTCCGTTGGACCGCCAACAATGAACGGGGAGTTGATCGTGGCGTATTTCTAAGTATTTTTTTCTTTTGGACAGGAATCCAACAACAAAGAACCCGAAAAACACTTTATCAACGTCCGTGCCACTTTAAGAAACCCGCCGAAAGCAATAAAGCAAGCCCCTGTGCTATTCTAGGAGGTGATTACCATGGACAAAAGTTAGACCATTAAAAATAATGGATGCAACGCTCATCTAAATTTAAACTAAAAAAAATTATCCTGACGAAACAAATTTTTGTGGGAACACGGCGCAGTAATATTCGGGGTCTTTGCGGTAGAACTAAATAGTACAGTATTTATTTCTTTCGCAGACACCTCAAATTTTTTATGCCTGTCATTATTTCCGGCAAAATTCCTTGCGAATATAGTTCACTTAATTTGACCACAGACTTCATAGGCATTCTTCCGTTGGACCGCCAACAATGAACGGGGAGTTGATCGTGGCATATTTCTAAGTATTTTTTTCTTTTGGACAGGAATCCAACAACAAAGAACCCGAAAAACACTTTATCAACGTCCGTGCCACTTTAAGAAACCCGCCGAAAGCAATAAAGCAAGCCCCTGTGCTATTCTAGGAGGTGATTACCATGGACAAAAGTTAGACAATTAAAAATCATGGATGCAACGCTCATCTAAATTTAAACTAAAAAAATTATGCTGACGAAATAATTTTTTGTGGGAACACGGCGCAGTAATATTCGGGGTCTTTGCGGTAGAACTAAATAGTGCAGTATTTATTTCTTTCGCAGACACCTCAAATTTTTTATGCCTGTTCATTACTTCCGGCAAAATTCCTTGCGAATATAGTTCACTTAATTTGACCACAGACTTCATAGGCATTCTTCCGTTGGACCGCCAACAATGAACGGGGAGTTGATCGTGGCGTATTTCTAAGTATTTTTTTCTTTTGGACAGGAATCCAACAACAAAGAACCCGAAAAACACTTTATCAACGTCCGTGCCACTTTAAGAAACCCGCCGAAAGCAATAAAGCAAGCCCCTGTGCTATTCTAGGAGGCGATTACCACGGACAAAAGTTAGACAATTAAAAATCATGGATGCAACGCTCATCTAAATTTAAACTAAAAAAAATTATCCTGAGGAAACAATTTTTTGTGGGAACACGGCGCAGTAATATTCGGGGTCTTTGCGGTAGAACTAAATAGTACAGTATTTATTTCTTTCGCAGACACCTCAAATTTTTTATGCCTGTTCATTATTTCCGGCAAAATTCCTTGCGAATATAGTTCACTTAATTTGACCACAGACTTCATAGGCATTCTTCCGTTGGACCGCCAACAATGAACGGGGAGTTGATCGTGGCGTATTTCTAAGTATTTTTTTCTTTTGGACAGGAATCCAACAACAAAGAACCCGAAAAACACTTTATCAACGTCCGTGCCACTTTAAGAAACCCGCCGAAAGTAATGAAGCAAAACCTCTGCTGCGTTCGAAGAGAAACCGTAGATTTACACGAGGAATTAGCTTATCTATTATAGATACGTATTGCGTTTTGAAAGAGGAAATTCAATGATCTTGAGTTGGTTTTCATCAGACAAAAATTCTTACTGCACAATCGGTTTGGACTGGTAATCACTAACCGATTAAATAAGGAAGGCTTTAGACTGAAAACCCGCAAGAATAGTTTATCATGCTCAAAAAGGTTCGTTCAAAATCATGTTGCAAACACAGCAATAACCTGACGGAAGAAAATTAAAGTTTTGGGTTAAGAAATGCTTCTGAAAGAACACCCTGAATGCTTATTTTTCTAAATCAAATTTTGGTTAGACAAACAGACGTACAACAAAGTACCGGATCACGACTACCTGCCTTTTAAGGCCTACAAAACGCCCACTTTACGCCAGACAGTTTTTGGATTTTAAAAACAAATTATGGATATATCAAGAATAAGGTTCCACATCGTGATCAAGTGAGGATTTCTACAGCACGACAGCTTTGCTAAGACTAGAAATACTACATCTTTGGACTGGACATGATGTGAACTTTTAGCCATGAAGTTTCGGAGGAACACTTAACATTGTAGATCAATTTCAAAAGTAGATTTACTTTTTTCTACATGTTGGCCAACCATTAAATCAGTTTGAATTAAATTGAGGAAACCATTGGATTCGACCCTTAACGAAGAACCTCTGTAAGTATGTTACGTGCTGCAGTATGCCTAAATCAATATCCGGCAAAAGAATGAAAGAAAGAATATACCACCCTTTTTTTTTTTTTTACTCTTCGTTATGCATTCTCCTGGAAGTACTTTCTGGATCACCGTCTCATAATAATTAATCACTATGTTTCGTTGAATCAATTTATAACTTCATTTTCTTTGTCCATGTAGTGATCAGAGAACCCGATGAATCTATTCTGCTGTTCCGCCTCGTGTTAGTTACCCACCTTTCTTCATTCCTCTTCTCTTCTGAAGTACGGTGAGGCAGACTACCCTTTTTATATCTTCCCCTTTCATTGTTGTTCCTCCGCATTCGGTACATTCTTTGTTAATGTTGTTTCTCCAAATTTTTGTTCCTGTTCACCTGCAGTTGTTTATTAGGCATATCTATTGTTGTGCAGGTTGAATTAACTGTTTCAGATTTCTAATCAAACTTTTGTAAAAGTGTTTGTTGAGATGAAACTTTTGTAAAAGTGTTTATTGAAGTGTTTGTTGAGAAAACGTCGTTTCAAATTTTTTGAACCAGAACAAGTGTTGTGAGCGGAGCGGGCGTTTCCTTTGACTTACAACGCACATGATTTCTTGGAAAAACACTCGCATCTCTAAAAAGCGTAAAGCGTGTATGTAGAGTAATATTCTCGCATTATCGTATTTCCAAAAATGCATATGTGTAAAGCAATATTCTCATATAATCGTATCTCCAAAGAGCGCATATGTAGAGGAATATTCTCGCATTATCGTATTTCCAAAATGTGTACATATAGAGCAATATTCTTATATAATCTTATCTCCAAAAAGCGTATATGTAGAGGAATAATTTCCTATAATCGTATCTCCAAAAAGCGCATATCTCGAAAACTATTCTTGAGTAATTTTATCTCCAAAATGCATACATGTAGAGGAATATTCTCCTATAATTCTACTATAATCGTATCTCCAAAATTCGTATATGTAGAAGAATATTATCCTATAATCGTATGATTATATCTCCAGAAAACGTATATGTAGAGGAACTTCTCTTATAATTGTATCTCCATGATTCATATATGTACACTGCTGGCCACCCAAAATGCAACACCAAGAAGGAAGCATCCGATTGGCCTGAAATTCGCAGCATGCGTCGCCCGCGAGAGGACATGCAAACGATTAGCATTCCAGGGCATACGCAAATCATGTGCGCCCGGCACGCCACCGAGAAGCACTATAAGAAGGGTACACAGAAGTGGAAGTGTGTTGTGCTGCCGGACCTATGCGTGGAAGCTTCCTGATGCCTCGTCACAAAATACGGCAGTCATTCCAGCACGTTTCGGAGTTTCACAGAGGACGAATAGTGGCTTATCGCGACAGCGGTTTATCGTACCGAGACATCGGCGCCCGTGTGGGGCGACATCCAGCCACAGTGAGGCGAGTATAGATTCGGTGGGTGCAGGAAGGACGGATGGACCGACGTGAGTGATTGCCGCAGCCGCAGCACACCACCGAACGATAAAACCGGCATGTTATGCGGCGGACATTGACGGCTCGCACCGCCACATCACGAACGTTAGCGCAGGAATTAGGGTGTGTTGCGCAACAACCTATGTCAGCACGTACCGTTCGTCGTCGTCTGCGGGAGCTGGGACTTGTCGCACGGCACCCATTGCTCCGATTACCATTGACGTTATACCACCGGCGAATGCGGTGGCAGTGGGCCGTTTAACGCCGCACCTGGACTATGGAATGGCACGACATTGTCTTCTCCGACGAATCCCGCTTCTGCCTGCAACACCACGATTGTCGAATACGCGTGTGGCGGCACCGCGGCGAGAGACTGTATGACGCCTTTATTATGCATCGCCATGCCGGTCCGTTGCCTGGCGTTATGGTTTGGGGCGCAATTGGATATGACACCCGCACCCCTCTGGTACGCATCGCCGGTACACTCAACAGCTAACGCACCATCTCCTACATTTTGGAGCCTGTAGTCTTCTCTTACCTGCAGGACCTGCCAGCGGCCACGTTTCAACAGGACAATGCGCGCCCGCATGTGGCACGCATCGTGCAACAATTCTTCACTGCCCACCAGGTGTCATTGCTGCCGTGGCCCGCCTGTTCTCCCGATATGTCGCCCATCGAACACGTCTGGTCGCTGATCGGCAACCGAGTGGCACGGAAAGCACCACCCGCGGCTGCGCCTGATGAACTGTGGCAACGTGTGGAAGCAGCCTGGACCGACATACCCCAAACCCACATCTAAAGCCTCTTTTGTTAGATACCGCGGCGTGTAGCTGCCGTTATTGACAGCCATGGGGTCCACACAAACTATTGATGTCTGCGTGTTCCGCAAGTCGCACGGGCCTGTAAGCTCAATCGTTTCATCTTTGCATCTGTTGTTATGTGTCCAGTAAATCTGGCTTTGCTATCTCGTGTCCTTCTTGGTGTTGCATTTTGGGTGGCCAGCAGTGTAGACGAATATTTTCCTTTAATCGTATCTCCAAAAAGCGTATATGTAGAGAAATATTCTCGTATAATCGTATCTCCAAAAGCCTATTATGACCTATGTACTAAATTAATTTTCATTTTTACTTGCCTTCTCTGTGTAAATTTGTGTTCACTATCTCTTTTAGCCTTTTTCACCCTAGCGTTGTATCTTCTCACTCACCGAATGATGTTGGCAACAATCCTGATGTCAGTGAGCGTGACCTATGCATGTTGATGCAGATAAGAACGAGAGATATGTAATGTTGAAGCAGCGGCCCAAAAAGTGTCGTGGTGGAGGCTGTATCAGGCTGAAATTGTGTTTACTTGAAATCTGCGTAGTTGAATTGTGTTGTTATATATTTAGTGCTTGGAATTAATTTAAGTTTTCTGCTTAATCAGTTTTGCAATATTGGTGCTAATAAAGTGATTGGTTCCTCGCGTATTTTGGAATATTCAAGTAAATTGCACATGCGATATGAATGGAATAAAACTTAATCAGTAAATAAGTCTTTCTGAAACTTTAAGTGACTTCGAGAGAGAGAGAGAGAGAGAGAGAGAGTAAATAAGAAAAGGAAATCTTAAGCAATGTCCTCAAGACTACACATGATTCAAATAGTTAAGAACGTTACAGAATATGCAGAGGAATATTCTTCTATAATCGTATCTCTAAAATACATATACATGTAGAAGAATTTTCTTTTATAATTGTATCACCAAAAGGCTTATGCACAGAGGAATATTCTCGTACATTCATACTCCATGATGAATGAAGAGATGGTCTTCATAGTTTGTCGTGGCCATGAAACTTAATCGCCGCACAAGCGAGGAAAAACAATGCTTCTTGAATGTGATATTTAATTCTTCTGCGACAGACTGACGAAAAAGATGAAAAGCTCCTATAGAGGAATATCTGCGCGTCAGTTCCACGAAAGAGGCAGGTCCCATTCAGTTCAAGTTGCAGGGATCGCAGTTCATTGTTTGCATGATGAAGTGTTAAAAGTGTTCGGTGAAAACCAAGTTGTCAACGTTTGTGACTGCCCCGGAAAAATCTCAGGATCGATCCCAGGCAGGTTCAAATTTCGAACCACTAAATATCCGATGTGCGTCGGATGGACACGTTAAGCCGTTGGATCCCTGGCACTGCATTCCCCCCCCCCCCCCTTCCCGCAGTTATAAATAAGGGCGTATTTCTTCCTCTCTTTCGTTCGATTTTCCTGTCGGGACGTCAAGACCAAATCTCCTAACTTCCTACTTCTAAGTGTTGTTTAAGAAATGGCGTCACACTCCTTCCCAAAATTCTCTACATAAATTTCTTTTGTAGATTAATCTCTTTTTCACTTTGCTTTGTATACGTCACCTCAATTTTTTAGACACTTATACCTTTCTCTGTTTCCTAAGTAACGCAGTGTAGAATAAGGACTACTGTATTTCGAACGTAAGGCTGGATTCTGAGTAGAAATGAGTCCTTCGCGAACAATTCGTACGAAAACAACAAATCAGGAGAGTAATTCATTAGCGAAAAAAATCTGTTCTAAAACGAATCGATTCCGCAAAACAATCTTTGTCCTCTCGGAAATCACTTTTGAGAAGATAGTTTTCAAAAGTGATTTTTCAGAGGAGGCGATTAATCGAAAACGCAAGGTGCTCTTTTATTTCGGAGCGTGATGAGTAATGGAAGAATTTATCGGACTTTGAAGAACGACAGACTGTGGGAGAGAGGGTGCCACGATTTCTCAAACGGCCGAACTGGTGGGTTGTTCGTGAACTGCTGTTGTTGAAGTGTATCAGGACTGGTGTGAAAATGGTCAAACAAGGACCCACAGGTAAAATTGCACAGGACAGCGAAAAGTTTATGTGAGAGGTGAAGGTCCGGTCCGATGACTCATACAGGCCGACAGACGCAGAACTGTTCAACAGTTGACAACCCAGTACAACAGAGATCAACCCGTGATAGCGAATCTTTTGCGTCGATGAACCGTAGTTAGGAGAGGATGCCATTGGGGTCGTCTGCTATTACAGCCGATAAGTACGAGGCGTAATAGCAGACGATCCCAATGGCATCCATGAGTACGAGAGCGCGACGCATGTCATGGCCATGCCTCGCGCCCTCGTACTTATGGGCTATAATAGCAGACGAACCCAATGGCATCCTCTCCTAACTACGGTTCATGGACTCGCCAGGTGTAAAGGTCATGCAAATTGGACGTCAGAGGAATGTAAAACAAGAAAGATGGCATCGAACTTGCGGTTGTAACAAGCACGTCTTTTGAATCCCTTCTGACTCGAATTAAATTTTATGAAAGTAATTCAAAGTCCATGCAACTGTTTAGAAAAAACACCGCCCATATTTCTACAATCGATAAAACAGTAAAACAAACAAACACACAAAAAACAACTACTTACTTACAAAAGAGGCTAAAATGTATGTTACGAAAATTAACAAAGACTGCCCAAAAAGCTTCCAGAACGAAGGTATCGCAGATAAAATTATTTTCTAATCAAAATGTTAAAAGAAAATATATAGAAGAAACCATGATATTGATGCGACGATTACTTCAAAATCCCAACGCGCACCACCAATTGATGCCACGTGCCGTATGGTTAAGTATGGCGCTTAAACTGTGAGGTCCTTTAATATTCGAGAACTGGTAAGCTGCGGCATAAACGGATACCAGCAAATCTGAAATCTTGGAGTACAGTACCAGAGCCAAAATAAAACAGAGAGCAAGAATTAAACACACAACAACTTTTTAATTGGCGGAATCTTTCGGCCAGGAAGTGTTTCCTATGGCTTTAGTATCGGATGATCGTCTCCCTTCCTTTTTAATAAGTCGGAACCTGCACTTAGAGTTTGCGAAATAGTTCTTCACCGCTATACGTACCTAAGCTCATAAAAGTTTGGAATCTGCAGGCATTTAGTTCGCTCGGCCAAGTTCGTAGTCTCTAACTGGCACACTTTCTCGAAGTTTCTTGTTCCCGATAAAGTTAACACAAAAGGGGTAAGGAAAAAGTACTTATGATTAAGTGATGACTTGGCTTAATCCAGTGGGGAAGGCACTTATTCTGCCTCACGATACGGCGCGAGGCAGTTCCCCTGCTTGTTCCCTCTCTCTGAGGCAGTTCCCCTACTTGCTCTCCCTCTCTGAGGCAGTTCTGCTTGTTCTCTCTTTTTCTCTCTCTCTCTGAGGAAGTTCCACGACTTGCTCTCTCTCTCTCTGAGGCAGTACCTCTACTTGCTGTCTCTCTCTCTTTCTGTGGCAGTTCCCTTGCTTGCTCTCTCTCTCTGAGGCAGTTCCCTTGCTTGCTCTCTCTCTATATATATAAGGCAGTTCCCCTGTTCGCGCTCTCCCTCTTTGAGGCAGTTCTGCTTCTTCTCTCTCTCTCTCTCTCTCTCTCTCTCTCTCTCTCTCTCTCTCTCTCTCTCTCTCTCTCTCTCTCAGGAAGTTCCACGACTTGCTCTCTCTCTCTCTCTCTCTGAGGCAGTACCTCTACTTGCTGTCTCTCTCTCTTTCTGTGGCAGTTCTCCTACTTGCTCTCTCTCTCTGAGGCAGTTCCCTTGCTTGCTCTCTCTCTCTCTCTCTCTCTCTCTCTCTCTCTATAAGGCAGTTCCCCTGTTCGCGCTCTCCCTCTCTGAGGCAGTTCTGCTTCTTCTCTCTCTCTCTGAGGCAGTACCTCTACTTGCTGTCTCTCTCTCTCTTTCTGTGGCAGTTCCCCTACTTGCTCTCTCTCTCTGAGGCAGTTCCCTTACTTGCTCTCTCTCTCTGCATATAAGGCAGTTTCTCTCTCTCTCTCTCTCTCTCTCTCTCTCTCTCTCTTGAGGAAGTTCTCCTACTTGCTGTTTATCTCTCTCTGAGGCAGTTCCCCTGTTTGCTTCGCAAAGGCGACGCACTATACTGCGAGTCAACCTAAGAGTGAACCACTATGAAGGTACGAAACAGCTACCTCCGCTACGAAAAATAGTCCCTATCGTTTAGAGCGAAAAGCATCAGAATTATTGCTTAGAATCCATCTTTGTTGGCTCAACAGTTTATCAGACAAAATTTCTATTTAAAAAAAAACATTCTAGAAGTTAGAGCGCTTTTAGAAATAAATTTGTTCTGAGAAGTTGCTGAATAAGAGCTTCGCACTTTCGGCTATTTCTGCCCACTTGGGATACAACTCGGACAGCGGGAAGGGGTGAAAAATCTCTCCCAACATTAACGACACAGAGGCAATAAATTGACAATCGGGGAAACTCGAAGGCAGTAGGAGAAGCAGTTCGGCCTCCACCAGACCCCCACTGCTTGTAAGATGTGTGGGTGGGGGGAGGGGGTCAGAAAGGAAACAGTAGAAGGGCACATTAACGCGGATGGATACCGTTCTTGCGTTCTACGTCGAGATGTGATAAGGCTCTCCCGCCTTTCCCAGTAGTACACTTTTAGGGTGAATTGGAGTATAGACACACTGAGCCCTGGACTCACTCATACATACATAGGAACGGTCCGGCGTTGGCTCAGTTAGGGGGTCTCCCCTCTGTCGTTCGCTTGCTCTCAAGATATGTAGAGAGAGAGAGAGGTAGGCCAGAGAACCGGTTTTCAGGATGCAGTGGCAACTTGTGGTGAGGGAGCGCTGTTGTTGTGACGTCAACGGTGCGCTGGGAGCAAAAGATCGCCGTTCGTGTTTCATTGTGTTTAGTCATACTCGTTGGCTTGTTACCGTGTTGATTATTTGCTAACACACATATATTACATATGGTTTTGCTTAAATTTTCTTTGTACATCTTTGTAAATAGTTATCTTAACGTGTAGTTAAAATATATTTAATTACATTGTATCTTACGTATAGTGTAAGTACGTGTTTGCTTGGATAACAAAATAAACGTTTTCTGAAAGCCATGCCAGGCTGCGCCGTTACAGGTTGTAAAAACCACGAAAAAACTGCTTCAGGTGTTACCTATCATCGTTTTCCGAAAGATGTGCTTCAAAGAAAGGTCTGGTTGAACGCGTGTCGGCGTGAAGATGTTTTCAATGTTGAAAATGCAAGAATATGTTCATAGCATTTCGCGGATGAAGACTTTATAAGAGATCTGAAAAGTGAGTTATTGGGAGGTAATAGTACGAAACGATTGAAGAAAGGTGTTGTACCTCATGTAAGTATTTGCAAAACGACTTCACCGCTTGTACCCGAATGCAAGAAACGAATGAAGACGCTTCACAACAGAGAACTAAAACGTTATGTGGTAGAAGTTACTGAGAATATTCCTCCAAAAAGACTAAAGTTATGTTCACCTACAGAAGATGTGCGTCCTGAAGTAGATAATAGTAATCATCTGCCATTTTTATCAATAGAGGATATTGAAATGAAATACCAGGGAATTGCTGAACTGAATGCCCGAGGAAATGACCTCACTAAATCCAATAGCAGTTTAAGGAAACAGTGTTTATTTTGGCAAAATAGGGCACAACATTTATATATGAAGATTCGTACGATGTCTTCTAGAATTTCCAAATTACAAAAGATAAAACCCAAGAAAAATAACACAGCAGAAGAAAAGAAAAAGATTTCAAATGAAGTAAATGCCCTGTTACGGGGAGTTTTTTTCTGAAACCCAAGTGCGAGCACTTTTAACGAGAAAAAGAACTAACTGGGCACCAGAAGATATAGTTAGGGCTCTGACTCTGCGCGGCTTATCAAAGCGTATTTCCTACTACACAAGAAAAAAGACAGTCATCACATGTCGTGTTTCATGTCATTGTTAATTGATGGAAGTTGTATTATTGTTACGAAGTACCAAGGAAAGAGTAATATCACATCTTTAATTATGTAATGCTCTACGCCCAGAAATCGGAAACCTAGTTTTACTCCAAAGTTTGTTTATAATCAACAACAGTATGCATGCCTCTGATGTAACTGGCCTCTCATGTTTAGTGACAAAGGGAGAAAACTTTAACAAAAGGAACATGGCATAATCACTAAATTTCCGAAACACCATTTCATACCAATTTTAGCATCAGCATCTTAAAAATTGATATACACACGTTTGTGCATTGAACATTTGTAATACAGACCCTTAAAATGGAAGTGCAAACATGTTAAAACAGTTCATATTTTTAACTTAAAAAAAATTGGGTTCTGGTTTGTTATCTTAAAAGATACATTTTCCTGCGCATCCAGCTTTTACTACATGGGCAAGTAAATAATTTCTTGCCCAGGAGTACTGATATATTTCACCTAATTTTTAAGAAATTGAATGGTTCTGATAAATTCCCATCCTACCACAGATAGAGCATACACACTGCTCACACGAGAGTTCTTCAATGTGTTGGTTTGTAGAAAAATGTTTCAAAATCTTTAAACGGACATTTTAAAAGCAAACTTACTCCTGAACTATGTGTGAACTTCTGTTTTTGTGCATTCATATCTAATTTTTGCTGTCTATACTTGATTCAGTGTTTGTGTTCCTTTAGTAATAAATATTAAAAATGATAATTCAATGCAACTCTCCATGTCTGCAAACACAAAAGATGTATTTCACATGGCAACAAGGCCTTAGCATTTATATAAAGGACATAGGCATGTTAGATATGTACATGACATACATATATTTCGTATAGGATATAGGTATTTTACAAGCACTTGTGCCCAGAAATAGGGACCCCAAAAAGTTAATCTGGCACTGCCTAAACACTTAAATAACTAAGTACGAATGTATCAACATATTACTCTTGGGATCAAAAACATGCAACCCTTATTATTCTGTGTCCATAATAAAGTTTAAAACCCCTTCTTAAATATACATATTTTACTTTTAACTTATTTGATACATTGGCAAAAAATGTTATGGGTTACTGTAACAACACAAGTAATCTATTCTTTCCATTACAAACATAAATTTCATTTTTAAAAAAATCTTTTCAGTGCTTTGACTTCCCGCTGTGAGATGCATTAGATTATAAAATTAGCCAAATTTAAATTTTCTAGTTCAAAATTTTTATTTTACGAGTAGTTTAAAATAAGGTTAACAAAAGGTTTCCACGTACCTTAGAGTTGAAAATTTTCACGCTTTATTGCTGTAATCCGTTTTCCGAGAACCTCCCCATTACTAAGGAATTTGAATACTTTTAATATTCCTCTATGAAAATAAATTTAGTTGACAATTTGACAACAACAACCACGCACATCAGTAGTCACGCTTACACAGAGTGAGCAAGCTCATGCATGCTCGACCACCCGCCACGGACATCAGCCTACTCTCCCCTACGTCACGCAGCTTCCGGTGTTCGGTGCGCGGGCCTGTTAAGCTATTAGGGGTGATGGATATACGCGCCGAAAGTGTCGTGACATCACATCCGGTAACGCACATGCTCGTTGAAGAGCGACGTGGATAGTTATACCGTAGCCAACGGGGATCACGCTCGCGAGAGAAGCCGTCTTTTTCGACCTTCAAAAACCAGGAATCGTTTACGCCGGAAAGCTCACCAGATGGTGCTTTTACCGAGGATAACGACAACGCTTAGCCGCTGCTGGTGGCATGTCTGTGTGCTGTCATACAGAATTAAATCGCATTTTTTTCATAATCGCCTGAATTGTTTTATTTTTTCTTGCGAAGGCGATGAATAATAGCATACGACTAATAAATAACATTGATGGTATAATTTATCAGTCCTCTACCGTAATCTAGTATTCCGATATGATCAATGAAGTTACACATTTCGGGACACAGTGAATACATCCATGACCTGCTATACAGAATTTTAATATATGTATATTTTTTAGTAATTCACTGTTCCCAAATCCTTTTGAAAGGTAAGATTACATAACTACCTACTTTCTTCTTTATTTCAACGCTTTCCACACTTAAAAGGTTCGTTATGGTCATGCTTTGCAGTTTGCGCAAGTTCTCATGTGAAAATATTTATTTAGGAGGAGCGTAAGGCTCTGGCTTAATTGTCCAATTTTTAATTAAATTAAATCGAGGGAATTGTCCACAATTTGGTTAAAAATTTTGCATTACAAAATCAGGCAGAAGGGTGGTAATTCTTTATTCATATAATTAGAATGTATGTTGTACACAGATGAATATGATTGTATACGTCAGTCAGTTATACCCAAGGACGTTAGAATGAGATATCTGGAGGCTGCCGCCATGAAGCGTTCGTGAAAGTTCAAAACAAATATAGAGTTAATCGGGCAGTACTACTTTGCTTGTGGCCTACTACCGCGAGCGTCAGCCATTAAAGTGTGGGAAAGCTGGTGGTTTCCAAGGTTATTGCAACGCATGTTGTTTTCGCTGAATCGCTTTTTTTCGTAACGAATATTTCTAATTGTTCATCGTAATTTGCCGCCGATGTGTGTGAAAACGCTGCTGAATTAAAAAAAAATCGTAATTATTTTGAGGCACCTACCCATTTTTATTTCAAACTCAAATTGATGAAACGTCCGTGCAAGTTCAAAACAAATATAATGTTAAAATTAAAAACTTCACTCTTTTATGAAGCATACATAAATAATTCCAGTTTGATATTAACTTGATTACTGCAATCAAAAGCCAAGCAACTCAAAAATGCATACAGCTGAAACTGCATGAGTATCATGCAAACAAATCAAAATTTCCACAGTTGCTTGCTCTAAACTGGCTTGTAAGAATATACAAAAGGCACACAGCAATACCTCATTTCTTTTATATAAAAATAATTGAAAAAAACGAGAGATATGCAGTTTAGTAACCTACGGCAGTATACTAACAGCACTAACGGTAAGCCAAAGTTGTCCTCGGTAAAAGCGGCCTCTTGTGGCGTTGAAGTTAATCAAAAGTGCTTCCGGTTTTTTTCAGGAAATTCGGCCTAAAATAACAAGCATCTTTAACGATCCTCGTAGGCTACGGTTATGCAGACGCACGTATCACAAGGAAATCAATCCGCCCCGGTGGCGCAGCGGTTTAAGGCGATGGCTTTTGATCATTTGTCCGAAAGGAGTTCGGGTTTGAATCCCGGTGAAGCATGGATGTTGTATTTGTTCTACGCCACTGACTCTCTACCTTCCCTGGGACCAGTGGTCCTAAATTCAGGACGAGCAATTACTTATAGTTGCTCACGGTGGTCGTTAAACTTCCAATTGAAAAAAAAAAAAAGGCAATCAACATTTAAAATTGTGGCACGGGGTGAGAATTACTTCGATTTACTTTCGAAGGCCGGAGCGTAATCTTTTTTTTTTTTTTTTAATTTCTATATGCCCTACTGCGGAAAAGTTGTGTATTACTACGTAAACCATGTGCAAAAAAAAATTAGCGAAATTCAAATAATATCTTACGGTTCCACTTTACCTCCAAAATTTCGATATCTGGGTAAAGTCGTCACATTTTCATGCCCATTGTGAGAAAAGAACAGTGTTCGTTACAGACTTTCCCTACTGCGCAAAAATTATCTGTTGGTTCCTAAAAGAAATGCACAATTTTTTAGACAAGAAAACTAATATCTTATGGTTCCAATTTAATGCAACAATTCTCCATGTTTAAGGAAAATTGCAATACTTTGACACCTAGTGTTCACCATGTGATTTGTTTCCTAATAGTGTTAGTGTGTGCACAACTGCACTGAAAGCACAATATATTCTGTAAATGTGCAGTAGTGCACACTACACACGGTGCAGCTTTTCACATATTTCATGTTTCATAAAAATCCCAGAACTCATCATGAGGAGGTGGCTGCATAGCGAGTTCCACCCGTGGCCAACCCAACCACCCATCCATTAGGGCAAATCATTTTCTGTTCTTCTTTTTTAATCTTCAATTTCCTGTTCTTTATCAATTTTTACCTGGAAATCTGACTTACTTTCGAAGTCTGCCATTATTTGCCGTGATTTCAACCGTACTCTAATAAATCAATCCCTTTGTTCTTATCCCAAACAGCAGCAGATGCTTCTGTTGTCTACTTAACGCAACACTCCTTTCCCTGATTGTGAAAAGGGAAGTTTTGCGAGCCCAATCGCTTAACAATGTCCTTACAGTCACTGTTACATACACAGTGTGGCAAAGAATTTTTAAGACTGGGTCTGTAAAATGAAATAGAAACAAGAAATTATAATTTGTTTTGGTTTGTTATTCAAAATAAGTCCCTCCGGCTTCAATACACTTGTTACAGCGATTTAATAATGATTCGAATGCCTGTTCCAGTTCACTTTGCGGAATTGCCTCCAAAGCACGCGTCGAAGCTGTTTGTATTGTCGAAATATCATCAAAATAACACCCTTTTAACGTCATTTAAAGTTTTGGGAATAAAGAAAAGTCGCAGGGGGCTAAATCAGGCGAATACGGTGGACGATTCAACACACACAAACACTATTTTTCGCCAAAAATCTACGAACAAGAAGTGAGGTGTGACCTGGGTACATTATCGTGCGACAAACACAAACTGTTTTCATCTCGATATTCTGGACGAATGCGACGAATTCGGCCCATCAAAGGTCTCAAAACATTTAAGTAAAACTCACCAGTAATTGTTTGTCCACTTGGAACAAATTCTTTGTGGATAATAATACCCTTACTGTCGAAGAATGTAATGAGCATTGTTTTGATTTTCGATGGAACTTTTCTTGTTTTTTTGGCTTGTGGTGAGTTTTTTGACTTCCATTCCACACTTTGTCGCTTTGTTTTAGGAACATATTGAAAACGCCATGTTTCATTACCTGTAACAATCGATTTTAAGAAGTTTGGATCATTTTCCGCGGCTGAAATGATGTCTCTGCAATGTGCACTTCTCCTTGATATTTGTTCATTGGTTAACGTGTGTGGAACAAATTTAGCACAGACATTTGTTTTGCCCAAATCTTCATGCAGGATGGTTCGAATCGTTTCTTTGTTGATGTTTAAAGACTCTTCCATCATTCTTAGTGACACACATTGATTGTTTGCCACGAAATCACGCACTTTTTCAATAATCTCAGGTGTCCTAGATGAACTTGGTCTTCCGGTATGCTTATCATCTTCTAGCGTCTCGCTTCCGTCCAAAAAACGTTTGTGCCACAGGAAAACATTTGATCTACTTAAACAAAACTCACCGTAAATTTGTTTCATCATTTGGTGCGTTTCCGAAGCACTTTTACCAAGTTTTGCATTAAATTTAATAACAGCCCTTTGTTCCATCTTAATAATTCTACATGAAAAACATTTTACTTCTTTAATGAACGGCCGTTTCGTTTGAGTTATTTTAAAAACTGCCCAGTACTTTTGGAAGAAAGCAAGCAGAAGATCACGGTTTATAATGCATTCGCGAGTACACTGGTAACGCCACCGTAGGCAGAAATCTAGCGCCAGTCTTAAAAATTCTTTGACGCACTGTGTATGTTCATTATTTCATCATCGGTTAAATAAGCAGTCAATGGCGGTTCCCTTAAGACGCATGATTGCCAGTCAATTAGGTCAAAATAATCCTCCCCCTGGAAGTTCAATTGAGGAATTTCAAATACACGGATTGCATCGCAGTTTTGTGCCTTTGCTCTAAGGCTCCTGTGGAAGCTAAGTTCTCTGATGTTTCCTCTCGTCCGTGATCGTAGCCAAAAGTAATGATTCTGGATGACCAAAATAACCATTCCGTTGGATTACGTGGTCCAGAAAGCTTTTCAAATCCGTGGTCCAGAAAGAACACTCTTCACATCCACAGGTGTTTCTATAACACAAAAAATGCAAAAACGAAATTGGCTAAGTCTTAACGAAACGGGCTGAAATTTTTATCAACTCCATGAATTGGTAATAAGAGGAGTCCCTCAAAATTTCACCGGAATACGAGCAAAACTTTTTAAAATAGGCATGGAATTTTTAATTCATCGGTAAACAGAAATATAAACGCAGAAACAGTTAATAAAATTTTGACGGCTAATTTAAAAAGTTATTTTGCCGATTCAGGCGAAATTTGGAGGTCATGTTCCTATTAACGATTTATGGTGTTCATTAAAATTTCAGCCAGTTTCATAAAATATTCGCAAAGATACGTTTTTAACTTTTTTATCCCAGAGATCCGCCCCTCAAAGACGTCTGAAACTTAAAGCACGTGATGCATTTGATCGTCGACAATTTATTGTTAACGAATTTTGTTCAGTCAGTGTTCCAATGTTGTGTCTCCTGGACGCGTGTTAAATAATTCGTAACGCTTTTAGTCCGTTTGATTCTACAGATTCCATACATTCTGCACATTTCGTGGCTTTAATTTTCGACAAATATTTGTGACAGCAATGCCCAAAAGGAAGAGACCAATTTTTACTCAAACACGAATCAACACAAAACGCCAAAAGATATCACGAACCAAGCAATCGGAAGAGGAAAGATGACAAGCACGTGAAGCGGACAAAACTCAACAAGGTGTTCGACAAAGCAACGAAACTGCTGACGAAACACAGGCACAACTTGCTGGACAACGATTTCGAACTGCTACAAGACGAAGCAATCAGACTTGTAACGTACCAGGAGATGTGACGTACCTGCCAGAAGGACGCACACGACATAAAGGCAAATAGGAATCAGAATAAAATGTCCGCGTAGCTCAATCGGTAGAGCAACTTATTCCGGAATGAGGGGATTCGGGTTCGAATCCTGGCGTGGACAGAAATGACGGAGAAATTTACTTCGTTATAATGGCGCCCGAACTATCCGGATGACCCGACCGTTCAAAATCTCGCAATGGTGTGATGTTATTTCCACACCGCGAGATAGGAAAAATAAGAGAATCCCTTCTCCAGCACTTCGAAAAAAAAAAAAATAAATAAAAAATAAGGGGAGATGATGTAACGTACCAGGAGATGTGACGTAACTGCCAGAAGGACGCACACGACATAAAGGCAAATAGGAATCAGAATAAAATGTCCGCGTAGCTCAATTGGTAGAGCAACTTATTCCGGAATGAGGGGATCCGGGTTCGAATCCTGCCTGGCGTGGACAGAAACGACGGAGAAATTTACTTCGTTATAATGGCGCCCGAACTATCCGGATGACCCGACCGTTCAAAATCTCGCAATGGTGTGATGTTATTTCCACACCGCGAGATAGGAAAAATAAGAGAATCCCTTCTCCAGCACTTCGAAAAAAAAAAAAAAAATAAGGGGGAGATGATGTAACGTACCAGGAGATGTGACGTACCTGCCAGAAGGACGCACACGACATAAAGGCAAATAGGAATCAGAATAAAATGTCCGCGTAGCTCAATTGGTAGAGTGACTTATTCCGGAATGAGGGGATCCGGGTTCGAATCCTGGCGTGGACAGAAATGACGGAGAAATTTACTTCGTTATAGAACGACAAAAGCCAGCGTTTCGACGACTGGGCCACTGAGATGGTTGCGCCTGCTTTCAGTGTTCAGAGTTGCTCATGGTGGTCGTTATGACAACTGAACATCAGCTAGTCTACAAATAAACTTCATTTTCAGAACATTTTATATTTGATCCTTGTTTCTCCGCAACTTTGCCAGTTGTTTGCCATAGTATTAGTCGCAACAATTGCTGGAAAATACATACGTATCACTATTGCTTTAAAAAGCAAGAACTCAGCAGATGGTTTGCGCTGCTATTTCAGTGCAAATTTAGAGTGATTGGAAGTTTATTATATATATTTTTTCTTTTTATTGTTTTCTTCATTGATCTTTCTTTATTCATGAATTATTTGCTTATATAGATTTTTATCTATATATTTTTCCACATCTATTTATTTGCCACGGAGTCGCCTCCACTTTAGGACATCAAACGTGAGAGTTTGATGAATAATAAAAGAGGTATGTGAAAAGCGAAATCAATTTAAGCGAAATAATAAAAGAGCTATGTGAAAAGCGAAGTCGGTTTTTAAAATATTGCGCATATTGTAGGAATAAAATAATATGACGCATGGTACAAATTTTAAAGCATAGCGGTGATTAAAGAAATAGAGCACTAAATGAAAACTACGACTGAGCTATCCGGGCTCAGCGACCGATATCTGAGGCTATTATGTGTCATCACCTTTCGTTTCAGTTTCCCAGTAATTCGTCAGAGATTTTTGCTTTGTCATGAAAGCATTTTATCTTTGTAATCAGAACTATTTAAGATATCGAATCAAGTTTTGTTATAAGCGATGAAAGTGAATAATCTTTGGTTGGGAAAATGCAGTGTTTCAAACCGGTCGATATTTTTTTTTTTTTTTTTTTTTTTTTTTTTTTAAGCTGCTGAATGCTTGATATCCATGCTTAAAGTGTGTAGTGGCATAGGAACAGCAGGAGCACATCCTCCAGTATTCATTTGCGTACACGGGTGAAACATTACCCCTCTCCCCACCACACACTTTCCTTCCTTTCTAAATATGTCCGTAATTGACAATCGAACAAATATTTGGAATTTCTTATTTCCTGCCTTCTAAAATTTCTTCAGGTAAAACTAAATAGGATTTTCTGTTTTATTAATGTGGATCCACATAAAAACTTTGCCCTATGTTTCCAATGGTGAAAATTTCTGTAGACATTTTCTTTTCAATTAATACACTCCCAAGGATGAAAATTTGCCCATTGATAAAAATAACATTATCTTTAGCCTAGTATACTTAATATATTCTGAAACTTAACCATAATTGCACTAAGAATCAATAACTTTTCCTTTGTGGTCTTGAGACTTACAAATAGATGGCAGGTCTCAAGAAAAAAATGAATAAAGAAGAAATATTCTGTGCCACAATAAACGAAATTCATGCTATATGCTATCCACAATATTCGATCTCGTTACCGTCCTTCAAAATTCGACAGACGATTGAAATTTAAAAGTTTATCAAACCTCAAGTATTCTCACCATTGGCTCCTATTACCGGCAATTACTCGTCATACGGATACGGAAAAAGAGAGAACGGAGTTTTTCCGTTAATATACACTGACGGAAAAAAAACCCAACACCACGAAAAAATAGTTTTAGAGGAATGAAATGGCGGCAATATATTTGTATAGGTAACATATTTAATCGATTAAGGTTTCAAGATCACAGCTTAATGTAAGCGCGAGGTGAGCCCTTTTTAAATGTGAAATGCTGGTGCATTAATAACCGTTGTAACCGCCAGAATGTTGAATGCAAGCACGAAAACGTTCATGCATTGTGTCATACAGGTGCTGGATGTCAGTTTGTGGGATGGAGTTTCATGCCTGTTGCACTTGGTCGGTCAATACAGGGACGATTAATGCTGGTTGGGGGTGACGCTGGAGTTGTCGTCCAATGATGTCCCATACGTGCTCGATTGGTGAAAGATCTGGTGATCTAGCAGGCCACGGCAACATGTCGACACTCTGTAGAGCATGTTGGGTTACAGCAGCGGTATGCGGGCTAGCGTTATCCTGTTGGAAAACACCCCCTGGAATGCTGTTCATGAATGGCAGCACAACAGGTTGAATCGCCAGACCGACGTACAACTGTGCCGTCAGGGTGCGTGGGATAACCACGAGAGTGCTCCTGCTGTCATAGGAAATTGCTTCCCAGACCATAACTCTAGGTGTAGGTCCAGTGTGTCTCGGCCGCAGACAGGTTGGTTGCAGGCGCTTACCTGGCCTCCTTCTAACCAACACACGGCCATCACTGGCACACAGGCAGGACCAGCTTTCATCAGAAAACACAACAGATCTCCACTCCGTCCTCCAATGAGCTCTAGCTTGACACCACTGACGTCGCAAACGGCAGTGGTTTTGAGTAAGTGAAATGCACGCTACAGCGCGTCTGGCGCGGAGCTGTCCTTCAAGTAACCGATTTGTAACAGTTCGTTGTGTCACTATGGTAGCAACTGCAGCTCGAATTGCTGCCACAGACGCGGTACGATGCGCCACGGCCATACGCCGTACACGGTGGTCTTCCCTCTCAGTAGTGCCACGTGGCCGGCCGGAACCCGGTCTTCGTTAGGCAGTACCTTCCCTTGACCACCGCTGCCAACAATCATGCACATTGGCTACATTCCTGCCAAGTCGTTCTGCAATATTGCGGAACGAAAATCCACCTTCTCGTAGCCCTATTGCACGACCTTGTTCAAACTCCGTGAGCTGTTGATAATGGCTTCTTCGTCTTCTTAAAGGCATTCTTGACTAACATCAACACCCTACGTCGAATCTCAACGATAACTAACGCTCACGAACGTTACAGCGCGTATTTACAGCAAGCCTGCTTTGCATGTTCCGAGGGGCGCTACTAGCGCCACACGTATGCGCCGAGCGCGAAATTTGCATAGACGTCATCTTACAGATGTACTCTCACCGCCTACCAACTGTCGTTTATCTAACACAACCCCTTCTTGGTGTTGGGATTTTTTTCTTCCGTCAGTGTAGAAAAGAAATTGCGGAAAGGTTTCTGAAAATTCAGAATTTTCTGTTAACACATCCCTAAAACGGTAATTTACGGTCAATATAAGAAAGAAACTGCGAAAAGGTTTCTGAGAATCCAGAATTTTCCCGTGGTACGAAAAACCCGTGCAATTCAGGTTTCTTTCTGTCATTTCACGGAGAAGGTTGTATCAGAAATGTGTTTCGTTAATTCACGAAAGAAATGACGGAAAGTGGCTCGTGAATTTTAGAATTTTTTTTTACAGTGTAGCGTAGCACCTGGAGTCACCGTTTCCAAAGAGAGAAATTACACATCCACAGCACCCCTAGACCACTTGTGGAGAGTTTACTATTTTCCTCCTTATGCCATTGGTTATTCTTGTGAGTAATCCTGGTTCCAAAACGCATTTTTATTTGGGTATTTAACGACCACCATGAGCAACTCTGAACACTGAAAGCAGGCGCAACCGTTTCGGTGGCCCAGTCGTCGAAACGCTGGCTGGCTTTTGTCGTTCGTCAAAGACAGTGGCGCACACATAATTTCATCAAGGGTGGGGTCCAACAAGTAACTGGACAAGCAAAATGTGCTATATTTTTTTTATATAGATACATGTAAATCTTATTCTGACTATGGCTAAGTTATATATAAGAGCAGAGTCAAAGACAAAATTTTACCTAAGAATTTAAAACTAAATTTGCTAAAAAACCTGAAGATCATGACGCGCAACGCAGCAGTTATGAATTATCAGAATTCACATACTATTAAGAAGAGACATATGCAAAAAAATCTTTATCTGGTACTAAAACAATTAAGAAATACTCAAAAACCAACAGGTATGAGTAAAAAGGAGTTTTTTATTGTTCTTGTTGTCAACGATGTTTTTTCATTGTTGGTAGGAACATAATATCTACATGATTATACTCTTAAAGCACTGCTGGAATATTTGTAAATATTGCAACTAATTGTTAACTTCATATAATTTTTTCCAAAGCATCTTTTTATTTTTACTATTTTTTTTTTCTAGTTATGTCAGTTGTTGAGTAAGTTGTGGGTACCAAAATCCTGTTTCCTTTTAGGAATCTCATTATAAAAATTTTTTATTCTTTTGTTTTTTATTGTATGGCATTTTGGATTAAGCTTTTTTCACCACAAAGCATAAGACTTTGATTTTAAACATGAATGACAGGTTGCTCGACAACGTGTTTTTTTTTCGCTGAATAATTCTGATGGCTTATTCAGACACTCTCACAACTTGCGGTTTTTGTAATCGTTTTTCTGTTTTTTGTGGCAGATGACGAGCGTGGGTTGGGCCAGGAAAGTTATAGATGCATGCAAAAACTTTAACTGGATGATTCCTCATACAACTCTGAGAAAGTTATGTTAATTATAAAAATATTTTTGTGGGCTTTAAACTTGCATCAATGGCTTTGCAGAAACCCATTTCCAACTAGGTCTTTGTGGAAGTAAGAAAATGTAGAGTTTTGCTGGTCCTTGATAAAGCCAAGGCTTGGCATTCTCGACACTTTCTACGTTCACGTTGCTATTACTTAATCTCCTTTTTACTTATACCTGTTGGTTTTTGAGTATTTCTTACTTGTTTTAGTACCAGATAAAGATTTTTTTGCATTTTTTTTTTTTTTTTGATTGGAGGTTTAACTACCACCGTGAGCAACTCAATGGGCTTTAAGCAGTCGTCCGTCCCTAATTTAGGGTCACTGGTTCCAGGGAAGGGGGAGAGCCAGTGCCGTAAGACAAACACAACATCCATGCCTCACGGGGATTCGAACCCGGACCCCTTACGTACGAATGATCAGAGGCCATCGCTTAGACCACTGCGCCACCGGGGCGGCTTTTTTTTTTTTTTTTTGCATATATCTCTTCTTAATAGTATATGTATATATGTATATGTATATATATATATATATATATATATATATATATATATATATATATATATATATATATACTTAAGAGCAAAACTGAAGACTAAGATAAAACTTTAGAATTTAAAACGAAGGTTGCAAAATAACCTGAAAATCAAAACGCGCAACGCAGCAGTTTTGAAAATTCAGAATTCACATTCTATAAAGAAGATACCTAAGCAAAAAAATACATATGTAATTTTGACTCACACCTAGTACAACATAGAAAAGGTTATGTATCTACCTGTGTGAGTAAAAGGAGAAAAGATAAAAAAAATAAAATAAAACAACTGAATGTAGAAGGTGTCGAGAATACTGAGCCTTGGCTTTATCAAGGACCGGCAAAAACTCTGCATTTTCTCACTTCCACAAAGACCTAGTTGGAAATGGGTTTCTGCAAGGCCATAGATGCAAGTAACATTCCCACCTAAAATAGTTTAACAAATATATATATGTCATGTCCTCCGTAGAGTTGCATGACCTAGCACTAGTTAACAATTTCGCTTGCATCCATTAACCTTCCTGGCCCGACCCATGCTCTTCATCTGTTACTATTAAACAGAGAGAAGAAGATTAAAGAGAACTCAAGCTGTGAGAGTGACATAATAATTAGAAATGATTTTCAGCCATAACAAAATTCCAAGTTCGTTTGAGAGAGAATTTAAACCTGAAAATCAATGCAAAAGAAATCCAAATTTTTAAATTGCAATTAAAAAAGGAAATATTAATTTTTAACGAACAGATTTTTGAAAGAAAACTTGAGTCTAAAACCCCCTACTCTACGACTTATGACAGCACGAAAACGAGAATAAGTTAAAGATAATAATTAACTAAAGAAAACTTTGTGAAAGTTATATACCTTAAACAGTTAGTTGCAATATGTACAAAGTATTTCAGCAGTGCTTTAAGTGCATAATTAATTAGTTATTAAGAACTCTACTTTGAAAAAACAGCGCATAGACAGCGCATAAAAAAGGAACAAGCTTAGCCAGCTTCTGTTCCTAGGTACCCCAAAAGACGCTCAAAGTTACAGAAAAAAGAAAGAGTTAAAACCCGCAAAAATGTTAACAGACAAACCAATGCCTAAAAGCTGAAAAGCTAAAAAACGACAGAGAAAAAGTACATGAAGTACAAACATTGAACTTATAAAACCTAGAACCCAAAAACAGGGAAGAGAGCTTACCTCTTGTGTGACAAAAACTTTTCTCCTCACAAGAGAAGAACATGGCTGACCTCTTCCGCCACTCCCTAGACGCTGGGGGGCAGTGAGGGTGGGGCTGATGGCCTCCTCATGCAGCAAGAAACCAACGCGCGGAGATTTTAACCAGAGAAAAAAAATATATAAACTTAAGACTGTGGATCTGTATGATCAGAAAGAGCAGAATTAACTCTCCAGAATACATGAGAAATATTATAAAATACACGAGCAGTGTATTTAATAATCTTTGCATGTATTAAATCACCTTAGTGAGCTTCTATAGATTAATCAGAATCTTATTAATTTTAAAGTTGGTTTTACTATTTTTAGTATAGCTATTCTAGTGATGAATAACTAGTTTTCTTTTTTATTTGTTTTTATTTTTTTATAAACAGATTTTTAAGCTTTTTTTGTGATTTTGTTTATATTATTTATTTTTTTGTTTTAATAGGACCGTCATATCCATAGCACTAAGGTTCCTTTAGGTAGTTGATAGGCATCCTCTAGCCAACTTCCTTACGGCTTTGATTGGTCAGAATCATATTATTAACTGTGTAGAAAATTAAAGCAGATCTGCCAACCTTACTCTATTATTCAGAATATTTTTTCTTAAAGTTCTTTTGATGAAAGAAGAAGGAATTTCGTTCTCTAGAAAACTTTCTAATAGTATATTAATGTGGTAATTGAAGTCCAAATTGTTGCTGCAAATTCTTGAAATTCTTAGGACCTGAGAAATTAGTACATTCTCAATTACTTTGGTTGAAATGTTATTATTCCAGTGTAGATATTTAATTACTTTGAAAGGAAAATTAACTCTTTTATCAAAGAGGCTAATAGATGGGTTACCTCTGTTGAGCTTAATGCTTAAGTCTAGGAACTCAAGTTCCTGATTACTGTGGTTGGTTTTACATAAGTTAAGAGAGCTAGGATAGATATTATCAAAATCACTCTCTATAACTTCTGAATTATTGATACACAGCAGATCATCAATATATCTAAAAGTGTAAAGGTAGTTATCTGAGCAGGTGGGGTGATTTTTAATGAATTTATATTCCTTAAAGAACAGGAATAGATTAGCGATATTCGTGGACGTTGATGTTCCCATGGGAATACCGTTCACTTGCTTATAGAGAGTATTATTATATAAGATATGGTTATTTTTTATGCAGCAATTGAGATAAGAGTTCCAAGTTCCTACATCAACAAATTGGTTAAGTTTAAATTCTGCATACAGCTCTTTAAAGGTAGTGATTATATCTGATAGAGGCAGATTAGTATATAGGTTTTCAAAATCATAACTATTAATATCTAGGGGACATACTTTGAGTATAGTAGAAATTACTTCTGCATTATTATTAATTATCCAAAAATCTCTGTGCATCAAGTTAGAACAGTTTCTAATGTGTTTCAAAACCTTCTTTAAGACATCTTCAAAAGCAAGATCTATTTTCTTTTTATGACTCCTTACTCCACTAGCTATGAACCTGATCTTCACAGGATCCTTATGAAACTTAACCGTTGCAAAAAGAAATGGAAATTCAGGCTCATATCTTCTAGTTTGTGGAATTTTAAGTTTCTTGAAGAATGCCTTAAACCGATTTTCTAACTGCTTGGTAGAATAACTTACGGGCTCGTATGTTACTCTATTATTGAGTTCCATAGTTAACAATTCAAAATAGAACTTCTTACAGATAATTGCAAAATTATTGCTAGCTTTATCCGTAGTGGTAAAAATAAATTGGTCTTGTAGTTTGGAGAGTGACCTTTTAGCTTCTCCAGAGAAAAAGAGATTTCTGTCGAAACAAAAGTCCAGACCTGCCAACTCACCGGTGAAGCTATTGATTATATTATATTTCCATTCTGCGAAGGCCTCAATAGGCTGATTGTACGTTAAACTGGTTTTTATGATGTACCTATTAACATCTTGAGTGAAGCTCTCAAGAATCCTTTCTTTGGAAATTGTGAAGGAAGGTCTGAATCTAGAGCCATACTCTAATAAATTCCTAAGCTTTTCATTTTCAACAAAACTCAAGTTTCCGGTGATAATATGGTTGTAATTCTTATCATAGTGAACTGTTTCTTTATGTTCATCACAAGAACATGTAGTAATTACAGGAATGTAGCTCGAAGAGTTAAGTTTGTAGTTTTTAACTATTGACCCTAAGGTCTTAACATATTTACAATAGACTGGTGCCTGTGGATGGGAAAAAAATTGCATTATTGTAGAACAGCTTCCTAACATTGAGATTATCGTAGGCTTTATTTAGGAACCTGATGGTAACAAAATTACTGGAAAATTCTTTAAGAGAAATTTTATCTTTAAGAATGTGTTTAAGAATGTCCAGAACCAAAGCAAAAACATGCTTATCAACATGGTCAGCAGTTTCATTCCAGAATTTGAAAAAACTTTTAAGGACAGAGTGCTTGAAGGACTTGAGAATTTTGTAAGTATTTTTAACAAAATTAGTGCCAGTTTTAAAGCTTTCCAGAGTTTTTAGCAGGTTAGCAAAATCAACTTTGCTTGATGTGCGAAATAACCTCTGTCCTCTATTACCTCTAGAGCAGCTCTTATTATTAACAAGAAAGAAGAGTTCACGAATTGAAAATTTATGCTGATTATGCTTATTGTCAGATAGAGTGGAATTAAGGCCATAGGGATAAAGAGACTGATGCTGCAAAATTTCAAGGGATTCAGTTTCTAGCCGAGCATAGAGGTCAGGGATAATATGTAGTACCTCTATTTTCACTTTGTCAAAACCATGAGTATGGAAATGCTCTAATTCAAAGGTAGAGTACTGCTTGGCGTTTGTGGAGGGGTTCACTCCTGAATTAGAGAACTTGTTTACTAGAGATCTGTGACCATTAATCCTAAGATGAAGAGGATTTTTACTTTGGCCAATATAGCTAAGGTTGCAGACAGTACAGGTGAGCTTATAGATGGTATTGTAGGCTTTGCAAAACTTGTTGGAGCAATTATCCTCAACAGAAGAATACAGGTTAGGATCTGCAGATTTACATGTCAAACAACGTTTGTCATTTCATAACTTTAGATTACCTTTGCCAGCGAGTTCATACACTATGGGAAAGGGTGCTAGCCTAACCGAGCGGGAGGACTTAAAATATCTGAGCTGACCTCCAATCCTTTCATCGTCCTTAGAACTCCACTAGGGCCAAAACATACAAATTCTGAGCAAACCAACTAGGAAAAACTTTTTAGAAATAAGCAGTCCAAGAAAAGACCAAACTCGAGTATAAACTACACTCCAAAAAGCTGCATCCAAAACATACTAAAAATAAAAATTAGAAAATGAAAAAAACCTCAAATAAAAAAATAGTAATAAAAAAAAAGTAATAATAAAACAAAAAAAAATAATAACAATAAAACATTTCAACTAGAATTTGCGCATGAGCTGCTAAATAATAAATTGAAATTAGTTACTTAAGAGCAAAACTGAAGACTAAGGAAAAACTTTAGAATTTAAAACGAAGGTTGCAAAATAACCTGAAAATCAAAACGCGCAACGCAGCAGTTTTGAAAATTCAGAATTCACATTCTATAAAGAAGATACCTAAGCAAAAAAATACATATGTAATTTTGACTCACACCTAGTACAACATAGAAAAGGTTATGTATCTACCTGTGTGAGTAAAAGGAGAAAAGATAAAAAAATAAAATAAAACAACTGAATGTAGAAGGTGTCGAGAATACTGAGCCTTGGCTTTATCAAGGACCGGCAAAAACTCTGCATTTTCTCACTTCCACAAAGACCTAGTTGGAAATGGGTTTCTGCAAGGCCATAGATGCAAGTAACATTCCCACCTAAAATAGTTTAACAAATATATATATGTCATGTCCTCCGTAGAGTTGCATGACCTAGCACTAGTTAACAATTTCGCTTGCATCCATTAACCTTCCTGGCCCGACCCATGCTCTTCATCTGTTACTATTAAACAGAGAGAAGAAGATTAAAGAGAACTCAAGCTGTGAGAGTGACATAATAATTAGAAATGATTTTCAGCCATAACAAAATTCCAAGTTCGTTTGAGAGAGAATTTAAACCTGAAAATCAATGCAAAAGAAATCCAAATTTTTAAATTGCAATTAAAAAAGGAAATATTAATTTTTAACGAACAGATTTTTGAAAGAAAACTTGAGTCTAAAACCCCCTACTCTACGACTTATGATAGCACGAAAACGAGAATAAGTTAAAGATAATAATTAACTAAAGAAAACTTTGTGAAAGTTATATACCTTAAACAGTTAGTTGCAATATGTACAAAGTATTTCAGCAGTGCTTTAAGTGCATAATTAATTAGTTATTAAGAACTTAACTACTTTGAAAAAACAGCGCATAGACAGCGCATAGAAAAGGAACAAGCTTAGCCAGCTTCTGTTCCTAGGTACCCCAAAAGACGCTCAAAGTTACAGAGAAAAGAAAGAGTTAAAACCCGCAAAAATGTTAACAGACAAACCAATGCCTAAAAGCTGAAAAGCTAAAAAACGACAGAGAAAAAGTACATGAAGTACAAACATTGAACTTATAAAACCTAGAACCCAAAAACAGGGAAGAGAGCTTACCTCTTGTGTGACAAACACTTTTCTCCTCACAAGAGAAGAACATGGCTGACCTCTTCCGCCACTCCCTAGACGCTGGGGGGCAGTGAGGGTGGGGCTGATGGCTTCCTCATGCAGCAAGAAACCAACGCGCGGAGATTTTAACCAGAGAAAAAAAAATATATAAACTTAAGACTGTGGATCTGTATGATCAGAAAGAGCAGAATTAACTCTCCAGAATACATGAGAAATATTATAAAATACACGAGCAGTGTATTTAATAATCTTTGCATGTATTAAATCACCTTAGTGAGCTTCTATAGATTAATCAGAATCTTATTAATTTTAAAGTTGGTTTTACTATTTTTAGTATAGCTATTCTAGTGATGAATAACTAGTTTTCTTTTTTTATTTGTTTTTATTTTTTTATAAACAGATTTTTAAGCTTTTTTTGTGATTTTGTTTATATTATTTAATTTTTTGTTTTAATAGGACCGTCATATCCATAGCACTAAGGTTCCTTTAGGTAGTTAATAGGCATCCTCTAGCCAACTTCCTTACGGCTTTGATTGGTCAGAATCATATTATTAACTGTGTAGAAAATTAAAGCAGATCTGCCAACCTTACTCTATTATTCAGAATAATTTTTCTTAAAGTTCTTTTGATGAAAGAAGAAGGAATTTCGTTCTCTAGAAAACTTTCTAATAGTATATTAATGTGGTAATTGAAGTCCAAATTGTTGCTGCAAATTCTTGAAATTCTTAGGACCTGAGAAATTAGTACATTCTCAATTACTTTGGTTGAAATGTTATTATTCCAGTGTAGATATTTAATTACTTTGAAAGGAAAATTAACTCTTTTATCAAAGAGGCTAATAGATGGGTTACCTCTGTTGAGCTTAATGCTTAAGTCTAGGAACTCAAGTTCCTGATTACTGTGGTTGGTTTTACATAAGTTAAGAGAGCTAGGATAGATATTATCAAAATCACTCTCTATAACTTCTGAATTATTGATACACAGCAGATCATCAATATATCTAAAAGTGTAAAGGTAGTTATCTGAGCAGGTGGGGTGATTTTTAATGAATTTATATTCCTTAAAGAACAGGAATAGATTAGCGATATTCGTGGACGTTGATGTTCCCATGGGAATACCGTTCACTTGCTTATAGAGAGTATTATTATATAAGATATGGTTATTTTTTATGCAGCAATTGAGATAAGAGTTTTTGTCACACAAGAGGTAAGCTCTCTTCCCTGTTTTTGGGTTCTAGGTTTTATAAGTTCAATGTTTGTACTTCATGTACTTTTTCTCTGTCGTTTTTTAGCTTTTCAGCTTTTAGGCATTGGTTTGTCTGTTAACATTTTTGCGGGTTTTAACTCTTTCTTTTCTCTGTAACTTTGAGCGTCTTTTGGGGTACCTAGGAACAGAAGCTGGCTAAGCTTGTTCTTTTTCTATGCGCTGTCTATGCGCTGTTTTTTCAAAGTAGTTAAGTTCTTAATAACTAATTAATTATGCACTTAAAGCACTGCTGAAATACTTTGTACATATTGCAACTAACTGTTTAAGGTATATAACTTTCACAAAGTTTTCTTTAGTTAATTATTATCTTTAACTTATTCTCGTTTTCGTGCTGTCATAAGTCGTAGAGTAGGGGGTTTTAGACTCAAGTTTTCTTTCAAAAATCTGTTCGTTAAAAATTAATATTTCCTTTTTTTAATTGCAATTTAAAAATTTGGATTTCTTTTGCATTGATTTTCAGGTTTAAATTCTCTCTCAAACGAACTTGGAATTTTGTTATGGCTGAAAATCATTTCTAATTATTATGTCACTCTCACAGCTTGAGTTCTCTTTAATCTTCTTCTCTCTGTTTAATAGTAACAGATGAAGAGCATGGGTCGGGCCAGGAAGGTTAATGGATGCAAGCGAAATTGTTAACTAGTGCTAGGTCATGCAACTCTACGGAGGACATGACATATATATATTTGTTAAACTATTTTAGGTGGGAATGTTACTTGCATCTATGGCCTTGCAGAAACCCATTTCCAACTAGGTCTTTGTGGAAGTGAGAAAATGCAGAGTTTTTGCCGGTCCTTGATAAAGCCAAGGCTCAGTATTCTCGACACCTTCTACATTCAGTTGTTTTATTTTATTTTTTTATCTTTTCTCCTTTTACTCACACAGGTAGATACATAACCTTTTCTATGTTGTACTAGGTGTGAGTCAAAATTACATATGTATTTTTTTGCTTAGGTATCTTCTTTATAGAATATATATATATATATAGGCCGCCCCGGTGGCGCAGTGGTCTAAGCGGTGGCCTCTGATCATTCGTCCGAACGGGGTCCGGGTTCGAATCCCGGTGAGGCATGGATGTTATGTTTGTCTTACGGCACTGGCTCTCTCCTTTCCCTGGAACCAGTGACCCTAAATTAGGGACGGGCGACTGCTTATAGCACATTGAGTTGCTCACGGTGGTCGGTAAACCTCCAACCAAAAAAAAAAAAAAAAAAATATATATATATATATATATATATATATGAATGTACATTGTATTATCAAAAGTATTCGGACACCACAATGATTTGGGACAAATGGCATTATTATCGCAATTAGTAGTTAGTCGGTCCACCTTTGCTTGTGCAACATCGGCAACACGTCGAAGCATACTATCAACGAATTTCCGGTGGGTCTCAACAGGACTAGCTCGCCATTCTTCCTTAAATCTGCTGCCAGAGTGGAGAGCGAAGACGGTCGTTGTGGTCGATTTCATATCCGTCGCTCCAGTTCATCCCAAAGGTGTTCTATGGGATTAAGATCAAAACTGTAAGCAGGCCAGTCTAACAATATCACTTGATTTTGAAGAAACTAGTTCTGCACACCCCGTGCAGTGTGGTAGGGAGCCGGATCGTGTTGGAAGAGACAAAGGTCATTTCCATAATACTGCCATATTGTTGGTTGCACAGAATTATCCTGAACTTCGAGTTACACGTCAGAGTTCATGGTTTGTGGTATAATAACCAACGGCCCAAGTCCCATCCACGAAAAACAACTCCACACCTTGATGGAACCTCCGCCGAACTTAACAGTTGGAAGAATCTAAACGCCTCGACCAGATTGGGAGAATTAAAAACTTTATTCATCACTCTGAAGAACAGCTTTCCAGTCGCCAATAGTCCAGGTACGACACACCAATCCAAATGGCACTTAGCATTCATATTAGTGATGTGCGGCTTGTGTGCCGCTACTGCAGAATAATAACCCACACTGTGCAACTCTCTGCGGATAGTTATGGTACTAACCGAGCAGTTACAAGCATTTCCTACTTCAGCAGCGATGGAAACGGCAGAGGAAGAACGGGATTTCTTAACATGTCTTACCATGGCTCTTCTGACACGTTCCATCAGTTTGCACGGCTTTCCTGAACGTTTTGTTACTCTCGTTGCACCGCCCTGCTTCCATCTCTTCACGACATCACTTACAATTGATTTAGGCATGTTTAGTTTAGCTGCAATGCTCCGTATGGAAATATTACCCGAATGGCATCCTATGACCAGCCCACGCTGGAAATCGGAAAGTTCACGTCCAAGCGGCATATCTATTCAAAGTTATTAATAACACGACAAATCATCTCAGCTTTATACGTAGTGTATGTACCTCTCCACTCACACAGCACGCACCTTCTTGCACAACCGTTCTTTGCACTTAGGCAAATATTTGGTAGCGTCAGAATACTATTGATAATACAGTGTATGTATGTGCAGTAACCATTGAGCATAAGCCGTTTATAAATATAACGATCATTACAAAAACTAAAATTAAGACGGACAGAAAAACAATTGATCATAACGAAAATACTAAATTTATAAAGCCATGCGCAGAATCTTTTTTCTTTTTAATTTAGCCATAGTCGGAATGTATTTTAAAACAAAATAATTTGTTTTAAGGACTCGGGCCTTCTTGTGAGGGGTCCGGACCCGGCGGACCCTCCCCGTGTGTGCGCCACTGGTCCAAGATGGGCTCGGTTTTGAGTCTCTGGTTAGATCAGATCATATGTAGAGGATTTTAGGAAGAGAGTGTCTGACCCCAGGTCTTAAACAACCCTTAGAAATAGGAAGCTAGGAGATTTGGGATAGAGTGCCCGATAGGAAAGTGACACGGAAGCGAGGTAGAAAGGGGGACGAAGACGCCCTTATTTGTTACCAGAGGGCCATACCCGGGCCCGACAGTTTAACGTGGCCTTCCGACGCACGGCGGATACTTAGTAGTTCGAGCCTGCCTGGGATCGGACCTGAGGTCTTCTCCGTGGCTGTCACGAACGTTGACCACTAGGCTACCCGCGGCCAGATTCCCTGGTTAGGAATGGGTTGTGAGCTTGTCTTACGACTCCGGCTCTCTCTCTCTCTCTCTCCCTCCCTCTCTACCCTTAACCAGTGACCCCGAATTAGGGATGAATAATTGTTTTTGGCCCATAGTGTTGCCCACAGTGGTCATTAAACCCAAAACAATAAGTCACCTCGGTGGCGCAGTGGTCTAAGCGATGGCCTCTGATCATTCGTCCGAAAGGGGTCCGGGTTCGAATCCCGGTGAGGCATGGATGTTGTGTTTGTCTTACGGCACTGGCTCTCCCCCTTCCCTGGAACCAGTGACCCTAAATTAGG
Organism: Macrothele yani; assembly: GCA_039090855.1. Lineage (NCBI taxonomy): Eukaryota > Metazoa > Arthropoda > Arachnida > Araneae > Macrothelidae > Macrothele > Macrothele yani. Next base: position 49,305,283 of record CM077009.1, read on the forward strand.
GACGGGCGACTGCTTATATAGCCCATTTGAGTTGCTCACGGTAGTCGTTAAACCTCCAATCAAAAAAAAAAAAAAAAAACCTTCAATCAAAAAAATAAAAAATAATAATAAATCATCATCAACAGCAACCACGGGTACAAATCCAGTAGGTGCCTTATGCCATGGGGGATCAGATTATATTCGTCTTACATTGTTTTACTCCCAGTGCATTGCCACTCATCTGGTAAACCTAGGCAGCCTTAGGAAGGAGTAAAGCTCATCCTGGGCCGACTTCAGAAGGAACCATTTACGCATTCGCTTCCCCAAAAACAGGGAGTCTTCGGAAAACCATGGAAAAACCGCAGTGTAGATGGCCGGCATGACTGGGATTCGAACACCCGTCAGAAACGTTTGCCTCCCACACTAATCACAGCGTCTTAACCAACTGCGCTATGTCGGCGGTGAAATAATAAATAAATAATAATAATAATAATTATAATAAAGCAGTCGTCAATCTAAAAACGTAGCTAACTATTTCTGCGGCTGGGGCAAATCGCAAAATATACCCCCTCCCCCTATCTTTCTGTCAATCTCATATACCGTATGTACAAACACTCACCCTCACATACGCACACATAAATGTACGCTTAATAAAACAAAACTAAGGTCACACCCAGGGGCGGATTCGCCCCGAAACATCGGGATGCTTCCCAGTGGACCACTCGAGAAGTGGCACACTATTTCAGATATTTTCTTCGGATTGTTTGTTTTGAAAAGAACGAATAATTACTTTGGTACTTGTGAATAAGAATCGTTAATTTCATTTGAGCTTTATATCATTATTTGCCTAAAACGTTGTTGTCTGAAAAACAAAACAAAAAATGGCGTTTCCCATTACCTATATACACTGAGTGGCCACTTTATTTTGACCACCCCCTCAGTACTTCGTTGGGCCCCCTTTCGCCTTTAATACTACGTCGATTCTTCGTGGCATGGACTCCACGAGATGTTGATAGGTGGTTTGTTGAATTTGAGGCCATGCTTGATGAATAGCACTTTCCAGGAATGTGAGATTGCAGGGTTGCGGATCCAGATGTCTGATGGCTCGTTCAACTTCATCCCACGAATTCGCAATGGGGTTGAGATCTGGATATTGTCGGAGCCACCTAAGCAAAGTAAACTCACCGGTATGTTCCTGAAACCAATCCTTTACAATACGAGTACTATGGCAGGACGCATTATCTTGTTGAAAGTAACCATCGCCATTGGGATAAACCATCCACATGACAGGATGCACTTGGTCCACAACGATGTTTAGATATAATGTACCAGTCAGACGTTGATCAACACGAATTAAAGGGCCCAAAGCATGCCAGGAAAACATTCCCCAAACCATAACGTTGCCTGCACCAGCTTGAAGGGTTGTAGCAATGCATTTGGGTCCATGCTTTCGTGCTGTTTCCACCAAATTCTCACTCTGCCATCGGCATGGTGCAACTGAAACCGTGATTCATCGGACCACATAATTTGTTTCCAATTATCGACTGTCCAATCCTTGTGCTCCTGTGCGAACTGGAGACGTTTTCTCTTGTTAACTGCAGACAGCAAAGGTGTACGAACAGGCCTTCGGCTGCCATATCCCATCCGATGCAGTGCACGGCGAACAGTGCGGGAAGAGATCATTTGAGGGGATCCTTGATTAAGATGGTCTGTAATTTGCTGCTCTGTTGCCCTTCTGTTGTCTGTTAACAGTCTGGACACTTTCCGTTCCGGCCGAGCAGTCACTAGTCGATGACGACCACACGTTGCACGTAGATACCCAGTTTTTTTGGCTGACAGTCCAGTCTTTAAACATTTTAACAACAGCTGCTCTGGAACATTTCGCGAATGCGGCGGTTTCGGTGATACTCGCTCCATGGCTCCGAGCTCCTACAATAATCCCACGTTAAAAGTCCGTCAAATTACATTTTTTTACCCATTTCGTCACCCAAAAATCAATTCTACTACTGTCGCAAGCACTAAGCTTTTCCTATTTATACTAGCCTCACCCTCTGGCTGCAACAGAGTGCAGCCATAGCTCATTTGCTTAAAAATTTCAGGTGGTCATAATAAAGTGGTCACTCAGTGAGTACAATCGTAGCCAAAAGTCCTGCAGCAGTAGACTAAAAGTCAAATTTTTGATGTTTGAAGTCAACTTACACAGCGTAATGGTAAAGTCAGGAATACATATTACACATGTATACATCATTTTAAACGAAATTTTACGCTAAATTCAAATATTTCTACAGAATGTTATTACCGGTAATAGAAGTGAAGTTACAAGCAAAAGTACAGCGTCTAGTCATAAAAGGCAACAAATAGTGAAATTTGTGAAATTAGTGTACAATGCGTTTAACGTAAAAATACTGTACAGTACATTATTGAAACTTGCAGGACACTTGAAATAACTGACCAACCAGCACGATACGCTTTAATATTTAATTGGATAACCAGAGTAACAAAGTGCACCTTCTTGACATGGAACTAATGAGCTACTCTAGTAGTCCATTGGTGATAACACGGTGCCATACGTCCCTTACAGACTCAGTTAGTAGTGAGATGGTACATACCTAATTAAAGTCGCTAATTGAGTCTGTAAGGGCCGTATGGCAACGTTTTAGTCTACCCCGAACAAATGTGTGTGTGTGTGTGTGTGTGTTTGTATGAGAGAATGGAGCGACATGGATTTTTTTTCTATCCCTAATCTGCTTAGAGATTGACTTTTGTGGCTCACCAAATTTGGCCCGTTCAGAGAAAGGGAGCTTCTGAATGCACTTAATCTTCCTTTTCCTTTTTTTAAAGCTTATATTTTTCGATAATTGTCAAAGTTTAGTTAATATAGGCTAACATTCAACTAAATATTTTCAATAATATCTCATTTCAATATTTAATTTTCACATTTTATTAAAATACAATAGAAAGACAAAAAAATACCAAATGGCATATCACGGGCCGGGCCGGGCCGGGCCGGGCAGGGCCTAAATAACAGCTGCAATTCACGGGCCCGGGCCGTGTTGGACCTTAAACGCACGGGCTTTGGCTGGGCCGGGCTCCCCAAATCAGGCCCGTGCAGATCTCTAACTCACACCTCCTAGCTACTCATTACCAAACGGCAGTTCTAGACCGGGGTCATACACTTCGTTACTAAAACTACTTAGATCAATTCTAATTTAATGATTTAGCTTTAGAAGTGATATCTGAAGAACTGGAATACAGACCCTTTCCGCCCATCTCAGCTTACCACAAGCTTCATTTGCATTCCCCCTGCCCCCATCTCATGCCAGCTTATCACGAGCCAGCACAGCCCTGAACATATCAAAAATAGCGCTTACGTAAATTTCAACCATGTTGATTAATATTACCTGCATTACTTCACTTCACTGCGTGACCAAGTATAAAGAAGAAAGTTCAGAACGCCGACGCCGTCGCGCAGTGGTCTAAGCGCAAGCTCGCGGCCGTTCGTCCGAGAAAAGTCCGAGTTCGGATCCCGGCGACGCATGCATATCGGTATTTTGTTTGTCTTAAGGCACTGGCTCTTTTCCGTCTGTGGAGTCAGTGGCCCTAAATTAGGGAAGGCGACGGTTTATAACCCATTAAGTTGCTCACAGCGCTCGTTAAACCCCCAGTCAAAAAAAATTTCAGAACAACGGAATCTTTAACGCTGCTTCTGTACTTAGGCACTCACCGCCTACAAGAAAATATTGGAACTGAATTCGAATTGTGGAAGTTACCCCTTCGCTTCTCAGCCATTTACCTATGGATGTTTTTTTCCTCCAAGGTATCGTAAACGGTTCCTTAATTCACGAGATATCATAAAAATATTCAATTTCCCGTCAGTAACTCTGCTGTACTTGGGGATCTTTTGATTCAACTATATTACGTTTTGTTTACTAGGAAAATTTCCAAGATTGACACTAATGATATCGAGATATCAGAAGTCTTTATTTGAACTTAAGGCTGAATTTTAAGTAGAGATGAGTCGTTCGCGAACGATTCGTTTTAAATCAACAAAGCCGTGGTCTGAGCGACGGTCTAAGTGGAGCAGTGGTCTAAGAGATGGCTTCTGATCATTCGTTTGACGCGAATCAGTAAGAGTCGGACGCAGTATGGGTAAGACGAAGGATCTAAGCGCATTTGATCGTGGGCAAATTGTCGCGGCCCGACGAATGGGTCACTCTATCTCGGAAGTCGTGCATGCACTGGGATTTTCATGAGCCACTGTGTCACGGGTGCACCGTTAGTACATCGAATCCGGTAAAACCATTCCTGCAAGGGCCAACTGCCGTGGACAACAGCGTGTGGATGAGCGGGGTCATCGTCGGCTAGCTCGCATTGTAACAGCGGATAGATGGACCACAGTGCAAAAAATCACTCGGAAATTTAACGCTGGTGCACAAAAACGTGTAAGCAGCTACACCATCCAGAACCATCTCCTCGCTATGGGGTACAGAAGCCATCATCCCACGAGGGTACCGCTGCTGACCGCACATCACAGGGTGCAAAGATTAGCATGGGCACTGTAACATCGCCATTGTACCCTAGACATGTGAAAAAATGTTGCCTGGACTGATGAGTCGAGATTCACGTTGGTACATGCGGATGGCAGGATACGAGTACGGCGCAAACCACATGAAGCGATGGGTCCTTCTTGCCTGCAGAGTACTCTTCAAGCTGGTGGGGGTGGCATTCTCGTCTGGGGACTGCTTACGTGGAATGAAATGGGACCCCTGCTACGTGTGACATTGTCCCTCATAAGTCAACGTTACTGGGTTATCCTGGACGACCATTTTCTCCCGTTTGTGCGTCTTCAACATTCCACTGGGGACCTCGTCCTGCAACAAGACATTGCACCGTGCCATCGCTCCCGAATTGTATCCGAATGGTTGGATGAACATTCCACCGACGTGACCTCGCTTCCTTGGCCAGCTAGGTCACCTGACCTCAATCCCATTGAGCACATCTGGGATGCCATCGAGAGAGATGTTCGAGACTCTGACCCCCTCCATAAGATCTTTGTGAACTGTGGGAGCTTGTTCAGGGGTCGTGGATCCGTATGGCTTCCCAACGCTTCTGGTGTCTTGTCGAGTCCATGCCGAGATGAAACGCCGCCGTCATCTGGTCGAAAGGCTGTGCTACACGTTACTAGACAGGTATCTCTAATTCAATTTCTCTTTAGTGTATATACAACGTATGAGAATTATTATATATCATCACCATGTTATCCCTATGCGAGAGAACATTTAATATCCAGTTACTTTTTAAATACCACTTGAATGAAACATGGTACATGACAGAAATTGCAGAACTCCATAAAGTTTAGGAAATGCATTCACATTTTGTTGCTTAGCAAATTACAAGAAAATGGGTGCTGAAAGATATAATGTTTCTTCCCCATTCTACAAATTATTCAACGAAAATTAAATTAAAACAGAAGAAAGAAAGAAATCAACCAGTGTCGTTTCCAGACAATATGACGCACGGGACAGAAACGGCCGATATGGAGCCCCGCCATTTTTATTTGTTTAAACAGCGACGATTGAAAGAATTTATGTATAAGTAGCCCAGGTGGGCAAACCCCAGTGATAAGCATACGTGCATTTTGTGAGAGCTGGCGCGTTATTTATGTCCAAGAAAATAATGAATCGAACATTATGAATGTTATATTAGGAAAACATATATTAATAGACTAATGCGAAGAATATTATGTTTATTCAATTTCATGCTAATGTGTTTTCGGACGGACTTAGGATGAAATATCCATATACATATGTGTAATTATTAAATGAACTCAAAATGGTTCAAATGTATAACAGAGCAATAGATTGTTCCAGAACATTTTTACAAGGTATTGGTGTATGACAAAGAAATTCAGAGATCCTCACGCTCTGGGAAGCGCGATGCCATTCCCAAGCAGATAGGCATCAGCAATTAAGCAAACGACATCCGCTAGTATTGTCAACAGAGAGCAGACGCCTGAATATCTGGGAACCTATACTTTATTCATTCTATCCGTGTAGCAATGTGCATTATATTCGATGTTTGTTGTACTTTGCGGAATGAAAGCGAGGAATTCGTAAACAGGAAGGACGAGGTCGGTTAACTGAGAAAGAGACGCGTTGGCCATCGTGACGTCGACGCCAGCAGAGAGAACAAGAAGGGAGTGGGACGCCTCAGGGCAGGAGCGCGCACGGGATGGATGCGCAGCGCCGACGAAGTCGGGAGAGGAGGCGCATGAGAGGACTGAGTGCGTTATAGTCTGTTTTCGGGAATTGCAGGAGCAAGTTCTCCTGGAGACAGGGCTCAAAGTGTTTTCGGGTAGTACGGACACCCAGCGTTATGGGTCCGGGAGTTCAGTCAATGTACTGAACGGTGTTGAAGTATCTTTGCGAAGATAGGTTTTCAAGCAATGAAACAAGTCCCAGACTTAGAGAATCTCACGTGCTTTATTTAATTATCCAGGAAGGGATAATTCCACCGAAACAGCGAAGACTAAGTGCAGAGCGGAGTTAGATAGGATTCGGAGATAGGAATCTTTATCGGGAGATACAGGTCGCTTCTCGGACGAGAATGACTCTCTCCCAAGCGTAGGAACGTATTATCGTGATAGAGACGTCAAGTTTACTTTGACTATTTGCATTAGTTGAGGGACGTCTGATCGACTTCCAGAAAGCGGTATTTCTACGGACAGACTGACTTTCCGACTTCAGTTTTTATCCATGATAAATTTGTTACGTTTGAAACAAATCCTCCTGTTGTTATTTTATAGCATGAGTAATTTCTACTTGGAGTTTCAGCAGTCTCACTCCACCTCCCTGATTCGCAGATAATCACTTATAGAAAAGCGGGGTAAGTTTCGTCTGTTCACCCAATCAGAGGTTGGGTAAGTTCTTAGAACGAACCTTTGAAATATCTCCATTGACTGTAAGATGAGCCTATAGCGTAGACGCCACAGAAGTATAATTGTTTTGGGAGAGTCCACATAAGAGATAAGCACGTTCGCTCTCACCCACTTCGTGTGGAAAATACAAATGATTGTTTAAAAGGGAAAAAATGCTATTTGTGCGTAACTCTAATGGCCCTCGAGGCTCAACCCTCACCCATACTCGGGATTGGGAGGGAGGTCGGCTTTCTTTCTTTATTTTATCACAAAAGATCTATCCTAACACCTAACTTCCTCATGCCTCCTCGGGAAATCGAAGCTACGAGCAAGGCTTATAAGAAAAAAAGAATGCAAAAGAACTTCTAACTTTCTGTATTGGTGTTTCTTTTCTTTAAATAAAAGCAAACAATCCTGCTGAATTCGACATTTTGAAAACCCATAAGACACTTGGGGCTTTGGGGGCCTCAGTTCAGGTGGAGGCCCTGGGCACCGGCCCCGTTGGCTCACCCCTTAAGACGGCCATGTCACAAACTTATTCAATTCGCAGTTAGCATCTGCCTGTGGTCGCACTTCGTCCCCTACAAGACCAGAGGTGGGAACCTTTTCATGTTGAAAGGCCGCATTAAGTCAGCTGTAAACTAACAAGGACGCACTCAAGAAACTTCAATTAGATAGGGTAAACATTGGTAATTTCGTGACATAGATAAATTCGTGATAGAGCGTAAGCGGTTATTCGTAGAGTGACCACTGTCTTCATTAGTTTCAAATTTTTGCCATAAATGGCAGCAAATGTCCAGTTTCTAAAAACGGAAGGAGATCGTCAGTGAGTTTTTTGTTTTTTTGTATCACAGAGAAAGTTATTCAACGTGTGCCGGGAATCGAATAGTCTTTTGTGGTGGTGTTTAGTGTACAAGGTAGAACAGCGGATTTCAAGAAGGAAAATAGAGGCAAGTGGATATTTAACACACTTATTGATTAGATTCCAATACAATTTTAAAATGTACTTACAAGTCATTAATCAGCATTCTGTATCGCGTAGAGGCTTAGACACGGACGCATGATCCTTAGCTTTGAGGACATAATTTTTTCAGACATTAATTTTTGTTTCAATCATATGTTTTTTCTCATGATTTAAACTAAAATATCTGATTTCTGAATCATACTCATGGTAGTTGGGATTCAAATAGACACTTCAGTTCCGGGTTTTAAATGTTTTTAACCTGCCACGAAATAACCAAGGTATCACGAAGTTTCCACCTATAGGTGGATAATTTGATTGCGAATTTGTGAACCCAACTATGACGAGAACGTAAAAAAAAAAAAAAAAAGTGGAGCTCAGTCCGTTCAATGTAGCTTTTGCATGATATGGTACCACATGAAGTGCCAAGACTCTTACGATGAAAATGAAGATGTGTTCATGTGCGACGCTTGTGAAAGCTGCTGATAATGTCTGAAATTAAAATGCGAAATGGCACTTTATGGGTAAAAAACGCATTTTATAGATAAAAATATGTATTTCTTCCATGTTTCACTAAGCTGTGCAATATAGCATGTGTAGCATAGGCGCCGACTTTTTTTTTTTTTTTTTTTTTTTTTTTTTTTGATTGAAGGTTTAACGACCACCGTGAGCAACTCAATGGGCTATAAGCAGTCGCCCGTCCCTAATTTAAGGTCACTGGTTCCAGGGAAGGGAGAGAGCCAGTGCCGTAAGACAAACACAACATCCATGCCTGACCGGGATTCGAACCCGGACCCCTTACGGACGAATGCTCAGAGGCCAGCGCCTTAGACCACTGCGCCACCGGGGCGGCAGGCGCCGACTTCGTGAGTTCGAAACACTTTTTGAACCCCAAATGATTTTGTGGTGGGTTCCTCGAACCCCTAAAATTTTTGCGCGTATTTCATGGGAAAAATACGCGTACGCATATATGCATAATTTTTTTTTGTTATCAGTTCTTCCAAGTTTTCCACAGAAAAATTTGTAATTGCGCAATCCACAAATGAAGACAAAGAGGTAATTAAATTTATGCAGACGACATAGATCGGGAAAGACTGTTATTACATAGATCTATGTTCTTTGACATTTTACTATAGCGAAATATGATCGTCACTAATTTTGACAGTGTTGTGAATGTCTTGAAAAATGACTTATTACTAGCTAATATGCTACAGCAGTTCATGAAATTTACTCGTATAATTTTAACTATACCAGTGTTGACCAGTACGGCGGAGATCTAATTTTTAAGCCTACGACGTGCTAAATCGTACACCAATTCGACCATGGTACAAACCTGTCTTAATGACATTGCCATTCTGCACACACACCGTGAACTGGCCTCAAGCATCATAGAAGACGAAGTTGCAGATGAATTCATCCAACAAAACAACGATTTACAAAGAGAAACATTTTCTTCGACTTTGAAAAAATAAGGTAAGCAACTAAGTCTATAATGCTAACCTTCAGGTGGTAAAAATTGAGTCGACTTTAGACTTCAAATTTTAATATTAATTTTCCAATTACCTCTATTCTCTGCCATGTTCATCTAACCGCAACACTAAACTTTTAATTTTCAGGGATTACACCATTTTCCAAGAGTACAGTGTATTCTTTAGAGTACTGAATACAAGATTTTAACTCAAAAATCATATGAAGAAAAAATTCGTTGGCATTTTTAAAATTGGTAAAAACACCTAAAAATAAATTTTACATGTTTTTGTTACTTTTGTGAAGATAATTGAGTTGGAAATTCACACAGTATCTGCTTATTGTACATAATAATGTTGCGCCTACAAAAGTAAAATAAATGAAATAAATAATTATCTAGAGAACAAAAATATTTTTTGTAACTATAATTTGCTTCATTTTAGCATTTCAGGCGTCTTGTGTCAGATAATCTGACTAAATGAAATTTAAGTTAGACTCAAATCCTTTGAAAAATGCATGGATCATTCGATTTTAAATTTCCGGAACCCCAATAATTTTTCAAGTCGGTGCCTATGATGTGTAGTATTATTTCTATATTTCTTTACGTTCATGCAATGTTGTGCGTACAAATGGACAACTTTTTCGCTATCACGAGCTTAGCAAGGTATTACCACGAAGTTACCAAGGATATCATGGAATAACCACTGGTAAACATTATGCGAAAACACGTGTTGTGGAACACAAACATAGAGTCCTACTGTTTTCCAAGCTACTAACATTATGCACAAATGTGTTGCGTATGGAGCATCAGGGTTTGACAAACATGGGCAAAACATGAAATTTCCATTTTTGTGGTCAAAATGGAAATTTCTGAAATTATCACGAAATTGCCAATGTTTACCTTATACTTCGAAACGTACATTATTTTGTAAAAATTTTACTATGTACTATAACTAACTTCAAAAAATGAAAGCCAAATGTTAATTCTGAAGTTAACTAACCTTTTAATGACTTTGTTGTGACTGCTTTTTGTTGAAAAGCATTTCAATATTTAGTTGCCACACAGAGATCCTTACTTTTAGCTCATCCTCTAGATGGGTATCCGCAGTATTGCATTCAGAAAGGTTTTTCCGGGGGGGGGGGCAATCACAAATTTCGAGGGGGCTAAAACTTGTTGACTACTATATACATATAATTACAAATTTGTTGTATATATACGCTATCTACCAACAAGTAATTGGACACCTGTGATAGCAAAGGAAAACGAAGTTCATTCACCTTCAATAGTTGGTGCAGCCTCCACGAGCGCCGATTTACATCTGCGACCCTCCGGGCATACTCTCAACCAGGCGTTGTACGACGGCTAGCGGTATTTTCTTCCACTCGGCTTGGAGAAGACAGGTCAGTTCCTTCACCGATTTCGGACGGTGGGGGCACCCCTTAAGTCGACGCTCCAACTCGTCCCAGAGGTGCTCGATAGGGTTAAGGTTCGGGCTCTACGCAGGCCAGTCCATTCGATTAACCCCATTGTCACCATACCAATCCATGGTGGACCTCGCAACATGACAGGTGGCATTGTCATCCTGAAAGTAACATAGGTCCACCCCGTAAAACTGCCACAACGTAGGAAACGCATGGTCATCCAAAATGGTGCAGTAGGTCTCGGCGTTGAATCTACCAGGAATTGTGACCAAGGGTCCCGTGCCATACCAGGAGAAACACCCCCATAGCATAATTCCACTGCCGCCTAACTTCACAATTGGCACAATACATTCCGGCAGGAGACGTTCTCCAGGCAGACGCCAAACCCAGACCCTGCCATCCGAACGGTAGAGGGTGAACCTTGATTCGTCGCTCCAGAGAACCTGTTTCCACTGTTCAACGGTCCACTGTCGACGTTCTTTGCACTACATTAGCCGAGCAGCGCTATTGGACTTGGTGATCAAAGGCTTGTGGGCGGCAGCATGTCCATGATAACCGAGCAGATGGGCTTCCATATGGATGGTATTCATCGAAAGAACACTGCCGGATGCCTGTTGAAACTCCTCGTGGAAGTGGCCCATTGATTTGGTGCGGTTCTTCCGAATTTTTCTGGCCGGCACCCGTCGGTCTGTAACTCTCAGTTTTATGGGTCTGCCGGGTCGGGGCACATTCCGACAGTCACCTCTCATCTTCCACTTGCCAATCACGTAGGCCACTGTTGATTTTGGGTACTTCAACTCGCTGGATATGTCACGTATGGATCGGCCATTTCTGTGATACCCGACGATTACACCTTTCTCGAAATCACAGAGCTCCGAACTGCGTGGCATCTTGCATGCGACTGGTTGCGTTGTTGTTTCCCACACGATATTTAACGGCGGCGGCCGTGACGTGTATCAGGACCGCAGATATCGTCGATTGCAGGGGTGTCCAATTACTTGTTGGCAGATAGTGTATATATACAGTTTAAATACAGTACAAAAATTCCCATGCTCTTATATCACAAATGCAAATTCCAAAATATCTACACATACAAGTGACTAAAAATATAGAAATGTTATACCTTTGCTTTAATTCTGTAATGGACCACGGATTTCACCATGGGGTGGTGTAAAATATTGAGGACAGAAGTAAGGTAATCCTGTGCTTGAGAAATTACCCCCAAGACATTAGGAGTGAAAAAAATGTCTTCGCCTTACTACAAGCCGTGTCTCTGATTATTAAGGAATCATTACAGTGGCAGGGGAATGGCTTACACCATTGAAAACGAATGATGTAAGCCATTCCGCTGCCATTTGGTTTCAGCCCCTTTAGATTATTAAGATTAGCAAATAGCACTAAAGAAAAACAACTAACCGTTCGGATGGCAATTTGAGGTGCCTCGATTTTTTTTGTCAAGGTGTATACCACCACCGTCAGACCCCCCCCCCTTTCTTGTGTGAACAATTTCTAATAATTTGGTATTGTTAAAAATTAGGTAGCAAATCTTTTGTTGTATTGGAAGCACTAACGTCACGTTAGCTACACTGAGGCGTATACATGGAAAGTCGGCATCGAGAAGACTGAAATAAAACTGAATGCCAGCTTCCAAAATATGATGATGTATTGCAGTGCAAACATCTATACTGTGTAGAATTAGGTTTTTATTGCGGAAGTAGTCCGAGTTATCAATGCTTGAAAAATTGTCCCTTCAGCGAGGACTGTTTAATGTTTTGTTGAAGGATGATAGAAATTTCAGATTGAAGTCCATGCGAACGAGTTTTTTTTTATTATTATCATTGTAATATTTTCCCTCATTTTTTTACATTTTTTAAAATTAAGATCTCCAAATATTCAGATACAAACGAACACAATTAGACTAAATATAAAGAGAGTTTGCCAAAAAACCTACGGGGAGGGGTGTTCATGGATTTTCGGGGGGGGGCTAATTACCCCCAAGAAGATGCCTGAATACATCACTGGGTATCCGTCATTTGTGACCTTAAGGGCGTCTTGATTTGGGTTACGTAGGAAAATATAGATTCACAGCATTAAGTGGTTAAAAAGTAAGAAAGCATTTTTCGTGCATAATGCTGAAGGTGTGGGTATTCTATTATTTTTTTCCATATTTCAACTGGATCTTTCTTAGCGCCAAATAAAGACTTTAAAATGTCGTCTTCTGAAAGCTCAACCAATTCCATCTGTAGTTCTTAAGAGCCATAGAACAAAATCATGAGCGTAGCAGCAGGTGTCAAAATAGCCCTTATGACTTACTAATATTTTAATTGTGGCAGTCAATCGGAAGCATTATTTCGTTGAATCTTCTTTTTCTCTTTAGTACTTTAAATACGGTCATTTTAAGATTAAAGTAAAAATTATAAAAGACGAACAAAAACATATTAATAAAAATAAAAAGAAATGTTCTGTAAGAAATTTTGATTAACTCAAACGACCGCCCTTCGTGGCCTAGAAGGCCGCAGGTTCTCCACCCTTGTTCTAGTCCATCGAGGCTCAACCAAAAAATATCTAACCGAACGACAAAAAGTTAAGGCTCAGCAAGACGTAACTAGCGCCGCCATATTTTCAAGGGAAATGCAGTGCACAGAAAGCCAACATACAGGCTGATGCCGGAGCATACTGCGCATGCTTATTTCTCTTAGCTTCAATTCTGGCAAAGAACAGTCTGCCGAGCTACTCACGGCACGTGATTGTTACCTTCTCGGTAGCATAATCACTTCGCAAATCAGATATGCTACTTTTGTTACGCCAATCGGGTTAGTTAAGGCCTTAGGTTGTTCTTCAGTTTTTCAGAAACATTTTTAGTAATGCCAAATACCAGGGAATGACTGCATTTTGTACGGATCCTTAGGCCTAACTGTAATATTTGCTGAAATTTAATTTAAATAGTAATACTAATGTTATGGCATATTTTTCTCATCAAAATAAGGGATGGGCGGGATATCAGAAAACAGCAACAACAACAACAACAACAACAAAAAGCTTCACTGCCGTAGTCCCCTAACGTGTTTTGCTCCTGAATGTTAACCTTCCCGCCACAGAGAAGAGAGGTACAGAGTGTGCACTCTAGAAGATCGTAAAGGAAATTCTCCACTTTGTCCGATGGCAACAGCATAATGTTAAACTCACATAGACGTTGGCGGCCCCACGGCCTGTTAATGAGAACTAAAAGTGACGTCACAACTACGCTCCTCCCACTTGTTTACAAATGTCTCTCTCGACTTTCCTTCCCTGCGAGAGCCGCCATTTTCTTTACTTCCCGAGTTGGTAAGGTTCACTGTAGTGTGATTGACCGAGGAATTTTGCCGTAGGTGTAACGGAATTAGGCGTATATTCTTAATCGTAAGAACAGTACTTTGCAGTCGGGAATTATACTGAGAAATAAAGTACTAACTCTGACTTAAAAGAAACTAATAAATCTGTAGCAGCTTTCGTTCTCAAAATGCAGACCTTCGTCAACGCAACATACTACTTCCGGAATTTGAAAATAAACAACGGAAAAATATCAAAGCAATGGCAAATAAAAAGTAACAAACTGACATAATTGTATCACGAATCAAACATCTGTAAACATCTGCCCGAAGGATCAAATGGAATTACGAAAAACAAAATACAGTAAGGGCTCTACTCTGCTATAAATTTTACTTATATCTATTTTTAGCAGTTAAAAAATAGACAAAGATTTCCTACATATAAAAGATGAAATAATTATCCGCCGAAAATAACTTCTACGAAATAACGAAAAGCGTTGTTATAATCACAGAATCACACAGTGGTAACAGTAGTAATAACAAGCAAAGTAACCAATTTCGAATTATGAGCGTTACAGTAGGGACGTTACGTCAGAGAGTACGTGGGGTTTAGTTCCATAAAGCGCCGACGGTGCTCTGCTATCGTTCTTTTTCCCCGCCCACCAATTTCCATAACTCTGGCTTGTGCACGCTCTGTCTCTCCATTCTCTGTGCTTCCCGCAGCTGTGATATTACCTGTTAAGATGTGGTGGCGCTGTTGTCGCCGGTTTTACGTTATCTCTATGAGAGTTGACCTTCTTTAAACGTTAGATATTATTTGGCTCAACCAGAACCACAGATATCATATACAAGAAGCTAGATTGGACACCCAGCCCATGAGGCGTGAGAAGGTAGGCGCCATTTTCAGCGGGTCATGACGATTCATTTAAGCAAGGCTACTTTGCATTAAGTCAAAGTAATACGACTTTTGGCCCTGTGATTTTCTATTTATGTTGATATTCAAAGCAGTCAGTACCCATTTAGCGGCGGAAGTTTTAAAATTTAAGTAAAAAACAGTAATATTCCTTAGTGCTAACTAGAATGCCAAGGGTATTGCAAAATATTGAATTATTTCAGATTCGATAAGGGCTTAAATTCAAGAGAAGACATTCCGGCACCTGCGATATAAAAAAATATCACGCTGGCTTTAATTTGCTGAGAGATATGATTTTGACGTTTCTTGTAAATGAATGCTTACATTTAATACGTCATTTCGTTGCTATATTGCCCAAATAAATAATTTGAAATGTTAAAAACTGAAATTTCCTTAGTGCATAACAAAACGAAATATCAAAATTTTTGGTAAAATTCAAAACTTTTTGAGCAAACATAATAAATAAATCAGAATGACAGAGGTAAATAGCAACAAGGAAAAATATTCACATTATTTCAGCTTTTCTACGTAAAGCATGTGGAAGCCTTTTTTTTTTTTTCGGGTTCAAATCAATAGTTTGCTGGATTTAATAGCTACTTATTGATTTTAAATAAATTATTTGCTTTCCCATTATTTTAAATCGTTGCCGCATTACCTTCTTAACAATGTTTTCCAATCATTTTCTATATTTGCATACAATACCAGCTTTAAATTTTAATATTTATATATATACTTTATGTATTGTTTTCAGCATTAGGCAAGAGGCAAATAAGTAACTGCAATTACATTTTCGTCTCTCTGCGTAAGATTTTTATCTGAGGAAGCTTTCACCATGATTTGTACAATAATTAAGTTCAAACTACCCTGGGTAACGTGCCATGCTCCGACATCTTGACCCGCTCAATGTGGCTCCATGCTTCTCACAGAGCAAGCCCATGCTCAACAGAGCAGACAGCCAATCTAGTCCCTTATACGATATCTGTGACCATGCGTGAGCCTAGTGTTGATTGATGGTTGTTTCTTTGTATGCGATACTTTCATGCGTCTTTGCGCTTTTTTTTTTTAATTTTAGGTTGCATGCACTTTATGAAAACCTCCAACAAGCAGGCTCCTTTGTTTGTTTATCAGGGAATGATTTACCAGAACCAAAGCCATCAGCGCACGGCAGTTGCGGTTCTTGCAACATCCACTAACAATAAACAACAATTGCCAGCGGCTCAGCTGCATCTGCAAAGTCCAAGTTCCAACACTACTATACTGGAAACTCTGATCCAGCTTCATCAGGACGCTTTCATTCCTTGCTTGTGACGATGTTACCAGTTTCAGGTGTTAAACGTTTCGTGCTGCCATTGGTTTTGATGAGTGCTTTCCACGCACTCGATAGGTATGGAGATGAGGATAACTCGTTTATCAAGTTATTACGATTTTGAAAAATGTGACATGCTTCTAAAAAGTCTAGGTCAAATGTTGATTTACGTTTGTCTAACAGTTTTCCGTCATCAAACAGAAATTGGTGGTTACTTTCCAACAATGTTGGAGTATGGCAGATTTTTTAAACTCGCGGTTTTCAATATATGACTGGTGTTCTTTCAATCTGCAGGTTTGTTTTTATACCGTTTGCAGCTGTACGGCGCATCTTAACAACGCAGCGGACCCTTCATTTGCTTTTGAAGGGGTGTCCGGTGACTTTTGTCAATATAGTGTAACTATGCAGTGTGAATATCTCATATCCAAGAGGAAAATTTTCCAAAACAGTGAATGGGGCATAGAAAACAATAGGCTGATATGCCTACCCTCTATGACCTTTCCGAACATGTCGTTGAGATGAACAGCTAATTTTCTGCTCTGTCGGAGAAAGTTCTATGAGCGTTAACCTAGAACGGAATTTTTCCAAACCCTACCCCTAAAGCCTTTCTGCCGCCCCGGTGGCGCAGTGGTCTAAGCGATGGCTTCTGATCATTCGTTCGGAAGGGGTCCGGGTTCGAATCCCGGTGAGCCGCCCCGGTGGCGCAGTGGTCTAAGCGATGGCCTCTGATCATTCGTCCGTAAGGGGTCCGGGTTCGAATCCCGGTGAGGCATGGATGTTGTGTTTGTCTTACGGCACTGGTTCTCTCCCTTCCCTGGAACTAGTGACCCTAAATTAGGGACGGGCGACTGCTTATAGACCATTGAGTTGCTCACGGTGGTCGTTAAACCTCCCATCAAAAAAAAAAAAAAATCCCGGTGAGGCATGGATGTTGTGTTTGTCTTACGGCACTGGCTCTCTCTCCCTTCCCTGGAACCAGTGACCATAAATTAGCGACGGGCGACTGCTTATAGCCCATTGAGTTGCTCACGGTGGTCGTTAAACCTCCAATAAAAAAAAAGCTTTTCTTATTGTTACGTTCACTACCCAATACGCCGCCCCGGTGGCGCAGTGGTCTAAGGCGTTGGCCTCTGATCATTCGTCCGAAGGGTCCGGGTTCGAATCCCGGTGAGGCATGGATGTTGTGTTTGTCTTACGGCACTGGCTCTCTCCCTTCCCTGGAACCAGTGACCCTAAATTAGGGACGGGCGACTGCTTATAGCCCATTGAGTTGCTCACGGTGGTCGTTAAACCTCCAATCAAAAAAAAAAAAAAAAAAAAAAACTACCCAATACTCATTCGATCTACAGTGGTTTGCTTTTCGCTCTGCATTTCTGTGGGGTGTTGTGTTGTCGGCGTTCCCATAACGTTTGCGCTTTTCTTGGTATTTACAACCGGTGGTTCTTGGGTATATTCCTAGTCTACATTTTAATAAAATTACGTCAAAAACCTAAAGTGCGATTTTTGAACAAAATTTTGAACTCGAAGTGACGTAATTTCAAGTCTTGCCCTCCCAGATAAGAAAAGCTTGCTACGGTCTTGCTCGTTCCAGCCGTGTTCGGCCGGGCCCGCCGGGATTCCTCAACCCCCCCCCCCCCCCCTCTTCCTCTCTATCTTTAAGGGCCTGGCCACCGGATTAAAAACTTGCTCGTGACTTCACGCTAAGCGACGGGAATGTCCACTGGTAGCTGAAGACATCAATGTGAAAATATTCTTTATTTTTCTTCAAATTAGTTAAATTTCTTTTGGCTGATCATTGCGAGCAATTACTCCATGCACAAAATGTAAAATTTGTGTTAAAAAAGTTAGTTGCAAACAATTTTGAAGATTTGAATGTGGTAAACGGAAAAGGTTCAAACTGTAATCACACTAAATTTGAACTGGGACTAAAGGGCGTTTCTGTATTTTAAAATGTATTTTTAAATAACTACTCAAAGTTGAAAAATGATACCTTAAATAACAGGTCAAGGTATAGAAAATGTACCATGTTTGCAGCAGCTACTTAATGAATCTAGTCTTCCTGGGTGTGTATCATTAACTCAATCGCTTCCGACAGGAGCCGCTTTTCGTCAACAGCGATCTTTTTCAGGCTCTGCCGGCCCTTCCTGTTTCGTCTGCACCCTGCTACTCGATTATCTTCTCGGGTCTCCCTTTTCAGCACCGATATCTGCATCCGATGCTTCTCAGACATTGCTTTGGGGTGTTCTTGGTCCAGTACTCAGCGTCGCACCACATCATTGCAACTGACGCTTCGAAGATTAACTCCTTGGTGGCGATCGGGCATTTTTTTTCCCACGGAACAATTCCAGCCGTTCGTTCTCCTTCTCGACTATTTCCTCAGTGTTCTCGGCTGAAGCGTGTGCTCTAATAACAGCGCTTGAATTTTCTCCCGGCCCGTGCGGTGGCCTCTTGCTGCTTACTGAGAGTCGTTCTGTTCTACAGGCCTTGTTGGCATTAAATCGCAAATCTCCAGACATTACCGTTCTTCTGCATGATTCTCTTCAACGCCTCCGCTCTTTGTACGAGGACATTGTGCTCGTTTGGTGCCCGGCTCATGTTGGTCTTCAAGCGAATGAGGCCGCTGACGCTCGACGGGGCCATGCTGAGGGCCTGGCCCTGTCCCCCCCCCAAGTTTCGTCCTCCGACGCTGCTCGGCGCAGTGGTAACATGCTCATCTCCGCTAATGATTCGGCCTGGCTTTCGTCCGGGTGGGCAGAGCGATATCCGTTCATCAGCTTCCGTCACAGATGGCCTAGCGAACATTGTTATCGAAGTTCCTCAGCGACCATAATTCAGAAATTACGCACGAACATTGCACCTTTAAACAGCTACCTCTTTCTGATTCGGAAACGTTTTTCTCCGCTGTGCTTCTGTGGCTCCGGGCAAGGCCATCTTAATACCTTACCAGGCCTGCCACAAGGATTCATGACGTCACAATCGTGGTGCTACTGCTTTGCTCTCCGTTATTGCTTTTTGCTCTCCGTGGCAATACAAAAAGTGAGTTTTGATTTCGTATTTTTAGGGATGCGTTATGGATCTCGTCGTCGGGTATTTCTGGGAACTACGTACTTCGGAACGCAATTTTTTCAGCAATGTAAGTAGTACTCTTAATACTTTTGTGTGTATAGTATTTGTTCAAGTACCACCTGAAAAATTAAATTTGCATCGCGATTGGGAGACAGCATGTGGATGAAACGGGTTGCTAACATGTCATTATTCATGTTTCGAAAATAGAAGTCGCAATCAGACTGAAATATTACTGTATTTATTACTATACGTGCATATTAAAAGTATTAATTTTACAGAAAACGAAAAGCGTGCTGTTTAATTATACATGATCGTGATGTACGTGGTTAATACAGCAGAAATAGAGACGTTGACTATCACTTGTGTGCCTAATTTTTTGATGGATACGCAAGCCGTGGAGATTCTTCAGTAGATTTTGCAGCCTTTTCACTCAATTCATGAATGTGTAGCAATCATGTTTTTGTGCGTGTATGTGTAGTAAAAAATCATGTACTCGTGAATACACTCATTTCACCGCTATGCTGTGGGTATCACTAAAAGTGAAAAACGTGATGCCTGAGTCACTATGAGTAATTTTTTCTGGTAAAAGCAATCTATTTTCATAATAGTAAAAAATGTCCAACACATCCTCGTATCCAGTCATCGCAATGTTTGGTATTCTAAAATTACATATTTTTAGAATACCATTATTTTGATATGTCAGAAATAAGCTATAAGCCTAATACATTCACTTTTGGAATCATGTTTTTTTTTTTTTTTTTTTGCCTGATTTAGTTGCTTCTTGCTTAGTCCTCTCTAATACAGTATATGTATATATTTTAAGACTAAAGATTTTACCATGCATTTTGACTGTCTTCTAAATAATCTGCTTTTTCTGATGCGTACAAGTGACTTCCATTCATTTCTTTACCTGGATGGATTGCTGTACCTGGAGAGTGAAATTTTTTGGGTACATTTTTCCTTTTTTGGTTGCAATCAGTGTTATATTTTTGAAAAACTGTTTCAAGAACTACATTTTTTATGCCTGATCTGCACATAATGTAATCATTATCCGAGTGAAGACATGCATTTTCAGTTATTAAGTCCTGTATATGTTGGTACAAAAATAAATAAGAGTAAGCCTTGTAATCATAATGATAAGATTTTCTTCTTTTCTCCAAGAAAATCTATGTTCTTTGTATCCATTTTACTCTCCAATTTTTTCTGTTAAAATAAATGTTTCCTTATGAATTCCTCTGCCTTCTTTATGAGTCTAAATGATACCCACCCAATAAAAGGGAAACAATTAAATCAGGAAAATTCTGTAGTGCATGAAAGCAAATTACCATGTACATATCCCCCCCCCCCCCCGAAATACCATAAGTGACAGGTTATCTGCCATAATACTTAAACGTGGCAAAAGTCAGATGCATAAAATAAATATGATCTTGAAACATGGAAAGGAAAATAATGTAGCTTAAAATATGACAAATTAATTTTATAACTTGGCAGTTGTATAAGAAAGTAAAGTAATTGACAGGAAATAAAAATTATTGTTGTTAAAAAGAAATAGAAAATATTTTGTGCTTGAAGTATTTGTATCCATATTAATGCACTGATATATATGCTTTAAGTTTTCATTCCCTGTTCTTATTGATATTAATTCTTGTTACTCTTCTTCAAAACATCATATCTCTAAAGTTCTTACTGCTATGGAGAAATCAGTAAGGCATAGATAGATGCGATTGGTACAAAATGTCTACAGTTAAAATGCTAACAAGGTCAAAATGTCGACAGGGTCTATATATGTGTATATATTTCTGCTGTTGTTAATTAGAATGCAGCTGTTAAAATTTGTTGCTTCTTAAACAAACAGATAAGAAATTTGCCCTCCCCCCTTAACATCCATCGTATCTGAGGATCACTATGATTACCTTTTGTGGCCCTTTAAATCATCATTGTTGGTCTCGGGCAGATGTCTTGATACTTGGTAGCAGCAAATTCGCATTTTTCTAAATATGTCAATGGAATTAAGGAGTGTCATTGAAACTTGGTGTCCTTGCACCTTACTTAATTCCTGAGCTATTGAATAACCCAGCACTTACCCTCTCAATGTGCAACACTGATACAGTATTAAATTTTGCGAAGAACTGTAAACAACAGGCTTTCTAAAGCATTGCTCCCTATATGTTTTAACCTCCCCTACATCATTCCCCAGTGTAGATACATGGCCCAATTCTGCCGTTTTGGTTCCAAAATTACGAGTTGAACCAAAATATTAATTTTGTGTGAAAATCTTTTCAAGCAGATGTGTAAAATTTTGTGAAGATTCGTTGAATGACAGTGGCATGCCGAAGCTAACAAATTATTCCGTACATAAGAAACTCATCTAAAAACCGAAGTAATCTAGAACTAAAACGAAAACCAAATATTCGAAGAAAAAAAAAATGCGAGTAGGCATCGAAGGTAAATTGCCCAAAATATGACAAAATTACAAAACGCTATGTGAGATGTTATCAACACAAAAAACTGCCACAATATAGTAAATACTGCTAAAAGCACAATAAAGATGGAAAAAAAACCCTGCTGTCTGAGTGTAATTTTTTCAAAACTTAATAAAAATGTCAAAACTGAAATAAAATAAAAGTGAAAAAGGAAAAATTCCACATTTCACTGTTACTTTGAACATTTTGTGAGCCTGTTGACATTTTAACTCTACATTTGATTCTGTCAACATTTCTTAACACATCTCATATTCATAAGGGTCACATAACAAGCTAAGATAATAATTTTGCACTTGTATTGGGTCACAAAATATTAATTACAAAGTCTTAGGTAGAAGTTTTTAATCGCCGTGCACACATTTATGAGGTTTGCATGACGAGTTAAGTTTATAATGTTGTTCTTTCACTTAGTTGCCAAATTAGTCTCTAGGTCTTTTAAGAATTTTTCAATAAGTGTAACGCTCTTAACTTGACTTGTCACACAAACCTTATGATTGTGATCACTGCAGTATAAAAAATTACTAAACATTCTTATGCTTAGGCCTTGGGTATATCAATTAATGTTTTGTGCTTGAGTAAAAGTTCAAAACGATTAATTTGATTTTCTATGAATATCAACTTGGCGGACTGAAAACTGTTAAAAAGACTTTGGCCTAAGGCCTGCTTAATCGTTTCTACCTCGGTAAAGTGCATTGCTAAAACCTTGACTTGTTGTGCAAACCTTATGAAAATTAGCACAGCAGATTGAAAACTGCTAAAAAGGCCCAGGCATAAGGGCATTATCATTAATGTTTTGCACCTGCGTAAAAATTTGACATTATCTTTAGTTTCTATATAAACCATAAACCTTACTAATTGCTGAAATGGTCCAACGCGCAGTGATCTGAAGTAAAAAAATGAAACAAAAATGTAAGGACTATTGTGACTGTGAACATTTTTGGACTCTGTCAACATTTTGACTTTCGACATTATGACCACCGCCGATAGGTAAAAGGTCATTGCTTGAGGAACGGGTGTGGCGTGTAATGCAGCTATCAAGCCTGTTGCCATTTTTTTAACAGGTTGTGATTGGTAAAGCCAAGGTATTTGTGGTAGCTAAAGAATTTGTTAATATATTCACTTTGGTTTAATTACTCAATTTTGTCCCGTTTTAACTAGCGCATTTACTTTCATTTGTCTTGTGTAAGTAATGATAGTTATGATACATATGAATCTTCATTAAGTTGTGATAGTTCTTTTAATGGATTTTTTCCACAGCTTACAATGTGATTGGCTGGTAATTTGCGCCATTCTGCACTTCAGTGTAAATCTCTTGTATTTAATAGTTTGGTAAATTTTATAGCTTTTGTGTTTCTTATATGTCTGTACCAAATTTTATATCTGTACTCCTTGTTGTGTATCCATGCACCTCCCCCTCCCCACACACATACGCAATTTTTGTTTCTTGTCTTCTTGTTAGATTAGAGCACATTGCAATGCATGCCATGGAAAGCATTTTGTAGCAGCTAATGAACGATGTAGTCACCTGGACATTGACTATCTGAAATAAGTGTTTTGCAGTGGATTTATGTAAAAAAACATTCCACTGCAAACATTTGTTTTTCAGGGTCTAAATGGCAAGAGTAAGCAGATCTGAAGTTTAGGCTGCAAATACCGTAGGTAAGCTTCTTTTTCTTTTCTTCAGGAAGTTTTACATTTTAAAGTACACATATTTCTTTTAGACCTTTGACTGTTTGGAATTGTTTTTTTTTTCGGTGAAACATTACTTGCATTGTATATTAGTTGAAAGTAATCTTGCTGTCATAGTTAGATGATTGGCTGAGACATGGGTCAGTAAAAAATAGGGTTATACTTCTGTGAATTCTTCCGTAGAATTTACTGACAGATTTGCTTACGTTTTAGACCATGGCACAGCTGCTTTCCACCATTAACTGCACGGTTGTTTTCTGATTTTCTGAAAACTATTGTGCAAGGACATGATACCCTATACTGTGCACCCCACTGTAAGTTTAAAATCGGCAGTGTAACTGAAACGGTTTTTTTAAGACATCATGAATAGCAATGAAGGAAAATATCTGCAGCAAAGACGTTGGTCAAAATGGCGAAGGACAAATCTTGCACAGCACACATGATATCCAAAACAAGGAACTTTGAAAAAAGGCACACATAGGTTCATGCAGCAAGCACTGTGCATATGTTTTCATTGGCTGGTTGACAAAAACAGAGACGGCACAACAGTCAGCGTTGTTCTCAACAACACAAAATGAACCCGCTGTCCCTCCCCATAACTTCCCTAATCTTTCATTATGACACCACTCCCTCCTCTATCCATTCCGTACAAACTCCTGAATTGAAAAAAAAAATTCCTTTTCCAATTACATCTCCTCTCATAAACAATTACCCTGTAGCTTTTAATAAAAATCAAAGGGCCTCAAAAACATTTTATTTTAAATCGGCGTATTATCCGCATTTGTATCCATAGAACCTAATTTTTAACAGAGAATCTGGATAATTTCTCAGAAATATTTCTTCCTTAATTTCTGTATTTACTAGTGAACATTGGAGAAGAAACAGCATAAATAAAATGCAGATAACATTAGCAATGATTCACAGCATCGAGCTTCTTTTTCATAGAAAAAGAAGCTTGATGCTGTGACTCTATTTTACACCACAGCAGTGTGTGGAACAAAAAAACAAAAAAAGGCAACTACCTATGTAATATTAGATTCATTATTCTGGTTTGCACTCTGAACTTCTAAGGAAATATTCAACCATGATTCGCACAAATATTTCATTTGGTTATGCATTTTTTAGGTGAAGTTATCCCTTGGCACACTAACACTGAGCCTTAGGAATTCAAATGTAAAGCACAGTGCAGGGATATAATTTCACACACTGAAACTGCTTGATGTGTGTGAATGGGTTGGCCAACATTCAGAAGACCTACAATTTTAAAATTGTTCATGTAAAATGGTGAAAATATTTAACAGAAGACAAACTATACATTCATCTTTTTTAAATAACATTTTATTAACATTAGGGAAATATTATGTATATTACCCATCAATGACTCAGCTGCTGTTATGGAAAATTTACAATAAATGTACAATAACAAAAGATAGATATGATTTGCAACACACTAAAAATGTTTCCCTTCACAATGAAACAACATAAGCAATTAAAATTTTAAATTACTCTGATTCAGAACTTATCCCTTGGCCAATGAACACAAAGGAAAATCTAGTTATATCTGCATAACATTAAAAAATTCAATTATTTTTTTTTTGATTGGAGCTTTAGCGACCACCGTGAGCAACTCAATGGGCTATAAGCAGTCGCCCGTCCCTAATTTAGGGTCACTGGTTCCAGGGAAGGGAGAGAGCCAGTGCCGTAAGACAAACACAACATCCATGCCTGACCGGGATTCGAACCCAGACCCCTTACGGACGAATGATCAGAGGCCAGCGCCTTAGACCACTGCGCCACCGGGGCGGCAAATTCAATTATGCAGCACATTTTAAGCATGTCATAATTGATGGTATGCAAAAATTAAATGTATAATTTTTATCCTGTGAATACACCTCTGTACCTATAGTCATGTATGAAAAATATCCTTCTGTGTTTGGTAGCTGTCTAAATTACTTTTACATGTGTTACAAATAATACCAAGCTCATTCAAATTACTATTTCAATATGGAAAAATATCCACAACACTGTCAAAATGAAAAAATAAAAAATATACCAAAAGTACAAATCTTAGTTTGTTATCAAGGTGCTAAATGTGATTTGTTATGTGTATGCATAAGTGCTCAGAAAAAAACACTGATAAGAATTTGAAAAAGAAAATACACTTTCTGCATCTCATTTTATCTATTTAACCCTAATAATTACATTACTCAACCAAAAACCATTCAAAATAATAACAAACTTATAATAGTATTCTGTCAATTATTTATACAAAGCTGCATGTACGAAACATTATTATCTGGTATTTGATGTTTCAACTTTGTAGTATTTATGACTAGCGTAAACATCATGGTCAATTAACATGCAATTCACTATGAAATGTCAAATTACTATTTCTAGTTCATGGCAATCAAAAAATAACAGACAAAAAGAGTTGATGCTAAACATGTTTTGCACGGCACAACATCAAAACCTGTAAGCAATCACCATGAAGCTTTGAACAGCATTTTACAAAAAAATAGTAATAATAATAATAATGAAATAAATAAAAGGCACAAAAATGCAATGAACTGTAACATTCTGTACAATCTGTTGAGAAAATTTTGTATTAACTGGAGTACCTAAACTTGTTACTTTTTAACAGATAATCCACAAATTATAAAAAAAGAAATTACATTTACTGCAAATACAAAATTTGATGTTAAAAAAAAGGGGGGGGGGGGACTGGCCCCAGTTCTAATTTCCTAGACTTTTTCCAGCCTTGTTTTAATGAATTTTAAGTACTGACAATTTTCGTTTTTTTAACTTGTTTTCTAAAAGTGCATTATTTTTAAGCTTACAATAATTGTTAATGAATATGTTGCTGAAAATGTTTGCACACTTAACAGACAAATTTTGAAGGGATACACAACATGAACAGTTTTCATCTAGGTTGTAACATTGATTTGCTAATTTCTGTAGAGCTAATACCTGCAAAATGTCTTTGTGATTATGTGATTGCAAGAACTGTTGTTCAAATGTTTCTGAAATAAGTGTCTGAAAAATTTTAAAAACTATAGTACTCAAAGTAACAAGGTAGTCAGTAGGCCACCGTAAGCCTCCCCGAGTGCTCTGAGCTAAATAGTGGTAAATATTTTTACCAGTGCATTGAATTTCCATTGGTTCTTCACGCATTAGATATTGCATACATGTCTGACAGCTCACTAATTTATTTAAGGAGTATGTGACATAACCACTTAAGTACACTAACACCATTATATTTTCTTCAGTTATATTAACTCTGCTGGACTGCTCCAAAACATCCTCTTCATATTCAGGTGGCGCAGTGGTCTAAGGCGCTGGCCTCTGATCATTCGTCCGTAAGGGGTCCGGGTTCGAATCCCGGTCAGGCATGGATGTTGTGTTTGTCTTACGGCACTGATTCTCTCCCTTCCCTGGAACCAGTGCCCCTAAATTAGGGACGGGCGACTGCTTATAGCCCATTGAGTTGCTCACGGTGGTCGTTAAACCTCTAATAAAAAAAATATATTCAAAGCTTGCAATTGCATTTGTGTTTTCAATACAGTTTGTTTTCAGTGATTTTATTTCAAATTCTCCACACTTGGTAGAATGCAGTTTCAATAAACTTATGAGCTTTAATTTTTTTTCACTCTCTAACACCTGAGTTACAGATACATTAAAATTGCCACCATTCATTTGGCGGTATTGTGCAAATCGACCCTCTAAATTGTCAGTTTGAAACTTCCCCAAAAGAATGTACTTTGGATTATGCACAGTAAAAAGATATCTACGTAAAAAAAAATTAAGGTTTTGATCGTGTGAAGGAGAGCTACATATGTTTCTCTTGTTAATTTACCATGTTGCTTCGAAGAAGAGCTACCAGAAACTTGAATATTATCCCACTTCTGAAGCCATCATATGAAATCAGCCAGGAACTTTATGTTTGCATCATTTTTAGTGCGAACAGGATCACAAAATGGATCACGTAAGTTTCTACCCTTATAAGGATGTTTCACATTCACAATTTTCCACCATTTTATAATGATGTCAAGGAATGCTACAGTTCCTGAGCAAGAGCAGTTATGTTTGAACATATAATTTTTTAAAGCAATAACATTCGTTTCATGAAAGAGACTCGTGGCAAGAGAAACATTTTGCCTTTTCAAGGAAGAAGGGAATATCACTTTCCTAGTCAGTTTTGGAGCCATCTTCACAATCGTTCCAATTTCTGAAGAACAGAGTCTTTTTAAATGATTCACGCTTGCTGTCTCTTCACCAGAGGAACCATCAAATTTTGGAATGTGGAAAGTTTGAAGTGAGTCAGTCTGGTTGAACCAGTTATTACGAATTGACTTTAATAAATATACTGAATCAAATAATAAAAATATTTCTTGTTTAGAATCATGTGGATTTGTAATGTGAGACTTCAACAAACCACCACCCAGCTGCTCGAATATATTTCTGTTCACTCTATTGTTGTCAGAAACCATAGCAATTGTGATATATCCTATATCAGTTACAACTTTTAAGACTTCCATGGTCATATGATACAGCTCAGTGCAAGTCATATTTTTCACTGGATAAAAAGCCACAATATACTTATTTTTACCAAATAGTGAAGTTAACAAAAAAGTTTGAATAGTCGTTGCCTCCCTGCTGGAGCTGTGTGATGCACCTTGGATCATGCCTTTCTCAAAAGTTAGTTTTGGTTTGATATATATCTCATCCAAAAGAATGCAAATAATTCGTTCATGTTGTTCAAGAACATTGAATTTTTCTTTGAGGTATTTTATATGTGAAGCTTGTACACCAACTTCTGTTCCATACCCCACTGAGAGTTGTCTTAGGTAACCAGGAGAAGGCAAGAATGCTTAGACAGCGGAGTAAGCAGTACGCAGAAGCATTAGTAAAAAACAGGTAACATGCCCATGTCAATGTTTCTGAGCTATACTTAGAGTGTCCCAAGGTTAAAATTTCCAATTGCTCAGAAAGGAACTTCAAAGCTAGCAATTTACTATCACCTTCTGTCAACTCCTCTGAACACTGGGCAATAACACGAGAGCAAATCTTTAGTCTTTCATTCACTGAATTTTTCTCCAAAGAGAAGGATGATAACTGACTGATCAGTGAGTCAAACTTGGACCATCTGTCTAATTTTAAGTCTTTACCTAGAACAGGCTGCATCTGCACAGTAGGCACACACAGGCCATCATGCCAGATCTCAACAGAAAGATCTAGGAGAACTTTAAATGAAACTGAAATTTTAGGACAATCTGATAAGTGTAACTTGTAAAATACAACAGCATCATCTTCAAAGAAATGATGAAACTCAGAATTTTTTTTTTTGGAACTGAAGATCCAAAAGATGAGAAATCTTTAATTACATCATCTTCCATCCACTTCAAAAATGACGCTTCATCCCTTTCTACTTGTTCTTTGAAATGATCATTAGGACACCTGCGTTTTGGCAAAAGTTTTGAAGTGAAATACGATGGTTGGTTCGGAAATATGTGAGGTACAGCATTGGGAGCTAATTTGGGTACTTTTCGAGGAACTGACAACAACGAACCATCATCTCTTGAAACAGTATCTACTCTAATTACAAGTTCATCACTAAAATGACGAACACAAACAACACTGTTATGATTAGGTATGAATTCTTCTCTGTGGATAGCCTTAACCCACTTTTCTTGCAATTCAGAATCCTTAGGAAATTTGAATGTTGTTATTGTCTCTGTTTTTTCTGACTTATAATTCGCACGACAGCCTGGAACACAGCACATCCGTGGCATCTGTAAGAATATAACTTATTGTTAAAGAACTAAAAATGCTATAATGGAAGTACATATACAGGGTGAGCCAAAAGTCCCTGTGCACTTGACATACTGTGATAAGAAATAATAAATCTATGAAGTATAGTTGCTGTGCATATAATTGCAATATTGTGAATGGAGAATGTTGGGGTGGGGTACGCTCATCCTGCCGTCTGACCTTGAATGACGCAGCCAGTATTTCCGGCATCTGGCCATGACTGAATCAGTCAGTAGTGAGGCATCACAGTGGCCGGTTGAAAAAACCTGATCCGTGAGAGATGCTCCGAGAAGCGATAGGCCGCGAGTGTTAACAGATGAAATGGTGGAGAATATTTCCATTTGCATCATTAAAAGTCCAAAAAAATTGGTTAAAAAATTGTGGGGTTTACTGAAAAATTCTGTTTACAAGAACAATCCTAGTTCCCTGCCGGAACTACAGGAAGCCATCACCACAGTATTCAGCAACATTTCTCCATTGGACCTGTAACGTGTCTTTGAGAAAATTTTCAGACGTGTGGATGCATATCTACACACAGGAAGGGGCCATTTCCAGCATTTATTGTAGCAAGTATGTTTGTAGTTGTTGTATGTGTATTGTCTTGCCAGGTGCACAGTGACATTTGGCTCACCCTGTATTTATATATATATTTATAACATGTAGTCGATCCAGGTAACATTTAATGCTGTTGGGAGTAGCTTTGCAAAAATTATTGCAGCTGAAATGGTATCTTCACAAAAATAATTTGAACTGTAATGGTATCTTCACAAAATATTTTAAATAAAATTTTATTTCAACAAAAACATTTTTGGCATAAGAGGAATCTTGAATATTAATATTATCGTGGTTAACTATTGGGGGGGGAGGGGAATTCAGACTTTATTTTGCTGTGAAAGTGAAACAGGGCAATTGGAATTTTTTATTTGTTTATTTACGTACCCAGCCAGGCATCTGGATTTCTTATTTATATTCCCAAACCAGAGGTCTATCCAGGCGGCATTTGATATCGTTGGGTGGTATATTCACAAAAATACTTCAAACTGTGAGGGTATCATCACATTCAGTAAAATTTTATATTAAGAAAATATTTCAGTGTTGGAGGCATCTTGAATATCGTTGTATTTAACTAATGTGTGGATATTTTTTCAGGTCTGATCATATGCAAGGGCGCCCATAAGGGGGGCAGGAAGGGGGACAGTATAGACAAAGTTTTGATAAATTTGAAACACTAAAATAGACTAAACTATTTTTTAAAGCCTTTTTAAAAATAATTAGATATTAATGATTGATTGTAATTATCGAACTTCTTTATTTTTGTTGTATTTTAGTATCTTGTAAATTTACTAAAATGTTTGACAGCCTTGAAGAAGGTAAGGATCTTTTTACCCCCCCCCCTAAAAGTACTCATGTGTTGAGTACTTTAGGAAGGAAGGAGTGTCTAACCCCAGGTCTTAAACAAACCTTAGGAACAGGAAGCTAGAAGATTTGGGCTAGAGTGCCTGATAGGAAAGTGACACGGAAGCGAGGTAGAAATGGGGAGGAATACACCCTTATTTATTACCGGGGGGCTAGTACCCTGGGTCCGACAAGTTAACCTGCTCATCCGACGCACTGCGGATATTTAATGGGTCGAGAGTTCGCAGATACCTGGGATCGAACCTGAGATTCCTCCGTGGCAGTCACGAACGTTGACCACTAGGCCACACGCGGCCCGTGTTTTTTTCCCGTTAGTACTGTTTATAGTAAAACTGTCTGATAAATGCCTATCAATCACTGCCTCATCACTACCGGCGGTGACTATGTTACGTGCAACTGAGGCGATGCTCGCTGAAAGGAACCACGAAAGCATTATGGAAGTATTTTTCCCCTCTGACAGCCTCACTGCGCGTGCATAAGGATAATGTCTGTGGAATAAATCTCGCTCCTGTGCCCTGACCTTTGACCCCATTTGGATGATATTCAACAGAACCGGTTCAGTATACCTCCGAAACAACCTACTAAAGTTTTGTCGCAATCGAAGCATTTTTACCATAAAGGTGGTGGAATGAATCCCGCTCCTATGTCCTGACCTTTGACTCCATTTCGCCCATTTTTAATAGGATTTGTCCCCAGGTGGTCTCTTACCACATAATAAAATTTCATTGAAATCAAACCATTTTTACGCAAGTTATGACGCATAAAGGCAATAGAATGGATCCCGCTCCTATGTCCTGATCTTTGACCCCATTTCGCCCATTTTGAATAGAATTCCTCCCCAGGTGGTCCCTTACCACATATAAAATTTAATTGAAATCGAACCATTTTTACGCATGTTATGACGCATATGACGAATGGATCCCGCTCCTATGTCCTGACCTTTGACCCCATTTCGTACATTTTCAATAGGGTTCGTCTCCAGTTGGTCCCTTACCGCATACTAAAATTTCATCGAACTCGAACCATTTTTACGCAAGTTATGAGGCATAAGGGTGGTGGAATGAATCCCGCTCCTATGTCGTGACCTTTAACTCCATTTCATCCATTTTCAATAGGATTCGTCCCCAGGTGGTCCCTTACCACATACTTAAATTTCATCGAAATCAAACCATTTTTACGCAAGTTATGACGCCCAAAGGCAATATAATGGATCCCGCTCCTATGTCCTGATCTTTAACCGCATTTCGCCCATTTTGAATAGAGTTCCTCCCCAGGTGGTCCCTTACCACATACTAAAATTTCATTGAAATCGGACCATTTTTACGCAAGTTATGACGCATATGACGAATGAATCCCACTTCTATGTCGTGACCTTTGACCCCATTTCCCCCATTTTCAATAGGGTTCGTCCCCAGTAGTCCCCTATCACATACTAAAATTTCATCGAAATTGAACCATTTTTACGCGAGTTATCATGCGAACGGACGGACAAAGCTGGATGCTACGCTTCTGCAACCTACGGTTGAAAAGCGTAAAAAAGGAAGTTTGTGTATGTCTGTCTGTCTTTCGCGATACAAAATGTAAAACGTGGTTCCCGATCTGAGTGTGTCTTTCCGTTTTGTTTACATGCAACCTGATCACAACCAACGTAAAGGTGTGAAGGAAAGTAGTTCATGATAAATTTTAGGTATTTCTTTTTTATAATGTTTCTTACTTTTGTTCTGGAAGTCATAAATTTTATGCGTTCATTTTTTAGAACGTGTTATGATAGACGCCTTAATGAGCTTAGATTTTGCAATAGCTTCGCTCAAAATTTGCCAACTGTACCCCAGTTATTGGGTACCGTTGGTGGCATTGTCCTAGTCACATAAATACGATTTCGCAGTTCTCGGAGGGAAAAGAAATATAAAAGAGGAAGAAATGAATTTTCATCATAACAAGTCTCCAAAATTTTCAAAAGACGAAAATGTATCCACAATAAGCCCCAGGACACAAAAATTAAAGCTACGTGTGTAGGGTTATATACAGAATTCCTGGTGGCATACAATAGAAGATATGTTTTGAAATTCCAAGCTATCAGTTTTAAATTCATTGAACAACCATTAAACATGTTATTCAAAACGAAAATTTGGTAATTTCCTGTAATTCTAACATTATTCTTAACTTTTACAGAATAAAGAAATGATTTTTCATATGACAACTTCCGAATCATGTATCCATTTCTTAGATCACAATTTCACCTTGTACCATTTGAAGCATGCACATAATGCATATAACAAAACGTATAACATTACATACCACTTTATTCCGCAGCAATAAGAACATTTATAAAACGTAAAACCCGCACTTCATGAAGGATTAACTAACGTTCTATCAACAACTCGTATTTATAAAATTTCAGTACTGAATACTAATAAAAGAAAAGAAACATTCCTTACCGCTGAAAATATATTTTGTAATCGAACAGGATCTTCACAAAAAACTTAAAACACGCAGTAAATATCCACACAACATTCACTGGAACAACACAACTCGCCAACAAGAACGGACATAACACAACTACGAAACGAGTCAAATTCGTTGGTCTACTGGAAAAAGAGTAGCCCTACGATTGTGACGTCACGACTAAATCACGTGACCTTGTTGCAGGCCTGGTAAGGTGTTGAGATGGCCTCGCTCCGGGCCGCGTATTTCGCAAGTGAATATACGGAATTGCCATTAAGGCAATCTCCGCCACGCGATTGGTTCAAAGCTACTTTGGAGATTGCGAGTAGGCGGGGCCTATGAACAGAGTCATGTGACGGAGACATGTAGGCTTTGCTGCACTCGCCGATAAGGCATAAGTCATGTTAAAGTTCGGGTGCTTTCTTTGCAAAATGGTTACCTTTAGTTGATTTACCCTTACAGTCGGAATGCGACAGGAGATAAATACAGAGTGTACTTTATTGGTAGGGGAATTTTTGAGTTTTTATATCAACAAGGCTTCATGCACTTGTGACTTATCTTCCGAAATACCTTTACTCTATATAGTTCTCACTGAGCCCAAAAGATGTCAGCGCTCATTCCTCCTTTAGCTATGATTAGTACTGATGTGTTTTGTATGGAGAACGCATGAGTTGTTTAACGTTTTTTTTTTTCGGGGAGAAGAGGCGGAAGGAGGGGAAGGGATTGAAATGTGGAATTGAAAGTATTTTTGATGAAGTTTAAAGGGACAGAAATATGAGGAACTTCTTAAATATTAGAAAAATATGTATATGGCAGATCACTTAATATTTTATCAGACACAATATATGGTAAACAACATTCTGGAGTATTTATTCCAACGGAACTGTCTTATTTCAACAGAACACTGTTTTAAGGTCTTACTTCGTGTCATTAGGCAGTTATTTGCTAATACAAAATCACTCTATTTGATTTTTTTCTCTAGCTAGACCTCTTCACATTCATGTGGGAGAAAACTTGATCTACAGGATAAATATTTCGATGTGGAGACATAATTTTCATTGTTAAAGGTCCTTTAAAGGCTAATAGAAAGGACCTTTAAAAGGGTACTTTTTAGTATCCTTATATACGTACTTTCACAACACCACAAATCGTAACGGGTACTAAGTTGACTATTGGCCGATATGGAGTATGGTATAGGTATTTATTTAAGTCGTCCTCAATTTTAATATTAAGATAGATTTCGACTTGTTTACATCTGAGAAACTGCAGATATTTCTTATGATATCGTGCGCAAAATCACTTTACCTTAATAGTCAATATGATCATTTGTCACATATGTTAAGTAACCTCACAGTGAATTTCTTAGGGCCGCCCAGGTGGCACAGTGGTCTAAGGCGCTGGCCTCTGATCATTCGTCCGAAAAGGGTCCGGGTTCGAATCCCGGTGAGGAATGGATGTTGTGTTTGTCTTACGGCACTGGCTCTCTCCCTTCCCTGGAAACAGTGACCCTAAATTAGGGACGGGCGACTGCTTATAGCCCATTGAGTTGCTCACGGTGGTCGTTAAACCTCCAATCAAAAAAAAAAATTCTTAGGAACCAGAACTTCCCATGATATAATTCAACACGTCTCCGTCCATGACTCTCCTCATAGCCTCTTAGGCCCCGCCTACTCACAATCTACAAACAAAGAATATAAACGCTCTTTGCTCCAAAGTAGCTCTGAACCAATCGCGTGGCGAAAATTGCCTTAATCGTAATTCCGTACATTCACTTGTGAAATACGCCTTCGGGCCTGACACTGTTCCTCACTTCCTCTTCTCCTGCCCTGCGTACAGCGCATATCGGAAGGTTTGTTTTGGAGTGACAACCCCTCCTTCCACAACTTCCATCTCTGCTCAAACGTATTTCTTGCTGGACTTTCGGGACGCTTCCGTGGCAAAACGTAAAGTTCGGGCCTTGGAGAAATTTATTACTCTCTCAAGACGCTTCTCCTTGGGAACGCTCCATTTCTAACCAGCCTTCTCATCAGCGTGTCCTATGATGGACTTTTCTGATGCTGCCGTGGCTTCATCTGCTGGTCGCAAGGAGGTTCACCTCCTTGGCTGGTCATGCATCTTCGAGGTTCTTAGTGATCAGGAGACATTTTCGCTATTACCGCATCGCCAACTAGTTGCTGTGAGGCATAAACTCAGTCTATAGGCTTCATCGTCTCATATACAAAAAAAAAAAAAAAAAAAAAAAAAAATCGTATTTCGGTAATCTGGCTCTGACTTTAGTTGGTAGAAATAGTCCCTCCTGTTGAAAATTATTAAAGCAGTTGTAAATATCTGCAGTTTTGGTAAATAAAGGGGCTTTTCGTTCATGAGTTAAGTAAGTATCTGCTTCTAAATAATCTGCTGAATAACTTATAAGTTAATACAGACAATTTCTTCCAAAACGTGGGAAGAGCGATTACTTCTATTTGGTGTAACTTATAAGAGCTATAAGTTTGAAACATTGTTCGTTACTCAGTATTTATTCGGTGTAACGTGAATGAAGTTATAGCATTTATTCGATGTCGTTGAAATGTAAATCTGTTTTTCTTATTAGACATTTTTCCATGCCAATATTTATGCCATAATTGATTTCTTAACATTTTTCCATGCCAATATTTATGCCATAATTGATTTCTTAACGGTTTCTAAGCAACTTTGTGACTCATGAGTGAATGATAGAGTAGTCTTTTAAAATATTTCATTGCCGCCCCGGGGGCGCAGTGGTCTAAGCGATTGCCTCTGATCATTCGTACGAAAGAGGTCCGGGTTCGAATCCCGGTGAGGAATGGATGTTGTGTTTGTCTTACGGCACTGGCTCTCTACCTTCCCTGGAACCAGTGCCCCTAAATTAGGGATAGGCGACAGCCCATTGAGTTGCTCACAGTGGGCATTAAACCTCCAGTCAAAAAAAATGTCATTAATGTGAGTGGATATTGCTGACTAAACACTTTTGGAGGTAGAGTGTAGAATTTTTTGTTTAAATGCTAGTGTCATATGAAAACATTGGATAAGCTGTTCAGTTGTATGCCATATTATCGTACCCACGAGTAAAATCCGCGGATACGATGAACTTGCTTAGCAAAATGTTTATTTTTGAAGTTTTTGTTAATCTTTTGGATTCAGTTAGGGCTCAGTAAACTCATCGTGCCGAGGTCAGTGTATAAAGTCCACATCATCTTGGTAGAAAAAGTGTAGAACAATTATTTTGCATAGGGACAATACACTTTAAGTTTTTCTATATTTTCTTTTCATTAATTATGCGAAACTTAGTTTCTTGCCATTGAAATCAATTTATAGCATTTTTACACTAGTTAGTGATTTATATGCCTAAGAAAGAAATGTGGGAGAGACCACCCAGCCAGGGGCGTATTTAAAGGGGGGGGACCTTGGCCCCTCTGAAGTTTCATTTTTTTGTTAAAATGCCACTTACATTATAAAAAATTCTTCAATTTAATTAAAAATTCATCGACTTCCAATAGAAAATAATGCTTTAATTTTTTTCTTCTGTTTTTCATTAATTTTCATTTTATCCTGATGGATTTCAAAAACTTCCATTTTTTCCACCTTTCTCCCCAAAAAAATTCTATGTGCACCTCTGCATTCAGTTATAGGTTAATAATGATGATGTGTAGTAAAGATGCCTCAATAAAGGGAAGTTTCCTGAGGACTGGAGCAATGCTACAGTGATCCTGCTACATAATAAAGGGGGCATTGAAAGCCTACGGATACAGACTCATCAGTCTTATCAGTTGATTATAAAGCCTTCACTGAGGTACTGTTGCATCGCTTGACAGAAACATTGGACATGGCTCAACCAAGAGAATAAGCTGCATTCAGGAGCAGCTACAGCACTGTAGATCATGTACTGGGAGAACTAATCAAAACAGCAAATGAATATGAACATCCATTATGTAAATAAAGGTCTTAATGATAATGAAAATGTTTTTGTGTTTTTGATACCATGTGAAACCTGAGGTAGTTATAATGTGTTTGGAATCCTGAGGTAATAAAGATACTTTCGTAAATACAATATAACTTATGTTGTGCTTCCATCCCTGGCCTTCTCTACATGATAGAGAAGTTAGTGCTGACATGCTATCATTTGTTGACTAATGTGAAATGTAAAAGCATGTAGCCTATTTTTTTTTTTTTTTATCATGTTTTGTAATATTAACAGTCGGGTCATTCCACGTGAAATCAGCAAATTTCAGAATAAATGGTTGCTTGACCAATTTATATATTCTTTATATTCCCATCGTAGGTAGTACCATTAGTGAGTAGACCAAAACAATTTTTAGTTTTTTTTAATCTGCCGCCATTTTGGATCTACACCTATTTTTACCTGCCGAGAAGGGCAAAAATTAGGGTTTTCAAGGGTTCTCGGAAATGGCTGTTACTCGATAACTACTTGAGATACCTAAATAAACCTTTTACCCCCTGAAAGTAGACATTTTGAGGTTTCATAAAAGGTACTTACTTCAAATGTAGCTTTTAATCTAACCAGATGAAAATGGACTTGTATTCAGCACATGCGATTCGCAAAATCACCATTTTTAGGAAGCTGTAACTCGGGAAGGGCCCAAAACCATGAACTAAAACTTTTTCCTTACCAACTATAGATAGGTAAGTTTTAGCTTATTAAGAAAAAAATTCATATTTTAAACCCCTTGCTAAATTTTTTAACCCTAAAGTTGCCAAATTTGCAAAAAATGCAGATTTCAAGGTCAAATATCTTAAAAGGGCAATCTGCAAAAAATCTGAAATTTTTTGTGTGAAGTCACCTATTGGTACCCTATCAATGATATGAATTTCATTTTGTGGTTCAGCTCGGTTTCTGAATTTTAAGGACTCAAAATGTTGTAAAAATACCTCTCTCACGAAAGCAATAACATACATTTTGGTCGTTATTCTGAGCAAATATTGTGTACATATTAAAAATACACTTAAACACAATTATTAGATTTATTGTTTTAAAATTTTTGCTAAAATTTTGAGCTTACCTTGAGCAGTCTGGTGCAACCAGCAAGTTTTCAAATTTTGTGTTACAATCATAAGCACAAAGTAAATGTAATTATTAAAGATATATGCAATTGTATTTACAAAAATCTTCGGTATGCTTGTATTGTATAAAAACATTTACAAGTATTTATTTTTTATTTTGGAAATAGAAGTTTGTTTCCCCCTCCAAGTTACTGGCTACCACATGACACATCAAAAGGGTAAAGTTTTGCAATTTTGATTTTTATTGGGTTTTTTTTTTCAACATGACTTTTTTGAGTAAGACATTAACTTAAAGAAGAGTTCAGTGTTCTTTTCTTGGGTAATGTTGTGCGTCTGGCCGGTTGATGCTGTAAATTCAAGAGGTGATAACTTGTCCAGTACATTTTGCATCGGAATCCAAACCTTTTCCGCATTTTCTTTCATACTGAAAGTTGTAGAAGGTCCACTTGGATTGTAAAACTTAGCCCAGATGTTATAATTTTTTTCGACAGTTCTTCAACCCGAGCTACAAACCATTTGCTCCTGTAAGCACATACAATGTTATCTCTCTCCTTGATGTTTTTTATATCAACTTCATCTTCATTAAGTATTTTGAACATGAAGTTATGCTTGTCTGGGAAAGATGAGGTTCTGCTGATAACCAAAGTAGTGCCATCCTTTGGAACAAAACTATGGTTTCCTCGTGTATTAGGCACTGGTCGAGCTTCAGAAAACCGCTTTGTGAGCTTTCCATCTTCTTTTCTAATCACTTCTTGGTCAACTAAAAAAAAAAAAAATTCCAGTTATTTTCTTTTCACAAAAGTCATACATGTCTTTAACTGTTAAAATGTGATCTTTTGTTGTTCTTTGAAGGCTCGCTTTTGCTACAAGTCTTTTTATAGTCCCACCGATACCATCACAGGGGCCTTTACCATGACTTGTGGCAAAGAAGTGCCACTCTGCATCTAAATCAAAGTCTTCCTTGTGTTTGCACAAGTTAGCAAAATCTTTCCTGCTTTTGTATTGGGCTGCAGACCCATATGAAAAATAAATAATGTTTTTCATGCTTCCATTTAGAGATTGTACAAGAGGTATCAGCTTCTTTTGAAAAGTATAAACAGCAGCCGTATTGTGAATTAGACAGTCACTTAGGAAGCACACACTTCTACAAAACAGTTTCCCATTTTCATCTCTGTTGTAGATGCAAAAGGATGAACTGTTGCTTGGGAATTTAGCCAGTGGAAACTCTGAATTTCATCCTGTACGATAAAAGTGTAATTTTCAGAAAAATCCCCAATGACAATGCGTTCATCACTTTTCAAGTTTTCCTTTTTCATTTTTAAAAAATTCGACTGGCTTTTTCCAATAAAATGGTGGCTTTTCAGATCTTGAAGTTTGGTAAGGAAATTTTCTTTAAAATCATCATACGGTTCAACAAGTGTTACAAGTTTGCAGTGGTCAGTTGTGACCCATTGCTTGTATGTTATCAGCTCATCTTCATACTCAGGGTTGAACTCTTCCCTGAGAACTTCAACTCCTGGACACTGTGCATAATCCAAACATGCAGTCTTCATTTGCAATATCACAAACTGCTTTAGAAATAAGATATCATGTATAACTAATTTTAAGTCACTGACAAAAGAGCACTTACTGGCTAAATGAATAGATACACATTTATGATAAGGATTCCCAATTGTGGTTTCAGTTTAAGTTTGCTTGGTTTTCAGGTCTGCTTAGTTTTAGTTCTTGTTTCAGTCTGCTTTGTTTTAGTTTAGGTTTGTGCTTCATTTTTGTTTCAGTTTTACTTCATTTAGGTGCTTAGAGACTGAAGTACATTATACTTATTGACTAGTAATGTAAGGTTTTGATGGAGAAAAACTGG
The DNA here is from genome assembly GCA_039090855.1 of Macrothele yani. NCBI lineage: Eukaryota > Metazoa > Arthropoda > Arachnida > Araneae > Macrothelidae > Macrothele > Macrothele yani. The sequence goes on from CM077009.1 coordinate 49,345,360, forward strand.
AGATAACAGATACGTATGTTTATCTTGGACAGCAGATATCAAGTGAGGGTCACATTGATGAAGAAATTAATCGGCGTACAAAACTTGCCTGGAGAGCTTTTGGAAGAAACAGCATAATTTTCAAGAGCAATATGCCATTATGTCTTAAAAGAAAAGTGTTTGATCAATGCATCCTTCCAGTGCTTACGTATGGTGCAGAGACGTGGACCTTAACTAAAAGAGACATACAAAAGCTGCAGACAACTCAAAGAAGCATGGAGAGGTGCATGCTTGGTATAACCAGGAGAGATAAGAAGAGGAACTCGTGGATCCGAAAAATGACGAGAGTGGAAGACATCATGATCAGAGTTAAATCCCTGAAATGGCAATGGGCTGGACATACTGCCAGAAGGACAGACCATCGATGGACAGCCGAAATTTTAGATTGGATTCCAAGGGACAGGAAAAGACCCAGAAAAAGACCACATGGGAGATGGGTGGATGAAATTCGTAAATATGCGGGAGTGACATGGAGGAGACTGGCACAAGACAGACCGTTGTGGAGGAAACTTGGGGAGACCTTCGTCCAGCAGTGGATTGATAATGGTTGACAATGATGATGATGATGAATGTAAGGTTAAATTATAAAATTAAAAAACATACATTTTAAGGTAAATAAATTGGGGGGGTGTACAACATATTGAAATGTCATACTGATACAATTCGATCATGTCCTGGGAATCATCACACGGGAAGGCAACAGAAAAATAACAAAATATTTTTAAATAAATCCCCTCCCCCTCCTTTTTTGCAGTTCAAAATCTTCTTGGTGCAGCCTGACTGACAACTAGTTTCAGCTCAAAATATCATATTTTAAAGTATAATAAATCTATATGTATATAATATTTGCTCAGAATAACGACCAAAATGTATGTTTTGTTGCTTTCGTGGGAGAGGTTTTTTTTTTTACAACATTTTGAGTCCTTATAATTCTGAAACCCAGCTGAACCACTAAATGAAATTCATATCATTGATAGGGTACCAATAGGTGACTTCACACAAAAAATTTCAGATTTTTTGCAGATTGCCCTTTTAAGACATTTGACCTTGAAATCTGCATTTTTTGCAAATTTTGCAACTTTAGGGTTAAAAAATTTAGCAAGGGTTTTAAAACATGCATTTTTTCTTAATAAGCTAAAACTTACCTATCCATAGTTGGTAAGGAAAAAGTTTTAGTTCATGGTTTAGGGCCCTTCCCGAGTTACAGCTTCCTAAAAATGGTGATTTTGCGAATTGCATGTGCTGAATATAAGTCCATTTTCATCTGGTTAGATTAAAAGCTACATTTGAAGTAAGTACCTGTTATGAAACCTCAAAATGTCTACTTTCAGGGGGTAAAAGGTTTATTTAGTTATCTCAAGTAGTTATTGAGTAACAGCCATTTCTGAGAACCCTTAAAAACCCTAATTTTTGCCCTTCTCGGCAGGTAAAAATAGGTGTAGATCCAAAATGGCGGCAGATTAAAAAACAACTAAAAATTGTTTTGGTCTACTCACTAATGGTACTACCTACGATGGGAATATAAAAAATATATAAATTGGTCAAGCAACCCACCCTTGCTGATTTCACATGGAATGACCCAGTCCTACCGTTGTTTAAGCAGGATTTTTTTCTTTTGTAGCGATTGGGCTATTTTGTCAGCAAAATGCTAGGCAGATTAGCCAAACTTAACATTCTACTTTTTGATATATTTCCATATGAAAATTCAAGCACTAATGCATTGGCTAAATAAAGTTTTATGCTTTAAATAGAATTCAAGAATAAAAACAAACAGGCTTTTACACTTTTAATTTGAATAAAAATACAATTGCAGATGCATGTAGTTTATGAAAATATCTACAAAGACCAGGACTGAGCAAAACCCACAATAGACGACGAACTGTTCCACCTGAACTGAAACGGCGCATGCTGTTGTGGTGGAGAAATGCTTTTTTTTTTTTTCCTTATCCATCATAGCAAAGCCCTTGGGAAAAGTGCTCTCGAGGCTCACCGGTGCTTTTCTGCAGTAGGAGAAAAAACAGCATGGATGGAAAAATGACAACAGGGCAACAAAATGGATGCAGTAGGAGAAAAAACAGCATTGGAGGGGAAATGCACGCAACAGTTATGACAAAAAGAAAAAAATATGGGAAAGGATACCAAGTCTCGGAAGGGCAAAGCAGCGATGATGGAACAAAAAAATGATGGGAGTGATAAAAAAACAATGCAAGGGCAGGTGGGCGCAATGACGAAAAAATGTATGACAGGGATGAAAAACTACGCAGGGGTGGGCGGGATGATGGGGAAAACAGTTAAGGGAAAGAAAACCAGGTCTTTGAGGCAAAGCGGTGATGACGGAACAAAAAATGACAGGAAGCATTCGCTTTTTAGCGATTCAGTGGAGACTTTTTATTGTAAAATTACCGTCTTTATCGCAATTTGGCGTAAATGCAACTGATAGCTTAAACATTGTCCTGCCTGTTAGCTCTGGTTTGTTTGTAGTTTTTGTGTTTTCTTGTGGGAGCTCATAAGGTGTTTTGACACCTTCATTTACTTAGTTTACAGGCGCTCTTTTGCTGTAACATGTGGAATTGGAAGAGGTTTTTTGAAGAAATGCAAGGGGACGAGGATACATCTATGGCAGGGATAGCTTGCTACATCAAGAAAATGTTCCATGGGTTACCCAATGACTCTTTGAATAGATTTGTTTCATTGTATTGGACAATTCATGTGTCAGAAGAAGTATGTTGCAGAGAAGAATTAACCATGTTCCCTTACACGTGGGACATGGTTCCATCCTCTTAATTAGGGCTAGATCAAACTTTTGTGGTGCCCAGAGCAAAGTTTCATTGCGGGCCATAGAAAATGAATCTTATAGTTTAATAAAGTCATTATGTGAACAATTAAAACACGCAAAAACTACCACAAAGAAAAATTATTATCCTAGTTGTAAATTAATTTATGGCACCTCTATTCATAGTGTTCTGTGGAATTAACTTTTTTACGGGTCTTATAGAGGTTGACATCCTAATATTTTATTTCGTGCCTCAATGTTTACACCTCAAGATAAAACTGTCTTTGCACGATTATAAAGACCTCCATCTAGTACACCACCATTCACAAGCTAAAATATTTATTATTTACACTTAAGAACAATATGTACAGATAAAAGCATCAGAGAATTAACTAGGCGAGATCTTTCGGGTCCCCTAGGGAACCATTATCAAGCCTGAAAGCGCCACCCAAGTGCAGTGCACAAGACTTCTTATATAAACAGAAGATGCCCGTCATGCATCTGTAACCATGGACACAACATGCATTTGTCATGCATTCTGTAACCATGGTTATTATTCAAAAAGTTGGTGGTCAAATTTTCGTCCACCAACTTTTTTGAATAATAGCCTCTATAAGACCCGTAAAAAAGTTAATTCCACAGTACAAAATAATTATGTCAAATTGCTGTAAGATTAAAAAAAAGACCAGAAAAGGGATTGAAAGTTCAAAGAGAGAGAGAGAGAGAGAGTAAAAAGTGCAAAAACCTATGATTTGTTTTCCAAAGAGGAAGGGATTTAGGTTCCTCTGTGATTTTTATATAAACTTCCTCACAAAATGATAAAAAGATAATTTTAACTAATCTTCATAACAAAATTTTTGTATACAGGGCTTGAAAATTATTATCTGAAAATTTCTCTACGCAGAGAAATTGTTTACCTACCCAGGTAGTAAAAGTTGTATTCTAAGCAAAATTTATCTTTTAAGATAATAAATCAGAGCACGTTTTTTTTAACTTAAAAAATATGATGTGTGAACTTTTTTTACATGTTTTGCATTTCCATTTTAAGGGTCTGTATTGAAAATGTTCAGTGCACAAAAGCGTGTATCTCAAGTTTTAAGATGATGATGCTGAAATTAGTATGAAATGATATGATGATGAAATTGGTATTTAAGAAATTTAGTGATTCTGCCATGATCTTTAAGTTGAAGTTTCGCTCTTTGTCACTAAACATTGGACACTAGTCCCATCAGCGGCATGCATCCTGTTGGTGAATATAGGCCTAAACAATATTTAGAGCACAATTCCATATGGTTCCAATATCTAGACCTAGAGCATATATAATTAAAGAAGTGATATTCTTCTGTCCTTAGCACTCGGTAACAATAACACAATTTCTGGTGATTGGCAGTGAAATGAAACACAACATGCGACTGTCTTTTTTCTTGTAGTAGGAAATTCTGTTCCAGATTTCCTCATTTTTAAATTTAATTGCCCAGTCTGAGCAACTAGGTGAGTTTTTTACTTGCCCAAGTCAATAATTTACATACCCCGGGCATCTCGGACATGGTATTTTTCAAGCCCTGGTATAGCAAACATTTTTGCATAGCGAATAATAAGCAGGCCTTGTGAAACTGCTGAGATTTCTACCAGCCAATGTGGCTAGTGGAATAAAAAATTTACTAGCCAAATGACAAAATCTATCGGCCATGCAAAGTTAAAAAAAAAAAAATAATAATTCAGTAACTTATCCACTTATGTTTCTATGAAATTAAATGGGTGAATTATTTTTTTTTACTTTCTAATGAGAGATCCCTCCTGCATTAACTTCATAAAAGCAGATGCAGAGCAGTTACTGCATAGAATCATCAGATGTATTGCATATGCTTTTGTTCCAAAATGATTGATTTTTTGACAATTTATTTTCAGTGCTGTAATATCATTACTCTTACTATCATATTTACATATACATAATTTATTTTTGAGAGGCCATTGAAGTTAGATGTTTATTTATTTATTATTATTTTTTTTTATTGGATGTTTAACAACCATTGTGAGCAGCTCAATGGGCTATAAGCAGTAGCCCGTCCCTAATTTAGAGTCACTGGCTCCAGGGAAGGGAGAAAGCCAGCGCCATAAGGCGAATTATCAGAAGCCATCGCTTAGACCACTGCACCACCAGAGCGGCATTTAATTTCTTTAATAATATTTAAAACAAAGGGACAAAAGCTAGGATATATACACTGAGTTGCCACTTTATTATGACCACCCCCTCAGTACTTCGTTGGGCCACCTTTTGCCTTTAATACTGTGTCGATTCTTCATGGCATGGACTTCACGAGATGTTGATAGGTGGTTTGTGGAATCTGAGACCATGCTTGATGAATAGCACTTTCCAGGAGTGTGAGATTGCAGGGTTGTGGATCCAGCTGTCTGATGGCTCGTTCAACTTCATCCCACAAATTCTTAATGGGGTTGAGATCTGGAGATTGTGGGGGCCAGCTAAGCAAAGTAAACTCACCGGCATGTTCCTGAAACCAATCCTGTACAATACGAGCACTATGGCAGGACGCATTATCTTGTTGAAAGAAGCCATCGCCAATGGGATAAACCATCCACATGACAGGATGCACTTGGTCCGCAACGATGTTTAGATATGATGTGCCAGTCAGACGTTGATCAGCACGAATTAAAGGGCCCAAAGCATGCCAGGAAAACATTCCCCAAACCATAACGTTGCCTCCGCCAGCTTGAAAGGTTGTAGCAATGCATTTGGGGTCCATGCTTCCGTGCTGTTTCTGCCAAATTCTCACTCGGCCATTGGCATGGTGCAACTGAAAACATGATTCATCGGACCACATAATTTGTTTCCAATTATCGACTGTCCAATCCTTATGCTCCTGTGCGAACTGGAGACGTTTTCTCTTGTTAACTGCAGACAGCAAAGGGGTTCGAACAGGCCTTCGGCTGCCATATCCCATCCGATGCAGTGTACAGCCAACAGTGCGTGCAGAGATCATTTGAGGAGATCTTTGATTAAGTTGGTCTGTAATTTGCTGCACTGTTGCCCTTCTGTTGTCTGTTACCAGTCTGGACACTCTCCGTTCACGTTGCACGTAGAGACCCACATTTTTGGCTGACAGTCCAGTCTTTAAACACTTTAACAACAGCTGCTCTGGAACATTTCACGAATGCAGCGGTTTCAGTGATACTTGCTCCATGGCTCCGAGCTCCTACAATCATCCCACGTTGAAAGTCAGTCAAATCGCATTTTTTACCCATCTCGTCACCCAAAAATCACTTCTACTACTGTCGCAAGCACTAAGCTTTCCCTTTTTATACTGGCCTCACACTCTGGTGGCAGTAGCGTACAGCCATAGCTCATTTGCTTAAAACTGTCAGGTGGTCATAATAAAGTGTCTCTAATATTGTTGATACAGTTTACTGCTGATATCTACTGTGTCTGATCTTCCCATCAGAGGTATCTGCCCACCACACTTGAACAGCATTTTGAGGATTAAAATCTTCAATTGAAGGGCCATTGCATCTAATCATCATTAAGTTATTTAAGGTGTCACTATTCAGACATGCCCTATTATTCATTTTTATGAGGTACATTGCTGAAAAGCCACGCTCACAAGGAGCAATACTACATGGCATCAGATGTAGCAACTGCATCATCTTAAAAACATTGCCATAACAGTTTGTTTCTTTTTGTTCAGCATATATGTGGCTAAACAGAGATTTAAAGATAATTATTTTATCTGTAGATGACATTATATTTTGTGCAAGGTATACCCAGAGTAACAGAATGTAGACGTACACGCGTACGCAGTACGCGGATAGTTTCCAAATTATCAGCAGATTTTGCAGATAGTTTTTGCTTGTGAATTAAAAAAATAAAATGTTATTTACAGCAATTAAAACGCGTACTCAAGTATAATCATTGGCACTGATGTGCTCTATTTTCACTGAAGTCCGTGTAGCCACTCTTTCAGGAAACTTGAAAATTAAGTTGCCTGGAGCGGGAATCGAACCCGGTTGAGCATGCTATCCATTACAACACCCAGGACAAGGAGGTTCGTACGATGATCTATGAAGCACTTATTCAAGGCTTTACTCAGATTAACATACTTAATTATATTTGAACTTTCACTTATTTTTCGCATCAGAGTCCTTTTATTTTTACAGACATTTCTGGCCTCTAGATTTTATCAATGTGTAGGAACTGTATTAAAAGTTTCATTTGCACAGAAAGAATTAAAATTTTATTGCCGGGCTCCTCTTGCAGTTGCCAGTTTTTAAAATAAAATCATTTCCTTATGTATTTTGTAAGTCTACTATTTTTAAATTAAGTTGTTGAAAATGCTATTTATAACTTTTTAAGGTTCATTAATGGAACTGTTTTTCTAGATATAAAAACTTTCTTTAATTAGTCTTGTTTTTTATGAGGTTCATTGTCCAATATTTTAATATTTTGCCCTAAATGTCCATTTCACACACATTGTTGCACATTCAGTTGTAATGTACTTAATTTGTCCTCACTGAAATCTGTAATGTTTTAATAATTATTTATTGTTTTATTAATTTTTCCTTAAATTATCTTATTCTGCTGTTATCTTGTGTGTGATTCGCAGGTTTGGAGCAGGTTTTCTGTTTCAATGGTTGTGTACATAGATACATTTTATTTTTATACAGCTCTGGGTATACCATGACAAAGGTTGCTTTAGTAACCTTGACCCTTTGGTTGCTCCAGGCTGATCCGTCAGCAGATTAAGTTTCTCTTGAAGCCCACTTTCACTTCCATTCATTTTTGAAGCAGCTGCAGGAATGCGAGAGAGAAAACTGAACTCGATATTCATTCACCAGTAGGGGAAAAGTTGGATAAAATAGTTGTTTCACTTGGGGGGAAAACATCTACTCACCATCGTTGGCTACTATATTAAAAAAATTTACTAGTCACTACAAAATATCTGGTCACCATTGTAACTTGATTGACATTAAATGTCAGTCATTACTTTTTCACACGTTATGCAAAATCTGCAATCGGGAGACTATTAAATGATGTTAGATACGTATGGGGCATAGTATTGGCAATTAAAATCAAGAAACAATGAACTATATATGTACTTACAATATTCGTAGTGGCTGTCGGGGCTTCATATGAACGCCTGTAATGTGTTTATTCACAAGACATTGCCTTAAGTATTCAACTCCTTCAAAGAATGTGAACTTTTTCAATTGTGAAGTTTAAAAAATAAAATTCATGATATTGTAAAATCTGCACCAGATAAAATTGAACAAGATGAATTTTTACAATGCAGGTAAAACATTCTTTTAACAACAACGAAATATAAAACTGAATTAAAACCTTGCCGAATTTAAAAAAAAAACGAACTGTAATCTTGAAGAGGAAACCATCTTGACTGGGAAGCACCACGGCAACAACGAAACATGAAAACGAATTACAACTTTGCCGAAATTTTAAAAAACGAAGTCTTGAAAAAGAAATAATCATCTTGGTTGCAAAGCATAAAGAAATAAATCTCCCAACTGCAAAGCATAAAGAAATAAATCTCCCAACTGCAAAGCACCAAACTAGTTTCTGCTAATATTCATAGCTATCATCAGTGGTAGGTGCACGGACGTTGTAATTACCGCACTCACTCGCTCAGGTATGCTGCTCAACCCGAATGCATGTTCAGCCCTGTCGTGCAGATATTTGCGCATCATGCTTTGGGTTTTACTGCGCACATCTATGGTGTCGCCATCTGTAGTTAAACAAAGTAAACAAGTAGCATTTAGGAGTAGAAATATGCACTTGCATTTTTAAGTAATATTTGATATAAGCTGTTTGATGTTATTGTTTTTCTTCTTGAAATGGTTTTTCTCCTGTTCAATAAGGTACCTCCATGCAAACTGAAGCTCAACTGGACTGTTAACGTTACAGTTGTATCTTTTGGTTTTCTCAATGACTGCAGCCTCAGTGGTCAGAATCTGGGCATGTGATCTATGCGATGTTATAATTGTCATGTTAGTCCAATCAGGAGTTACATGATTGCTGATACAATGTTGTATTAATGAAGTTTTTTCATCTCTTCTTGTCCAATTCATAATATGTTCATTTAATCTAGTCAAAAATCTTTTACGCGTACTTCCGATATATACTTTGTCTTTTTGGTTATCATCTTTAATTGTTGGAATGACATAAATGCCAGATTTATTTAGAACTGATCTATTATTATTAGTAGTAAGTATACCTCCATTATCAATGACTGTTTCTGCAATGTTAATATTGTGGTTATAACATTCTTTTTTTAAAATAGTACTAATAGGAGGTAAGTATGGAAATTTTCCATAATATTGCTTTTTTCTTTTTCAATATTTTCGGAACGATGTATACTGGCTGTAATGTTGTTATATAAAGATTTGACTAATCCTTTATTATATCCAAACTCTTCTGCAGTCTTTTCAATCCATTTCAGCTCTTTGATCTCTGATATTTTATTGAATGAGTGTGTAATGGCTCTTTTAATATAAAAGCGGAACACTGCCGTCTTGTATTTCCAAGGGTGTGTAGAATCCTTTGGGATAATTGCCTGTACATATGACGGCTTCCGGTAAACTGAATATTCTATAATTCCATTATCCTTGTGTATAGAGATATCCAAGAAGTTTAGCTGGCCATTAACTTCAATTTCTTTACTAACCTGTATTGATGGATAACAACTGTTAAATTTATTAATGAAGTTATCCAGTTCAAGATTGGAGTGCTGCCAAAATAGTAAAATATCATCAACGTATCGGAGATATATATATGGTAAGCATATATTAGAATGATCCAATATACTGTTTTCAATGTCTTGCAGAACAACTTCGACCAGTAGCCCTGAAATTGGGGACCCCATTGGGGCGCCATATTGCTGTTTATAAATTGTCCCATTAAATGTGAAAAAATTATTATTTGTAACAGACAATAATGCAGATATAATACTGTTTCTGACATTATCTGTAAGATTTTCATCTTCTAATCTGGAGTTAATTAAGTCGATAGCAATATCAGTTGGGGTATTGGGATATAGAGAGATGACATCTAAACTGGCCATTGTGAAATTGGAGGTTTTAATTGTTTTTAACTTGTTGATAACTTCAGTAGCATTAGTAATATGGCTATTGACTATTGTAGAATGGTTTGAGATAGTTAAATAGTGCTCTCTCCAAGTTAATGGTTGGAGATAAATTCTTATTTACTATAGGCCTAATAGGTTTGTCTGTCTTATTTGTTTTTATTTTACCAAAAATATTTGGTGTACAGGCTCCTACTGGTGGAATACATTTGCTTTTAATAAGTGTAGGCAAGTCACTGTGATTTTTTATATTAGCCAAGTTCCTAATTATACTATCAACGGGGTCTTTATTGACGATGATGACATCCAACTTATTGATTGCATCTGTCATTTTGTTATTATATTCATCTGTATTAAAGATGACTACTGCTTAGATTTGTCCGTCATAATACACTTAACCGTTGGGTTGTTTCTCAACTTCATTAGGGCTTCGCGCTCATATGTGATTCTTGTATTTTCATTGGTGTTGTACATGTTGTTGATGGCACAGACCATTTTAAATCTTGTAAGATCTTTATTTGCATTAGGCAATCTTTGGATGATGTTTTCAATTTGCGGAATGAGGTATTCCGTTTTTGGCACTTTTTGCCGATACGCAAACCTTATACCTCTTTCAAGTGCCTTCTTTTGCAGACTTGATAGTTCCAAATAGGATTCATTAATTCATCGCAAATTGGCGAAATTTGAACAACGATATATATATTATCTGGTTGCCATTTGGTGACTGGTGACCAACATTTGCAAGGACTGGTTAGGTTATGCTTGGAAGGTGTTTGACACCTTGTAGAATCTGTTCCTGGACATCTGCGAGCTGTGATTGTACAGAAAGATGGACCAATGCGTTACTACATAGGTGATCCTAATGCAAAGCTAACTGTATATTCCTAGGAAGAAATCTAGGTAGACCATACAGTAAGGGATGTGTATTAGTTGATAATGATGATGTGTAGTAAAGATGCCTCAGTGAAGGGAAGTTTCTATGGACCACCAGTTGTGAACCACTACATCAGTTAAAAAGCAGTACAGTAGTCAGAGACTAGGCATTGGTATTGCTAAGCCTAACATGGAAGGGCAGCGGATAGTGGTTGCCCCTTCTGTATGACAGAAAGAGACCTTCCACATGCACACTTCACGGAAATCATCGACTTGTAGGTAAGTTTTACTGGCAAGATCTTTAAAAAGATTTCATTGCTGTAATTTTATAACATAAGAATTTATATGAATATATAAATTTACATGTCAAAAAAAATATCAGTATTTACTATCATTTTAAACGTCTGTGCTATTCGTGCCAACTAAATACACCAAAAATAACAGAATGCTGTCTAGACACGGCACCAAATAATGGAGATAATTGCTAAATTAAAAGGTGAGCTTTTATTTACAATCTAAAACCATATATACACACGCGAGATCTTTTGGACCCACTATGGGTCCATCATCAGGCACCGCAGAGGGGTGGTTCCGGGATTATATAGCCGGACAAAACAACCCACAATGCAACCTCATGGAGGTGCCGCTTTATGTCCACGCATGCACACTTGTTATAAAATACAAACATGCAAATTTTACAGAAGTACAAGAAAACACAATTACGGATTATGATGAAATATACAATGTTGTAAAATAAAATGTCTCCTCGATGAGGGTAGTGTCGACGGCATTTGCTAACCAGTGTTGTAATGATGAAATGCCGTCGACACTACCCTCATCATGGAGACATTTTATTTTACAACATTGTATATTTCATCATAATCCGTAATTGTGTTTTCTTGTACTTCTGTAAAATTTGCATGTTTGTATTTTATAACAAGTGTGCATGCGTGGACATAAAGCGGCACCTCCATGAGGTTGCATTGTGGGTTGTTTTGTCCGGATATATAATCCCGGAACCACCCTCTGCGGTGCCTGATGATGGACCCATAGTGGGTCCAAAAGATCTCGCGTGTGTATATATGGTTTTAGATTGTAAATAAAAGTTCACCTTTTAATTTAGCAATTATCTCCATTGTTTGGTACCGTGTCTAGACAGCATTCTGTTATTTTTGGTGTACTATCATTTTAACTCTGAATTCCCATCAAATTAATTTAAGATGCTAAATTAAATGATCGCTTAACCAAACCTATATATAATGTGTTACTTTTGCTTCACACAATTGCTTACAGCATAGTTGCAGCAAATTTGAACAAAAGGAACAGAGCAAAACAGTGAACAGTTAAACAGTAACACTCAAACTATCATACTAGTCTTTTTTTTTTTTTTTTTTTTTTTTTCCATTTTGTTTTATGAAGAAAATAGTTTTTAAATGTAAAATAACTGTTCAGTTTGTTTGTTCTTTGTGTCAAAATTTTGGTTGCACATCCATGTAACTTAGTGTGTTTATTCATAATTAAATTTTTGCAGTTAACCATGGCTGCTATGACAGGCAAGAAAGATATTGAAGAACTGAAGCCTCAGATCGATAAAACTGTTCAAAAATTCCTGGGTTTCAATGAACCAGCACTCGTCTCTGTTGCAGTGAGATGCTTATCAAAAGGCTATGATTATAAGAAAACAAAAGGTTAGTCTCTGTTCAGCTCAAGTTTAAATGTATTTTAGAAAAAAGAAACTCATTGAAATTTTAGCGTTAAAATTTGCGATTGTGAAAAACATTATCTTTGAAGATATTTGTGCTTTATTGTATCTTATATTTGTTTCTATTTTTGTTAGTAGGGATACAAATTATACTAGTCAAACCCTGCTATAGCGAACCCGGCTTATAACGAACAAAATTTTTGGTCCCATCCAATTTCCTATACATATAATGTTATTCTATATAACAAAATCTATTGACATAACCAACCTTAAAAAACACCATAATACCTTCAAGTTGGAACTGAAGAACAGGTTCTCTGCTTTAGAAGGCCTAACATCAGAAGAAGTGGACATCTCTGAAGTTAACAGAAAATTAACCAAAGCTCTTATGGAAACAGCAACAAAATTAGCTGGGTCTAAGAACAAGTTGCATGTAAATAAATTATCAGGAAAAACGAAAATGTTGATGCAAAAAAGAAGAGAGATGAGGACAACTAAAGAAGATGTGACTTCCAAAGTGGAATATATAGAGCTATGCAAGACAGTAAGAAAAAGTATCACTGAAGACGTAAGAAAATTCAACTGTGAACTAGTGAGGAAAGCAATTGAAAACAACCAAAGCCTAAAGATAGCAAAGGGACATCTCAGTAAGGGAAGAAAACAGATTATGGCACTGAGAAAAGAAGATGGTTCTGTAACAAGAAATAGAGGCGAAATTTTGACGAGAGTGAAAGATTTCTACTCCAAATTATATGAAAGGGATGATACATGCACTCCAGACATCATGAAAGATACCAATACCAGAGTTCCTCCAGTCCTTCCAGCAGAAGTTGCACATGCAATCAAGAACATGAAGCGGGGAAAAGCTCCAGGAGAAGATGGAATTACTGTAGACATCATACAAGAAGCAAGTGGAGAAATCGAAACAGTACTCGCCCAAATTTTCACTCGATGCCTTAATGAAGGAAAGATTCCTGAGGATTGGAACACCGCTACAATGATCCTGCTACATAAAAAAGGTGACATTGAGGATCTTGGAAACTACAGACCTATCAGCCTCCTATCAGTAGTTTATAAAATCTTCACTAAAGTTCTTTCACACCGCTTGAAGGTAACACTGGACATGGCTCAACCGAGAGAACAAGCTGGATTCAGGAGTGGCTACAGCACAATAGATCATATCCACGTGCTGAGAGAACTAATTGAAAGAGCGAGGGAATATGAACTTCCATTGTGCATGGCTTTTATCGATTATGAAAAAGCCTTTAATTCGGTGAAACCATCAGCAGTTACAATGGCTCTGAAAACCTGCGGTATTGAAGATGCATACATTAATATTATTAATAACATCTATGAAAATGCAAGTGCAAAGATTAGGCTGTTTGAAAATACAACACACGTAAAAATTGGAAAGGGAGTGAGACAAGGTGACACCATATCTCCGAAGCTCTTTAATGCCACATTGGAGGGTGTTTTTCAGTCGCTGAGCTGGGAAAACAAGGGGATAAAGATTAATGGAGATTATCTAACCCACCTTCGTTTTGCTGATGACGTAGTCATTTTTGCAACTACCCCATCAGAGCTGCAGAGTATGATCCAGGAACTTGCTGACAAGAGTAAAGAAGTGGGATTAAAAATGAACTTTCAGAAGACAAAAGTGATGTTCAATGCTTTTACAAGAAATGAAGATTTATCGATTGATGGAGAAAAGCTGGAGATAACAGACACGTACGTTTATCTTGGACAGCAGATATCAAGTGAGGGTCACATTGATGAAGAAATTAATCGGCGTACAAAACTTGCCTGGAGAGCTTTTGGAAGAAACAGCATAATTTTCAAGAGCAATATGCCATTATGTCTTAAAAGAAAAGTGTTTGATCAATGCATCCTTCCAGTGCTTACGTATGGTGCAGAGACGTGGACCTTAACTAAAAGAGACATACAAAGGCTGCAGACAACTCAAAGAAGCATGGAGAGGTGCATACTTGGTGTAACCAGGAGAGATAAGAAGAGGAACTCGTGGATCCGAAAAATGACAAGAGTGGAAGACATCATGATCAGAGTTAAATCCCTGAAATGGCAATGGGCTGGACATACTGCCAGAAGGACAGATCATCGATGGACAGCCGAAATTTTAGATTGGATTCCAAGGGACAGGAAAAGACCCAGAAGAAGACCACATGGGAGATGGGTGGATGAAATTCGAAAGTACGCAGGGGTGACATGGAGGAGACTGGCACAAGACAGACCGTTGTGGAGGAAACTTGGGGAGACCTTCGTCCAGCAGTGGATTGATAATGGTTGACAATGATGATGATGATGATATGCCTATAATGAACCTATGAAAGGATGAAAATAGGATATAACAAACTTTTTCAATGTCTTTGACTGAATTTTTTTTTCTCATAATTTTTTCTAGAATTTCTGCAAGTTCTAACTTAAAAATTACCAACCAATTGCCAACCCTTGAAATCATCCATGCTTAGACTATTAAGATAGAGATAAATATCTTTACATTACTGTACCTGTTCTTTTATCTTTGCCCTCACCTTTCTGTGTGTTCCAAACAAAGTCTATGCAAAGCAGGTGTAACACCCAATTTTTGGAAGAACAGGACATACAATAAGCATATCTTTGGGAAGAGGAATGCATTCTCATTGGGCAGGATAGGTTGGTGACGAAATGACCTTGGCGGTAGCAGAGGAACAATTTTCCCCAACGCAAAGGTTTATCATGTAACACGCCAAGCAGAGGAGAGAGAAAATCTGTTTGGGCAGAGGAGATTTCCTGTGGGGAATCTATAAAGTGACAATGTTGATGTTGGGGAAATGCAACATATGGAAAACAAAGTTCCATCATTGCAGAGGCCAAAGCAGCAATGCGTGTCATTAATAAGTTTTTGTCCACACAAACTATAGAACCGGCAGTGATGAAGTCATTCCAATTTTTTGGACAAAAGTATGGATAAAATTTTCCTGCAATCTGCACACCAGCAGAAGGTTACAGATTATTTTTTTTACTCAGATGTTAGTAAAAATTCAAGATAAATTCACCAATATTTTCCATTATCAATTTTTAGTCAATTTATATTTTTATGCATAAAATGATCATTCATAATTATAAATGTGTATTTTAGAGGGAGATATGTATTTCGAG
This sequence comes from Macrothele yani, assembly GCA_039090855.1. Taxonomy (NCBI): domain Eukaryota; kingdom Metazoa; phylum Arthropoda; class Arachnida; order Araneae; family Macrothelidae; genus Macrothele; species Macrothele yani. The sequence continues at coordinate 49,361,009 of CM077009.1, forward strand.
GGATGGGTCTGAACCATGAAGTTTATGCTTAAGAATGTAATTTATTGTGCATGTACTGTATTATTGTATGGTAAAACTGAAAAAGAACGAAAAAACATTTAATAACTGCACATAATAATCAGTGTAATTAACTTGTAATGTGATTTTTTTTTCAAATTAGAATTATTGTTATTAACGTCTCTTGATCGGTGTGACAATGCTAATCAGTTTTTTACGATTTTTTGCAAGATGATCCATTTTTCTTATCGGATCGGATATAGGGAACCAAAAATTCAGTCCCTTGAAGTTCATTATAGCAGGGTTTGACTGTATTTGATTTGAAAATAAGAGAAATTCAGCATGACATGTTTCTAAACTTCAGCATCTTGATGTTACTTTATTTGATCAGACTTACCAGCTCAATGAAGTTTTGCTTTTTTAATCATTTTCTTCTATGTATTGATTTCATAGGGGAGTGACCTAAAAACCAAAACATATCTGTTTTTGAAAAAGCATGCTCTTTTTCTACACAAATAATTGGTTATGTAGTTATTAATCTCACCTTTTAGAATTTTAGAATTTACTATCATCCTTTGTCTCATATTTATACTTTCCAACTTAACATAATTATACAAATTAAAAAGATGGTCAGCTTGTTTTGAAAGATTACTTTGCAAAAAAGCTTGAAAATTGTGCATGTTATTGTAATTATTATACATACATGCATATCATTAAGCCATTCTCTGAGATTCAGAGGTTAGTTCCTCAAAGGAAAACCATCTGCCAAGTAAATGTTTAACTGATGGAATTAGAATTTACTTACTATTTGTATATCAAATGTCTCCATTTACAACAATCTTGGCACACAGCTTGAGCTTCATTGACATCCATTGCATTACACACACAAAACCTTTTGTACTTCTTACTCGTAATCTTTTTCTCAAGCAGACATTCCTGAATCTGGCCCTTCTATGATCTCCTTGGCCTTCCTCTACCTTTCTTTCATCCCACTTAGGCTGAAAAAATTATCTTAGTTAGCACCTTTCTTTCAACATGGCCAAACCACTTAAGAATATTAGTCTGCACCTTACTAACAACATTTTGCCTCACATATTATGCATCTGCAACACATCTTTATTCCTCACATGATCAGAGCCTGTCTTGCCACAAATGTCCTGTAAGTAATGTGTCTCCCCAGCACACAAACAACTTCTGTGCCTTTTCTGCAGTACTGAGGTTTCACCGCCGTACATCAGCAGGAACAATTACACTTTTATATACAGCCATTTGCAACTTTCTTGAGAATCCATCATTCCTGTGAAATAATCCTTATGCAGCTATGACTTCCAAAGAATAATTCACTTGACTACTAATATCACCATCTAATTTGTTCTCTCTGTTGAACATACTTCTCAAAAATACAAACTCATTCACTTTTGTGCCAAACTCATTTACTTTTTTGTGACAATTAAGACTTATCATGCAATTAGTACTAACAGTTTCTTGCTCAAAATCCATAACATTGGGTTTTCTCTTAATTATACTCTGTTTGAATTTCATACAAACTCTGTACATCCGGGACAACATACTCTGCAACTCACTTTCGCTCTCTGCCAACAGGACTATGTCATCAGCATAGAGCAATCTGCACACACGGATATTACCAAGACATGAACCAGTATTATCCATTTTGGCATTATGCATGCATCCATCCATAAATATACATTCGAATCTGCCTAGAACGAAAATTAGTGGGACCAAGAAATTTTTCCGTTGTAGGCAGATTTCCGCTTTACAAAGATTTTGAAAAATCAACGATCAATAATACGTAATTTGCAACACCAACTTGGCAGTGATGATAATTCATGCATATTATCATCATCTATACCATAATTAAGAAATTGAAAACAGAACTTACCAATGTACACAGTACGTGCATACTACGTACATCCATGCTTCTTCATTATTTAAAATAATCTTTAATAGTTGTTTGCTTCTGATTTTTTTCGCAAATACATTTCTCAAATTCACATTGAACACCACTAATCATGTTTAACAGTTTAGCATTATTAGCACAAAGATTGAAGTCTTGCAACTTGTGAATAGTTTGTAAAGCATCATTATAAGTTTTTATGTCATTTTCTATGTTCACTTCATCCTCATCATCCTCGACTTCGTTTTTCTCATCTATTAAGTCATCAATATTCTGAATGCCTGCTTCAGTGCAATCGTCACTGTCTGAGTTAACGAATTCATGCGCTTGTATGTTTTCTGATTTAGCTTTGTTCAATAAATGTTGCAGAAATTCGTCGTTGAAATGCAGAGCATCACCACAAACATCTGTTATGAATCCTGCTTTGCGAAAACACTTTTGTATTGTGAGGGGCGAAACATCTTGGTAAGCTTTAGCTAGCCAATTAATTACATTTAACACATTTACGGATTTTGCAAGCTCATTAAAACTGTTGCCGCTATTCATACTAGCAATGAGAGATTATTATATTTGCACTTTTAAGGTATTAAACCCCTGCAAAGTGCGCATAGTTTACGTGCAATTCACAAATGAAATACTATTAAAAAGCACCAATCACTTACCCTAAAGATCATGGTAATTTCTATCGACAACACACTTCCAGCACATCAATTATCATAATGTTGTTGGCCTTCAAAGGTTTACAGACATCTTGCTTACGCTTCCTTCTTCCGGGGATGAAACAACTTTTTTTTTTTTTTAAGCCATATGAGATGTAACTATAAGCTTGTCAATTCCATAAAAACCACACAAGCATACTACTCATTGATACAATTCTATTAAAAAACTATGTACATATTTACACAACCTTACATTCCTAGGTGGTTAAACCTTTGTCAACTGTGAGTAACAAACTGCTCCATCTGTTTCAAAACCCCTGCCACTCCGAATGCAAGTGTCACACTCATTCAGCCCCTCACACACAATCCTCTAGCGCTTTCAACAGACTACTGTCGTCATCAGGAGGCAGGTGTGTCTTATCCGCCCACCACAGCTCAAGTGAGCAGAGCCATCGAGGCACGGGGTCCAGTCGCAATCTCTGAATCATTGTGTCTCTGGCGCCATCTATTGTCATTGCTGCTCTTTTTTCTTTTTTTCTTTCTAAGCTGTTGTTCAATTTTTATTAGGGCCTTCCATTGTTCATTTAAGTTTCTAGGCTCATTAATGTTGCATAATCTTGATCTGTTTTTTTCAATTAACACTGACTCTGCAATTCTAAACTGCCTTTCGTTTTTACAGCTCTTAATAATTTTAATATCCTCAAACCTTGGACATTGTTGATTTTCCATACAGTATTGGGTTAATGCTGTCTTAGCTTCTTTTTTATTCCAATTATTTATATGCTGGTTCAATATATACTTTAATTTATTCTTGGTGTTGCCTATATATGACACAGGTGGTTACTGGTTTATAGGGATTTCATAAATTCCTGCTCTATCTAATTGGCTGAATTTTTCATTTTTAATCACTAAATGTTTTACAGTAAGTACCTGATTTCCTACCTGTATGTCATACTTGCCACAAACTTTATTAATATCTGCTGAAACATTTTCTACATATGGTATTGCCCCTACATATTTTACAAGTTTTTTATCAATCATGGCTTTATTGTTAGCTTGAGTTACTTCATAAATCCATTTTTTTAATACCTGTTTAGGGTAACCAAAATCATATGCAATTTTTTCAATATATTCAATTTCTTCTTTTTTATATTGTTCCATTGATGAGTGTGTTAAACTTCTTTTAATTAGTGTTTTAACACTATTTCTTTTATGTGTTAATGGATGCGATGACTGAAAAGGTATAAGTACTGGCATATATGAAGATTTTCTATGCACTCTGAATTGCACATTATCATTTGTTTTAATTATCAAAATATCCAAAAATGCCAAAGTATTGTCAGGTTCTTGTTCTACAGTCAGTTCAATAGATGGATAAATTTCACTGTACTTTTTTGTCAAGTCCTCAAGTTCATCATTTTTTAGCCTGGACAACAGAAAAATGTCATCAACATATCTGCAGTATATCAGTGGTGGATCTTCGAGTTTACTTATTATTTTTTCCTCTATGTCACTCATTATAATTTCAGCAAATAAAGTTGACAATGGTGACCCCATAGGTCCACCATAATTTTGTTTGTACATCTTGTTGTTAAACTTAAAAATGTTATTTTCATATATGTACAATAAAATTTCTCTTAATTCTTCTATTTGTATTGCATTCATTGTCTGTAACACATATAATTTTTCAATAATTATTTCAATTGCCTGAGGTACTGGTGTGCTAGGAAAAAGAGCTCTCACATCCATACTAGCCATATGATATTCACTTAAATCTTGTTTAATTACTTTAATTTTCTCAATGAATTCATATGTATTCTTCACAGTGAACCTTGTTTTCATGAACAAAGGTGCCAAAAATTTGTAGATATTTTTTCCCACTTTATTAGTGGGGAATTCCTTTTGATACAATCACTCTCATAGGTGTATCAGGCTTATGAGTTTTTATTTTTGCAAACATTTTTGGTATTCCAGTACCCATTGGTGGGTACGCTTTCTTTATTTCATCAGGCAAGGTGCTGTGATTTCTTATTCTAGCTAAGTACCTTACTTGAGATTCGGTTGGGTCTTTTGCCAGAATGCTGCAATTCAGTTCCTCTATAGCTCTATTCATTTTTAGATTATATTCAGTTGTGTTTAATATTACAATTTGCCCTGTTTTATCAGCTTCACAAAATTTAATTGTTGGGTCATCTCTTAATTTAATCAGTTGTTCTTTCTCATACTGAATTTTATCTAAATGATATTTCTTTTTACTACTTTTTTCATTAAATTCCTTCAAAACAATTCTATACAACTTACTTCTAAATTTTTCACGTTCTTCTGCCGGTACGCTACGTGCCATTTCCTCTAAGTTGGGTATTAATGCTTCCGTCTTCGGCAGGCTTCGTGGAAACGCAAATTTTTACCTCTCTGCAAAACAGCTCTTTGCGTGAAGCTCAAGGTCAAGTTGGATTTATTCTGATATACCTCATACATATTCTCCCGTTGTTCATGTACTCGTTGTCTGTCAATCATCACGTGCAACTTTTTTTCCATGACAGTTTTTGAGCATTTCTTTTTGTATTCCACGATGTCAAAAATCTCCCTGAAGGTTACATCCAAAATCTCATCTTTCCAATTACCGTCAAAATTTCTATACTCTTTATAACATATCAAATTGATTAAATGCAAACATTTCATATTCAAATTAAAAATCAATTTCCTTTTATTGACACTCCTGGATTATTTTATTATCTTTAATAGTGACTGGGCAATTCCGTATTTTTAAATATTTTGGTGTTAGTTCTAGGTCACGGCACGTCACCAAAAATTCTTCCTGATTTACTGACTTTACTAATTTAATTTTAGCTTTCTTAAATGCTGTAATATCTCGCATCTCAAAGTTGTGAAATTGATTTCTAAAGCGCATATTCCCAGAGTACGATAGCGACTGCAAACCCCTCACCTCAACTCTCCCAGCTCAGAATTTTGCGTGTAATTTTCAATTATTATATTTGCACTTTTAAGGTATTAAACCCCTGCAATAGGTGAGGGGTTTGCAGTCGCTATCGTACTCTGGGAATATGCGCTTTAGAAATCAATTTCACAACTTTGAGATGCGAGATATTACAGCATTTAAGAAAGCTAAAATTAAATTAGTAAAGTCAGTAAATCAGGAAGAATTTTTGGTGACGTGCCGTGACCTAGAACTAACACCAAAATATTTAAAAATACGAAATTGCCCAGTCATTATTAAAGATAATAAAATAATCCAGGAGTGTCAATAAAAGGAAATTGATTTTTAATTTGAATATGAAATGTTTGCATTTAATCGATTTGATATGTTATAAAGAGTATAGAAATTTTGACGGTAATTGGAAAGATGAGATTTTGGATGTAACCTTCAGGGAGATTTTTGACATCGTGGAATACAAAAAGAAATGCTCAAAAACTGTCATAGAAAAAAAGTTGCACGTGATGATTGACAGACAACGAGTACATGAACAACGGGAGAATATGTATGAGGTATATCAGAATAAATCCAACTTGACCTTGAGCTTCACGCAAAGAGCTGTTTTGCAGAGAGGTAAAAAATTTGCGTTTCCACGAAGCCTGCCGAAGACGGAAGCATTAATACCCAACTTAAAGGAAATGGCACGTAGCGTACCTGCAGAAGAACGTGAAAAATTTAGAAGTAAGTTGTATAGAATTGTTTTGAAGGAATTTAATGAAAAAAGTAGTAAAAAGAAATATCATTTAGATAAAATTCAGTATGAGAAAGAACAACTGATTAAATTAAGAGATGACCCAACAATTAAATTTTGTGAAGCTGATAAAACAGGGCAAATTGTAATATTAAACACAACTGAATATAATCTAAAAATGAATAGAGCTATAGAGGAACTGAATTGCAGCATTCTGGCAAAAGACCCAACCGAATCTCAAGTAAGGTACTTAGCTAGAATAAGATATCACAGCACCTTGCCTGATGAAATAAAGAAAGCGTACCCACCAATGGCTACTGGAATACCAAAAATGTTTGCAAAAATAAAAACTCATAAGCCTGATACACCTATGAGAGTGATTGTATCAAAAAGGAATTCCCCACTAATAAAGTGGGAAAAAAATATCTACAAATTTTTGGCACCTTTGTTTATGAAGACAAGGTTCACTGTGAAGAATACATATGAATTCATTGAGAAAATTAAAGTAATTAAACAAGATTTAAGTGAATATCATATGGCTAGTATGGATGTGAGAGCTCTTTTTCCTAGCACACCATAAAAAGAAGCTAAGACAGCATTAACCCAATACTGTATGGAAAATCAACAATGTCCAAGGTTTGAGGATATTAAAATTATTAAGAGCTGTAAAAACGAAAGGCAGTTTAGAATTGCAGAGTCAGTGTTAATTGAAAACAGCAGATCAAGATTATGCAACATTAATGAGCCTAGAAACTTAAACGAACAATGGAAGGCCCTAATAAAAATTGAACAACAGCTTAGAAAGAAAAAAAGAAAAAAGAGCAGCAATGACAATAGATGGCGCCAGAGACACAATGATTCAGAGATTGCGACTGGACCCCGTGCCTCGATGGCTCTGCTCACTTGAGCTGTGGTGGGCGGGTGAGACACACCTGCCTCCTGATGACGACAGTAGTCTGTTGAAAGCGCTAGAGGATTGTGTGTGAGGGGCTGAATGAGTGTGACACTTGCATTCGGAGTGGCAGGGGTTTTGAAACAGATGGAGCAGTTTGTTACTCACAGTTGACAAAGGTTTAACCACCTAGGAATGTAAGGTTGTGTAAATATGTACATAGTTTTTTAATTGAATTGTATGAATGAGTAGTATGCTTGTGTGGTTTTTATGGAATTGGCAAGCTTATAGATACATCTCATATGGCTTAAAAAAGAAAAAAAAAAGTTGTTTCATCCCCGGAAGAAGGAAGCGTAAGCAAGATGTCTGTAAACCTTTGAAGGCCAACAACATTACGATAATTGACGTGCTGGAAGTGTGTTGTCGATAGAAATTACCATGATCTTTAGGGTAAGTGATTGGTGCGTTTTAATAGTATTTCATATTGCAATGAGAGATTGCAAAAGGAGCTTTCGATATTTCATTTTCACAGTGTAAATTACTCCTTGATCGAGTGGTTGTGTTACAGCTGTTGTGTTGCTTGGTAAAAATGTTAAATTGACATTTTTCAATGTAATATGAGGGGGACAAGTAGCATTGTCTAAAAATAAAACGACTTTCCTATTTTGTTCTTTCATTTTGTAGTTGAACATGTGAAGCCACTCCTCCAATATTTTCGCTGTCATTCACGATTTTCTGTTTGCCTTCCATAGCACTGGGAGGTCTTTGATGTTGACATTTTTAAAACAACTCGGTTTTGTCACTTTTCCTATCACCAGAGGCATTTCAAACTCTCCTTCCGTATTACAGCAGAAAAGAAACAGTGAGATATTCTTTTGCATGTTTTCTGCCGATGCATTTGTCTCCTGATATGCAGAGTGATTTTGTTGGCAATGCACGAAAAAACAATGCTGTCTCGTCACAGTTGAAAATATCCTGTGGTTTGTATCCACACGTTACATTTTTGAGATTTTTCTTCCATATGTTTACTGTGTTAGCATCAACGCCTTTGGCTTCACTGCAAAAAACTTTACTTTGTCTTTTTTTTTAAACTTACCAGCCAACCATTCGAAGCTTTAAATGAATTCTTCCCCAACTTTTCTGCTACTTCAAGAGCTTTGGCTTGTAAAATCAGACCTGATACTGGCCAATTTCTTGAACATGCATCCACAAACCATGTCCATACTATGGCATCAATATCTTCGTTTTCAATTCCTCTTTTTCTTTTATAATTTGCGCCTTCAGCCCATTCTTCTTTTATGTCAATTTTCATTTTTAGTGTCGTGTAAATTTGGGTTTCACCACATTTAAATAGCTCACACAGTTCTTTAACCGAAACACTTGTCATGCTGCTCAATAGTTTTCATTTTCTGCTCAAGGGTCAGTACGTTGTACGCCTTACGACTATTGCTGGCCATTATTGTGATTTCAATAGGGTTTGGAATTTTCTTTACACCTATGTATGGAGAAAGCATGCTAACATCAGGGCACAAAATTTCCGGTCGCCAGCTCGCCAGTGGCGAGTAAAACTTTTCTTATTGAATTACCGTAATTTCGTTGTTAACAGCCATGGCTATTATGATGATAAAAGTTTTTTTTTTTTTTTTTTTTTTTAAATATGCGGCACATACGTAATGCTACTGATATGCTGAATTTGTTTTTACTTTTTTCCCCCCGCTGAAATTTCCACACTGATGAGTAAACCTTTTCAAATATATATATATTTTTTCTCTTCTATAAACTGCCAGGTTCTCGGTGCTCGTTTGAACTCTGTAAAGATCACTCTGCAGGCTTGTTTATGTGCCACTACTGGGAACTTACTCACTCGAAAGAACTTCAACCAGCGGGGTGGGGTGGGGTGAATCCCATCAAGAAATGAGAGACAATCCCTCAAACAAACAAAGAAAAGCAAAAAATAAACAAGCTTCCCTCAGATTTATGACACCTGCAATTGAGCTACTAGAACGAACTTTTGAGCAGTGCGCCAAAACACAAAACACCGGGTCTTTGGCAGTGCATTTTTTTTTTTTATACTTTTGATAGCAAAGTCATAACAGAGAAACTTCGTTTATGAGGAAAAAATAAAAAAAAGCACTATTTTAATCGTATTTTTAGAAACTGGGAAGTGCAGTGTTTTTTCTTTGCAAAAACAATTTTTGTAAGTATTTTACTGTTAAAAAAAAGTGCGAATCACTGTAGATACTAATTTTCTAAGAAAACTGCTCACTGTCAACGGCTGATCGGAGGATTTTTACGGTCATCGTTAAATTCATGAAATGTTTACCTAATAGACAAAATATTTGGAAGACGTGAATGAATAATAAAAAATTATAGTAGGATAAAAATGTGAAATTAAACACAGTATTTCTATCCTATGTAACCAAATGGTTTAACTTTAGGGATCGGCTCATAAAGTGATTGTTTCCTACCCGTCCCCAGTTTAATAGGGTTACAGCTGTTAACGCGCGTGCGGCACGTACGCCAACGTTTGCTTCCAAGATGACTAAATTAACACTTCGGCAAAACCTTAAAATTTTATTTTAAATACCATATATACTCGCGTAAAAGCCGAAAGTTTTTGGAAGAAATTCTTTTTTTTAAAAGTGAAAGTGTCGGCTTATATGTAGGTCCCGTTTTTTTGTCAATTTCTAGCTGTTGAACTAGGGGGCTCGGTTTATATGCGAGTATATACGGTATGTAAAATGCTGTTTTTTTCCCCTAGCAGCATTCTCCTTTCATGTGACGCCATTATCTTTGATTGGAGATCGCAACCTTTGCAAAGCTCTCGCGCATTGTGAACCATCAAAGTTCTTTCTGAATTGGTGGAATCCTTAAGAAAAATTGAAAGTGATGTATATTATTGGATTTTTCTTATGAAACCATGCTTGTATAATTGCGTAAACCTGTCGTTTGGTGGACAAGGGTTCAAAATGTTAAAATACCTGCCAGGGTTTATGATTTACCTGTAAAATTTACGGAAATACAACTTGCTTTTCCGGCAGAGTGTTAATTTTACAGATTTGATTCTTCCACATTTTATTTTTCTTTTCTGATGATTTTGCACCCAGCATTAAGACTTTTTATTTATCATAATCCATTTAAATTGAAGCACCAATGCAAGTTACAAATAAACTTCTCAGTTGTTTGGGAACATTTGTCTGCAGTTTTCCCACATGTTGTTTTGGGTTGTTTCAAATGTTAAAGAACTTACACTGCACATAAACGGTATATGTAAACAGCTGCAGCTGGGCCTGTTTATCGCTCTCTCAGCGTGTTCACAGGCAGGCGGGCATCCTCCATTGGAACACGTCTTTATTACTCCTAGTTCGAAATGCTATCTCAGAACGTAGTTATCGTAGAAAAATAATTCAAGCGGATTTTAAATCTGTGGAATTTTTGAGCCCAGATCGATACCCAACATGACAAAATTAAACAAAAGCTGCTAGTTTAGTGAAATTAAAAATCCATTTGGGGCATGGTTTCGTAACTTCTCTGGCAATAACTAAGAAAAGAATGCTGTATTACACAAAGTTTAAAAAAAAAAAAAAAATTCGATGCTCATTCGACCCAGTGCTTCTCCAGCAATAATTTATTTTGCTGGTCCTTTAGTTAGTAAGTTTTCTATGCTTTCCAACCGTAGATTGAGGAAGTGTAATATGGCCGCCCCGGTGGCGCAGTGGTCTAAGGCGTTGGCCTCTGATCATTCGTCCGTAAGGGGTCAGGGTTCGAATCCCGTTCAGGCATGGATGTTGTGTTTGTCTTACGGCACTGGCTCTCTCCCTTCCCTGGAACCAGTGACCCTAAATTAGGGACAGGCGACTGCTTATAGCCCATTGAGTTGCTCACGGTGGTCGTTAAACCTCCAATCAAAAAAAAAAAAAAAAGTAATATGTTCCAGATTTGTCTGTCCGTACGATAATTTGCATGATGTCTTGACTGGATTCAACGAAATTAGTATTTCTTTGAATAAAGCTCATATTGAGAAATGGCTTCCTAGTTTAATTGAATTAATAATCTAAAGCAACTTATGGGAATTTACTAGGAAATTTTTTCATTTATAGCAAATTTTCGGAGAAAACTCTTCTCGACAACAACAAGAGAGTCTGAAGAAGGAGAAGAGTTTTCTCCGAAAATTTGCTATAAATGAAAAAATTTCCTAGTAAATTCCCATAAGTTGCTTTAGATTATTAATGAAATTAGTATGTTGGGGCCCATACTAATTCGTCGTATGACGTTCGTAACTAAAATCTAAACCTTTATTTCTGATAATTTTCAGTTGATCTCGGCTTTCCTAGCTGACCAGCTCGATCGGATATAACTCGGTAGTCGGTATTTTTCCCTCTGCAAATTGCATCTCTTTAAGCTGTTGCTGTTTTACTATATCAGTTTTAGTTGCATTTTTTTTTCAAGTGTCAATAAATTTAGTATTAGTGTTTTGCTATGAGCAGCAATATAAGGAGAGAGAGAGAGGGGGGGGGGGGGTACTATCAACTATCAAACATTCCGTGATGCGAATTCTGCGAAATTCCTGTGTATTGCAAAATCTTCAAAAAATGAAAAATATGCATTTTGCACTACGTGTCGATGCGAATTCTGCGAAATTCCTGTGTATTGCAAAATCTTCAAAAAATGAAAAATATGCATTTTGCACTACGTGTCGATGCAATTTCAGCATTTCATGTGGTGAAATGATATTACTAATCACATTTCTAGTGCCAAGCATAAATCTAATGTCGACTGCGTGGGGAAAAAGTATGAAATTAACTTCGTTTGTTAAAAGTTATTATGAACTGGATGTGATTCACGCAAAATGTTCACTTCGTTTTTAGTTGAGCATAATTTACCAATTAGTGTCCCTCAGTCACTTATTTACTTCATTTGACTGTCTCATTGTCCGTCACTCTGTAAGATAAACCTAGTATAAAAATGGTTCGTTTTTGAAAACATTTTCGTTTGTTCCGTGACGGCGTGGGATACAGTCTTATTAGATTTGGGGATCAAAGGGTGGAACTTCCATAAAAATAAGTTTTTATCTCTTTATAGATCAAAATGATAGCATAGTAATGAGAAATTATGTATAGATTCTGTTTTAATCAAAATAAACGTGCTGATAAATTCAAACATCTGTAGTCATATTATATCATTAACATATCGTTTTTTAATTGATATGTTTGATATATTTAATCAGTACACGCAACAAGTAATTTCATTGAACATATCGATTAATATTTTTATGGATTTCGGTTTCTGAAAGTTCGCAGGTATGCACTAAGGAGTGGCGAGCGGGGTTTTTTGTTTGGCGAGTGCATTTGATCTCAAATTTCTGCCCCTGCTGACATGATAATGTCTAACATGCATTTCGTCACTGTCCGAGTTAGAGGTCGGACTTCGGAGTCTGTCCGCCAGACCAAGGGGCACCTCCTTCCTCCGACAGGTTCCACTGATCAGCTTCTCAAACTCCACCGCTCATTTCTTGTTGGAAATTCCTTTCTCCTCTTTGTTCCTCCTTCTCTCCTAGTGTCAACATTGCCAACGGCAGGGCGAGGAAACCAGTTTACTGGGACTTGGGTCCTGTTGATTTACCTACTATATTTAGTAGTGATTCCACATTAAGCGGTTTTTTCTTTTCCTGCATCCTAAAATATGGCTTTCGTTTCCACGTTAGACAGATTCCGCTTTAGTAATGTATTCATGCCCATAGACATTTCTGCAATCCTGAAAACTTTTCCATTTTAAGCAGATTTCTGCTTTGCACAGATTCCATTTTAGGCAGATTCGACTGTATTAAACAGCCATGGCGACATTACACAACCTCATCTGACTCCTGCACCAATAGAAAACCATTTCGATAAAACACCATTCACTCGTGCATGTGCTGTACTGCCAGCACACATGGCTTTCACACTCTAAGTAGATTTCCAGTAATACTATATTTATTCTGTTTTTCCACAGAAGTATTGTATTTACTCTGTCATAAGCTTTCTTTAAATCTATGAAGGCAGTAAACACTCTCTTACCAACAGACAGATACTATTCGATCATAATGTGTAATGCAAAAATTTGATTAGTGCAGCTCTTCCAGGCATAAAACCACTATATACATCCCACACTTTCTCTGATGTAAGACCTCATATCTTATCTATAATGACTTTTCCAAACACTTTCCCTGGCACACTCAACAAATTGATACCACGATAGTTCTTGCATTCAGTCTGGTCACCTTTTCCATTATACAAGGGAACAATGATAGCATCCCTCCAATCCTAAGGGGCCATTCCTAACTCCCAACACAACTGGTAGATTTTAGTTAACCAGTCAATCACAGAATCGCCACTATATTTCAACATCCCAGCAGTTATACCATCTATCTACACTACTAAAGCCCTACTATTCGGGAGAGATTTTAGAGCTTTACACACACCTTCTCGAGATCCCACCAGTGCTTCTATCTCTCACTATGGCATCATCTGCTCCTGCCTGACAATCACCTTTGCTTTCATTATCTAATAAATAACAGAAGTACTTACCTCATCTTTCACTTAGCTCATTGAGCTCTGATGTCATTTCTCTGACCCTATTCTTCACACAACTTAGAATTTTATTTCCCCTCTTTTTCCTATGTCTTATGTACTTCTATAATGTTTTTCATTCCTGCAGCAAAATCAATAGTTCAGTGGTCCGACAAAAGTTTTACTGGCCAATGGCCAGTGGATCAGTGGGTAATTCGAACGCTGAAATGAATTTGACTAAAGACAAATACGTTTTTCAACATGTTTTTCCAACTCAATATATCAAGAAATACTTATATTCAATATTGTTGTGTTTAACAAACTTGCTTTTCTTTTTTCATCATTATTAACTATTTATTTTTGCTTTTTCTTATTGTAAATAGTTTGTCACATGTCAGAGCCCACCTATCAATCACTGCTCCATCACTACCGGCAACTGAGATGAACACACTGAAAGGAACCCCAAAGCATTGTGGGAGCATTTTTTCCCCCTGCTGACAGCCTCACTTTGCATGTATTTTCCAGGACTAACTAAGAAGTAGAGAAGGGCACATTTTTTCAGAAACATCGATGCTGGACATTGGTGGAGACTCATTCTAAATACATCCATGCATCGTTAGTATCAGTGGAAATTTTTGATGTAGGTCTATTAGTGAAAACCTCAATGTTTCACTAAAATTTAAGCTAAAGAATTTGCACCTCTCCCATGTGTAGCGGTAATGGGCACGTTGATGTGTAAAATCGCTGTTCAATATATCGGTGAGAACTCTCTAATTTAACATTGAGTAACTAACATATTTGTTAAACAATTAATGTACGGTGGAAACCTCAATGTTTCTTCAATGTATTAGCTCTTGTAACACCAAGGATAAGAAATTGATTTTCGGTAAATCAATGAAGGAAGAAATATTCTTCACAATACATGGAAAATCGACAAGAGTATTCAAGCAAAGCAAACTGAATTTGCTTGTACCACTTACTGGTCATCCATGTAACACTTCTCAGAAAACTTGAAAATCTCATCATCCTGGAGCGGGAATCAAACCTCGCATCTCCCGGAATTGAACCCCAAATCTGAGGACTTTCAGATTTCTATGTCTCAGTTGCTTGGAACTTAACTGTCGTGGGTGGTGTAATGGTTAGCATACTCGATTGGTAATCGGGAGATGCGGGGTTCAACTCCCGTTCCAGGACGATGAGATTTTCAAGTTTTCTGAGAAGCATTACATGGATGACCAGTAAGTGGTACAAGCAAATTCAGTTTGCTTTGCTTGAATATTCTGATTTCTGGTGATGGAACAGCAAAAACATTACTGAATCAGCATCAGAGAAAGGATATATTCCCTATTTTATTCTTTCTATTTTTCCTATGTTTTTATATGTTATTGACCAGTTGTTCTTGACTTTCTGGATGGCCCTCTTTTTTCCAGAAAAGTTATCTTCTTACTTGGAGGATACTAAAGCTGAGAAACTAGCTGATCAGCTGTTTAAAGTTATGGAGGACACTGTTGATCGGAAAAAGACAAAGAGAAAGCACAAGGTATGTGAAGCGGAAATTTTATATTTGACATGGTGTTTGTGAATTTATGCATTTTGTAATTTCTATGAGCAGAGTGTTTTCTTTGTATGTGCAAATTCTTTGATATGACTTTTACTTTCTTACTCTGGTATGTTTCATTTGGCATTCAGTAGATAATGGTATTTCTGTACCGCTGTCTAGTGAATGCCATTTGAAAGATACTTCTTTGTGTGCTTTTGTTTCTCTTGAAAAAATTAAAAGATTTCACTAGTTTGAATTTTATGTGATATAAAACCAAATACAGTAAGGAGATCTGCTTAAGTTTATAGTCAGGTTTCCTGCTGTTCTGTATAGCAACACAGAGAACCAGTTCAAATTATGCCTAGCATCAGGGTTCAACAAATAGCGAGCTCCAGGTTGCTCAGGCACCAAGAAAGCACTGGCGTCTGAATTCTTTTTCAGATTTTGTAATTTTCAGTGATACCATAATTTCTGTTGTGTAATCCATGGATCATTTGTTAAAAAGTTATAAATTCTGGTTTGGCAGATAATACACCAGCAATGGGGGAAAACATTCTTCTGCATTTAAAAAAATCCACATGGTTATTATTTTCAGGACAGGTGGGTGTTATTGGAAAAGTACCAAAAATGCAGTAACAGAAAAAATGTAATGCAATTCAGAGATAGAGGACCGTAAAGAGATCGAAAGAGTATATTACTTACGAACATTCTGACAGAAAATATGATGCAACGAAGGTGGTACTATTTGCATTCATGAAGCGTACATGCTGTGTAAAGCCCACAGAACTCTTCCTTGGTAGGTAATCATTTTGCAAATTGCATTGGCTATTAGTTTTGCTGCACTAATCATATTAGTTATGGTTTTTGTTTGCTACTCAGTTGAAATATATTCTAAAAAGATAAATACTATATGAGCTGCGGATTGCTGTAATTATTATGGATTTTCTAGATCTAACTAATGAACTACAGTAATGCTGCAAAGTCCAGGGATTTTATTTCTTTATTTACTTAAAAGTAATGGAGAAATACTTAAAAATGACAGTTTTTTTTTAATAAAACAATAATTTCTTTCTTGCTTCTTTGGACTTTTGGGTTGGTCATCCTGGAAATTCTGTTTTTTCTGTCAGAAATTACAGTTCAGATCAACATGACTATAACGATCTTTTTTTCTTCTGAATTTCATGGTCTACAGACATGCAGCTGAGGATTATATGAAGTGAAAAGTTGTTTTTCTCAAAATTACACAATCTAGGGATTATATGCCACCCCGAATTATGTGTCAGATTACTATAATGATTTTTTTCACGGTCTGGATTACACACCGCTGCAGATCTTATGAAGGAATTTTTTTCTGAATTTTATGGTCTCCAGATTATATGATGGAAAATATGGTACTATGAATTAATATGAACAAAATTTTACTTCCACAAATTGTGGTTTAATAAAATCAGAATCTAAAATTTTAATTTTTTGAGAGAAGCAACTGGAAGAATGGGAAATGAAAATCATGGAGAACATTGGAATTTTATTTTGCAGTAAGTGGTTTAAGAAAAAAGAAAAAAAATGACAACAAATATACTTTATCTATTTCTGTTTCAGCATCATCATCATTCCCACACATTACGTTCATGTATTATTCTTTGAAATTTGACTTTGTTTCACCTGGCTCCAAACTATTGGGAGCTGGCTTCTACATCTGGTACATATTTCTCAAGCCCTGCCTAGCATCTTAAATGTGACAGAATGCTTCTCTTCATAGTTCATACATGCATACAAAGTGAGTTAAGTAAAATCATTCTCCATCAGAATCAAATTATGAATATTGAATATCTGAATTGTTAGGTGTCACTGCAGTGTTAAAAAGGGGTTCAATGTGAAATGAAACTAACTGAAAAAGCCTCTTACTGTTTGGAGTGATGCTTGTGCACATTGCAGTACATCCTCTGAGATACTACTGCAAAATGAAATTGGTGGTCCAGAAAATTGCTTGTACTTTGCATGTAGTACAGTTTTAGGCACTGAGCATAGCTGTCTTGTTACCATATGCAGATTTTCCTTGAGTTATGTCATACTTGAATTCTTGAAAAACCACACACAACTTAAAAAAAGGAAGGTAATTCCTAGGAGGGATTTTCTTGTATACCCATATGTGATAGTTAATGATTTGTTACTAAGTTTCAGCTAAATCTTTACAATATTGTTCATGTACAGCTCTGCCACTGGTGTGCTGTAGCGCATCTTGAGAGACAGTGCACAGCCAGCAGTGCACTGTCTCTCAAGATTATGTAAGTATACAATATCATCATCATCATCATCATCATTGTCAACCATTATCAATCCACTGCTGGACGAAGGTCTCCCCAAGTTTCCTCCACAACGGTCTGTCTTGTGCCAGTCTCCTCCATGTCACTCCCGCATATTTACGAATTTCATCCACCCATCTCCCATGTGGTCTTTTTCTGGGTCTTTTCCTGTCCCTTGGAATCCAATCTAAAATTTCGGCTGTCCATCTATGGTCTGTCCTTCTGGCAGTATGTCCAGCCCATTGCCATTTCAGGGATTTAACTCTGATCATGATGTCTTCCACTCTCGTCATTTTTCGGATCCACGAGTTCCTCTTCTTATCTCTCCTGGTTATACCAAGCATGCACCTCTCCATGCTTCTTTGAGTTGTCTGCAGCTTTTGTATGTCTCTTTTAGTTAAGGTCCACGTCTCTGCACCATACGTAAGCACTGGAAGGATGCATTGATCAAACACTTTTCTTTTAAGACATAATGGCATATTGCTCTTGAAAATTATGCTGTTTCTTCCAAAAGCTCTCCAGGCAAGTTTTGTACGCCGATTAATTTCTTCATCAATGTGACCCTCACTTGATATCTGCTGTCCAAGATAAACATACGTATCTGTTATCTCCAGTTTTTCTCCATCAATCGATAAATCTTCATTTCTTGTAAAAGCATTGAACATCACTTTTGTCTTCTGAAAGTTCATTTTTAATCCCACTTCTTTACTCTTGTCAGCAAGTTCCTGGATCATACTCTGCAGCTCTGATGGGGTAGTTGCAAAAATGACTACGTCATCAGCAAAACGAAGGAGAGTTAGATAATCTCCATTAATCTTTATCCCTTTGTTTTCCCAGTTCAGTGATTGAAAGACATTTTCCAATGTGGCATTAAAGAGCTTCGGAGATATGGTGTCACCTTGTCTCACTCCCTTTCCAATTTTTATGTGTGTTGTATTTTCAAACAGCCGAATCTTTGCACTTGCATTTTCATAGATGTTATTAATAATATTAATGTATGCATCTTCAATACCGCAGGATTTCAGAGCCGTGGTAACTGCTGATGGTTTCACCGAATCAAAGGCTTTTTCATAATCGATAAAAGCCATGCACAATGGAAGTTCATATTCCCTCGCTCTTTCAATCAGTTCTCTCAGTACGTGGATATGATCTATTGTGCTGTAGCCACTCCTGAATCCAGCTTGTTCTCTCGGTTGAGCCATGTCCAGTGTTACCTTCAAGCGGTGTGAAAGAACTTTAGTGAAGATTTTATAAACCACTGATAGGAGGCTGATAGGTCTGTAGTTCCTGAGATCCTCAATGTCACCTTTTTTATGTAGCAGGATCATTGTAGCATTGTTCCAATCCTCAGGAATCTTCCCTTCATTAAGGCATCGAGTGAAAATTTGGGCGAGTACTGTTTCAATTTCTCCACTTGCTTCTTGTATGATGTCTATAGTAATTCCATCTTCTCCTGGAGCTTTCCCTCGCTTCATGTTCTTGATTGCATGAGCAACTTCTGCTGGGAGGACTGGAAGAACTCTGGTACCTTTCATGATGTCTGGAGTACATGTATCATCCCTTTCATATAATTTGGAGTAGAAATCTTTCACTCTTGTCAAAATTTCGCCTCTATTTCTTGTTATAGAACCATCTTCTTTTCTCAGAGCCATAATCTGTTTTCTTCCCTTACTGAGATGTCCCTTTGCTATCTTAAGGCTTTGGTTGTTTTCAATTGCTTTCCTCACTAGCTCACAGTTGAATTTCCTTACGTCTTCAGTGATACTTTTTCGTGTTGTCTTGCATAGCTCTATATATTCCACTTTGGAAGTCACATCTACTTTAGTTGTCCTCATCTCTCTTCTTTTTTGCATCAACATTTTGGTTTTTCCTGATAATTTGTTCACATGCAACTTGTTCTTAGACCCAGCTAATTTTGTTGCTGTTTCCATTAGAGCTTTGGTTACTTTTCTGTTAACTTCCGAAATATCCACTTCTTCCGATGTTAGGCCTTCTAAAGCAGAGAATCTGTTTTTCAGTTCCAACTTGAAAGTATTATGGTGTTTTTTAAGGTTGGTTATGTCAATACATTTTGTTTGTCTTATGAGCTTGCCACGTTCCAGTTTAGTGTTGAGGTGCATCTTACATCTCACCAATCTATGGTCACTACCTGTGTTGAACTTGTTCAGCACACTGCAGTCTTCGATGACGAATTTTTTGTTACACATAATAAAATCAATTTCACTTGTCGTCCCAATTGGATGTCTCCATGTCCATTTCCTGTGTGGCTTTTTCTTGAAAAAGGAGTTCAAGATGAAAAATCCTTCTGCCTCTGCAAACTCAACGAGAGTATTTCCACGCTGGTTTCTGTTGCCGTGACCGAATTTACCTACTGAAGTTTCATTCTGTTGCCGTTGCCCTATTTTTGCATTGAAATCTCCCATAATTATCTTCAAGTGCTGCTTACCTTTATTATTTAGATGACGAATTTCCTCATAAAATTCTTCAATTTCTTCTTCAGGATGACTTGTGGTGGGTGCATAAGTTTGAATAATCTGAGCCTGGTATCTTCTCGATAGTTGGATAACGAGTCGTGCAGCTCTGTCAGAGGAACTTTCAACTTCTACCACTTTATCCTTCAGTTTCTTGTTTATTATAAATCCAACACCACTAGTTCTGCCAGTATCTGTCCCACGATAATAGAAGAGATGTCCACTTTTCAGTTCAATGAGATCTTCTCCTTTTCTCCTTACCTCACTTAGCCCGACGATGTCCCACTTGATCCTTTGTAGTTCCTCTTCCAATTCAAGAAGCCTTGAATCAGAAGATAGGGAGCGTCCGTTATAGGTAGCCAAGGTCAGCATCAAATGGCAGCCTAGTCCGGTCCTCCGGGGATTCTTAGCACCCTCTGCCTTCATGTCGCACTGGCCGCTGCCTTGGCCAGGTACATTCCAGCTGCCGGAGACTGAGGGCCAAGATTTAAGTTGTAGAGTCATTTTGGAGGTGTTTGTCCATAACTCACCACGCTGGCCAAGCGGGTTGGTGAGTGTGGGATAGCATTTCCTCTGATCCCGATGGTATAGTTATACCGCTATTGGCGGTCGTCAGAGCCCCTTTAGTGGGAACAGGATGCACCACGAGAAGGCGGGGTTGACATTTGTCAAGGAGAGGCTGTGATGTTACGCATCACCTGACCTTACATCCCAGTATACAATATAAGATTATGTCATCATCATCATCATCATTGTCAACCATTATCAATCCACTGCTGGACGAAGGTCTCCCAAGTTTCCTCCACAACGGTCTGTCTTGTGCCAGTCTCCTCCATGTCACCCCTGCATACTTTCGAATTTCATCCACCCATCTCCCATGTGGTCTTCTTCTGGGTCTTTTCCTGTCCCTTGGAATCCAATCTAAAATTTCGGCTGTCCATCGATGATCTGTCCTTCTGGCAGTATGTCCAGCCCATTGCCATTTCAGGGATTTAACTCTGATCATGATGTCTTCCACTCTTGTCATTTTTCGGATCCACGAGTTCCTCTTCTTATCTCTCCTGGTTACACCAAGTATGCACCTCTCCATGCTTCTTTGAGTTGTCTGCAGCCTTTGTATGTCTCTTTTAGTTAAGGTCCACGTCTCTGCACCATACGTAAGCACTGGAAGGATGCATTGATCAAACACTTTTCTTTTAAGACATAATGGCATATTGCTCTTGAAAATTATGCTGTTTCTTCCAAAAGCTCTCCAGGCAAGTTTTGTACGCCGATTAATTTCTTCATCAATGTGACCCTCACTTGATATCTGCTGTCCAAGATAAACGTACGTATCTGTTATCTCCAGCTTTTCTCCATCAATCGATAAATCTTCATTTCTTGTAAAAGCATTGAACATCACTTTTGTCTTCTGAAAGTTCATTTTTAATCCCACTTCTTTACTCTTGTCAGCAAGTTCCTGGATCATACTCTGCAGCTCTGATGGGCTAGTTGCAAAAATGACTATGTCATCAGCAAAACAAAGGTGGGTTAGATAATCTCCATTAATCTTTATCCCCTTGTTTTCCCAGCTCAGTGACTGAAAAACACCCTCCAATGTGGCATTAAAGAGCTTCGGAGATATGGTGTCACCTTGTCTCACTCCCTTTCCAATTTTTATGTGTGTTGTATTTTCAAGCAGCCTAATCTTTGCACTTGCATTTTCATAGATGTTATTAATAATATTAATGTATGCATCTTCAATACCGCAGGTTTTCAGAGCCATTGTAACTGCTGATGGTTTCACCGAATCAAAGGCTTTTTCATAATCGATAAAAGCCATGCACAGTGGAAGTTCATATTCCCTCGCTCTTTCAATTAGTTCTCTCAGCACATGGATATGATCTATTGTGCTGTAGCCACTCCTGAATCCAGCTTGTTCTCTCGGTTGAGCCATGTCCAGTGTTACCTTCAAGCGGTGTGAAAGAACTTTAGTGAAGATTTTATAAACTACTGATAGGAGGCTGATAGGTCTGTAGTTTCCGAGATCCTCAATGTCACCTTTCTTATGTAGCAGGATCATTGTAGCGGTGTTCCAATCCTCAGGAATCTTTCCTTCATTAAGGCATCGAGTGAAAATTTGGGCGAGTACTGTTTCGATTTCTCCACTTGCTTCTTGTATGATGTCTACAGTAATTCCATCTTCTCCTGGAGCTTTTCCCCGCTTCATGTTCTTGATTGCATGTGCAACTTCTGCTGGAAGGACTGGAGGAATTCTGGTACTGGTATCTTTCATGATGTCTGGAGTGCATGTATCATCCCTTTCATATAATTTGGAGTAGAAATCTTTCACTCTTGTCAAAATTTCGCCTCTATTTCTTGTTACAGAACCATCTTCTTTTCTCAGTGCCATAATCTGTTTTCTTCCCTTACTGAGATGTCCCTTTGCTATCTTTAGGCTTTGGTTGTTTTCAATTGCTTTCCTCACTAGTTCACAGTTGAATTTTCTTACGTCTTCAGTGATACTTTTTCGTACTGTCTTGCATAGCTCTATATATTCCACTTTGGAAGTCACATCTTCTTTAGTTGTCCTCATCTCTCTTCTTTTTTGCATCAACATTTTCGTTTTTCCTGATAATTTATTTACATGCAACTTGTTCTTAGACCCAGCTAATTTTGTTGCTGTTTCCATAAGAGCTTTTGTTACTTTTCTGTTAACTTCAGAGATGTCCACTTCTTCCGATGTTAGGCCTTCCAAAGCAGAGAACCTGTTCTTCAGTTCCAACTTGAACGTATTATGGTGTTTTTTAAGGTTGGTTATATCAATACATTTTGTTTGTCTTATGAGCTTGCCACGTTCAAGTTTAGTGTTGAGGTGCATCTTACATCTCACCAATCTATGGTCACTACCTGTGTTGAACTTGTTTAGCACACTGCAGTCTTCTATGACGAATTTTTTGTTACACATAATAAAATCAATTTCACTTGTCGTCCCATTTGGATGTCTCCATGTCCATTTCCTGTGTGGCTTTTTCTTGAAGAAGGAGTTCAAGATGAAAAACCCTTCTGCCTCTGCAAACTCAACGAGAGTATTTCCACGCTGGTTTCTGTTGCCGTGACCGAATTTACCTACTGAAGTTTCATTCTGTTGCCGTTGCCCTATTTTTGCATTGAAATCTCCCATAATTATTTTCAAGTGCTGCTTACCTTTATTACTTAGATGACAAATTTCCTCATAAAATTCTTCAATTTCTTCTTCAGGATGACTTGTGGTGGGTGCATAAGTTTGAATAATCTGAGCCTGGTATCTTCTCGATAGTTGGATAACGAGTCGTGCAGCTCTGTCAGAGGTACTTTCAACTTCTACCACTTTATCCTTCAGTTTCTTGTTTATTATAAATCCAACACCACTAGTTCTGCCAGTATCTGTCCCACGATAGTAGAAGAGATGTCCACTTTTCAGTTCGATGAGATCTTCTCCTTTTCTCCTTACCTCACTTAGCCCCACGATGTCCCACTTGATCCTTTGTAGTTCCTCTTCCAATTCAAGAAGCCTTGAATCAGAAGATAGGAGCGTCCATTGTACGTTGCCAAGGTCAGCATCAGATGGCAGCCTAGTCCGGTCCTCCGGGGATTCTTAGCACCCTCTGCCTTCATGTCGCACTGGCCGCTGCCTTGGCCAGGTACATTCCAGCTGCCGGAGACTGAGGGCCAAGATTTAAGTTGTGGAGTCATTTTGGAGGGGTTTGGCCATAACTCACCACGCTGGCCAAGCGGGTTGGTGAGTAAGATTATGTAAATATACAAATGTCCTGATTAATTTATTAAACTTTTCAGCTGTTTTAATCAATTATTGGAACAGTTAAAATTTAAAATTTGAAAAACAAACAAAACCCACATTTAATGAGAGCACTGTGAATGATTATACTCTACTAAAAGTTGTACGTCTAGTTCAATGATTGTCTGTTAAAACTCAGAAAATCTGTTCAAGAGTAGTCATCACACAGTTCCTGTGTTTTGAAAGATAAAAACTGCTCTGGTGTTCTGAGCTGACTTAAAATGAATTGTCTTTGGGTGGTTTCAATATGATTAAAATTAGTTGAAAATGATAAAATTTAATTCTGTCAGTACTTGACATTTTTTTAAAGATTGCTTTCAAAGAGCATGAATTAAAGTGTCAAACAATGTACGTTACATTTATTTTTCATTTGCTAATATAAGCATAAATATTCATTATCTCTTGATTCTTAAAAGAACCCAGAATATCTCATAAAGTACCCACTTTTAAAAAATCTGTGGCAGCTTGATAACAATGCAACAGCAGCTTTGATGTATAAAGAACAAAAGGTAAAACTGCAAACAAAAAATAAGAGTTGAAATGCAGATTAAATGTGAGTTCAAACTTTATGGGGAAATGTACCCACCATGTCTGACAGAATTTTTGTGTTCATTGTCAAATAGGAAACATTTTTATAATAATCTGGAGAATGAAATGAGTGCAGATGTAGGGCTGATTCAGTTAGATCCAGTTCAGTGCTTTGCTGTTACAAATGATTGCTACTCACGCTGAATAGCAATTTAATTTTTTCAGCGTCAGTTAAACATAAACAACAAAGGCCCACACATTGGATAAATTTGGTTTCTGTCTGGAGAGAACTCGTATGTCAGGGACTGGAAGTTATGCTGTGCATGTAGACTCAATGGACAAAACATTAGAGATAATTACCTAATAGTGTGTTGGTCCTCCTCAAGCATGAATAACAGCCTGTACACGCCGAGGCATCGACTCCACCAGATGCCAGAGGTTATGCCAGCCATGCATGTTGCAGCATTGTGCACAACTCTGCCTGAGATATTGGTCCAGAATTCATGGACCTGATGTTCTGCTCCGCAGCGTCCCAGAGAGCTTCCATAGGGTTTAAATCTGGGGACCTTGGGTACCACTGGGCGATTCCAAACTCAGATGCGTGCTCCATGTGCGAGTGGTTGCGGACCAGTGGGGTGGTGCAGTGTCCTCCTGAAACAAACCATCAGTCATAGCATGTACGAAGGCCATGAAAGCAGGCAGGTGATCAGGCAGCACATGTTGGTAGTACACAGTGGTTACAGACCTCTCCAGACACACTAAGGGACCTAATGTGTCCCATGAAAAAGCTCTCCAAACCATCACAGAGCCAGGGGTGCAGAAAAGAAAATTTTCAGGGCCCAGTATTTCCCCAGTACACAATTTTTTTGTTCCGAAATTTCCTCCTAAACTGTAGCGGACTTTCATACAAGTTTAAGCGATTATTAGAGTATATGTTGATGAATAAGAATGATCCTTAAAGCCTATTACTTAAAAATTTGAAAAATAAAGAAACTAATATTTGTTTTAGATTCAAAATGTTAAATATAAACTTAGATTCAAAATGTCTGAAACATTTTTTGGGTCTAGGTGAAAACTGTTGCGGCAGAGAGGCTGAAAAATAAACAGCTAAAAAAAATTCTGTAATTAACTATAATTTATTTCATTCTAGCATTTCAGGCGTCTAATCGTGCTAGATAATTTCACTGAATGAAATTTAAATAAGACTTAAATCCTTTGAAAAATGCATTGCTCATTCACCTCAAAATGTCCGGAACCCCCAATAATTTTTCAAATCGGCCCCTATGACACATTCGCTGCCATTAGTTTTGTAAACGTTTATTAGCATGACTAGTGGTTGCATCGTACTCGTTACTCACGCCACGCTGTCTACGCCTTGGCATTAGTAAAGTTGTTTGGGCTTGGCGAATCGTCAGCCAGTGGCAGCCAGCAGTACGTCACTGCGCTCATAACCTCTTGTATTCATAACGACACAACATTTTTCAAAATGATTACGTGATTACCATTCACTGTAAATTACTCTTATCTTTCACGTTACATTCGTTGTTAATAAGTCCCATTTTTTTTTTTTTATTATTATTATTTTACCTCCAGGCAGAAATTTTTCCAGAGCTGCCTTATTTTCCCCCGAACCTCGTTCGCACGTTCGGACAAATTCTGCACCCCTGCACAGAGCTACCACCACCTTGGATCAGAGCCGACCCGGCATGACAGGGCTATGGCCGTATGCTGTCCACGCCACACCTGCACCCTCCTGTGACCTCGGTTCAGCCGAAAATGGGTTTCATCACCTGCACGCTCCCATGACCTTGGTACAGCTGAAAATGGGTTTCATCTGACTCGGTACAGTTGAAAATGGGTTTCATCACCTGCACTCTTCTGTGACCTTGATACAGCTGAAAATGGGTTTCATCTGACTCGGTACAGCTGAAAATGGTTTCATCACCTGCACCCTCCCATGACCTTGGTACAGCTGAAAATGGGTTTCATCTGACTGGGTACAGTTGAAAATGTGTTTCATCACCTGCACTCTCCCGTGACCTTGATACACCTGAAAATAGGTTTCATCTGACTCGGTACAGCTGAAAATGGGTTTCATCTGACTCGGTACAGCTGAAAATGGGTTTCATCTGACTCGGTACAACTGAAAATGGTTTCATCACCTGCACCCTCCCATGACCTTGGTACAGCTGAAAATGGGTTTCATCTGACTGGGTACAGTTGAAAATGTGTTTCATCACCTGCACTCTCCCGTGACCTTGATACACCTGAAAATGGGTTTCATCTGACTCGGTACAGCTGAAAATGGGTTTCATCTGACTCGGTACAACTGAAAATGGTTTCATCACCTGCACCCTCCCATGACCTTGGTACAGCTGAAAATGGGTTTCATCTGACTCGGTACAGCTGAAAATGGGTTTCATCTGACTCGGTACAACTGAAAATGGTTTCATCACCTGCACCCTCCCATGACCTTGGTACAGCTGAAAATGGGTTTCATCTGACTGGGTACAGTTGAAAATGTGTTTCATCACCTGCACTCTCCCGTGACCTTGATACACCTGAAAATAGGTTTCATCTGACTCGGCACATCTGAAAATGGGTTTCATCTGACGTGGTACAACTGAAAATGTGTTTCATCACCTGCACTCTCCCGTGACCTTGGTGCAGCTGAAAATGGGTTTCATCTGACTCGGTACAGCTGAAACTGGGTTTAATCTGACTTGGTACAGCTGTAAATGGGTTTCATCACCTGAACCCTCCTGTGACCTTGGTACAGCTAAAAATGGGTTTCATCTGACTCGGCAATCTGAAAATGGGTTTCATCTGACTCGGTACAGCTGAAAATGGGTTTAATCTGACTCGGTACAGCTGAAAATGGGTTTAATCTGACTCGGTACAGCTGAAAATGGGTTTCATCTGACTCGGTACAGCTGAAAATGGGTTTCATCTGACTCAGTACAGCTGAAAATGGGTTTAATATGACTTGGTACAGCTGTAAATGGGTTTCATCACCTGAACCCTCCTGTGACCTTGGTACAGCTAAAAATGGGTTTCATCTGACTCGGTACAATCTGAAAATGGGTTTAATCTGACTCGGTACAGCTGAAAATGGGTTTAATCTGACTCGGTACAGCTGAAAATGGGTTTAATCTGACTCGGTACAGCTGAAAATGGGTTTCATCTGACTCGGTACAGCTGAAAATGGGTTTCATCTGACTCAGTACAGTTGAAAATGTGTTTCATCACCTGCACTCTCCCGTGACCTTGATACACCTGAAAATAGGTTTCATCTGACTCGGCACATCTGAAAATGGGTTTCATCTGACGTGGTACAACTGAAAATGTGTTTCATCACCTGCACTCTCCCGTGACCTTGGTGCAGCTGAAAATGGGTTTCATCTGACTCGGTACAGCTGAAAATGGGTTTAATATGACTTGGTACAGCTGTAAATGGGTTTCATCACCTGAACCCTCCTGTGACCTTGGTACAGCTAAAAATGGGTTTCATCTGACTCAGCAATCTGAAAATGGGTTTCATCTGACTCGGTACAGCTGAAAATGGGTTTAATCTGACTTGGTACAGCTGAAAATGGGTTTAATCTGACTCGGTACAGCTGAAAATGGGTTTCATCTGACTCAGTACAGCTGAAAATGGGTTTCATCTGACTCAGTACAGCTGAAAATGGGTTTAATATGACTTGGTACAGCTGTAAATGGGTTTCATCACCTGAACCCTCCTGTGACCTTGGTACAGCTAAAAATGGGTTTCATCTGACTCGGCAATCTGAAAATGGGTTTCATCTGACTCGGTACAGCTGAAAATGGGTTTCATCTGATTCGGTACAGCTGAAAATGGGTTTCATCTGACTCAGTACAGCTGAAAATGGTTTCATCAATGTGGTGCCACTCTGCAGAGGTCCAGTTTTGATGTTCCTGGCACCAAATGAGACATAATGTCTGATGACGAGCAGTCAACAGTGGCACACAAGTAGGGCATCTGCTCCCGTAGTCCAGGGTGTGCAGCGTGCGATGCCATTGCTAAGCTGTCAGTCTCTACAAGTCTAGACAGTCCACATTCACCTCTATCATCAATGGTGTGTGGTCAGCCGCTGCTTGCTCTCTGGGTGCTGGAACGTTCGTTGATGGTGTACTCGCGGTACACCTTTGATACCGTTGCCCTTGGGAATCCCAGGTTTCTTACCATTTGGATGATAGAATAACTCATCTGTCTTTTGCTGACAATGCTTCCACAATCAAAGTTTCTCAGATCGCCATCTTAGGCGATTGCGATACACTGCTGGGAAGCCCTGTTTTCCATCTATTTATCTCCTGTGTGTAGTTTGGATCTGTTCCACTCTGCACAGGGGATGCCCATTTTCAACTGTCCATCACCCCTATCTCTAATGTTTTGCCTACTGAGTGTAAAAAACAACAACAACATTACACTGACCAATCTCTCTTGAGATCTAGATTTCTGTGTCATAAATGTTTCATGTTATTATGTGAATGCTGCAGAAACAATTAAGGATAAATCTAGTGCTTTCGTTTGCTGCCGTAGTAAAGGGGAAGAACTAATCTGGAGATCCTTTGGACTGTATATCTTGAATTTTAGGAAATAAAAAATAAAAATGCAGTTTGCTATCATATTATGCTTGACTGTGTCTTCGCATCATCTCTGATGTTGGAGGTTGTTGGATATGCATGCTAGTTACTTTAAGAAAAAAATTGGAAAACACAGATTTTCAACCTGGTTTGGGTCTTTGTCACCTGTAAACAATCAGAGTTAGGTTGGTTGCCAGATTTGGATTTTCAAGTACTTCATTATGGTTATTGCCAGATGATAGGGATACTATTAAGACTCTTGGTATTGCAGTTTGAAGAGATGCACATATTGGTGCTCTCACAAAAATGAGCCGTTTTGTTAAGAAAAGGAGCAATTAGTGTACTTCCAGAGAGGAATTGCTTATGCATTTGAGAGAATCAATAATGCCAAGGAAGAGTTAGGTTGTCCTTGGGTAAAACCTGATTCTTCCTAAAAGGGTGTTATCTAAGGAAGACCTAACTTAATTCTTTCTTAGCATAATTTACTCTCTCGGGTGCATCAGCAGTTCCTGTCTGGAAGTATACCATGAAAATTGCTCCTTTCATCAACAAAAAAAAAAAAAAAAAAAGGGGTTCTTCATTCTCA
This sequence comes from Macrothele yani, assembly GCA_039090855.1. Classification (NCBI taxonomy): domain Eukaryota; kingdom Metazoa; phylum Arthropoda; class Arachnida; order Araneae; family Macrothelidae; genus Macrothele; species Macrothele yani. The sequence goes on from CM077009.1 coordinate 49,390,556, forward strand.
TGAGCATTGAAATCTGTACCTCTTCAAACTGGAATAACAATATCCCTAATTATATCTGTATCATTTTAAAATCCTTCTTATTATTTGGCAACAACCATAATAAAGTACAGTGAAACCTGTGTTGTTGGGCAGTTTTGTCTGCCATGGATGTTATCACCAATAGAAACAATGCATGAGAGACCTGTGTTTAGTGGCGATCTGCAGGTTGCTGCCGTGGACAACCATTTTTTAAATGCATAAGAGAAATACCCGCATTTCGCGGTCGCCAACATGCAGAGCTTACAGGGAAATCTTGTTTAGGAAGTTCTAGAAAGATAACGAAAAGGCTGCAAGCTTTAAAATATGAAACACCTATTTCTTTTTCACTCATCTGTCACCACTGTTCACAGTATTTGTACATGGTGGGTGGTCTTTGGGGTCTGTCAAGTTCTTAGAATTTTGTTTGCAAATGGTATGGTTTTCTTTTAATTAGGGTACACATGTTCAATCTTTAATCATCCTAAATTAAATGAGAGCATGAAGTGCATGTAGGAATTCATTTCTCTCATCCCAATGAACCTGGTCATCTCACACAGCAGCCATATTTTGTCTTTATTACATTTTCCAGTAGATATTTTAACAAACTGACCACTCTGTTTGGTGATCACCCGTCAAGATTGCCATTTTTTTTTTTTGTAGAACTGTGGATCACCATGCTAGAGCTCTCGCATAGTTTCTACTTCAAATTATGCATGGTTTTCTTAGTAGGGGAGCATAAATATAGTGCCACACTTAATTTTGTGTGCCGCCCGGCTATATTTCCTTTAATGAATGTTTTCACATTGCACCAGTGGCGGCTCGTGGTTGCAAAAATAGGTGAAGAGGTACAAGAGCAGTATGAAAATATATCTACTGTCTACATTGAAAATCCCTTAATGAGGACTTACTTAATTTTTTTTTATTAAATCAATTTTTCTTCCTTTTAAAGCTGCAAATTTGTCGATTATGTCGTCATAAGATGGTTAGATGGTTGTTTCTTCGTGAGCATCAATAAAATGTCTTCCTGAATAGAAATATTTGCCAGAGAAGCAAGTCTATCTTGGGAACTAGTATTTCTTGAGCAAGTTTGTATTCTTTTAACAAAACTTCTTTCCACTGGCACACTTGTAGATGGAATTGTTAAACTGAGGAAAACCAATTTATAATCTTCTGTAAAAATGTCTTTGTCTCCGTGAAACACTCAAAGGAGTTCTTGAGTCAATATGTTCCTTAATTTTTCATCGGCATATACAAGACTCAGTTCATTTTTAAGGCGCTGTGTTTAGTAAATATGTTTCCGTAAAAATGTAGATTTTCAAGAGCGCGAGAGGGAAAGCATGCATTAAATTATTCGAATTTGGTTGTATCAGCAAGTCAGACAAATTGAAGTTTCTTACAGTCTTGAAATCTTATATCCATTTCCATAAGAATGTGGTCCAAAATTTTAAAATTATAATTTTGAAAAATTGTTTCCTGTGTAAGAGCAGCATATTCCCGTGCTTATTTTTGTGATTTTGCTAGCTTTTCCAAACTGTGCTTCAAACAACTCATCGTTCCTTTTATGGCTCAAAATTTCACGAGTTTTCTTTTGTTTTTTTTTTTTTATTTGAGTTACACAGTAGTTTATGTTTAGTTATTTTTTCTTCAAAAGTTCGAATAATAGATCGGTGGAGCCAAAAATGTAAATTCGAAAGTGCTAATATCATTCAAAAATCCCTTGGCAAGATGAATTTATTTTTTGTCTGATTATTCGCTATTCATCAGAAATCCGAACACTTCCTTCAATTTATCGCAATCTTCAACAACTACACTTACTAATTTCGAAGTGGAGGACCATCGAGTTTCTGCTATGGTTGGTCTGCATCTTGCGGTTTTGCCGCCCCAGTGGCGCAGCGGTCTAAGCGATTGCCTCTGATCATTCGTCCAAACGGGGTTCGGGTTCGAATCCCGGTGAGGCATGGAAGTTGTGTTTGTCTTACGGCACTGGCTCTCTCCCTTCCCTGGAACCAGTGACCCTAAATTAGGGACGGGCGACTGCTTATAGCCCATTGAGTTGCTCATGGTGGTCGTTAAACCTCCAATCAATCAATCAATCATCTTGCGGTTGTTGATATGTGTATAAGACCGCTTCGCAGAATGGTGAACAAAGCAATTCCACTGAGGCTTGCAAAAAGTATTCAACACTTAGAAATTTTAGAAAAACTCTGGTGTAATACAAGATTCAAACGCTGAACTAAGCAATGAACAAAAACAGCTTGAGAAGCTTTATCCTTTTTTTTTCTGTAGCCCATTTAAGTGTCCAGACATTATACTTGCCCCATCGTAACATTGTCCTATTTATTTGTGTTGGTAATCAGACTGTTCCAAAATTTTGTCTAGCATTTTGTATAAAGCTCCCGACGTTCTATCTTCATTCACATCCTGGAAACCCAAAAATCCCTCAAACAATACACCTTCCAAATCAACAATAAAAAATTATTTAATTTTTGACGTGATCGTTTATATATTCAGAAATACATTCAATTAATTCATTTTGAATAGTTTTTTATCCTTTCGTATTGATTTTCAATTTCTAAAGAACTTCTTCATATCAACAATGAAAGTAATTGAATGAAATTTCCATGATTTATCGAGCCCATGCTTTCGTCATGGCCATAGAATGCTAGTTCTTGTTTGCTCAAATACAGTACAGACTAATACTGCATCAATCACTGTCTGCAGGAAAAGTCTATTTAAATGAACGTTTTCGTTAAAATGCGTTTTCAAAAGCCTAGCGTTTTTCCTCAGGGCATCGGCAATAGTGTTTTGAATTTTTCAAAATTCCTTAACATTGATCCGCATTTCAGGTGTTCGCTAGAATCATGATGTTTATGAAGTGACCGTGTTATGCTTAATAAATCTGAGAATCCGTCTTTATTCCACGCCGAATGTTTATTACTAAAAAGTAAGCAGGGCCAAAAAAAAAAAAATAAAAAAAAATTAACACCTGCTTCACCGTGATCTCTCACGACTTTACGCTCAAAAACTGAAAGATGCAGAGGTAAGGCACGTGAAGCTGAAACACTTCACTTGAGCGAGCAGATTGGAGAGGGTGACGTCACATTACCATGGCAACTCGGCGGAAAACTGCAGACTTCCAAGCATTCTCATTTTGGCTCTTCACTTGCACTGTTTTGCGTATAAGGATTTGTTTTCCGTATTGAGCGCGCCATGTGAATTAATATCTATTCAAAATTTTGAGTATGTTGGAACTGAATAAAGGCAAAAAAGAATATATTATAAAAAAATACTGAATAAAATTTTATTTTGAGTAAAATAGGTGAAGAGGCACTTCACCTACTTCACCTGAAAAGCCACCACTGCGTTGCACATAATAGTAAGAATGGAAAACTTATTCCCACATATATCATCAGTGTTGATGAAAACTGGCTGAAATCTGTGTCATTGCCCTGATGGCACAGTGTTCTAAGCGCTGGCTTAGCATTTTTTTTTTTTTCCCCGACTGGAAAAGGGGTCGTTAAAAGTACCACCCAGCTAAAATTTCTTTTTGCCTGGCTGTAAAAAATTCTAGGAAGAACACTATAAATATATATAAATTTTGTTTTTCTCTAAATATATATATTCTGTTTTTCTAAAAGTCTCATTTGAAAAAGATATTTTTGCATCCGTGGTGAATATTTTGCATACATTTATCTTTTTCACAACTAGAATTTTGCAATAGAAGTATGTATGCATCCCTATTTGCAGTCACATATCTGCTTCTTAAAAACCTGATTAATAAAATTCTTCCTGTTAGATACCACTAACCATGGCAAATGTTTTACCTAGGTGTTGAAAGTTTTGTCCCTTTTGAAGCTGCATACAATGATTTTTTTTTTTTTTTTTTCTGCTTGCAAAATAATTTTTTTGGAGGTGCTCCGCATTTCTGTGCAAAACAGGCACCAGCATCAACCGGTTACCATGATGATGTAGAATACACAAGGCTGATGATGTGCATTTAGCATGGAACCACATTGCGCTATCAGGTGATTAAAGGATTGAGGTCAATAAACGTGCTGTTTGGGTGCTCCTATTCCATTTTTTGGGGAAAAGGATTAAAAATGGCAGCAGTTGTGAGAGAAATATGTGCTGTTGAAGGCGAGGAAACAGCGGACAGCAGCACCGCAAGAAAGTGGTTTCGGAGACAAGCTGCGGTCAGGGCATCCACTAACACTGCCACCCTGGTTGAAGTTGTGATAGTGAACCCCTATACCAGTCAGTACATGTCAATTGGTAGTTGAGATGGGGTATACTCATTCCACTTTCATTTGTCACCTGCTTGAGCTTGGCACAGAGATTGACCAGGTGAATGAGTTTGTATATTTAGAAAGTATGTTTGACAGAGAGAACAAATTAGATGGTGAAATTAGTAGGCGAGTGAATTCTTCATTGAAAGTCATAGCTGCCTTAGGAGGATTTCACAAGAATGGTGAGTTCTCAAAGAAATCCCGAATGGCTGTGCATGAAAGTGTTCCTACTAAGGCATAGGAGTCGTTTGTGTGCTGGGGAGACCGCATTACTTAAGAGGGATTTGTGGTAAGACACGTGCTGATCATGTAAGGAACGAAGATGTGTTGCAGATGTGTAATGTGAGGCAAAATGTTGTTAGTAAGATGGAGACTAATATTCTTAGGTGGTTTGGCCATGCTGAAAGAATGAGTGATGAGGTGCTGACTTAGAGAATATTTTCAACCCAAGTGTTAGGAAAGAAAGAAAGGTAGTGGAAGGCCAAGGAAATCATGGGAGGACCAGATGCAGGAATGTCTGCTTGAGAAAAAGATTATGAGTATGAAGTGCAAAAGGTCTTGTGTGCGACGTGTGATGGATGTTAATGAAGCGCGAGCTGTGAGGCTTGATCGTTGTAAATGGAGACATTTGATACACTAACAGTAAGTAAATTCTAGTTCTATCAGTTAAATGTGTACTTGGCACATGGTCTTTCTTTGGGGAGCTACCGTCTGAATCTCAGAGAACAACAGCTTAATGATATGTATGTATGAGCTTGATTTCTCCTCCAGGTGCCATCGAATGGTTTCCCAAGAATTGATACCCCAGCAGGCAGACACAACATGTCGCTCTCTGTCTCAAATTGTGGTCAAATCCACAGGACAGTATTTGGCATCACAAGTGGTGAAAAGTAGATATTTGTAAGTCTTCCTATCAGTGGCCGAGGACACGCCAGAATGCACAGCTAATAGTACAAAGAGAGCAGTTTGAGAGGAAAGTTATGCTGTGCATTTGTGAGTGTTCTGTGCACTTGGAACTCGTGGCAGATGGTCAGGCAGTGAGTAGGAACCTATATGCTGAGCAACTGCAGTAAGTCCATGATACCCTACACCAACACTACCCAGTGCTCATCAATGGGAAGAAGGCACTGCTGCAAGTGGATTATGCCCCAGTTACACCTCCAGAGTAGTTTGCTGAGAACTACAAGAATTGGAAAGGGTTGAGATCCTACCCCATATTTCATACGCTCTGGACCTTGCCTACATTTGACTGCTACATTTTGTATTCCATGGCCCATTTACTACAAGGACGGCACTTCGCTACAGTGGTGGATGTGAAATCATTGAGTTTCTGAACTAGAAATCTGCTGAGCGATACATTCACGGGATCATGGTTCTGGTGGAACGTTGATGAAGGACTATAGAAAACAGCAGCCCATACTTCGCAAAATGAAGTGAGTATGTATGGCTGGATTTCTTTCATCATTAAACTTTTTAGCTGCAAGTGGGGTGAAATTTTGAATCACCCTGCTACATATATTTCCTGCTAAAAATAATGTTTCTTTTTCTTCAAATTCAAGGTTTTCTGAATTCTGAAGCAGTTTTTTTTTTTTTTATCATTGAGCACTGTTTTTTAAACCTTCGCAGAATTTTTTTTAGTTGAATGATCCTGGTGAACATTTAAGACTAGGAGGAGGAGTCTATTCATAATTTAAAGTCACTGATTCCAGGAAAGAGAGAGAGCCACTGTCATAGAAACAAGTACAACAGCCAGGTCTTACTGGAATTCAAACGCAGATCCACCAGAGTACAAGAAACATGCATAGACCCATTGATCACCAAAATCGTACATCCATTCAGTGAAGCACACTGACTGCTGTAATGAACTGAATTAGAGTGGAACGATTTATATGTTGTGTGCTCATTTCTTATGGTAGTATTTTTATTAATTTGTAGAAGTTTCAGTTTGTACATGCTAAAACTTCATATTCTTACACACTTTATCATCTTATGCTAAGCCTTTTGTTCATGTTTTCTTTTTCTGGAAGTTAAAGATTTTATGAATTCTAAAGCAGTTAGCTTTGTTGCTATATTTATCCCTGAGAATTTTTTTTTAACATTTGCAGGATGAAGATGGTGGTGAAAGTAAACGTATGAAATCTGATGAATATTCCATACTTCCTCCAGTTGGCCAACCTAGTCCAGGGCAACTGACTGCCATACAGGTATGTTTTTTTTTTTTTACAATATTTAAATAAACATGTTTGACTTTCATTTTTAAAGATGCATTTTATTTTATAAACACATTGGGCATGTAATATTTTTTACACCTGTATTTCACCAATTAAACTGCCTTCTAATATGATTTTAAGTGAAAAGGGGCTACCCCACTAAGTTTAAGCCTTAAATATATCTACTTTTTGTTGCTCATTCCCAAAAACCCCATTATAATAATGGTCATGAACCAATATAATGCCACCAAAAACATCCCAAATCTCAATATCTCTACCCTTCTGATAACCACATAAGCTAAAGCAATAAAGAGGGTAATCTGCATGTCAAACACTAAAAACAAAATAGAAATTAAAAAAAAAAAAAAAAAAAAAAAAAAGGTAAGAAAACCCAACCTGCGAGCCCATTCTTTCATCAAAACCACACTCATAAGCAGAATACCCAGGGCTTTTTTCAGTTGGTATGCACCAGTACACATACCAGTAAACTTTTTTAGCCACCCAGGTGGCACAGTGGTCTAAGAGCTGGGTTATGACCTTCGTCCGAGAAGGGTCTGGGTTCGAATCCCGGCAAGGCATGGATGTTGTGTTTGCCTTATGGCACTGGCTCTCTCCCTTCCCTGTAACCAGTGACCCTAAATTAGGGACGGGCAACTGCTTATAGCCCATTAAGTTGCTCACGGTGGTCGTTAAACCCTCAATTAAAAAAAAAAAACTTTTTTTATTGGTGTTCAGTAACTTTTTTTTTAATGTAAACTTTTTCAAGGAAAGATTAAATAGACACCAGCTGTTACTAAGGTAGAAGAGTGAACTAGGGTGGAAATTGGGGTGGGAAAAATTTCTGAAGATTTAGCAAGCTAGCTCTGAGCAGCAGAAAATCAGACCAGCACACAATCCCATGCCAATTGAGCCAATCAAATGAATTTGAAATTTGATTCTAACACCAACAAGGACATCAATATACTTGAAGACTGCAAGTTCACTGATGTCCATCAAGCTGTTAGTCCTTCTGCACGTGTGTTTCGACATTAACCTTGTTCCCGAAAAGTAGATATCTAGCAAAAATGTGAAAATGGCAGTAACAATGCATTAATGGCTTTTTGGAATCTGCTTTGATATAAGGTACTCATTTTTGTTGTTGTTATTCTTATTCTTATTAAATAATTTAAATTTATTATTAATAATAATAATAGTAATTATTATTATTATTATTTACATTGTACCGGTGAAAACAAGAAAGCTGCATAAGGAGATGGGATGAGAGAGAGTATCGATAGACTTTGTTTTGGAAAAACAGCACTGAGAGTACCTAGCGTAAAGTACTACACAATAATGTTGATGGTATTCAGAATAGATCCTTGTATGCACCAGAGAACATGTGGTGCATAGCACTCTTTTAAGTTCTGTTTGGACCTGTAGTGTGACAACAGGCAGATTTGTGATGACTAGTAACAGCAGTTCCTGTGATTCTATAGACAGCAAACAACATGATGTGGCAGGCAAAAAATGTAATTGAGACTGTTTATTTAATTTTCCTAGTACATGATAGCTTGTTAAGCATTATAATAGGTTTTGCAGAGTACTCTCAGGAACATTTGTGTAAAAAATGGTAAATGTGAGGCCTAAATAAAAAAAAACCCTGTAAGTTTCTGTGATCGTTAATCACACCAGAAAAAGGACTTTCCATACAAGGTATGATGAAAATATGACGTATTTCCAGAAATATCATTTAAACAATAAAAATGGCATGTAGCAGCCATTCTGCATTATCCCCCTCAGAGTACACACCTTCAGAGCTGATACATCAATCCCAGCAATTGTACCATTGTTGGAAGTACTGTTAAAAGTTTTTTTTTTTTTTTTGTTATACTCGTATTTGTACCACTTTCTAGTATTCTTTCAGAATAACATTAATGTCTTCAAATCTTTTTTCTCTGATCAGCATCTTAAAGTTAGAGGAATTTAAAAAAAATCAGGAAAGTGGAGAGAAGGCAAAATAGTAACCTTTCATTTAGTGCCATGAACTCACAAATGGAAAGTTCTGTGTGTGCAGGTACATTGTCATGACAGACAAATCATTCTTTGCCACACTGTTTTTTTTTTTTTTTTTTTTTTTTGTTTGGACATGTGCACTGCACATTTCCCAGCAGTTTTCCCTTATAAAACATTGATTCCCATTTTTGGCCATTTTTTATGTTTAGTACTGTGGAGGTAGATATTTATAGGAGATGCCCTGAGTGTGGACTTTGGAAGCCCATGAAATAGGATATTCTTCTCTGCTGTTAACTATACTACCCTCTACAGTGTGACTCCCATCGAAAAGCACTGAATTTTTTTATTTTTAGAAGCTGGTATTTCTTCTCAAATTAGTCTTGTTTTGTAAATTTTCCCCCCTTGCTTTAGAAGTATTTCAGTGTGTTCATATTTGGTGTCCATGTAAATTTATTTTACACACACACTTTATATATATATATATATGGATGTTGTGTTTGTTTTATGGCACTGACTCTCTGCCTTTTGTGAAACCAGGGGAAGCATTTTTTTAAAAGTGAATTTATATTCAGAAACCAGGGTTCCCACGGGTCAGGGAAAACCTGGAATTGTCAGGGAATTTGATTTTGTCAAATAAAGTCTGGAAAAATTGCTATTTTTCACCAAAACCTGGAAAATCTGCACAACTATCCTGCAAAATGAGCAATCCGTTGTTAGGCCTGCCAGTGTTAAGATTTTGTTGTATTTTGTACCCGAGTCCTCCTTCGCTAGCCGGATTCCGTTCGCTGTGGACCCCAGAAGTCTGAGGGAGAAACATGAAGGTCACATGCTACTCTTTGCTGAGAGAGAGAAAGGGGGATTGAGCAGGGGGGAGCACACTATATTCCTGCCAAGGCAAAGATTTCCCATGCCTGTGCTGTCTCCTAAGGATAGGGGAGAAAGGAATGCCAGTGCTAGCAGCGCTTCCCTTCTCCGCTCCAGCTCTTTGTTGAGGCAAAAAGTTGCTCCAACGAATGGGAACGCAACTGTAAGAATGGGTTATCGTATTTTAGCGTTATCTTTCAGGTGGAAGCATGTGAGCTTTAAGCAATCTTTGAGTTAAAAGATTTTCACGCTCTTTTACATTGTTGCACATTAGCATTTTGTTAAAATGGGCAATAAAAAAATGGTTTTTAATTTGGAATGGACAGATAAAGAATTGAATCCACAATGGGCGAACTGGATCAAAGCGGTACACATGGACCCGTATACAGCATGTTGTTGACTTTGCTGTGATACATTCAACTTAAGCAACATGGGCAGACAAGCTATATTTAGTCATGAGATGAGTGTTAAGCACCGGAAGTCAATCGAGAGTACAAAGCAAGTATCTATTTTACCTCATTTAGGGGTTCTTCTAGTGTTGAAAGGGATAAAAAAATACAAAGAGAGGAGCCAAACTCGACATTAGCATCTTCTTCAATGGCGAATTATGTTACTAAAGAAAAAAACCCTTACTTCCGAAATTTTGTGGGCTCTCAAATTAGTGATGACACACTCATCCTACAATGGCTTCAAGGATGCAGCACAGATATTTCAAGCCATGTTCCCTGATAGTGAGGTAACAAAGAATATCACCTTGGGGAGCACGAAAATGGCCCCATATGTTCATTCTTTGCTATTGAAAGAAATTTCACCGTCATATTTTGTACTATGTATTGATGAAGCTCTGAATGCTGTTGCCCAAAAAGGGCAAATGGACTTAATAATTAGATACTGGCCTGAAAATTCTATTTAATAAAGTGAAGGTTCATTTTTGTAATTCAGTTTTCCTTGGCCATTTTACTGCCCAGGATTTATATGAAAATTTTTGTAAAGGCTCATTAGATTTAAATTTGGAAAATCTTTTACAAATTTCTATGGATGGGCCACACGTGAATCTTAAAGTTTGGAGACATATTTGTGATGAACTTAAAGAAAACAAAGGTCATTCTTTATTAAATATTGGGACATTTAGTCTCCATGTAATTCACGGAGTGTTCCAGAGAGGAAACAGAATAACAACATGGAAGTTAAATATCTTTTTTCAAGCTATGTATAGATTGTTCAAAGACAGTCCAGTAAGGTGTGCAGATTTCATAGCCCTAACAAACAGTTCTTCCAATGAAGTTCTGCCAAATTAGATGGGCAGAAAATGTTAGGGTTGCTGAAAGAGTGCTGGAGGTCTTCCCTCTTTTAAAAAAATATTTTGAAACAGCAAAGAAAGATTTGCTACAAACCGTATCTGTTGAAAACATCGAAGATGCATGTAATCAACCTTCCCGAATGTGCCCAAATTTTTACCAGCCACCTTGGCTGGTAAGGTCTACTTTTACCAGCCACCTTGGCTGGTAAGGTCTACTTTTTACCAGCCACTTGAAAAATCTTACCCGCCAAAATATAAACTAAGTTCTAAATGAACTAATATTAATAAAAATATATTTAATGCATACTCGCGAATTTTTTTATTGATGCAAGTCTATTTATGACATTTTAAAAACAAAACTGCATATTCGATACAGTCCTGGGCTAATCTGCAAGATCTGTACATTTGAAGCACGAGCTTGGACAATTTTTTTTTCATAAATATTTTTGCAAATTTGGTGTTTTTTTTGGTGATATTACTGTCTAATTTACGGTTTGGGTCCATTAAACAATTCAAATAACATAAACTTGAATTAATAGTAGCTTTATTAAAATTGATCGATATTGTATTAACACAACACTAGTTTGGGTTTTATTTTTTTTCACAGTATGAATGATAGTTTAGGATATACATTTTTTTTTTACACAGTATGATTTTAAAAAAAAAACTTGCAAAGGCTTTATATATATAAAACTGAAAGCATAAAATATTATTTAGGTAGGGTAGGAACTAAGGATTTTCATTTAACATTTGTAGGCATTATGCCGGACTTTCCCATCAGACGTATCTGTCCACCATAGTTTGATAGCACCACATGGTCCATATTGTTCAATGGGTTCATTATCAAATCATTCAAAGTATGGTGGTTCATGTTTGCCCTGAAACATGATTTTATTCTGTTCACCCAGAAAATCCTCGTTCACAAGCAGCAGTACTGTATGGCACTAACTGCATCAACTCCATTAACTTTAAAATGTTGCTGTAAAAATGTGTTGCATCTTCTTCAGCATAGAGTCGACTAAACCAAAGCCTCAAATGTTGCTCCTTTTCCAGTCGATGTCATTATACTCGTTGCATTGTTTTTTAGCCTACAATATTCCGTCATCACTGAATCTTCATTCCCATTATGTAAAACAGACTTGGGCATTAAACAACACACCTGCAAGAGTTCTCCATTCCCATATTCATTGATTTCAGTGATATTGTCTGGAAAGTGAGAGGGGTTTAAAATTTTTGCCAATGTGTTAACAATAAGACTGTCAGTTACTGAAAATAATCTTTCTTTGATATAGCTTTTAACTGCAACAAGCAGTTTTCTCCTATCCTCTTCAAAACAACCAAGTTCATTTCGGCTTTGCTCAGAAACCAATTTAATATCATGGAATGTACCATCAGAGATCAAACCATCAAGTTCAGTTTCATGGACACCTTTCGAACATAGGAAATTTTGTAATCTTGGTATGCACGTGTTCATTTCATTAACTCCATGATGTAATACCAATTTGTCTCTTTGTAGAAACAGGGATGCATTGCATAGCAATTTACTAAAATCACATATAAAAAGTAAGAATTTTGCAAAACACGCACTTGTCAGATGTTTCAAGAACCATTTAGCTTTAACCTTCAGTTTACTTGCTTCATTTTTGTCTGCACATATGTGCTGCAAATGGCTACAAATTATGTGTAGTAATGTGTTTATTGTTATGCAGGGCAGAAACTGCTCTATACTTTGACATGACCCATCGGATGCTGTTTATTGGGCGGCACTCATTAAGAAAGTCAGCCACTTCCTTTACATTTCGTAATAACTTCGGACTTTTATTATACAGTTTATACAGTCCCTTTATTACATCCTCAAAAGTTGTCAAGTAGCTCACATCATTGCAGGCATCATTCAAGGCAAGTTCTAATCTGTGGTTCAAACAGTGAACCACAACTAAACCATCAACTTTATCTTTCAGTTGTTTGGCAACACCTTTAATTGATCTCATGTTCACTGATGCTCCATCAAAGCAACTAATCTTTCTTTCCAATTAGCAATGCCTTTCTCATTCATCATTGTTTCTATGGCCTCCATTGTGCCAGATGCATCAGCTTTCCAAAGAGGCTGAAGACCAAGAAAATAAACTTTTTGATTTGGCCCATCCATATACTGGATGTACACAATTTCACTTTCTGACATACATTTGTCGGTTGAGGCATCTGACATTATTGCAAGAAAATTAGATTCTTTAATATCCTTTACAAGGTTGCTTTGAATTTCTTTTGCTATGTAGCTTACAAATATTTTTGCTGCCTGTATCACTCAACTGAGTTCCTAATTTTTTTCTGAAGTGCACATAAACTTTTGAAATCATTAAATGAAAAGTTGCCTTTTGCAATTGTGTATGAAATAAGAAATAACACCATGGATTTTTCTAATTCTTGGGTCATCTTAGATACAGCTATAGCAAGAGGAGCCTCAGATGGTTTGGCCTGTGCTTTGTACACAGAACATGCTTGTTGATGTACTTTAGAAGCATTATGACTTTTAACCTGAAAAGTAGACATAAAAGACTATGAGAATTTGCACTTGGAATGTTACTTACATAATTTGTTTAGATTTCTAAAAATATAATTAAACAAGTTAGTAAAATCATGCAATGCATTGATTATGATACGCTTTCCAACATACCAGAAGTTATTACTCAAGTTATGAGGATAATGACTGTGGAGTAAATCTCACTCCTGTGCTCTGACCTTTGATCCCATTTCGATGATATCAAACATAATTGGTTCAATATACCTCTGGCACAACATACTAAAGTTTTGTTGCAATAGAAGCATTTTTAGTCAAGTTATGAGGATAATGGCTGCAGAATGAATCTCGCTCCTGTGCCCTGACCTTTGACCCCATTTTGATGATATTCAACAGAACAGGTTCAGTATACCTCCGAAACAACACGATAAAGTTTTGTCGCAATCAAAGCATTTTAACGTAAGTTATTACGCATAAGGGCGATAGAATGGATTCCGCTCCTAGGTCCAGACCTTTGACCCCATTTCGCCCATTTTCGATAGGGTTTGTCCCCAGGTTGTGCCCTACGACATACTAAAAATTCATCGAAATCGAACCATTTTTACGCGAGTTATCGTGCGGACAGACGGACAAAGCTGGAGCCTATACGCTTCTTCAACCTACGGTTGGAAAGCGTAAAATAGGGCAGAAACATGCATATTTTAACATATGGTGAGTAAAACACTGTTTCCTAAGTCTGCAGTTAAAAAAACCGCATTTATTACCGAATGTTGATAATCCTGAACTTTAGTAAGTGTCGATCTTTTCACCGGAATGCGTCTTCGCTGCATGTCGCAGAAATCTATCTGCAAAACGGACACAAAGGGGGAGATATGCCATTGTTGCAATAGTCATCACAGGGTGCGCACGTGTGCTTGAAAACCTGGAAAATCCTGATTACGTTTTCAAGGCCGGGAATATCCTGGAAAAATGGTGTTATTTTACTGCTGTCTTGAAAAGCCTTGAAATTTGAAAATAGTGCTTAAAAAAATGCCCTTTTAGGAAATTGTGTGACTGTTACCCCTTCATTTTTTAAAGTTTATTTCCTTTGTTCTCAAAAAAATGTTTCAGACGTGCACCAAATCCTAATTTGGCTGGGGAAAAAAAAAAAAGCACTACTTCCAGTGCAATAAAATTGGATGATTACTAGTAGGTCTGTTGTTAGGAAGGGGAGCTTGATGTCTGTCGTCGGACAACGGAAGGGGTGAGAAGAAACATTTAGCATTTGCAGGGGGGGGGTCGCGTATGTACCAAGTCAGCTGTCATCCACCAGTGAGGAGTATGCCTGAACAACACATTCATCTGCTTGTTGTTTATGTGCATTCCAACAAAAATAAGAAAACTATCTTTGCGAATTTTTCATGAAAGTGGCTGAAATTTTTACATTCACTATAATTGGATTACAGAAGCTTACTCCCAAAATTCCAATTGAATCGGTTTAAAACTTAAAAAGTTAGCATTGGAAATTTTTATTATTGGCAAGTATGTGTGCCTCTTTGGACAGAGTAAGCCTGGAGCAGAAAGGGTGTTACCATAGCAACGGTTGATTGACAGCTGGGAGCGCTGATCTGAAGCCCTTGGTTGGGAAGAAAGCAAACACCTGTTTATCACTTACACTGCTCAAAGGGACTAGGAGAAAATTTTCAGAAATTCATTTTTCCGAATTTTGAAAATAACAGAGTAAATTTTTTACAGTGGTTAAGATACATCACAATAAAGTTTTAGTGCAAATTTCGTCTAATTCCGTTAGAAACTTTAGCAGACGCAAAAAAAAAAAAAAAAAAAAATCTTCCTTGCATAATCGGATTGAAAAAAAGAAACAGTAATTCTAAATTACGGGAAAAGCAAGTGAATTATTTTTTTTAGATGCCATGGTTTATTTAAACAGAGTGACACTTAATTTTTTTTTTTTTTTCTGTGATGATATGGACTCTTATTTGAATTACAAACATACATTTTTATTCAGATGTCTGAGTTACTGTTTTAATAAAAAAAATCATCTATATTTAAAAATTCAATGGATTTAGGCGAAATTCAGCAGATAAACGTATTTTAGTAAATTGCAACATCATGACGTAAATTTGGTCATTTTGGCAAAAATTGGGGAGCTTTTTTTTTCTTAGATTTTCTCCTATACTTAGGGTGAAGGAGGAAGGGTGCAACTTCACAGTTCAATGAGCTGCAGGTGGTGATTTATGGCGATGCGCCAAATGAAAAGAAGACGTTCCATCAGGACATTCCAAAGGTCGTGTGTGTGCGTGGACGCGTGCTCCTGCTGTTTGATCTTAATCGGAATGTTTTTGTGTGCAGGAGGGGGGAAGAAATATCCGTTTCAGCTTTACAGCTTTCACGGCTTTTTTTTTTTCTTGGTAATAAATAAAAATCATAGTTGCTGCATTCACCATTGATCCATATTTGCATTTCTTGAATATAAACAGCAGACAATCAGAAACATGGTGTTGGGCGGGTCTTGATGTTCTTCATTTTGCATCTGCTGAATTCAGTTCTGTGGGAATAAGGAATGGCTTATACTGTGAATATATACAAAACTACATATTTTTGAGCTGAAAAAAAATAGGTCTACTTGTACACAGTAGCTAACTTGTGAACTCAGACAAGACAATCAGACATACGGACATCTAATTCCATAAAAAAAAAAAAAATCAAGTTTTTTTTTTATTATACACTACAGGTAAAAATGCAAAAACATGTTTTTAAACATTATAAAGGAAAACAGAGTTTTGAAACGCCATGTCTTGACGATCTTAAATTCTGAAAGTTTCTTTTTTCCACATTTTTTTCTCAATTACAGTACATTGTAACAGTATACCTCTGTGTTGTATCACTTAGTGATATGGCAGATTTTCAGTTGCCGATATTCGTGATCGTAAGTGGTAGTTGCATTGCGATTGTTGATGATGACAAGATAAATACTGGAGTGATGTGAAATGTTGCATAGAGTTAAAAAAAAAAAAAAAAAAAAAAATCGCCCCCTTCCTCTTCCGAACTTTTATGCGGTCATCATAGCTGATCAACCATTTCATTCCATGAACATCAGCACATTTCAATCATTTGACCATTGGGGGGTAGGTGGGGTCTGACGGAATTCAGCAGTACTTAAGCGCCAGCGCAACAAATACATGCTAATTTTGGACAGTTCTATTCCCTTCCCCTCTACCATCCCTAATAATTGAGAGTGCATACTGTAGTTTCAAATGTTCTATTTATGAGCTAGTTTTCGCGCTGTTCGTTATGTTTTTATTCTCGAAATTACTAACCCTTTCGAACTATAGGTTGCAGAAACGTTTATGCTTTGGGTTTGTCCGTACGATAATTCGCATGAAAGCGGTTGGATTTCGGCGAAATTTTAGTATGACGTTGGGTACAACCTGGGAACCTACCCTATTGAAAATGTTCGAAATTAAATTCAAAGGCCAAGACATAAGAGCAGTATTCGTTCTCCAAGCTTAGGAATGTTAACTCACATAAAATCTGTTTGATTGCAACGAAGTTTTGGTATGTTATCAGGGAGGAGAAACCTACCCTTGTAGAAAATGGTCCAAATTGAATTCAAAGGTCAGGGCATAAGAACAGAATCCGTTCTTTATGATCTTGTGCTTGATAAACTTGACCATTTGCATAAAGCACACTCATCCATTTGCATCTTTCATCATCATTTTTATTACTTAAAACTGAAATTATTTTTAAAAAGTAATTTGAACATGATACTGTAAAGCGTAATAATCATCCTGGCATTTTTTGTATATGTCCTGGAAAAAGCCTGGAAAGTCCTTGATTTTTTTCCCCCAAAAGTGTACGAACCCTGTCATCAATAAATTTTTCTGATAATCCTCCGAAAAATAAGCATTTAACTATACTAATTATATGTCAACTAGTTTTCGATATCTGTAAACTATAATATTATTATCTTTATTTTTTCGGAAAATCCTGACAGTTTTATTAATTCAAAGTTGAAGTTTTCCAACTATTAATAGAAAAAATAAACTTTTTATTTTAAAATCATTCGAAATGTCAATTTATGATAATATTTTTTCGATCTAAAATGATTATTATCAGTTAACTTTATCTAAAAATGGCTGGCCTCCAGCGTCGGTATGCGCTACGATGTTCCCGTTTTGAAAACAAATAAATACATTATAAAAAGATTAAGAAAAATTGTGAACAATCTTATTACAATAAACTAAAAAATAAGGAAATATAACTTACTGCTTCCAACTTGAACGTTGAGCATCCTTTTCCAAAACTGGTGTGATCAGCTCGAGCGTTCCGTCGGCATACAGAACAAAACAAATTTCTGTTTTCCGTCTGCAGCCAGCTGTAAGTTTATTGCCTCTTTTTAGAAGTACCACGGTTAAATATGCGAGCTTCTTTGGCCTATGGCAAGTTTGAGGAATCGCAAATTTCCGGTTCACAAATCTGTACGTTAGCGTCCAGCAGTTTCAGCTCGAAACAACATTAATTTGCACATTACAACTTTCGACTGCGCCATGCTGTACATTCTCACGTTCAGGAGAATCATTTTCCTGAATAGAATTTCTATTATCCCAGTTCCCACCCCAAAACGCAAAAAGTTTTTTTTTGCGACATCGAAAAACAACCAAACTATTTCTGACCTAAACGAGATCGGCTATAAGCTATAACCAAAAGCATGTTGCGTTCAACAATAATGCAGCCATTGCAAGAGCGCAGGCGCAAAGTGTCATCTAATGACCATGCGGCGTCAGAAACCCGTGGGAACTCTTAAGCTGCACTCTTAGCCGCCGTTCCTGAAGCGCGTGCGAAGGAAGAGGGAACGCTAGGGGCAGGTATTCGTTCTTTTCAGTGACCAGCCGAACTTCTTTTAGCAGATACTGCTAAAAGAAGTTCGGCCTTTTTACAGAATCGGAATTCCGATTCTGAAATCTGAAAACAGAAAAAAAAAAAAAAAAAATAGACTACTCGCCAACAGTGGCGATTGTGCTTCAATATTTACCCGCCAGTACAATTTTTTTGATCGCCATTTGGCGCCTGGCGCCCGACATTCAGGAAGGTTGCATGTAATGATAAGTTAATTTTGGCAAAAATATTTTTTTTATTAGTTGCTGCTATTTTGGAGCCATTTCTAAAATTGTTTCAAAGTCCTTCAGCTATGATTCCTTTTCTGTACAGCTCCTTGGCAGATCTGTTAAAGCAAATAATGGCAAGATTTGTCAAACATGAACTACTAAGGGAAGCTCCCATTCCCTTTAAATTGGTGAAGATAGATGTGTCTTCCATTAAATCCCATAGAAGAAATGAAGTTGATATTGGAATGGCTGCCAGGAGCTACGTGAAAAAAAGTGGTGTCTCTGAATGCGAGAAGGGCAAATTTGTCACTGAATGTAAAAAATTCCCTAGTTTATATGACCAGCAAGATTATTTAAAATAGTCCAATAAATTTTTCAACCGTGAGATCTATGTCCTGCTTAGATCCTCATCTACTCTGTTCTAATGCTGTACTTTGCAAAAAACGAATAGATAACTCTGCATGATAGTAACATTTTACCAGCATTATCAGTGGATCGTGCCAAGCAGCAATTTTCAGCATTTACAAACAAAGTGGAAAAAGAGTGGAAAAAATATTTCTCTTTATTTTGTACGAAAAACAGATGATTAGGTGGTGGTGTTTTTCAAAATACTTGAATAACAAAGAATTTAAAGAGCTGTGGCAAGTAGTGAGAATCGTTATGACTTTATCCCATGGCAATGCCTCATCAGAGTCGGGTTTTTCAATAAACAAAGACATTCTTGTTGAAAACCTACAGGAAAAATCTTTAATTGCTCTACGTAGCACATATGACGCAGTGAAAGTAGGTGGTCCACTATCCGTGCCAATAACCCCTGAGATGTTACAGAGCATGAAGATGTCACGGACTTGATATCATCTCGCACTAGAGGAGAAGAAAGAACGTGGAGAAGAAAGAAAGGCCTGAAAATGGAAAGAACTTGGGACTAAAAAGTGCTTCAGCAAAAAGAGCAAGACTTGAAACAGAAAAAAAAAAAAAAAAACACTCAAAGCAAAAAAAAAAAAAAAAAAAAGAAATTACTGAACTAAAAAAAGATTGTGTACATGTGTAGGAATAATTTATTTTTCCAAGCAATGTAAGCTAATACAGCCAATTCCTTAGGGTCCCAATTTTGCTTAAGTTCCCTAGTTTACCCCCAAATTAGCGATTATTTAATTGCCAGTTCACTGAGTCATAAAATTGGGCTTTAATTGTATTTTAAAATATTTTGATTGCTAATTACTAGTAAAGTATACAGTTTTATCATTAATCTTTTATGTTAATACACTTAGGATAATCTTTGCTTAGGTTGATTTTACTGCATATTGAGTAGAAATCCTAGTTTTTCTACTGTAAAAGTGCCATGAATTGTAAAAGTATGATCTGGAATTTTGTGGAAATTTTCCTGGAAAACCTGGAAAAGTTGGGGAATTTCATTTCTGAAATTGAGTGGGAACCCTGGAAACTCTTCTACCTGCTAATTTTGGAGAGAAAAGTTAGAAGGTGAAGTAAGTTAATTATTCAATGAAAAAAAACAAAAAAATTAGATATCTCTGGTAAACCACTAAATAGAACTTGAATAACTAGAATAAGAAAAGAAAATGCAGCCTTAGTACAGTATTGCCTTCAACAAAATGTAGAACTCAATTTTATCTATATAAAATGTATCTGGTAAAAGGAAAAGAAAATCAGAATGACTGAGACAAAGTTGTGATTGATAAAACAAAATATCACAATGCAATGCCATTGTTCTGTTATGCCTTTGCTTAATATAGAGAAAAAAGAAATGAACAACCAGATAAATGTATGAGTGGGTTTCAGTAGATGTTGCCACTTTATATAAGTATAATGAAGCAATAGTATCAGCAACTGAGGCTGTTTTTGGTGGGTGGTGGATGTGAAAACCTGTTTCTCTGCCATATATTCCACCAAAGTGACCTTGCGGTTGGGTGTTAGTCCCTGAGGATGTTCTGGGGGGAGGGGGGGGGGGGTCTAACCACTGTTTTCTCATGTCAGGAAAAACTATCCACTTTTCATCATGTCACAATTTGCCTAAAGAAATGGTCATCCTGGAGATTTCCCAGCAATTGGCAACACACATCCATCCATCACTGAGGTTGAGCATTGAGCAGCAGTCAGTTCATAGGGCACTTGAGACAGCTTTTGTGAGTCTTGCCAAGCTTGTGCAGTTCATGAACAATCATGGAAAGAGATATTCCCAGCTTGTTTGACAGTTGTGTAGTGCTTGTGCACAGATTTGACTTTACAGCTTGGCATACAGCTTCAGAATTCACTGTTGAAGGTCTTCCAGTATGTGCTCTGTCTGCAAGGCTGCAGTCCCCATTTTTAAATTGCCGAAACCAAAATCTTGTCATTCTTTCTGACACTGCCTTTTCACTTTCCACAGCCCAAATTTCCCTCGCTGCAGCTGTCAATGGTCAATTTTTTAAAAAGAAAAACTGCAGCAGCACTTGAATCGTGTATTTCTCGTCCATAACTTTTGACAGCGGAAAGTTTTCCAATAAATCACGGCAGCATGTGCTCCTATTTATACCAACTAGACAATACCAGTTTTCCGGTCATGCATTGTTCTTATTTTTATTACACATGTGCACTGAGTGGATGGTTGACACAGGATGACTCTTCCAAATGACAATGACTTTTGAATCCCTCTAATAGATAACTTGTTAAGATATTTGAAATTAAATAGATAACTTATTAAGATGCTTGAAATCAAATGGATAACTTGTTTTACATCTTGTAAATTAGAAGAATTGAATATTTTTGTTTCTGATATGAAGAGTTGGTGATTGTAAAGTTGTGCAAATTTTCTCTCTCAGCATATTTTTAAGGTTCTGTCATTTGCCTAATCAGTGAGAAATAAATGTAAAACACTTATAATTTTAGATTTCTTAAAATTTGTTTTCTCCTCCTAGATTCAAGAAATGATGGCTAATGCCCAGAGGATGATAGAAGAAAGGAAGAAGGTAATTCTCACATATTTTTTACTCTGGTATTTTATGTTTGAATGTCAGCATTTCCCACCAGTATCTCAATTTGGTGTGCAGGATGTTGTTGGCACATCCACTTTAAATAAAATGATAACAGACTGAGACCAATAGTAAAGCCAGTAGGTATGTGATATGCAGAACAAAAGCTCTGTGTTCATGTATTTTATAAGATCTTTAAATTTTATTACTTTTGTATCATCTTCATGGGTAAGTGCTAGTGAGTCATACATCAGCAAAGAGCTGTCATCAAGCTGGTGATGAAGGAGATTTGTAAAACCAAGGCATACAATGAGTAGACAGTATATGTCAATAGTGTGCAAAAGTGGGCACAGGAGTTTACTGAATGAGGAACAACTATCAAAAAAAGGCCACTGAGTGGGAGCTGTCAGCTGCTCCCATTCTTCATGTCATGCATCCAGAACAAATACCATTGCACTAACCTCAATCAGCCATTTGCTGTCCTTCAAATACTCCCTCTTCAGTGTCTGTTCAAAGTTACAGATGCCTATGCCAATTCAGGAATGCTTGGCGGTATGCTTGTTAGAAAATAATTTGCAAAGTTCATATAAGCCTTTTCCAAGGGTTTTTCACCCTTGAAAAAAGGCCATAACTATGTCTGTTAACCATTTGAAAGCACTAGGTTCAAACATCTCTTTGTACAAGCTGACCTTAACCTGCTATTCTGCCCATTTGTGGAGTACCCATTTGCCATAGATCTTGTGGAACTTTATGACTATGAGCCACTGGATTAAAACATTGCCAGCATCTCCTTGCACAAGCTGACCCTAACCTGCTGTTCTGTCCATTTGTGGGGTACCCATTTGTCATAGATCTTGTGAAACTTTATAACTATGTCTGTTAACCATTTGGAACCACATGTTTCAAACATCTCCTTACACAGGCTGACCTAAACCTGCTGTTCTGTCCATTTGTGGAGTACCCATTTGCCATAGATCTTGTGGAACTTTATGACTATGTCTGTTAACCATTTAGAGCCACTGGATTAAAACATTGCCAGCATCTCCTTGCACAAACTGACTTTAACCTGCTGTTCTGTCTGTTTGTGAGGTACCCATTTGTCATAGATCTTGTGGAACTTTATGACTATGTCTGTTAAATATTTGGTCACTAAATTCAAAGCATTGCCATCATCTCCTTGCACAAGCTGACCCTAACCTGCTGTTCTGTCCATTTGTGGGGTACCCACTTGTCATAGATCTTGTGAAACTTTATAAATATGTCTGTTAACCATTTGGAACCACTAGGTTCAAACATCTCCTTACGCAGGCTGACCTTAACCTGCTGTTCTGTCCATTTGTGGGGCACCCATTTGGCATAGATCTTGTGAAACTTTATGATTATGTCTGTTAACCATTTGGGGTCACTAGATTCAAACATTGCCAGCATCTCCTTGCACAGGCTGACCTTAACGTGCTGTTCTGTCCATTTGTGGGGTACCCATTTAGCATAGATCTTGTGGAACTTTATGACTATGTCTGTTAACCATTTGGATCCACTGGATTCAAACATTGCCAGCATCTCCTTGCACAAGTTGACTCAATCTTACTGTACATCACAAATGGACAGAGCAAATGAGGTACCTATTTGGCATAAATCTTGTGTTGAACTTAGAGCATTGTTGAATATTTCCACAGTTGATATACCAGTGTCTAAACTTATTACCTGAATGATGATGTGTAGGTTTCCTTAAGGGAGTTCACAGCCTCCTTCAATCTTACTTCTTTCGGAAAGTCTTCGAAGCTGTGCTGTCCTTCTTTGAATTTGCACCTCTATTCTGTAATGATGCCGTATGAACAGGCTCGATCACCATATACTTGCGATGAATCAGTTAATTTTTTAATGCAACATCCTGAAGCTGCAGCTTGTGGGGATGTAGAGTAAGATTTTGTGAAATTGCAGAATCTTTCCCTGTCTTTAGTGGGCTCCACAGCAAAAATGCACAGAATTTGCAGACTGAAATTTAAGTGTTTGCTACAAAGGGAGAAATGATGATATACCCTTGTTTTAAACAAGTAATTGCCAGGTTTTCACACACTCTCAAACAAACAAAAAAATTAAACACATCTAACAGATTCCACCCAACCGGCCCCATCACCATTTATCAGTACTGATATTTCACTTTTGCATTTCCCATTTTTTGTATATGCAGGTAACTACAGGCTGTGCCATAGTTGAAATGACAGAAAACAGGAGTAATTTACCTGCGTTTACCACAATTGCTGAAAGTGCTGTCCTCCGACATCAAGACACGGCTGCGCACGACGGAACATGTTGTTCGTAATGCACCACAACTCATTGGCAGTAATCTGGGCTATGGCATCCGTAATATTCACTTTTAATTCATTAAGGGTGTGTGGATTAGTTGTGTACACTTTCTGTTTTGATGCTCTCCGCACAGATAAAATCACAGGAGGAGAAATCGGGTGATCTGGGTGGCCATAGTCCCTTTGATACAGTTCTGTCCTCCCCAAACACTTCTTGCACAGCACGTTGACTGTTCTGCCCAGTATGCGCCATTGCACCATCCTGCTGAAAGAAAACATATGCTCGCTCTTTGTCTGTAAGTGCGGCAACAAATGGGTTGAACAGTCACTGAACGTAGCGCTCTGAGTTGATGGTGTCAGTGAAAAAGAATGGGCTGACTATCCTGTTCGCAGACACAGCACACCAAATCCGCCAATCTTTCAGGCATACAGAAGAGTCTCCATTCTCCGTCTGGGATTCGTGTCGGTCGAAATCCTGCTGTTTTGTGCATTGACATACCCGGACAGATGAAACCATGCTTCATCTGTCATGTAATAAAGTGTTGGGTCCATTTCACCGCTGACAATGGTCTCCTGAAACCACTTACAATATTGCATCCGTTTTACAGAATCAGGAGTTTTAAGTTCTTCGCCGCCCGGTGGCGCAGTGGTCTAAGGCGCTGGCCTCTGATCATTCGTCCGTAAGGGGTCCGGGTTCGAATCCCGGTCGGGCATGGATGTTGTGTTTTGTCTTACGGCACTGGCTCTCTCCCTTCCCTGGAACCAGTGACTTTAAATTAGGGAAGGGCGACTGCTTATAGCCCATTGAGTTGCTCACGGTGGTCGTTAAACCTCCAATAAAAAAAAAAAAAAAAAAAAAAAGTTCTTGCAGCGCCGTAACTTTGTACGGCCGAAAATGCAAATCCACCTTAAATATGCGTCAACATGACGTGGCAGATATTCCCATTGCAAACGATAATCGGTGAATCGACTTCCGAGGGCTTTGTAACATCATTGTGCACACATCCTTGATATTGTCTTCAGTACGAATTGTCTTTGGTTTGTTTCTTTTCCTGTTGCACACTGTGCCGGTTTCAAAAAATTTCTGCACTAACTTCTGTACCACTTATTTTGCCAGTACTGCACAATGTGGAAATTTTTCTGTAAAGAACTCATTTAAAACCTTGTGTGAGTTATTTCTGAAATACTGTTCCACAATAAAAAAAAAAAACGCTTTTCCATACTTAAAACTATTTCCGTTGCCTTTGTTCTCTCTTCACTTACACTTATGACCGCGTACCTACACTGCTCTGGCTGTGACTAACCACTCCGGAGAATTCCTTTGCAGCTGTACACACAGAAGCCGGTTAGAAGTGGAACAAAGTGGTTTTAACTGGAAACCCGCCTAACAACATCTGGCCATGGGGCCTCTTTTGTATGGCGCACCCAGTACCATTCAGTTATATCATGAGAAAATAAGTGCAGAATTGAAATATTGAACATGTAATTTTGATTAAAAATACATAATATCTAAAGTATTATTTACCTGATACTGTCAAAGTATTTTGCATGTTGTTGCTCCGTGAGGCACGTGCTCCCGGCCCAAGAGGTCTTTTTGTTACAGGATTTTGGTTAGTTATAAAAAAAATTGAAATAAAACAATTAAGTTATATATTTTCAGTTCTATATTCATTCATTCTCACAATCAAATGTTTTAAATTTACATTAATTAAAAGATTTTTGTAGAAAGAGTTATACTTATCGGGTCAGGAGACGTCTCACACGGGGTTCATCATTACCACGTTACAGCGAGCGGTTTCGGTAAAATCATACTACCATCATCGGGCCTTTAAAGTTGTCTCATGAATTGAATATTTTGTAATGTAATTTTGAGTTTGGTTTTGCAATTTAAACAGTGAGATGAATATGTGCAAAAGTGGGATCTTGAATTCCTAACCTTAACCACAGTTTTACAATTTACATAAATTGCATGTGCGAGTATTCACTGAGCTAGAAAAATGAATTTGGCCAGCAGAACTGCCTTTTTTAAAACTGCATTAAGTTTAATGCATTACTTCCACAAATATAAATTATGTGGGAAAATATTGCAAACTTCATCAGCATACTTCAATTTGCAGTCAATTCCTTGTGTAAGAGTATAAGGGTTATTCAAATGAAAACGAGACAAAGGATGCATGACAAAGATATTGTGACTTACCTTAAAGTAATCCCTGTGGCTATTTTCCTACTGTGATCCTAAACATTCGATTCCTTGTG
Organism: Macrothele yani; assembly: GCA_039090855.1. Taxonomy (NCBI): domain Eukaryota; kingdom Metazoa; phylum Arthropoda; class Arachnida; order Araneae; family Macrothelidae; genus Macrothele; species Macrothele yani. The sequence continues at coordinate 49,416,380 of CM077009.1, forward strand.
TGTGCAAGGTGGTGGGTTGCTGGCAGAACCACTCCCAAACAGCATCCTGCACCTCTTTGTCCAAGTGAAATCTGTGACTTCACAAATGCTTCCCCAAAAATGTGAAGGTTCGGGAGGGGGGGGTTTCTTGGGTAATCCTGGACGATTTTTGCAGTGTGGGGGGGGGGCAGGCATTGTCATGAAAAAGAATGATTCCTGTGGTGGGTAGCCTGGGCCGCTTGGACTTGTGTGATGCTCGCTGAGACTTGAGTGTTTCTAATGGTGAGAAACTCGATCAACAGGGGCCTGTTGTGATCGATAAAGAAGGTCAACATGGCCTCTGTTCGACGTTCCTTTTACGTTCATGACTGGTTGTTGGACCAAACACCTGTATGAGGTCCTGTTTGAAGGCCAACTGCTTCCATTGTTGCGTGATCGCAGTGCCACATTTCACTGCGTCATAACACTATACAGTGATGCCACCTATATTTTGGGTCGACGCTGCCACTGCAAACATATTCGGCAGTTTTCTGTCTGTTTGCTCATTTTTATTTGCTTGATAAGGGTCGCTCAAATGAAAGTGAGACTTGTGTAATAGCGTCGTTGTATAATTACATAGGGGCATTTGCGCCAGTAGATGGCGTGTCATGTCAGGAAGCATGCTGTTATTGGCGGCACGTGTCAGTGTGCTGTTTGCATGTGCGGAGGCAAGTTGACTACGTAGGGTCATCCGGTCGTGACATGGATTCCTCCAGACAGGCCCAGTGTGCAGTTATGCAATTTTTGACGGCAGAAGGTGGAGCCAAAATTTATCATTGTATGAAGGATGTGTATGGGAATGAGTGTCAGTCACAATTTACAGTGTCCGCTGGTGTAATGCATTTCGTAAAGGATGTGTGAGCATGGAGGACATGCCGAGACCTGGGCAAGCACACGTGGCCATCACCCTGGAATCGATCGCTGCTGTGGACAACCTTTGTGAAGGAGAATCGCCGAATCACCACCCGTGAGCTTGCGGGAGACATTGTCCATGAGTAAGGGAACTGTTAACACCGTTCTCTGTTGCCGATTGGGATACAGCAAGATTTACGCACAATGGGTCCCCAAGCATCTCCACGAGGAGCAGAAGACTCTGCGAATGGGTGCTTGCCTGTAGCATCTGCATGGTTACCATACAGAGGAGGGACAATTTATTTCCAAGATTGTGGCCGCAGATAAAACTTGGTGCCACCACTTCAATCTGGCAGCAAAATGGATGAGTATGGAATGGTGGCATCCCAACTCTCCATGCCCCCCCCCCAAAAAAGCTCAGTCCTCCTTAAGAGCTGGAAAAAGTGATGCTCACGGTTTTCTTCGATGAGAATGGCCCACTGCTGTTGGATTGGCTGGATGCAAGCAGTACAGTCAAGGCAACCACATACTGCAATCAGGGTGCGCACACGTGCTTGAAAACCTGGAAAGTCCTGGAAAATCATGATTACGTTTTCAAGGCCTGGAATATCCTGGAAAAATGGTGTTTTTTTAATGCTGTCTTGAAAAGCCTTGAAATTTGAAATTAGTGCTTAAAAAAATGCCCTTTTAGGAAATCGTGTTACTGTTACCCCTTCATTTTTTGAAGTTCCTTTTCTCTGTTCTCAAAGAAACCACCGGCAGCGGTTTCCGACGTGCACCAAATCCTAATTTGGTTGGGGGAGGGGGGAGAAAAAAAAGGCACTACTTCCAGTGCAATAAAATTGGATGATTACTAGTAGGTCGAAGGGGAGCTTGATGTCCGTCCGACAACTGAGAACGGAAGGGGAAAGAAGAGGCATTTAGCATTTGCAAGGGGTCGCGTATGTACCAAGTCAGCTGGCATCCACCAGTGAGGAGTATGCCTGAACAACACATTCATCTTCTTGTTTATGTGCATGCCACCCTCCCTCCCCTCAAGAGACTTCCGCTACTTATGATAAAAAATAAGAAAACTATCTTTGCGAATTTTTCACGAAAGTGGCTGAAATTTTTACATTCACTGTAATTGGATTACAGCAGCTCACTTCCAAAATTCCAATTGAATCGGTTTAAAACTTTAAAAGTTAGCATTGGTAAGTTTTATTATGGACAAGTATGTGTGCCTCTTTGGACAGAGTGAGCCTCCAGCAGAAAGGGTGTTACCATAGCAACAGTTGATTGACAGCTGGGAGCGCTGATCTGAAGTCCTTGGTTGGGAAGAAAGCAAACACCTGTTTATCACTTCCACAGCTCAGCCCCACCTATAGCCCCGAACTGCGGTCATCATAGCTGATCAACCATCTTCATTCCACTGAACATCAGCTCGCTGTTCGTTATGCTTTTGTTTTCGAAATTCCTAACACTTTTGAACTATGGTTGCAGAAACGTTTATGCTTTGGGTAAAGTCCTTGAATTTTGAACACTTGCTTGAACTGACAAGGTGACTATGTGTAGCCGGTGTGTAGCCCATGTATCACTCTTACTTCCTGTGTGTTCACATATTCCAACCTATAAACCCTTACGGCCCAAAAAAACGACAGTCTCAGTTTCATTTGGGCGACCCATATACAGGGGTTGTCCAAAATAATGGAAACACCTTGAAACAATAGGTGTTACGCACCTAATATGGTGTGGGAGCACGCTTGGCATTTAAAAATGCTTGAATCCTCCTTGGAATGAATGCATACAAGTCCTGGATGGTGGTAAGTGGTATGTTGTACCATTCTTCCTGCAGAAACTGCTCCAATTCCTTGAAAGATGCCGGAGGAGGATAACGGGATCACACTCTGTTTTCCAACACAGACCACAGGGGCTCAATGATGTTTTAGTCCGGTGATTGTGCAGGCCAGGAAAAAAAAAACTTCATGCTCATGTTCCTCAAACCAACAGTTCGACATCTGCGAATCAGGGCATTATCATCTTGAAAGGTGCAATCCCCTGACGGAAACAATGTCTGCGCCATTGAATGCACATGGTCGGCCAAAAGAGTGACATAGTCACCGCTAGTGATCCGCCCGTGTAAGGTGATAATGAGACCTGTTGCAAACCACGATATCATGGCCCAAACCATTACGGAACCGCCCCCATGCTTCAGTGTAGGAAGTAGACAGTCTGGGTTGTAAGCTTCTGCGGGGGTTCTCCACACATAAACCCATCCTGTGGTGGGGAATAGGGAGAAACTTGATTCATCAGAAAACAAGACATGTTTCCATTGATCCGCAGTGTCTCTGTTTCATATTCATCTGTGACACCAGCGGTTGTGCAATCGCAGCTCTGCCATAAATATTGTGCTTATGCAATTCCCTTCGCACGGTATGGGTCGACACTGGGTTTTGGAGATGTGCATTAAGCTCAGCAATCACTTTCGTCGCAGTGGTCTTCCTCCTTGCGGTCACAATCTTCTTTAATGTCCTCCTGTCTCTCGCAGTGAGTTTAGTTTTCCTTCCACAGTTGTGTCTTGCAGATGATGTTGTGCTGTAAACATTGTTATGCTATCATGACCTTTTACACTGTACCTCTCGATACCCCCAATACCTGTGCCACTGTGGTTGCCAATGCACCAACCAGATGGGCTCCTACAATCTGCCCTCTTTGGAAACTCCGACAGGTCACTCTTTGTGCCTTCACCTGAAGCGAAATTATGCAAACACCGATTTACAATGCAATCACACAGACCCTTGAGACAATAAGCAACACTTTTTTTACAAAAAAAATTGTAGCTACATGTTCGTTTTACTCAAAAAGCAGCACATACTAAAATCACTGTTTTGAGCGAGGTGTTTCCATTATTTTGAACAACCCCTGTATGTGTGCACATGTCATTGTCATGTACGCATTTGGTATGGTCCTTAAAAAATTGGGGGTGGGGGTGCTTCAAAGTCTTTAAAAAGTGCTTATTTTTGGTGGGAGAAAATGAGTGGGAACCCTGTGGAAGATAGCAGTGAATAATATGTTCATCTCTAATATCTTCCTTCTGTGATAACTAGGGCGCGAATTTCTATGACATGTCATATTTTATCCTAGAAAGTCATATTTTGATATTCTGAAAATGTTAGGTCATATTTTTGACTAATTTTGTAATAAACGGCATAGTTGGTCAGATTTTAGCCAATCGTTGACTATGCGAATGCGAAATGATGTAATAAGGACTCCACGACTCGTAACCAAAGCATTTCGAACGGCCTGACTTTCCTGTGGGAAAATTTTCCTGAATATTTTTTTACCTAACCTTGTTTGGATTATTATTATTATTGGCATCTTGCCAACCACTGAAACGAGCCTAGCGTGGTGGTGTCTTCACGAGTACTTGTAAACCAGAGCTTAATTCTCTTTTATTTTCGGTATACTGTAACCAAACTAAAAGTAAAACTCCCGTCTCAACTTCAGTTTGATCTCAACATGTCCCAAAGCGGGTGTTCAATGAGCGTGAAATTACGGTGTTTTGTTCAAGAGTTTGGGGAGAGGATTTTCAGTAACGATGGTGATATTTTCTTTTGTAAATTGTGTTAAGTCAGGGTATCGGATCAAAAGCGTTTTAATGTTCAACGTTTTAATGTGTGCTACCGCGAAACATCAGAGTTGTTTAGCAAGATTTTCTTCCGCTGAGAACAGCCAGCGTCTCCTTTTCGAGACATCTTCAACTGCAGGTTCACCAAATACACTGTCAAAATATTGTAAGGACCTCTGTAAAATGATATTTACTTTGAATATTCCCTTAAGGAAATTAAGTAGTGGTTGCGTCAGAGATTTTTTTGGAGAAGTACACCAGTCATCCGATTCCAAATGAATTAACTCTTAGAAAAACTATATCTCCGCCTGCTATGAAGATGGTTTAGGTAAGATTAGATCTGCTGTTGCCAACAATAAGATATGGGTTTCAATAGATGAAACAAGTGATGTAGATGGAAGATACATAGCTAATGTTATTAACGGCACTCTGACATGTGACAAGCCTGATGAAGTATTTCTTCTATCGTGCAAAAATCTGCAAAAAGTAAACAATTCCACTATTGCTATACTCTTCGACGATTCAATGAAATTACTCAGGCCAGATTGTGTACAAAGAGAAAACATCCTCTTGTTTTTAACAGCTGCTGCTCCATACATGACTAAGGCAGCAAAGGGACTTAAACTACTTTATCCGAAAATGGTCCATATCACATACTTTGCATATTATGATTTACACAGAGTGGCCGTAAAGATTCAAAGCAACTATCCTGATGTAAATAAGCTAATTTCAAATGGTAAAAAAATGTTCGTAGAAGCTCTGCTTCGTGTGCAGAAGTTAAAAGAAGTTGCTCCTACTTTGCCACTTCCTCTCTAACCTGTCCTAACGCGGTGGGGAACCTGGCTGAATGCGTCTTTGAATTATCGCACACAAATTATGATTCCTTAGACAGGACAATTAAAGAATTTAACTGTTGTGATTCTTCTTCCATTAAAATTGTGCAAGATTCCTTTTCTGATACCTTGGCTGGAAACTTGGCATATATATAAAATGTAACTTCAGTGGAATATCTAGTGCAATCACTCGCGTTGAAACTGTAGGAATGAAACTTAGCGATGAACTAGAAATTGTGAAACAAACTGTGGGTGATTTAAGGCAAGCAAAGGTGAAAGTAGGTGATAAAGTTAGTGACAAACTCCAAAGAGTGTTGCAATCTAATATGGGTTATTCAATACACAAAATAAGTGACATTCTTTGTGGAAGTGAAGCAAAATTTGATGACTTCAAGCCAGAATTTTTTCTAGATGAGTTGGCGTTATTCAAATTTGCCCCTGTAACCTCTTGTGATGTCGAGTGCAGTTTCTCTAGGTGAACATACTGACAAGCAACAGAAGGAATTTTGAGTTTGATAACCTGAAGATGCACGTAATCATCCAGTGCAATTCTATGATTGACGAAAACTAATCCAGGTATTACTATTATTTCACTCCCAAAATGTTCATTTGATTCCTTCAACTCTAGCACTTTTGCTCTGATTAGTGCTAATTGTTTAATTAAATAGAAGTCATCAAGATCTAAGTATGTAAAAGTGATGAAGAATGAACATTTTAGTTGATAATTATAATCTATATGTGTATCAGCACTGAGTTTTAAAAATTGGATGATGACTTCATAAAATTTTTGAAGTCATATTTTCGGTTTAATAGGTCATATTTAAATGACTTTAAGGTCATATATGCTTGCATATTTTTGACATTTTTAGGTCATAAAAATCTGCGCCCTAGTGATAACAATGTATTTTTCTTATATTTCTTTTTCAGCAAATGCAACTAACAAATGCTGTTGCACGTGTCAACTCTCAGATTACAGTGAACGGGTTTCCTGCTCCTGCTGCAGCACCCACAGCAGCGGTAGGAGCAGGAGCAAGTGCTTCTACTGCATCTGCATCTGCAGCACCAAGTGCCACTGCTGTTGCCGCTGAGGCTGCACCTTCTCTTTCTGAAAACAAAGCTAGGATTGCTCAGCTTACTGCAATGATCCAGGCTCGACTTAGCTCAAAACCAAATCTTCTGACGAACTGGTTAGTGTTTTTCTATATAAAAGATCATACAGTAAATTTTTCTATTTCTAAATGAGTACAGTAATAGTTTTTACTGCATTTTATTATCATTTTGAGTTGTTTTTTAATATATTTAAAAGATGCTCAAATTTAAAGGAAATGATGTAAAAAGATGTGGTACATTTTAATATTTATTGTGTGTTGAATAACCCAGAAACATTGGTGCTCATGCACCCACATTTTTTTTTTCTTTTGTTATTATCTTTGTGTCTCTTTTTGAAGAATAGGAACTTCTTGATTCTATTTCTGTACTTGTTGGCTTTTGTAAATCAGGAATTTTTTTTTATCCTGTTTCCATACTTGTTAACTTCTTGGAGAACAGGACTTCTTTAATCCTGTTTCAATACTTTGTAATCTCTTGGAGAACAGGAACTTTTTGATCCTATTTCCATACTTTTTAAGTTGTTAAAGAACTAGTACTTTTTAATCCTGTCTCTGTATTTGTTAACTTCTTGGAGAATATACTTATTAACTTCTTGGAGAACAGGACTTTTTTAATCTTATTTCTATACTTTTTAATCTCTCAGAAAACAGGAACTCTTAAATCCTTACTTCTGTACTTCTTGGTGAACTAGAACTTTTTAATCGTATTTCGATTCTCTTTAACTTTTAGAAAAACAGGTTTTTAATCCTGTTTCTGTACTTGTTAACTTCTTGGTAAACATACTTGTTAAGACTCTAATGTCTTATTCAGATTATCAGACTACAGGGATTGATCCAGGCAGACTTCGATGCAGTCGGGCGGTATCTTCATAAAAATATTTTTAGCTCAAACGTTATCTTCATAAAAATATTTTGAACTGTGATGGTATCTTCACTTTCAGTAAAATTTTATCTTAACAAAAATATTTTGGTCTAAAACGTATCTTAAATATTGTTGTGCAATGTGCCCCCCCTTTTTTTTTTTCGTCATTATGAATTGTATCGAGAATTAAATCACTTACTCAAAGCTTTACCCAGATATATTTATTTAATTCTAGTTCCACTTGAAGAAATTGGAAATGAGAATTAAGGAACATCAAATGGCTTTTAATAACAAAGATCAAAATAGCGTATTAGCAAATCATATTCAGTTATGCAAATGTGAACCTTTATGGGAAGAAATTAAAATATTAGACTATGAATCTCATAAACAAGAGACTAATTTAAAGAAAGTTATTACTTCCAAAAAAAAAAAAAAAAAAAACAGAGCCATCAAATGAGCCTTCAAAACTAATAGTGATGTTTTAAATAACTTAATTACAACAACAACAGAATTACAAAATACACAATGAAAACATTCCAACTGGCAACAGTATGAGAAACCTGGCAACAAAATTTAAATTCTTCAGGATTAAACAAAACTTTTGATAATCCTTCTGTACATTGAGAACAGGCCTTGACTAAAATTCACAGGCCAGAAACATCTGCAAAAAACCAAAGGAACTCAGAGGAAAGGAAGATTTACTGAAGATTCTTCAAACTAGAATTAAATTATGAATTGTTTTCAGTAAAACAGTCTTTGACGAATGCCAATCAATCACTGCATCATCACTACTGGCAGTGAGGTGATGATCATTGGAAGGAACCCCAAAGCATTATGAGAGCCATTAATGAAGCAAAAAAAAAAAAAAAATTTTTTTTTCATGCATGATTTATTATGCACTAAACTTGAGATATAGTGAGATCTTTTGGCTGAAACATCAGCTTGTTCACACTAAAAGCAAGCACTCACATGGTTGACATAATTTCGCTAGCTGTTGCCAGTAGAGATTTTCAAATTATCGGAATATTGAAGGGTGCATCCGAATTGCAAGAGTTTTTACTGAAGAGAATTTCAATGCTTTCTCTATAGCGTAATGAAAATTTGTTTGAGAAGGGTGCAACCTTTTGGTACAATTCCAGTTTGGAGAGGCAGAGGCATCCTCAGTGGTCAGAAGAGAAAGCGCAGAAGTCAGAAGGCTTTTTCTGATATCTCTTTTATGTTCCAAAATTCTGCAGTTTATTCAGGGTGCGCACGCGTGCTTGAAAACCTGGAAAGTCCTGGAAAATCATGATTACGTTTTCAAGGCCTGGAATATCCTTTAAAAAACGGTGTCTTTTTAATGCTGTCTTGAAAAGCCTTGAAATTTGAAGTTAGTGCTTAAAAAATGCCCTTTTAGGAAATCGTGTTACTGTTACCCCTTCATTTTTTAAAGTTCCTCTCCTCTGTTCTCAAAGAAACCGCCGGCAACGGTCCAGTGCAATAAAGTTAGAACTAGTAGGTCTGTTTGGAAGGTGAGCTTGATGTCCGTCGGACAACTCTGAGAATGGAAGGGGAAAGAAGAGGCATTTAGCATTTGCAGGGGAGGGGGTCGCATATGTACCAAGTCGGCATCCACCAGTGAGGAGTATGCCTGAACAACACATTCATCTTCTTGTTTATGTGCATGCCACCCTCACTCCCCTCAAGAGACTTCTGCTACTTATGATAAAAAATAAGAAAACTATCTTTGCGAATTTTTCACGAAAATGGCTGAAATTTTTACATTCAGTATAATTGGATTACAGGAGCTCACTTCCAAAATTCCAATTGAATCGGTTTAAAACTTTAAAAGTTAGCATTGGTAAGTTTTATTATGTACAAGTATGTGTGCCTCTTTGGATAGAGTGAGCCTTCAGCAGAAAGGGTGTTACCATAGCAACGGTTGATTTACAGCTGGGAGCTCTGATCTGAAGCCCTTGGTTGGGAAGAAAGCAAACACCTGTTTATCACTTCCACAGCTCAAAAGGACTAGGAGAAAATTTTCAGAAATTCATTTTTCCGAATTTTGAAAATAACAGAGTAAAATTTTTACAGTGGTTAAGATACATCACAATAAAGTTCTAGTGCAAATTTCGCCAAATTCCGTTAGGAACTTTAGCAGATGAAAAAAAAAAAATTCCGTTGCATAATCGGATTGAAAAAAGAAACAGTAATTATAAATTACGGGAAAAGCAAGTGAATTATTTTTTTTAGATGCCATGGTTTATTTAAACAGAGTGATCCTTAAATTTTTTCCCTGTGATGATATGGACTCTATTTGAATTACAAACATACATTTTTATTCAGACGTCTGAGTTACTGTTTTAGTAAAAAAATCATCTATAATTGAAAAGTTTTCAATGGATTTAAGCGATATTCAGCAGATAAACGGTATTTTAGTAAATTGCAACATCATGACGTAAATTTGGTAATTTTGTCGAAAATTGGGGAGCATTTTTTTTTTTTACACTTTCTATTATTGTTAGGGTGAAGGAGGAAGGGTGCAACACCTGCAGTTCATAAATCACCACCTGCAGTTCATTGAGCTGCAGGTGGTGATTTATGGCGATGTGCCAAATGAAAAGAAGCCGTTCCATCAAGACATTCCAAAGGTTGTGTGTGTGCGTGGACGTGTCCTCCTGCTGTTTGATCTTAATCGGAATGTTTTTGTGCATGGGGGTGGGTGGGGGTGAGAGAAATATCCGTTTCAGCTTTACAGCTTTCACGGTTCACTGCTCTTTTTTTTTTTTTCTTGGTAATAAATAAAAATCATAGTTGCTGCATTCACCATTGATCCATATTTGCATTTCTTGAATATAAACAGCAAACAATCAGGAACATGGTGTTGGGCGGGTCTTGATGTTCTTCATTTTGCATATGCTGAATTCAGTTCTGTGGGAATAAGGAATGAATTATACTGTGAATATATACAAAACTACATATTTTTGAGCTGAAAAAAATAGGTCTACTTGTACACAGTAGCTAACGTGTGAACTCAGATGAAGACAATCAGACATACGAACTTCTGATTCCATAAAAAAAAATCAACAGTTTTTTTATTATACACTACAGGTAAAAAAAGCAAAAACATGTTTTTAAGCATTATAAAGGAAAACGAATTTTTGAAAGGCATGACTTGATCTTAATTTCTGAAAGTTTCTTTTTTCCACATCCTTTTTTTTTCAATTACAATACATTGTAACAGGATACTGTGTGTTGCATCACTTAGTGATATGGCAGATTTTCTGTTGCCGATATCCGCGATCGTAAGCGGTAGTTGCATTGCGATTGTTGATGATGACAAAATAAATACTGGAGTGATGAAAAATGTTGCATAAACTAAAAAAAAAAAAAAAAAAAATCGACCCCCTTCCCCCGAACTTTTATGCGGTCATCATAGCTGATCAACCATTTCATTCCATGAACATCAGCACATTTCAATCATTTGAATATTTGGGGTATCTGAAGGAATTCAGCCGTGCTTAAGCGCCTAGCGCAACGAAAACCTGCTAATTTTGGACAGTTCTATTCCCTTCCCCTCTACCATCCCTAATAATTGAGAGTGCATACTGTAGTTTCAAATATTCTATTTATGAGCTAGTTTTCGCGCTGTTCGTTATGTTTTTATTTTCGAAATTACTAACCCTTTGGAACTATGGTTACAGAAACGTTTATGCTTTGGGTTTGTCTGTACGATAATTCGCATGAAAGCGGTTGGATTTCGGGGAAATTTTAGTATGCTGTTGGGTACAACCTGGAAACCTACCCCGTTGAAAATTGTCGAAATTAAATTCAAAGGCCAAGACATAAGAGCAGTATTCGTTCTCCAAGCTTAGGAATGTTAACTCACATAAAATCTGTTTGATTGCAACAAAGTTTTGGTATGTTATCAGGGAGGAGAAACCTACCCTTGTAGAAAATGGTCCAACTTGAATTCAAAGGTCAGGGCATAAGAACAGAATTCGTTCTTTACGATCTTGTGCTTGATAAACTTGATCCATTTGCATAAAGCACATTCATCCATTAGCATCTTTCATCATTTTTATTACTTAAAACTAAAATTACTTAAAAAAAATAATTTGGACATGATACTGTAAAGCGTAATAATCATCCTGGAATTTTTTGTATATGTCCTGGAAAAGGCCTGGAAAGTCCTTGAATTTTTTCCCCCAAAAGTGTACGAACCCTGTTTATTGTATGAAAGGTACTTCCAAAATAACGTTTTTCACCTGAGGAAGTAGACACAGGGATGAGGTATACCCCAGGACGGTCTAAAGAATCAAGAGGATCTCTGTCTTTAGATATTGATTGGATGGTAGTGGGAGGAGGATTGATTTTGAGCCTGTAACCAAAACTTTTAAAAATTTTGACAAGTTTGTAAGTACAAGAATGATGGTTGGGGATTGAACGAATAAAGGGAAGGGACAGTTTCTGCAGAGGAGAAAGGTGCCAGACAAATTGATTGGCATCAAACTTTTTGAAAAGTTTTGTGACAATTCCGAAAGGAAACTGATGGTTGTTTGTGGCAATTTTTTGGATGATTGCATATTCTTTTTGTAATGAGTGGGGTTCATTGCAAATTACATTGGCGTGGTGAGTGACTTATTTTAGAGCAGCAAGCTTATAGGAGAGAGCAGTATTATAGTAAAACAGGACGATGTTTGTGGAAGAGGTGGGTTTTCTGTAGACAGATAGATGTATGGAGTTTGTTATTGATTCTTGTTATTTGTACATCCAAGAAATTAATACAGTTATTGTTTTCAGGATTGAAAGTGAAATTAATGGTGGGTAATTTTCTAGAGATAGAATAGGTGAGATGGTGCAAGTCTTTTAGGTCATGAGACCAGATTATAAAGATATCGTCCTCATAATGAATCCAAAGTTTGGGTTGGAAGGTGGAGGGTTTTACAATGCTATTTTCAAAGTTTTGCACGAATATTTCTGCAACAAAAGGGGAAAGAGGTAGTACAGTTGGTAGTACCTTTCGTACAATAAATTGCAGAATTTTGGAACATGAAAGAGATGTCAGAAAAAACCTTCCTACTTCTGCACTTTCTCTTCTGACTATCTTCTGTTTGTAGAGGTATAATCCTTTTAGTACAATACCTCTACAAACTGGAATTGCACTAAAAGGATTGCACCTTTCTCAAACAAATTTTCATTATGCTACAGATAAAGCATTGAAATTATCTTCAATAAAAACACGTGCAGTTCTGATAATTTGGAAATCTCTACTGGCAACAGCTAAAGAAACGATGCCAACTACATGAGTGCTTGCTTCTAGTGTGAACAAGGCTGATGTTTCAGCCGGAAAATCTTACTATATCTCATGTTTAGTACATAATAAATTATGTGGCATGGCCTTTCTACCGACATTATGGGAGCACCCCCCCCCCTCTGGCAGCCTCACTTTGCATGCATTTTCCAAGATTAACTCGGAAGTAAGGATGGGCACATACATTGGTGAGAAACATCAATGTTTAAAAATTTTGAAGATGACAATCCGATTTTTGGCGTAAATGTGACAAGGATGGTAAGTCAGATAATATCCGAAAACTTGCAAATTTTTCATCGTTCTGGAGCGGGACTCAAACCCGCGTCTCCCAGAAAACGCCCGGGTATGTTAACTACTACGCCACCCAGAACGACCAAGTTTCAAGTTTCCGATCAATTTGAATTTAACCATCACAGGATTCGCTAGTCGAATCCTGTGATGGTTAAATTCAAATTAACGAAAGGATTCGACTAAGGATTCGCTAGTCGAATCCTTTCATGATCATGAGACGAAAGGATTCGCTAGTCGAATCCTTTCATGATCATGAGACGAAAGGATTCGCTAGTCGAATCCTTTCATGATCAATGTTTAGCATCGGTGGATACTCATTCCGAAAACATCCACGCATCAGTAGTGTCGGTGGAAATTTTTGATGTATCAGTGAAAACCTCCATGTTTTGCTAAAATACTGGAGAAGTCCTATGATGTATTGGTGAAAATCTCGATGTTTCTTCGATGTATCAGCTCCTGTAACATCGCTGATAAGAACTTGTTTTTCGCCAACAAAACAGCGAAAAAATCGGTAATTCATGACAGGAAGGTATTCCCTTCCTCTTTAAAGTAATTCAACCAAGAGAAATTCATTTATTTCACATAGCTACATTAAATAATCTTCAATTTCAAACATCAATGCTCAAAGACATTGGTGGTTTTAGCCCATCCGTACTCAGATTAATCTTTGGCATACCAGCTGATATCCAGGAAGTGTCTGGTATTTATATTTATGAGAAGAGCATGATGGGATGGTGCTGACCATTCATTTTTATCGGGGATCTGGTTGTGACAATTTGTTGTTGTTGTTTCAGTTATTTGCTTTCCCCCAGCTTTTAAAAAATTTGACTTTTGATGTCTTTCCTGATTTAATACAATCAGAAGTCTTGTTTTCGTTCTTATCATTATTGTCATTAATATTATTGTTTTTGCTATTACTATTATTAACAGATTTTCAAATGCTTTGAGTTTCTTTGAAGGATTACTTTATAAGTTTTGGAATATGTCTGCTAAATGTGAGAATATTAGTGGCCACTTTTCATTAATTATTGGTTATATGCAGCACTATGCTTTTTCTTACTCTTACAAACTTATGTATTACTAAGCTGTTATCTGAGATTCAGAAGTTAGCTTCTCAAAGAAAGCTATTGTTACTATTTGTAAAAAGGAAAGACCAAGACAATCTTGAAAAGGGAACAGGGAGAAAAAAGCATGCAAAATCCATTTTCAAATCCAGCATTTAAGCATGACAGCATTAACTGATGCAATAAATACTACACTGGTGTGCAAAAATTAAGGACGAAGAGGAGAAATTAGCATAATAGCGGAACGAGCAGGCAGAACGGACTGAAAGACCACTCAGGAGATAGACTAGGGTCCGGTACGATAGGGCATGTGCATATATGCAGCATGATCGGGGGGGGTTGGAAGGGTATAAAGCACACAGGCGGTGTGTACGCTCAGTAATTTGGTGAAAGCTATTGCACGGTGTACATCGGTTTGAACAACGTTGAGTTGCTGCCACCGTGTGATATGGCCAACAGGCAATCCAGTAGATGACATCTGGATGACTTTACCCGAGGTCGCGTCATTGGGAAATTTGAAGAAGGTCGAAGTGTGACTAGTGTGGCCGAGGAGTTCGGGATCGCTCCCAGTATCGTTTCACGAGCTTGGAGAGCATTTCAAATGACAGGAACAGCTGTCCGAGAGTTTAGCAGTGGTCGTCCACGAGCAACCACGGCGGCGGACGACCGATATATTGTCCTACAGGCGAGAAAAACCAGACGGCAGACAGCGGGAGAAATCGCAAGGCACATGCAACAGACAACTGGACGTCCATCATCACGTTTTACCGTGGCCAGGAGGCTGCACAAAGGTGGTCTATCTGCACGACGTCCAGTACGGTGTGTGCCATTAACGCCTGCTCATCGGAGACGGCGGTTTCTGTGGTGCCAGGAACACAAAAACTGGACACATCAGCAATGGGGTCAAATTCTCTTTACGGATGAGGGCCGATTTAGTCTGACGAGCGATTCTGGGCGTATACACATCTGGAGAGAGCCAGGGAACACGCAATCACACCTCCAACATCCTCGAAAGGGACTGGTTTGGAGGTGGCGGAGTTCTCGTTTGGGGCAGTATCGTGCTTGGTAGCCGTACTGACCTCCACATCTTCCAAGGAGGTTCAGTCACTGGTGTCCGCTATTGTACCAAGGTTCTCCTGCCTCACGTGCATCTGTTTAAAGGTGCTGTGGGTCCTGTGTTCCTCTTCATGGATGACAATGCTACACCTCATCGTACAGTGGCTGTCACAGAGCTGTTGGAGAGTGAAGATATTCAACGCATGGATTGGCCCGCAAGGACCCCGGACCTAAATCCAATCGAACACGTGTGGGACCTTCTCTGGAGACGCTTGGCAGCACGTCACCAGCCGCCAGCAACGATTCCGCAGCTGCGACTGGCGCTACGAGAGGAATGGGCCGTGATGCCTCAACAGCTCTTTTACAACCTCGTCCTCAGCATGGACAGACGTTGTAAATCCTGCAACGCAGTCTGGGGTGATCATATCCCCTACCAAAGGCTGGATTTTTCTTGGCAGCCGCCTGGCACATGGACGTTTCTGTTTTCTGTCCAGTTGTGCTCAAAGCTACCGTTTCAATAAAGTGCCTTTGTATCATTTGGATTCCTTGTTTGGACAGTTTTGCTCACTTGTCCCATATTCTTATATCTTGGGGATCTTATGGTATGTTTTGAGTCGATGTGGAGCACTTCTGCACGACGTTACATTCGAAAAACCATCTCGTCCTTAATTTTTGCACGCCAGTGTAATAAGATTTGCTTTTGGACAATTTTCTTGTAGTACTTAATGTGTTGCAAGCAGCAAATGCTTTTCTCCTGTAATGAATAAATAATAATAATAATACCAACAAGAAATTGCTGTTACATGTGCAGTTGCTTATCTATGATGATGTACATAAACATAGATATTTTTTGGCTTTAAAAATGTTCACAAGAGCAAATATGCCCCCCCCCCCCCCACTATTTTTTCATGTTAGTTGACACCCCTGGATCTGTCAACAAGGCTCCTTCCTATACTTCCAGTGGTGGAAGAGAAATTTTCAAGTTCTGCGCTGTGCTGCTCCAAAATACATAATTTTCACCGAATTGCGCCAAGCTTGCGCCAAAATGTAGTATGTTTTTTAAAAAAAATCTGTTTTGATATAGAAATAAATTTCCTAACATCCTGAAATCTTAAAAAGCTCTCAAATCAATTTTAAAATGGCTGTGATTAAATGATTATACCTTTGGCAATTTTTTTCCCCAGCGGAATACCTCTACATCTGCTCTGTTCTGTATAAAACTGTCACCTGATTTCTACTTACATTCTCATCGTCGTCTATTTTTAGCCTCTCCGGTGGGGCCCTAGAATGCATTGCGATTGCCTTACGCTTCTGCCCAGTTACAGAAACGGCACAGCACTGCATCTGGCACCGCAGATTACATTGATTGCTTTTAGAAAGTTTCAAAAGTTAATATTATTTATTTCATGTATTTAAAAAAAAAAAAAATAATTCTTTACTATTTGCTGAACTTACCACTGGAGCAGAAACAGCACAACACCATGACATCTGTCAGATTTTCGGAAAGGTGTGCAGATCGGTTTTTCTTTTTTTTTTTTTCAATTTCTTCGATATTCATTGTTTCTAGCCTTCCTTTTAATTTTAAAGCAAAGGAAGGGAAATTTTGGCGCGATTTTAACATTGTATCCCTCTTCCAGACGTGAAGTTATATCGACAGATCATGTAGGCGTATTTCAATTTATTTTAATTTTCTTTCTTCCTTATTTTACAAACAGATTACTACAAGTTGACGAGACATGTTGCTTTCATTCAATAATAAAGCTAGGAAGCAATGCTCTTGCGCACTTTTAACGGCTTTTCCGTTTCTGCAACGTCCGTCTTACGCGACATTCCGGAAGCTGATGGCTGTAATTTTCCTTTTTTTTTTTTGGGGGGGGGGGGGTCCTTATAATCTCATTTGTTAGATTTATGTTATTTTTTTATTATTGTTTTTTACAAGACCAATATTTTTAAAGTGTTTTCAACGTTCTCTTCTCCGTTTTCGCGGCTGTCGGTGTTCCAGAACTTGACATTCAAATTTTTTCTTCTTTTTTCTCCAGAGATGGCTTCGTCTCAGTTAGATTTATAAAGCTCCTTCTTTTTTTTTGTTTTCGAAAATCATATTTTTATGCATTTTTTATCGTCACTCCTCCGTTTTTATGGGCGTATTATGCGGCATTCCGGGAGCTGATTATCACAAATTTTCCGTTTTTAGATTCCAGATAACTTTGTTTCAGTTAGATTAAAGGAGTGCGTGTGCGTTTTTTTTGAAGAGCCATATTTTTTTAGCGTTTGCAGCATTTCGTTCTCCGTTTCCGTGGCATTCCAGAAGTTGACAGTCACAGGTTTTTTTTTTTTACTTTTTTTTTTTTTTTTATTCTTCAAGATAGCTTTATCTTAGGTAGATTGAGGTGAAAGTTTTCTGGTGTGTGTGTGTGTGTGTGTGTGTGTGTGTGTGTGTGTGTGTGTGTGTGTGTGTGTGTGTGTGTGTGTTACTAAAATCGTATTTCTACCTTTTAAAATCATATGTTTAATGTCTCTTGTTGCGTTTCCATGGTCGTATTACGCAGCATTCCAGTAGCTAACAATCACAATTTTTTTTTCTTTTTAATTTAATTTCAGATAATTTTATTTCAGATTGATGAGGGGAAGTTTTTTAGTTTTTTTCTTTACAAGAACTCTTGCCTTATTTCTCACTTTAATTTTATTATTTTTGGGGTTTAATTATATCAGTGAAAATGCTCCCACCACATTTTAACAAATTCATTAAATTTTTCTCAAAAACTGCAGCAGTCAATTCACCAAAGAGATTTCAAACAACATATATGATTGCTGTCATTTCCGCACTTGACATGATCATTACGCTTACACAGCTGTCTGAAATCATCAGCTGATGAGGCCTCCAATACAACAGAATTGCTGCAAGAAATAATAAGAGCACAATTGTATCAGGTGGAACATCCTTTAAAAGATGGAGTTGAAAGTTTAATCAATTAACTAAATGCAAAATAAAAAAAATAAAAATTCATTTTACAAATTTCAAATTATTTACTTTGTTTATACTTCCTGATTATTTTTTTTTAAATTCAAAAGCATTTAAGGAATCATGTTTAAATTCTGAATAAAATAAAATCTTTCTTTTTTTCTTATCAGGGAAGGCTAGTTTGATTATTGCGACTAAATACTAATTTGTACAGCTATCAAAATCACAAATTTGCTAATTTTCTAAAATTTTGCTTTGTTGCGGTGCAGAATGATAAATTTTCTAGAAAAAATATTTAGGCTTCTCTTTATCGTGCAGACAGTTTTTAGCTTATCCTTTCTGCGTTGCAGACTCCTGAAAAGATTCTGCTTCAGGGATAGTATATATATCCCTGTTTAAATAATGAGTTCAGTTCTCATATACACCAACCTTCATCATATGACTTTGACATGAAGATTTACTAGCATAAAATTGACAATTTTAAATCACATTTAGTAGCACAGTGATGTAGGATTATAAATATGAATCTCATTCAATGGAAAATGAAACAGCAAAGCTGTAATTAACTGGTAAGCCTTTAGTTATTAAATAGTTTTAAAGGTTTAGAATGTATATCTTAACATTTTCGTTGTATGCTAATTATTTCCGAAATTGGTTTACCAATGTGCTCATGAAAAGACTGTTTTCTCACTTTTGAAAGCTAGTGATTTTACATAATGTGAAATTAGAACTACCATTATTGTGTGATTGTGAGTAATCATGCTTGGAAATTTTGATGTCTTTCCAAGTATTAATTGGTACTCAAAAATATAGATTTCCCTCCAAACGACACTCAGGGTATCATTTTATTAGCTGATCCGAAATGTAGATTTTCCTGCTCCAGAGGCTGCTCCAAAATGGGTAGTCTGCACTTCTACCACTGTAACTTCCCATTTTAGGGATAAAGTGCTGATAGTGACCAAACACTGAATCAGACTTATACTCTTGAATGTCTCATTCAGTGTTTGGTCATGCCCACTGTCACACTTCAATTAGTTCCTTCAGGATTCATGTTTGACTGTTTCGCGGTGCAAAACGAATGTTTTGGCACTGGGATTGCATGTGCTGATAGACTTACCTTATCAACTGTGGTATTACTCTTATTAATATGTATGCTTTTAGGTTTCCAAAGTGAAAATTGGAAGTTTTGTTTGTTCTCTGTTGTATTATCAGGTTGTTTGGGAAATAATGACTGATTTTCTGAGGTGCCAAATTCAACTCGCCCACGATGCTTGCAGACCAACCCGCTCACTGCAACATTCGTACAAGTTGAAGGATGACTCAGGTGCCACATACACATCATAATCGGTTGAGCTGCAGTTGCTGCTACTCATGTGAGAGTGGTGTGTACAACATGTTAGGAAGGAAGGAGTGAGTTTCAGGTGATTCTGTTTCATGAGTTCAAATTGTGTCGTAATGCGGTACAAATAGACCGTAATGTGGTTGGGGCAAGGAGGTAACATCTGAATGTACTGTTCATCGGTGGTTTGAAAAGTTTCGTTCTGGTGACATGAGCCTGTAAGATGAGGAGGGCTGAGGACAACATTTGGTCATTGATAACGATGCTCTTAAGGCAAGTGTGGGGGCAAATCCTTGCATCACAGTCAGAGAACTCACCAAACAGTACAATGATGTGTCGGTGTCAACCATTTCTGAACATCTCCACCAAATTGGTAAGATCAAGAAGCTCGATACACGAGTCCTACATGAACTGACGGAACATCAGAAACAACAACGGTTTGAGATGTGCAGTAACCTTCTGCTTCGCAACGAAAATGATTCCCTACTTAATCGCATTGTAACCTGTGAAGAAAAATGGGTGCTATATGACAACTGTAAGCGATTTGGACAGTTGCTGAACCATGGTGTACCACCAAAACAACATTCTAAACTAAGGTTGACACCAAAGAAGGTTTTGTTGACATTGTGGTGGACTGTTCGTAGTGTCATACACTACAGGTCCTTGAATGCTGGTGAAAGCATTACCCCAGTCACATACTGTGAAGAAATTGACCGAGTGCACTAGAAGCTGTTTTCCTATCCTCCTCCATGATAACACGAGACCACACGTGTCACAAATGACGGAACAGAAACTACACGAACTGAGGTTTGAAACCCTCCTACATTCAGCCTACTTGCCTGACTTGGCAGCTACTGATTTCCACCTGTTCATGCATTTTAGTAATTACCTCAAGGACAGGACCTTCAAAAACCAAGAGGGTGCTGAAATTGCATTCTGGGACTTTCTTGCCTATGGGGAGCTAGCTTTCTTCTGGACTAGCATTGAAGCACTTGTCACGCGCTGGCAGAGGTGTGTAGCTGCTGAAGGCACTTATTTCGAATCCAGGGAGCCAGATTTCTTCCGGACTGGCATTGAAGCACTTGTAACTCGCTGGCAGAGGTGTGTAGCTGCTGAAGGCACTTATTTCGAATCCAGGAAGCCAGATTTCTTCTGGACTGGCATTGAAGCACTTGTAACTCGCTGGCAGAGGTGTGTAGCTGCTGAAGGCACTTATTTCGAATCCAGGAAGCCAGATTTCTTCCGGACTGGCATTGAAGCACTTGTAACTCGCTGGCAGAGGTGTGTAGCTGCTGAAGGCACTTATTTCGAATCCAGGAAGCCAGATTTCTTCCGGACTGGCATTGAAGCACTTGTAACTCGCTGGCAGAGGTGTGTAGCTGCTGAAGGCACCTATTTCAAATTCAGGGAGCCAGATTTCTTCCGGACTGGCACTGGCAGAGGTGTGTAGCTGCTGAAGGCACCTATTTTGAATAAAGCAAGGTTGTATGCTATGAGGTACGTTTCTTTCATTTTTACCTTCCAAATCGGCCATTATTTTTCAAAAGATTTGGTATATTATTGTGCCCTAAGTTTTCAGCACCACAGGTTACCAATTTGTAGTCTGATTAATAGTTGGTCTTGCTGCTCTTTTCGTGTAATCATGTTATCTGTCAATTAGTTAACAAATTTTATTTCAGTGATGATGTGATGTCCTACACCCTCATGCCTGTGAAGGTTTTAATCTCTCTCACCATTAACATTTAAGAGTCCTTATCAGAGCCATAATTTTTTATAATATAAAAAGTATCTAAAAGTTTTTGATGGGTAGAGGTACAATTTTAAGACCAAATTAGAGACATTAATTTGTTTCTCCTTTGTATGTGTTATGTATACACCAGCCCCTCCACCCCAGTGTTAACACTTATTTCTCTTTCCTCAGGAAACCTGATGATGGGAAGCAACATAAGTATGTATATTTTTTAATAATTGTCTATTAAAATAGTTGTTTCAATCAATGGACTTATATTTTTGTGATATTTACAATGTGATGTAATGTTTTTTTTTTTTTTTTTTTTTGCCATTATTAGTGTATATAAAGCTTTGCAGATATCTACTGAGTTTCAGACACATCATGAGGAAAAATTTTCACTAGGTAGTTTTGTCTCTGCTGTTAAATAGTTAGAGATAGATGTACTGCAGTTAATGTCTGGCAAAGCTGTTGCTTAGTTCTGCCTGTGCTTGGGTATAATGCACGTTATGCAGTTTTTGTGTTTTTCTTTTTTGTTGTTACTTTTCACTTGATCACTGTAGTTGGTTTGCAATCATTTTGTAGAACAAAAAAGTGAGGTTATTAGTTTTTATTGCGTAAAACATATCTCGAGAAATAGCTCACCAGAGAAAGGGATAAACTGATAATTCATATTAACTCCTCCCCCTTCCTTTGTGTTTGAAAGGTGAAGATGAAATTATATGGAAGTCATGAATATGGGTGTTAGGTAATTAAGGATGTTCATAAAACTGACATCAATTTATCAAAAAGTCAGTTTTTTCATGTTCTAGTTCTAAAGCATTTTATTCATTTTTCTTATGTGCTATGTGTTATTCTCTACAAACGCTTTTTAACTTTTCAAAATTTATAATAAAATTGACCTTTTCTCTCATTATATTCTAGAAGTAATTTAAAGTTATTTTATGGTTTTAATAATTTACTGTAATTTATATCATATAATCTGCAGATTATCTATTAAAAAAATTTCATTTGTATTCTGCTGATGATATGCTACTTTAAAATAAAAGCATTTTGGCAGCATTTTGATTTTTAAAAAATTCGTGGGTTTAATTGTACAGAAGAGGTGGAAAAGCAACAAAAATGCCTTAACATCAGAAAAAGTGTGATGCAGTTGAAGATATTAATAGAAGTCCACAAAGAGTTGGAAAGAAGACGTTTCTCTTTTTTAATTATGAGCATTTGGATAGAAAATTAGATGTAACAAAGACATGTATTATTTATGCTCACAGAAGGTTACACGCTGTAGGAGGATTGCATGCAACCAGCTATGCCGCAGCACAAATAACCATTGTCATTCTCATTAATTAAGATGACCAGATCTTGGAACACTGATTTGAGGACAAAATGGCGTGGTGTCTCCAAATCAGTAGATCATTGGGGGGCATATACATACTCAAAATAAATATGCAAATCTTTTTGTCACAAAACTGCATTGTTTCTATAAGTGTGATATTACCTGTTAAAATTTATGTCTTAAAAGGATATATCTTGTAGAATGTTGGTAATTTGTAGCGACAAAGCAGAGTCATGATAGTGAAAAGATATTAACAGGGCCGGTCCGAGGGGTAAGCCAGGTAGGCAGCTGCCTAGGGTGCCACCAAAGGGAAAGGGCGCCAAATCAGCTCACGGATTGGTAAATTTTCTTTCATAGTAAAATTATCCGCTAACTTTTTTTTTTTTTTTTTTTTTTTTTTTGAGCTGGTCTGTACTTGCCACAAAAATGAAAGCTGAATACTCCTTTGTTGTTTCTCTGGTACGTGCAGAGTTACTATATACCCCGGGTGATCATTTTATTGCGCAACCCGGCATTCAGAATGTGTTCAATATGTAGAAAACCAGTGAAATATGGACATCATCATCATCATCATCATTGTCAACCATTATCAATCTACTGCTGAATGAAGGTCGCCCCAAGTTTCCTCCACAACGGTCTGTCTTGTGCCAGTCTCCTCCATGTCACTCCCGCATACTTTCGAATTTCATCCACCCATGTGGTCTTCTTCTGGGTCTTTTCCTGTCCCTTGGAATCCAATCTAAAATTTTGGCTGTCCATCGATGGTCTGTCCTTCTGGCAGTATGTCCAGCCCATTGCCATTTCAGGGATTTAACTCTGATCATGATGTCTTCCACTCTTGTCATTATTCTGATCCACGAGTTCCTCTTCTTATCTCTCCTGGTTACACCAAGCATGCACCTCTCCATGCTTTTTTGAGTTGTCTGCAGCCTTTGTATGTCTCTTTTAGTTAAGGTCCACGTCTCTGCACCATACGTAAGCACTGGAAGGATGCATTGATCAAACACTTGTATTTTAAGACATAATGGCATATTGCTCTTGAAAATTATGCTGTTTCTTCCAAAAGCTCTCCAGGCAAGTTTTGTACGCCGATTAATTTCTTCATCAATGTGACCCTCATTTGATATCTGCTGTCCAAGATAAACGTACGTGTCTGTTATCTCCAGCTTTTCTCCATCAATCGATAAATCTTCATTTCTTGTAAAAGCATTGAACATCACTTTTGTCTTCTGAAAGTTCATTTTTAATCCCACTTCTTTACTCTTGTCAGCAAGTTCCTGGATCATACTCTGCAGCTCTGATGGGGTAGTTGCAAAAATGACTACGTCATCAGCAAAACGAAGGTGAGTTAGATAATCTCCATTAATCTTTATCCCTTTGTTTTCCCAGTTCAGTGATTGAAAGACATTTTCCAATGTGGCATTAAAGAGCTTCGGAGATATGCTGTCACCTTGTCTCACCCCTTTCCAATTTTTATGTGTGTTGTATTTTCAAACAGCTGAATCTTTGCACTTGCATTTTCATAGATGTTATTAATGATATTAATGTATGCATCTTCAATACCGCAGGATTTCAGAGCCATTGTAACTGCTGATGGTTTCACCGAATCAAAGGCTTTTTCATAATCGATAAAAGCCATTCACATTGGAAGTTCATATTCCCTCGCTCTTTCAATTTGTTCTCTCAGTACGTGGATATGATCTATTGTGCTGTAGCCACTCCTGAATCCAGCTTGTTCTCTTGGTTGAGCCATGTCCAGTGTTACCTTCAAGCAATGTGAAAGAGCTGATAGGTCTGTAGTTCCTGAGATCCTCAATGTCACCTTTTTTATGTAACAGGATCATTGTAGCATTGTTCCAATCCTCAGGAATCTTCCCTTCATTAAGGCATCGAGTGAAAATTTGGGCGAGTACTGTTTCGATTTCTCCCCTTGCTTCTTGTATGATGTCTACAGTAATTCCATCTTCTCCTGGAGCTTTTCCCCACTTCATGTTCTTGATTGCATGTGCAACTTCTGCTGGGAGGATGGGAAGAACTCTGGTACTGGTACCTTTCATGATGTCTGGAGTACATGTATCATCCCTTTCATATAATTTGGAGTAGAAATCTTTCACTCTTGTCAAAATTTCGCCTCTATTTGTTGTTACAGAACCATCTTCTTTTCTCAGTGCCATAATCTGTTTTCTTCCCTTACTGAGATGTCCATTTGCTATCTTTAGGCTTTGGTTGTTTTCAATTGCTTTCTTCACTAGTTCGCAGTTGAATTTCTTTACGTCTTCAGTGATACTTTTTCGTACTGTCTTGCATAGCTCTATATATTCCACTTTGGAAGTCACATCTTCTTTAGTTGTCTTCATCTCTCTTCTTTTTTGCATCAACATTTTGGGTTTTCCTGATAATTTGTTCACATGTAACTTGTTCTTAGACCCAGCTAATTTTGTTGCTGTTTCCATAAGAGCTTTGGTTACTTTTCTGTTAACTTCAGAAATATCCACTTCTTCCGATGTTAGGCCTTCTAAAGCAGAGAATCTGTTCTTCAGTTCCAACTTGAAGGTATTATGGTGTTTTTTAAGGTTGGTTATGTCAATACATTTTGTTTGGCTTATGAGCTTGCCACATTCGAGTTTAGTGCTGAGGTGCATCTTACATCTCACCAATCTATGGTCACTACCTGTGTTGAATTTGTTTAGCACACTGTAATCTTTTATGACGAATTTTTTGTTACACATAATAAAATCAATTTCACTTGTCGTCCCATTTGGATGTCTCCATGTCCATTTCCTGTGTGGCTTTTCCTTGAAAAAGGAGTTCAAGATGAAAACCCTTTTGCCTCTGCAAACTCAACGAGAGTATTTCCACACTGGTTTCTGTTGCCGTGACTGAATTTACCTACTGAAGTTTCATTCTGTTGCCGTTGCCCTATTTTTGCATTGAAATCTCCCATAATTATCTTCAAGTGCTGCTTACCTTTATTATTTAGATGACAAATTTCCTCATAAAATTCTTCAATTTCTTCTTCAGGATGACTTGTGGTGGGTGCATAAGTTTGAATAATCTGAGCCTGGTATCTTCTCGAGAGTTGGATAACGAGTCGTGCAGTTCTGTCAGTGGAACTTTCAACTTCTACAACTTTATCCTTCAGTTTCTTGTTTATTATAAATCCAACACCCCTAGTTCTGCCAGTATCTGTCTCACGATAGTAGAAGAGATGTCCACTTTTCAGGTCAATGAGATCTTCTCCTTTTCTCCTTACCCTCACTTAGCCCGACGATGTCCCACTTGATCCTTTGTAGTTCCTCTTCCAATTCAAGAAGTCTTGAATCAGAAGATAGGGAGCGTCCATTGTAAGTAGCCAAGGTCAGCATCAAATGGCAGCCTAGTCCGGTCCTCCGGTGATTCTTAGCACCCTCTGCCTTCATGTCGCACTGGGCGCTGCCTTGGCAGGTACATTCCAGCTGCCGGAGACTGAGGGCCAAGATTTAAGTTGTGGAGTCATTTTGGAGGGGTTTGGCCATAACTCACCACGCTGGCCAAGCGGGGCATGGGTTTAATAGGAAAACGAGGTACCGACAACAAATGACACCAAATGACATATGTACTTGGTTTACAGGAGGTGTTCAAAATGTCCACCCGCAGCTGCAAGGCAGGTGCAAGCCCTCTTAACCATGTTAGATGCCACCTTGCGTAGGAGCGTACAGTTGATAAACATAATCTCACTGGTAATGCAGTGCTTCAGTTTGTTTATAGTATGTAGGTTCTGTCAGTATACACAACCTTTGAGATACCTCCAGAGGGAAAAATGCAGTGGAGATAAATCAGGTGATCTGGGGGCCCACAAACCTTTTGAAATCAGGCAGTCATCAAACATCTTGTCAAGAAACTGCAGGGTGTCACGAGACGTATCACACGTTGGCCTGTCCTATTGCAGGTAACAAGGTAACAATAACGTTTGTCTGCTTCCGGAAATGCAATAAATTGCATAATGATGTCCTGGTATGACTGGCTGTTGAGGGTGGTGTCAAAAAATGTGGGTCCCACTATTCGTCCTCGTGAAATTCCACACCACGCCAAGACTTTCAATACATGTAACGGCGTTTCGTGCAACACATGTGGGTTTTCTGTCGACCAATATCTGTTGTTCTGACTGTTGACGTATCCACTAAGGTGAAAATATGCCTCATCACTGAAAAACACTTTATCCAACAGGCCTATTTCGTGACATCTCACCAATGTCATTAGCCACCTACTGTACGCAATTCGTTGCTGCGTGTCCGGTTCTACGAGTTCTTGTACACAGTGGACATAGCACGCACGGAAACATAATCTCTTTGTGGCCTTGTGTGCACTCCCATACGACATTTGTTGTTGTGCCGCCAGTTTATGCAAACTCTTTGTTGGCGAATGTTGTAATGCTGCCCGTACTTCCTCGAGTTTGGCGTGACATGGGACCTCCTCGCCTTCTTCTTGTCACCAACACTCCCAGTCTCTCGAAGAGGGCTGATGACTCGCATAATTGTTGATTTCTTGGGCACAGGCACATCAGAATACTTTCGATGAAATTGCTTCTGTATATGTGTGCATATGATTGCTGTTGAAAATACACTTCCACAATAAATACCCGTTGTGCCGTTGAAAATGGCATCTTGTAATGTCCATCAGCAACTTCCGCAAACACAGCGTTCTTTTTGCTGGTCTGGAACGCAACTAACCATGCACCTGCGCTTCCTATCTCGGGAGCATTGTACTGCCATCTACCGGCACGTCGCACACTTTCTCCCTTTACAACAACCAAATGCCCTGTTCTGCGCCATTGAATGCCGTGTTGCATGATAAAATGATCACCCCGTATAACGATAAGGCTTAAGTGACAAGACAAGTGGAAATCTTAGATTTCCTCTCTCCGCTGCATTTTTTACTTTCCCACCTGTGGCAAATTTGTCCCAAGCCCCCAGCGCAAAAGGTAAACAAAGCACTGGGGGAATTTTAACCACTTCCTGGAAGGGACTGTGGATTTATTTGTTATTATTATTATTACTATTATTAATTATTATTATTACTAATATTATTATTATTTATTATTATTATTATTATTATTATTATTATTACTAATATTATTAATTATTATATTACTAATATTATTATTTATTATTATTATTATTATTATTACTAATATTATTTATTATTATTGTTACACTGGCGTGCAAAAATTAAGGACGAGACGGTTTTTTGAATGTAACGTCGTGCAGAAGTGCTCCACATCGACTCAAATCATACCGTAAGATCCCCAAGATGTAAGAATATGGGACAAGTGAGCAAAACTGTCCAAACAAGGAATCCAAATAATACAAAGGCACTTTATTGAAAAGGTAGCTTCGAGCACTACTGGACAGAAGAAAGAAACGTCCATGTGACAGGCGGCTGCCAAGAAAAATCCAGTCTTTAGTAGGGGATATAGTAGGATGAGGTTGTCAATTTTTCTTGGCAGGCGGCTGCCAAGAAAAATCCAGTCTTTAGTAGGACCAGGTTGTCAAGAAGCTGTTGAGGCATCACGGCCCATTCCTCTTGTAGCGCCAATTGCAACTGAGGAATCGTTGCTGGCGGCTGGTGACGTGCTGCCAAGCATCTCCCGATAAAATCCCACACGTGTTCGATTGGATTTAGGTCCGGGGACCTTGCGGGCCAATCCATGCGTTGAATATCTTAACTCTTCAACAGCTCTACGACAGCCACTGTACGATGAGGTGTAGCGTTGTCGTCCATGAAGAGGAACTCAGGACCCACAGCACCTTTAAACAGAAGCACATGAGGCAGGAGAACCTCGGTACGATAGCGGACACCAGTGACTGAACCTCCTTGGAAGATGTGGAGGTCAGTACGGCTACCAAGCATGATACCGCCGCAAATGAGAACTCCGCCACCTCCAAACCGGTCCCTTTCGATGATGTTGGAGGTGTGATTGCATGTTCCCTGCTCACCTCAGATGTGTATACGTCCAGAATCGCTCGTCAGACTAAATCGACTTTCATCCGTAAAGAGAACTCGACCCCATTGCTGATGTGTCCAGTTCTTGTGTTCCTGGCACCACAGAAACCGCCGTCTCTGATGAGCAGGCGTTAATGACACACACCGTACTGGTCGTCGTGCAAATAGACCACCTTTGTGCAGCCTCCTGGTCACGGTAAAACGCGATAACGGACGTCCAGTTGTCTGTTGCATGTGTCTTGCGATTTCTCTCACTGTCTGCCGTCTGTCTCTTCTCGCCTGTAGGACAATATACCGGTCGTCTGCCGCCGTGGTTGCTCGTGGACAACCACTGCTAAACTCTCGGACAGCTGTTCCTGTCGTTTGAAATGCTGTCCAAGCTCGTGAAACGATGCTGTGAGCGATCCCGAACTCCTCGGCCACACTAGTCACATTTCGACCTTCTTCCAAGTTCCCAATGACGCGACCTCGGGTAAAGTCATCCAGATGTCGTCTACTGGATTGCCTGTTTGGCCATATCACACGGTGGCAGCAACTCAACGTCGTTCAAACCGATGTACACCGTGCAATAGCTTTCACCGAATTGCTGAGCGTACACCGCCCGTGTGCTTTATACCCTTCCGACAGCCTTCCCCCCCTCCCGTCATGCTGCATATATGCGCATCCCCTACCGTACCGGACCCTAGTCTATCTCCTGAGTGGTCTTTTGGGCCGTTCTGCCTGCTCGTTCCGCTGTTTTGCTAATTTCTCCTCTTCGTCCTTAATTTTTGCACACCAGTGTATTATATTGGACTATTTATTTGTAGCATAACGTATAACAGTGAGTCAGTGACATTCTACTGAGCATACTAAGTTGATGTTAGAGCTATTTCTTACTGTGTTTGTTTCTTACTGGAAAAAAAAATCAGAGGAGGGAGGGGGGGGAACAAAACTTATCACATGCCTATATTCATACATGAACTCAGACCGGCCCTGGATATTAACAATAGTGAAATTCTTTACCTTAGGTATATGTGCTGAATTAAAATCAAGCTGCACACTAATGAGCTAACTGCATGGTGAATTTTTCATTTTGTTAAAGTTTTTGGAGGAACTCAGAACAAGTACAGTTGAAATTTGACCTCCCCAGTAGTGCAGTGCTCTTAGTACTGGCCACTGACCAGTCATACAAGTTGGTACGGGTCTGAGTCCCAAATTAGGCATGGGTAGTGTGTTTGTCATACGGCACTTGCTTTCTCCCTTCCCTAGAACGAATGTCCCCAAATTAGGGGCAGGTGACTGCTTATAGTGTTTAGAGTTGCTCATGTGTTGCCTCAAAAAAAGGAGGGAAAAAACAGTTAAAATTTGTTTTCACAAGAAGCATGTTGAAAATTAGTACAACGTAAACTATTTTTAAGAACATTTTTCATTAGAAATCTAATGAGCTAATGAGGAAGTGTAACTTCGAGGACACTTGAGGACAAACATCAAAATTTGAGGACAATTTGCATCCTGAAAGGCATCAGGCATTTTTGGGGACAGTAAACTAAATTTGAGGACTGTCCTCAAAAGTTCAGGACTTCTGCTCAGCTGATCATTAATTGCACAAACCTTATTCATCAATTTTTGCTGCACTAATTGCATTAAATAATTCGTTTGTTCACTCTTCAGTTCCAACATTTTAATAGATGCGAGGTACAATGGATTATCCTTAGTTTCTATAGATTTTTAGGTATGCAAAATGATTTCTATTATTGCGAATTTTCAGTAACTTTCTGAAGTGAATTCACAAAAATTTGTCCATTTACATTCATCTGGGTGAAGGTAGTTGACCTGCAACTGCCACCCCTTGCACAATTAAGCTATGCAACGAGACTAACTGACCAGCCAGGGTTGTTGGAATTAAGATGTGGAGCAAAATAGAAATAATCATGGCAACACACACTCAAATAGCAGTCAACATAAAGTTAATTATTTTATTTACAGGAGAAAAGTTCACTCCTACCTGAATTTAATGTAACAATAAACACTCAACTTCTTCCTCCAAAAAGAGAGAGCTCAGAAAGGTATTGCCTGACTTCAGAAGTAAAAAGTATTCTTTCTAATATAGGTGCAAATTAGATTTTCCGTAATTATTACAGTTTCGACTGTCAGATTACGGAATTATGGACAGGTTGGAAGAATTACATATTTCAGTGTTTCAAAAATCTGTATACTTCTTTGTTAAAATACTATGAATTTAGGGAAAATTTGTAAAACTAAATAAGAAAAATATTTACCAGTTTCCTAAAAAATCTCAAAAGTCAACTTTTTTTATATATATGCCGCTTGCGGAATGATTGCTTTGCATGATTACAACATTCTGCGTGCTTAGCAGGTGTCTTGAGTCCTGGATTGCTTCTTGCATCCTCATTGGATAGGCTTCCCACCGCAAGACATCTGAAATGATGATGCTGCACAGGTTCCTCACATAGTTCTTCATACGTAATGCCATGAGGTAGGAGTGTAAGCATGAGTCAGTCCATGACCTGGATGTCTACCGGCTGTTGCGGTGCGTTGAGACCAAGTAGAGGAGATGAAACTGGATGAAACCAGTTTTTGTAGAAGCAGTGTCATTTTAATATTATTTTTTTTTTTTTCCGTGGCACTTTGCTGGAGAAAAGTGGCAGCCCATTCTGTAGTGATATCATTGGCAAACATCATTTTTTTGTTCTTTATTTCTTCTGACAACAAATCACCACTTCTAATGCCGGAAAGGTTTATTGTTTTTCCTTAACTGTCTGTTTTTGACGATGAGTGGAAATACTAAAGGGAGTAAGAGCATCAAAGTCCAGCAATGTTACTGGGATGAATACTCTAAAACATGGTCGTGCATAACGAAATCAAATGTTTCCAAAAACTGTGTGTTTTGTACCATGTGTTGCTGCGATTTTTCAGTAGCCCATGCGGGACGAGATGATTGCAGAAGGCATATCCAGTCAAAAAAACACAAGGATTATGTAAAATTAAAGACTCTGTCAAAGTATTTTGGTTAACTTTTTTGCAAAGAAGAATGAAAATAGTGTGATAAATGCTGAACTGTTGTTTACTACATTCGTTGTGGAACACAACCTACCTATAGCAAGCTGTGATCATGCTGGTCCCTTGTTCTGTGCTATATTCCCAGACTTGGATATTGCCAAAAAATATGGCTGTGCTCGAACAAAAACTGGTGCACTGATCCAAAACATGGTGAGCTCAACACAGTAAGATATTGTCTCTGCTTTGCAGAAAAAATAATTTTCATTAGCTACAGATGAAAGTACCGATTCAGGTTATCACAAGTTATATCCATTTGTGGGATCATATTTTGATGAAGCCATGGGTTAAATCTGCTCTTTGTTGTTGATAATACTAGAGTCCAATGACAACACAGGCAAGGGCATTTTTTAAAATATAAATGCTGAATTCAGCAAGAAAAATATTCCATGGAAAAACTGTTTGTCTTTTGCATGTGATAATGCAAACACAATGTTAGGCCATATTAAAGGTGTTGCTGCTTTTTTAAAAGAAGTTCACCCCACAGTAGTTATTCAGAGTTGTGCTTGCCATTTGATTCATTTGGCTACGAAAAAAGCCACAGCTGTACATCAGGAAATAAATGTGGAACAGTTTTTAGTATAGCTCTACTATTATTTTGATAAAAGAGTTCAAGAAAAAAAAAACAGTCTCAGCTTGTGTCAGGCAGTCTGTGGTGTTAAAGGACATGCAATTTTAAAGCACATCAGCACTTCATTGGCTGTCACTTCTTGATGCTGTGAACAGGGTCCTGGAGCAGTGAGAAGCTTTGCTGCAGTTTTTTGGGGAAAATGAAGAAATGTGCAACTTACTGCCCAAATTAAAGATCCAACATTGAAACTGTATTGTTTATTCCTTAGCAATGCACTTCCAGTGTTCACTTTTTACAATGTATTTTTCCAATGTGAAGAACCTGCCATACATCTCTTACACAGAAAACTAATAAGTCTTTTCACAGATCTATTGCTAAGGTTTTTCAAATCGTTGGCTTTATGTGAAGCATCAACATCAATCATATATGTCAATTTTGCGAGAATGAAATATCAAAAAGAAGATTGTGACCTGGTAATTGGTGGGACAGCCAGAGCTTATATAAAATCAAGTAGTTTTTCTAGTACACAGTTAAGCAAGTTCTATTCTAATGTCAGAAACTTCTACAAAGTGGCCTGTGCATATATACTGAAGAAGTTTCCCATGCAAAGTGAAATCCTGAAGCATGCTGTAATAGCAGATATCTCAATGTGAAAGAAGGCTGCTTATGCTTCCGTAGAATACATGGTCACCTCATTTCCAAATGTGCTGAACTCTGAAGAAGTAAGTGGGGATTACCTTACATAGGGACCTTAGATGGAACCAACATGTGGACTCTCTTCTCAAACTGTCTAAAAACATTGAAGTTATCAGCTTGGTATTTACAAACCTTACGTATTAAAACACTAATTCATTTATATAATACCATGTTTCAGACTCATATTAATTATGCTATCTTATCGTGGCAACAGATAACTAAATATAATTTTAAAAAACTTCAAATTCTTCAAAACAAATATATACGATTAATTGATCTAAAATTTGATAGAAATGCACAACTAACAACTAACTATATAATACCACAAGTTTTCCCAAACAAATATAACATTCTTACAATTAACCAATTATATTACTTCAATATCGGAAAAATTATGTTCAAACGCATTAAGAATAATTTACACGCCGACATCATACAAATTATACCCCAGATACACACACATGACACGCACTAAATCACGTATTCGGCCTATTCATCCGAAAACAGAGACCATGAAGCAAAGTTTAAATTACATTGGCCCACACTACTGGAACTCATTACCTATGAAACTAACTTATTTAAATAACTTTAACCTTTATTTAAAAAACAACAACAACTTTATAATGAATTGCAGCTCCTCAAATTAATTAGTACAGTGGATGGGAACTATGACTAATATTACAACTTGTATATCATGATGTAAATTGCTTTTTAAATGGTATTATCTGTAATGTTTATTATCTGTTCATATATCATTACCTTTTCTTTTTTTTTTTTTGTTTCTATGAAACACTGATTTGTTTGTAACTACAACTACTGACCTCAGTGTAAAACTAGCCTAGGGAGCATGGGACCCTGTCAGGCCTGGCTGGCCTTTTCCCCCTGCTTCCTTGCTGTGCATTGTTTTAACTGATATTTCTGCAACACTTTTTTTTTTTTTTTTTTTTTTTTTTGGCTTAGCAAAGTAAATTAATTGAATTGAAGTAAACTAGATGCAGAGTTTGCTGCTTATCAGTTTGACTCTATCAATGAAGCTACATATCCTAGAGCAGATGTGACGTGGGATGAAATATCTAAGGTGAAGGATTCATCTTGCCTTCCCAAGTATTTTACATTGCCTAAACTAATGTTGGCAATATTGGCTATCCCTCACAGCAATTCCTCTACAGAGAGAATACTTAGTATAGTGAGGAAAAACCACACAGACTTCTGCCCAACAAGGAAAACCAAAACACTAAGTGCCCTTCTTGTACAGAAAAGTAAAACATTTTCCTCAGGTGAGCCATGTTATAAAAAGAAGTTTTCTGAAACAGAATATACCACTGCAAAACAAGCAACAAGGGAGTCTTTATGTCAGCAATGACATGAGGTAAGTGCAATACTGCTAATTTAATTTCATGATTTTTTGTCAGGTTAGTGTAAACTTATAAGGTTATTACTTATTTCACATTTTAATTTCTCATGAAATACTCTTTCCGTGCATTAACAATGAGGCTTTGTATGGTGATTACTGATAGGCACCTCTGCATTGGCCATATTGCAAGAATAATTAAATCAAACCAAGGTGGATTGTGTGTGTTTTTGCTTTTTTTTTATTTAGTACCCAGATTTCACTACTATACAAATAAAAGGAAGAAGTATTGCATTCCTTGTGCTTCATGATGAAAATTTGCTTCTTTCTTATACAGCATGAAAATCCATAGCTGCTTGCACTTGATGCATATGAAAAGAATAAATGGTGCATTTCTTGTGCTTCGTGACATTGTGTTTGCTTCTTCCTTATGTGGCATTAAAAATCTGTGGCATATTTTGTCCTTGGATAGTATTTTGTATTTAGTACCACCATGTATTTTATGCATGAAAATTATTGCTTATTTTGTAATGTTGTTGTGCATATGTGCATATTTTATCGCTAGCATAGTTGTGGAAATGTTTTTGATTTTGTTGCAGACCAGCACCTCTGATTTTGGATTCTGAAGGGCGAACTCTTGACATGACTGGCAAGGAAGTTCATTTGACACATCACATGCCAACCTTAAAGGTGAACTTCTATCTTAAACCATATCAAAAAGTTGTTTCTGTGTTAATTGTATGGTGAAATAATTATGTTAATCTGTAATAATAAAATTGCTATGTCTGTTTGTGGCATACAGAAAAAAAACAAAAAACTATTGAATGTAGAGACTTGAACTTTTGCAGATATATTCTGAAGAAGGTAGTGGAATGCACCTCAAAGCCCTTTTTTTTTAAATTCGAATTTGCAGACTTTTAATTATTTTACTTAGTTGTAAAGCTTTCAACCATTGTTGAAATTTGATCTTGCAGTATGCTTTCCCATAAGGTCAAACAGTAGTTAATTTCGTTGTTATACAATAATATTTCATCACAATTTGCATAAACGTAACATTATCTCATTGTGTTATTGCCTGAAGTATGAGAACATCACACCAACAGGGTAGCAACTACGTATTACAAAAATCTGTTGTTGTTGTTTTTTTTTGTCAGCATCACAATATGCATGTGCCAATCTATGGAAGGCTGTATTGAAGCAGGCTAGCCGCCCCGGTGGCGCAGTGGTCTAAGGCGTTGGCCTCTGATCATTCGTCCGTAAGGGGTCCGGGTTCGAATCCCGGTCAGGCATGGATGTTGTGTTTGTCTTGCGGCACTGGCTCTTTCCCTTCTCTGGAACCAGTGACCCTAAATTAGGGACGGGCGACTGCTTATAGCCCATTGAGTTGCTCACAGTGGTCGTTAAACATCCAATCAAAAAAAAAAAAAAAAAAAAAAAGAAGCAGGCTAATACTACAAACCTACGCAGGTGAGCACCTACGGGAGAATAGAAGTGACAATATTAATAGGTTGGTACAAAAAGATTTTCGGATGCATTTCCGAAGAGTTATGTACACATAAATACATCATCTGGTCTGAGCAGTCTATGCCAGTAATGAGCTGACATTCACTGTGTACACACTGAGAGAGTCTGAGTTCTCTTTTGTCTGGTGTTTTGATTGTGCAACTGTGTTGTGGTTTATACTGTGTCATTATGCTAAGGAGGTGTTTAAATCATCCAGATACCTTCTGTTTTGCGTGTGGGAATTGACTTTTTTTTTTTTTTTATTGAAGGTTTCACAACCACTGTGAGCAACTCAATGGGCTATAAGCAGTCGTCCATCCCTAATTTAGGGTCACTGGTTCCAGGGAACGGAGAGAGCCAGTGCCGAAACACAAACACAACATCCATGCCTCACCGGGATTCGAACCCAGCCCCTTCTCAGACCAATGGTCATAAGCCAGCACTTAGACCACTGTACCACCATTTAGAGCTCAATGGAGAAATTTCCCTCAACTCATTAAAAAATATATTAAGCTATATTTTGGCTGTAAAGTAGGTGACCAAGATAAGAACTGAGCCCCTATATTTGCTTCACACAGGTTTCAGCCTGTGTAAAGCATCTGACTGTGTGGGTAAAGGGCTCTCAGCATGTGTGCTTTGCAGTTCTCTCATGGTTTGGAGGGAACCCAAAGATCACTCATAAGGCTGTTAGTTTTGTTTAACAAATATAAAAGGAACAGCGAGTAAATCCAAACACACATAGCTGTGGATGGCTTAGTGGTTAGCGAGTCAGACTATCATTACTAGGTCCTCAGGTTCGTTCCTGGGCTGATCTTTCAGAGATGGTGTGATTTACTAACAATCGCTGAATATCTGCTGTGCATCGGACAAGCACGTTAAGTGACGGTCCCCAGGCTGGATCCACTGGTTAAATGGGTATCCTTTCCTATGCCCCCCCCCCTGAAGCCGCCCCGGTGGCGCAGTGGTCTAAGCGATGGCCTCTGATCATTCGTCCGAACGGGGTCCGGGTTCGAATCCCGGTGAGGCATGGATGTTGTGTTTGTCTTACGGCACTGGCTCTCTCCCTTCCCTGGAACCAGTGACCCTAAATTAGGGACGGGCGACTGCTTATAGCCCATTGAGTTGCTCACGGTGGTCGTTAAAAAAAAATCCCATCCCCCATCCCCCCCTGAAATTATCTCACCCCTGTATGTGCAACATCGTACTTGTACGGTGGTGCCATCTATTGTACTCTAATCTCACTACAAACTGTTCTGTCAAAGTCGCTAGACTTGCTCTCATTCCTTCCGTTTCTGTGTCCTGCCCAAAAGGCGATCTTGCTGTAGGTGGCTGGGACCTAAACTCTACTCACTGTGGACGGAAGTCCTACAAGAAAATGACAAATACTGTGATATCCAAACACACACTGATATACCCAAATTTGCCATCTGCTGTCAGGCCAGTTCCTCACGATGAGGACTTATTTTTATACCACAGCCTCCAATGAATGTAACTGTGAAAGCTGAAGACTTGGAAAATGATGCAGCTAGCCTAGTTCAACATGAGGAGCAACATAACTCTACTTTAGGAGTCTTCTTTTGAGTCACATCTGTTAACTCAAACGGATTTAAACAACCTTGTTTGGAATTTGAATATGTCCAAAACACAGGCTGAACTTTTGGAGCCTAGGTGGAAAGGCTGGAATCTACTTCAGCAAGACATTAAAGTTTGTTGTTTTTCTGTAACCACCAGGGCAAGTTTAAAAATGTTTATTCTCGAGAAAATTATTTAGTTTATTCTAACAGTTATTCGCTCTGTGATGGATGCTCTTGGTCAAAACAACGGAGTGGCAACTGCTGATTGACTCCTCTAAAACTAATTTGAAGGTGTCCTTTTGCACAATGAAAACAAATTTCATTCTATTCCATTAGCTTATGCAGCTAACATGAAAGAACCTTACAAAAAAATGCAATTCATTTCGGAAAAAAATCAGTATAAGTACAATTGGAACATCTGTGGTGATTTTAAAAGTCATTGCGCTTTTACTTAATTTGCAGCTCAGGTATGCTAAAATTTTTTGTTTCTTGTTTGAGTGGGACAGTCGAGAAGAAAAGTCATTACATTAAAAAGGAATGGCCAACACATCAACCCTGTGCTACTGGACAGAAAAATGTTGCACATCCTCCACTGGTCAACCTTGAAAATATCTTTTTACCTCCACTTCATATAAAATTAGGGCTTTTTAAAAACTTTGTTAAGGCCAAGGATAAAAATGGTGCTGGGTTGTTTGCTTATTTGTAGGAAAAGTTCCCTCAAATAAGTGATACTAAAATAAAAGAAGGTGTTTTTGTGGGTCCTCAAATAAGAGCTTTGATTCAAGATGTAAAATTTGAAAATTTTTAAGCCAAGTTGAAAACACATTGTGGAGATCATTCAAAAGTGTTACCAAAAAGTTTTTGGAAAATTTTAAAGCACTGAACTACTGTGACATTGTGGGCAAATTCTTACATTCCTTCAAAAATATGGGATGTAATACGTCCCTTAAAATTCAATTCATGGACTCCTAATTAAATTTCTTCCCTGAGAATCTTGGTGCTGTCAGCAACGCTCATGGCAAGAGATTTCACCAAGACATCACAATCATTGAAAAGAGGTACTAAGGAAAGTGGACTTCTAGCACTTAAGGAGGATATTACAGATGCTAAATACAGATGAAAATCATCAACTGTCACTTTTTGATTAATATGAATAGTGTTATAAATGTACATAAATATGCAATTTTTTCAGATTTAACTTGTGTGTCACTAAAAATCCCTGCATGACAGATAAAAACTAGTAACATAATTGAATTCAGCATAAACACAGATTTTCTTGTGTGCCAAAAATTTAGTTTTATTTTGTAAATCAGTGCTGTTATTATTTTTGTTATCATCATTGTCATCATCATTCTTTTTGCTATTTACTGTGTAACGTTTTATTTTTGCGATTTTTTGACGGAAAACGTCGTACCCCATGGGTCTGGTATGGGGGGAAACTATGTGAAAGTAGATGTTACAATTTTGTGCATACCAAAAAAATCTTGATAACTTTAAAACTATAATGCATTTCGAAATAAGCAATACACGGCTTAAAAGAGCAAGGATAAAAGAATGTCATGCAACATTGGCTTTGAGCGCGTGACGTCACACGCCGCCACAAGATGGTTACCAAGTTGGAGTGGAAAATTACTGGTTCGCCGTGCTGCAAAATTAGTATAGCTCAGGAACGTGTAAGCGTAGGACATTGTGTGAGGTGTCGTTTAACAGAGCTTGAGGAGTACTATAAAATAAGATCCTCATAGTGACAATAGTGAAAGAACTTGAAGAAATATTCTGTGACAAAGTGTTGAACTTGGACAAATTTTCATTAAAATTTCAAAAATGTTGAAATATCTTCAAAACAAGAAGGTAAATGCCTATCGTAAATGCTTACAAAGTGAAAGAAGAATAAATTAGGAATCCAAAAAGGCCCCTATGACAACAGCAAAACGAATGCGGAGGATGAGGTAGCGTCTACAAGTTTCGGCGAGTACCAGTCGCGCAGACGCCGCAACGCCTAACGCCAGTTCACAGGCAATGGATGTCGACAGTGAGATAGAACCGATGGAGTGCGACGAAATACAAGCAGATGAGCCATTTGAGAAACAAGATTTAACGTTTATAACCCACTGGTGTCTGCCGACGAAGCACTTTAAAAAGTCGTTCTGTACAAAAGTCTTTCAAGTTGGGTTTTGTTTGTGAAGTTTGTGATCGCATATGGTTCCAAAATGATTTAAAATGGCCCAATGCAGCTATGTTGCAATTCTTACAACAGGAATTCACAGATAAAGACGTTCAACAGTTTATGTTGTGCTCAAACTGCTGGACATGAGTAAAGCAAGGAAAGGGGCCAACATTAAGAGTAACGGCTTCATGTATCCACCGAAGCCAACGCACTTGCCGCCGTTGGATCCACTCAGTGAACGTCTAATATCTCCACGACTACCGTTTATACAGATCAGGCATCTTCGTTATGAGGGCAACTACAGTATTGTGGGCCAAGTGATTAACCTGCCCTGCGATGTCGATGAAGTGGTCAAGCAAATTTGCCTAAGTCCAACACTTTGTCACTCTATATTTTTTTCAAGTCCTTTCACTATTGTCACTATGAGTGCTTTATTTTATAGTACTCATCGAGCTCTGTTAAACGACGCCTCACACAACATGCTACGCATACGCTTTCCCGAGCTACTCTAATTTTGCCACGCGGTGAACCGTTAATTTTCCACTCCAACTTGGCAACTACCTTGTGGTGGCATGTGACTTCACGTGCTCGAGGCTAATGTCACATGACATTCTTTCATCCTTGCTCTTTTAAACTGTGTATTGCTTATTTCGACATGTGTTATAGTTTTAAAGTTATTAAGATTTGTCTGGTATATTTTTACGATTTTGTGTATACCAGACAAATCTTAATAACTTAAAAACTATAATGCATATCGAAAAAGCAGTACACAGTTTAAAAGAGCGTAGATGAAAGAATGTCATGTGACATTAGCCTCGAGCGTGTGACGTCACACACCGCCACAAGATGGTTGCCAAGTTTGAGTGGAAAATTACCTATTTGCGATGTGGCAAAATTTGTAACCTCGGGAACATGCACGCATTCCCAAGCTATACTAATAAATGAAATAAAAGACATGCAAGTTTAACAAAATAAAAGACATGCAAGTTCATTGCACTAATTTCTTTCTTATCAACCCTACAAACACCCCGCCCTGACAACACCACATGGGTAAGACGTTTTCCACCAAAAACCTCAGCGGTAGTGACCCCAACACTACCTACACCATTTTTTTTATTAATGTCACGTTTTATTTTGGTTGTGCTGTATATTCTTTTGCATTAGTTTATTTAAAAAAGGAAAAACTGTTGAAAAATTGTTTCTTGAAATGGGTTGTTTGTTGTAACAGTTCTTCTAAAAGTGGTGCCTTTTTTGTTAATAATTCCTCTAATTATTTACATGAAGGTTTGTATAAAATGGAAATTGACCTCATGAATAAATACCATATACACTCGCATGTAAGCCAAAAGTTTTTGGAAGAACTCTTGCCTTCAAAGTGGGGGGGGGGGGGCTCATACGCGGGTCAGTAAAAAAATTAGGACTGGCCCTCGTGAAGTCTCACGCAGAACTTACTGGAGGCGCGGCCTTCCCTGTGTCACTGCACGATAATTTTCTGACCTTCTGAAAACTATCATGTAGTGACAATTGTATGCCCAGCCGTGTCCCCACTTTGGTGTGTTGGTGTGTGTGTGTGGGGGGGGGCATAGCTATGTACAATAACTGGAAGGTATGGTTGTTTTTGCTCTCAAGACAGCATGGAGAAACAATACTCCTTCTATCTGCCAACGGCATACATGTGACGCAAAAGGAAACATTGATTTCACACCACCGAAGAAGAAGGAAATTCTAAATATTTTTCTTGTATTCATTGAAATTATATGTATGTCTTCTTTAAAAATTCTGATCCTGTTTTGCATTACACATATATATGTTGTGGGGCTCTGACGACCGCCAATAGCGGTAT
The DNA here is from genome assembly GCA_039090855.1 of Macrothele yani. Classification (NCBI taxonomy): domain Eukaryota; kingdom Metazoa; phylum Arthropoda; class Arachnida; order Araneae; family Macrothelidae; genus Macrothele; species Macrothele yani. The sequence goes on from CM077009.1 coordinate 49,457,475, forward strand.
AACTATACCATCGGGATTAGAGGAAATGCTATCCCACACTCACCAACCCGCTTGGCCAGCATGGTGAGTTATGGCCAAACCCCTCCAAAATGACTCCACAACTTAAATCTTGGCCCTCAGTCTCCGGCAGCTGGAATGTACCTGGCCAAGGCAGCGGCCAGTGCGACATGAAGGCAGAGGGTGCTAAGAATCCCCGGAGGACCGGACTAGGCTGCCATCTGATGCTGACCTTGGCTACGTATAATGGACGCTCTCTATCTTCTGATTCAAGGCTTCTTGAATTGGAAGAGGAACTACAAAGGATCAAGTGGGACATCGTCGGGCTAAGTGAGGTAAGGAGAAAAGGAGAAGATCTCATTGAACTGAAAAGTGGACATCTCTTCTACTATCGTGGGACAGATACTGGCAGAACTAGTGGTGTTGGATTTATAATAAACAAGAAACTGAAGGATAAAGTTGTAGAAGTTGAAAGTTCCTCTGACAGAGCTGCACAACTCGTTATCCAACTCTCGAGAAGATACCAGGCTCAGATTATTCAAACTTATGCACCCACCACAATTCATCCTGAAGAAGAAATTGAAGAATTTTATGAGAAAATTCGTCATCTAAATAATAAAGGTAAGCAGCACTTGAAGATAATTATGGGAGATTTCAATGCAAAAATAGGGCAACGGCAACAGAATGAAACTTCAGTAGGTAAATTCGGTCACGGCAACAGAAACCAGCGTGGAAAATACTCTCGTTGAGTTTGCAGAGGCAGAAGGGTTTTTCATCTTGAACTCCTTTTTCAAGAAAAAGCCACACAGGAAATGGACATGGAGACATCCAAATGGGATAGCAAGTGAAACTGATTTTATTATGTGTAACAAAAAATTCGTCATAGAAGACTGCAGTGTGCTAAACAAGTCCAACACAGGCAGTGACCATAGATTGGTGAGATGTAAGATGCACCTCAACACTAAACTCGAACGTAGCAAGCTCATAAGACAAACAAAATGTATTGACATAACCAACCTTAAAAAACACCATAATACCTTCAAATTGGAACTGAAGAACAGAATCTCTGCTTTAGAAGGCCTAACATCGGAAGAAGTGGGTATTTCTGAAGTTAACAGAAAAGTAACCAAAGCTCTTATGGAAACAGCAACAAAATTAGCTGGGTCTAAGAACAAATTGCATGTGAACAAATTATCAGGAAAAACCAAAATGTTGATGCAAAAAGAAGAGTGACGAGGACAACTAAAGAAGATGTGACTTCCAAAGTGGAATATATAGAGCTATGCAAGACAGTACGAAAAAGTATCACTGAAGACGTAAGGAAATTCAACTGTGAACTAGTAAGGAAAGCAATTGAAAACAACCAAAGCCTAAAGATAGCAAAGGGACATCTCAGTAAGGGGAAAAAACAGATTATGGCACTGAGAAAAGAAGATGGTTCTGTAACAAGAAATAGAGACGAAATTTTGACAAGAGTGAAAGATTTCTACTCTAAATTATATGAAAGGGATGATACATGTACTCCAGACATCATGAAAGGTACCAGAGTTCTTCCAGTCCTTCCAGCAGAAGTTGCACATGCAATCAAGAACATGAAGCAGGGAAAAGCTCCAGGAGAAGATGGAATTACTGTAGACATCATACAAGAAGCAAGTGGAGAAATCGAAACAGTACTCGCCCAAATTTTCACTCGATGCCTTAATGAAGGAAAAATTCCTGAGGATTGGAACAACGCTACAATGATCTTGCTACATAAAAAAGGTGACATTGAGGATCTCAGGAACTACAGACCTATCAGCCTCCTATCAGTGGTTTATAAAATCTTCACTAAAGTTCTTTCACACCGCTTGAAGGTGACACTGGACATGGCTCAACCGAGAGAACAAGCTGGATTCAGGAGTGGCTACAGCACAATAGATCATATCCACGTACTGAGAGAACTAATTGAAAGAGCGAGGGAATATGAGCTTCCATTGTGCGTGGCTTTTATCGATTATGAAAAAGCCTTTGATTCGGTGAAACCATCAGCAGTTGTAATGGCTCTGAAATCCTGCGGTATTGAAGATGCATACATTAATATTATTAATAACATCTATGAAAATGCAAGTGCAAAGATTCGGCTGTTTGAAAATACAACACACATAAAAATTGGAAAAGGAGTGAGACAAGGTGACACCATATCTCCGAAGCTCTTTAATGCCACATTGGAAAATGTCTTTCAATCAGTGAACTGGGAAAACAAAGGGATAAAGATTAATGGAGATTATCTAACCCACCTTCGTTTTGCTGATGACATAGTCATTTTTGCAACTACCCCATCAGAGCTACAGAGTATGATCCAGGAACTTGCTGACAAGAGTAAAGAAGTGGGATTAAAAATGAACTTTCAGAAGACAAAAGTGATGTTCAATGCTTTTACAAGAAATGAAGATTTATCGATTGATGGAGAAAAGCTGGAGATAACAGACACGTACGTTTATCTTGGACAGCAGATATCAAGTGAGGGTCACATTGGTGAAGAAATTAATCGGCGTACAAAACTTGCCTGGAGAGCTTTTGGAAGAAACAGCATAATTTTCAAGAGCAATATGCCATTATGTCTTAAAAGAAAAGTGTTTGATCAATGCATCCTTCCAGTGCTCACGTATGGTGCAGAGACGTGGACCTTAGCTAAAAGAGACATACAAAGGCTGCAGACAACTCAAAAAGCATGGAGAAGTGCATGCTTGGTGTAACCAGGAGAGATAAGAAGAGGAACACGTGGATCCGAAAAATGACGAGTGGAAGACATCATGATCAGAGTTAAATCCCTGAAATGGCAATGGGCTGGACATACTGCCAGAAGAACAGACCATCGATGGACAGCCGAAATTTTAGATTGGATTCCAAGGGACAGGAAAAGACCCAGAAGAAGACCACATGGAAGATGGGTGGATGAAATTCGAAAGTATGCGGGAGTGACATGGAGGAGACTGGCACAAGACAGACCGTTGTGGAGGAAACTTGGGGAGACCTTCGTCCAGCAGTGGATTGATAATGGTTGACAATGATGATGATGACATTGAAAACTGCAATATCAATAGTGTTCTCCCTTAGAGCCTTTTTACTGGGTGGCTCGCCCACTTAATTTTGTCTGCTGCCCAGCTATATTTCCTTTAAAGAATGTTTTCACATTGCACATAATAGTAAGAATGGAAAACTTATTTCCACATACACCATCATTGTTGATGAGAACTGGCTGAAATCTGTGTCACCGCCCTGGTGGCACAGTGGTCTAAGCGCTGGCTTATGACCATTCGTCCGAGAAGGATCCAGGTTCGAATCCCAGTAAGGCATGGATGTTGTGTTTGTCTTACGGCACTGGTTCTCTCCCTTCCGTGGAACCAGTGGCCCTAAATTTAGGACAAGCGACTGCTTATAGCCCATTGAGTTGCTTTCGGTGGTCGTTAAACCTTCGATCTATGAAAAAAAGAAGAAGAAGAAATCTGTATCGAATATAATTTGTTAGTAAATACTCATTTTATTAAGCATTTTTGTACAATTTTGTGTTTATCATGTTGTTAAAAGTACCACCCAGCTAAAATTTCTTGCCGCCAGGCTGTAAAAAATCTAGGGAGAACACTAATCAAAGTAAACAAATTGCCAACAACTGCAGTGTGAGGTTTTATGTAACACTTCTTCAGAAGTAATTTCAAAAAATAAAATAAAAATTATGAAATAGTTTTCCACCAGAATAGCATTCCTGTGGGAATAGGTGCCACTAAAAACCTAATTCCATTTCAAGTTGAGACTGAAATTTCTTGCTCCGAAAATGGAATACATGGAATACCTCATTACTTCCTGTATGCAACTGCAGGATGCCGTCAACACCCCGTAAATTACTTAACTGGTGGAGTGGACCACAGCCGATGAGGCATCTCTCATCTCCTGAGTTTTCACAGCAAGGGCGGACGTGGGAGTCTTCTGCTCCACGCTGGCAAAAGCCATCCGTGGTATGGAATAGCAAAGACATAGTGTTTAACGGAAGGTGGTAACTTAGAAAAAGGCTGACACTGCCTTGTTACTTCTTGGATGAAAGAATTGAGGGATAAAATTTCATCATAAATGGTTTCTCAAAAAAATGCTGCGTAAGTAATGCCATGGATGTTACTGGAGTTACTTGGAAACTCCGACAGTGCATCATACTTTGAATGTTTTTACAGAAGATAATCTTGGAAATTTGCATAATTCATTTCAACAAATATATTTTCCTAAATCTTGAAATTTAAGATCGGCTTATATGTGCGTCAAGAAGCGACCAGAAATGCCTATTCGTTCTGTCCTCCTTTAGCATGTTGTTTTTCTTGAACAAAGTGGCACTGTCACTCATTGTGTCACTATACTGAGACACTAAAAAGCTCAGGGAAGGTATCCGCAAGAAGATACCAGACATACCTATTCGTTCTGACATCCTTTACCATGTTGATTTTCTTGACAAAGGTGGCAGTGTCAACAGTTCTCACTGTATTGAGACACCAAAGAAGTTCAGGGAAGCTATCCTGAAGAAGCGACCAGAAATGCCTATTTGTTCTGTCCTCCTTTAGCATCTTGATTTTCTTGTACAAAGTGGCACTGTCACTCATTGTGTCACTATACTGAGACACTGAAAAAGCTCAGGGAAGGTATCCGCAAGAAGATACCAGACATGCCTATTCGTTCTGACATCCTTTACCATGTTGATTTTCTTGACAAAGGTGGCAGTGTCAACAGTTCTCACTGTATTGAGACACCAAAGAAGTTCAGGGAAGCTATCCTGAAGAAGCGACCAGAAATGCCTATTCGTTCTGTCCTCCTTTAGCATGTTGTTTTTCTTGAACAAAGTGGCACTGTCACTCATTGTGTCACTATACTGAGACACTAAAAAAGCTCAGGGAAGGTATCCGCAAGAAGATACCAGACATACCTATTCGTTCTGACCTCCTTTACCATGTTGATTTTCTTGACAAAGGTGGCAGTGTCAACAGTTCTCACTGTATTGAGACACCAAAGAAGTTCAGGGAAGCTATCCTGAAGAAGCGACCAGAAATGCCTATTTGTTCTGTCCTCCTTTAGCATGTTGATTTTCTTGAGCAAGTCAGCAATGTTGATAGTTTGTGCTATATTAAGACACCAGCGAAGCTCAGGGAAGCTATCCACAAGAAGAGACCAGACATGCCTCTTTTTTCTGTCATACACTCTAACATTTGACCTCACACCTCACTTGAAGCAAATTGGGCCATTGCCAAAATCGGCTGGGCTGGACAGTAATCTCTCATCTGCTACACAGTCCTGATTTGAAACTTTCTGACTTTAACTTGTTCTGACTTTAACTTGTTCCCCTGATTTGAAACTTTCTGACTTTAACCTGCTGTTGGAATTATTGTTCCATGAAGGAAAGCTTCCTTGGTCCACATTTTTGAGGATTCAGATGAAGTTAAACAGGCTTTTAGATCCTGGGCCAAAGAGTCTAGAATTTTTTAGACTGGTTACAAATCAGGGAGGGGCTGAATGATGGTGTAAATGCTTGATCTCAGCCAGTGGAACATTTTTGTGTAACACCGTTATATTAAGCAAGTTTCAGTGCATTTTTATAAAAAAAATTATTGAAATTTTTGGACTGACTACATTGGCTGGACCCTGAGGACTTTGAAGATCCGTCTTAAAGAACATCAGTATGCACTGCGATCCAGGAACATCTCCACGGCTTTAACCGATGCAGTTATTAATGACGGCCTCATACCAGATTGGACAAATGCAAAAATCTTGAACTCCTCAATAAACAAATATAACATATTTCTGGCGGAAAGTCTTTACATCCAAAAAATTTGGGACACCTGTTGTAATACGGATTTTCCAGCCTTCATCCCAACCCCTTGGAGGCGACTCGTGGGTCCCGCTCTGGATCAACAAGAAGCTGAGACCACTTGACCATCTTTAATCAATTTTGTGTTTTGTCCTGTTGCTACCTGGATATTGGACTTTAATTTTCTTTTTCAGAATGGCAACCTATGTATAAACTTGTGACGTGTAATTGAGATAACAAACCTATGTCTATATATTCTTGCTGCTTCCGAGTGTTTCGGGGCTTTATTCAGTGACTTGATAATGAGGTCTTGAGACCTCAAAAACGCTCGTCGGTGTAAACGTAAATGGGCTTTTAGAATTTTTAATAAATGTGATTTTATTGAGTGTTTTGGGGAGCCTATTGTGGTTTTATCGTGCTTTAAGACAGCAAATGTATATTAGTTTAACAATCAGCACGTTGTATTAAATTTTGGTCTGACAAGAGAGTTGTTTGCAAAGAGGCATTAATTTTAGGACAACCTTTATATATTAAAAACTTTTCTTAGGTATAAATATAATTGGTTCTCAATAATAAAAGTAATATATGTATTCTGTTATTTTATGTTGATTCTCTTTCAAAATCAGGAATGTTTAATGAATTTAGTTTTTTCTTTCAGGCAAATATAAGAGCTCAAAGGAGGGCCCAGTTTAAATTGAGTCAGGAAAAAGTAATGGAAGAATTATATGAGCAAAAGTTTTTCGATCATCGTGTCAGGTGTGTAAATACTGTATTTTTTTAATTATTTTTCTTTTTAAACCTTTGGCTGTAAAATTTTGTTATTTGTATAGTACTTAATGGGTAGTTCATGTGTAGTTCTCTTACATGAATTTTAGGTATGTGCAGAGGTGTTATTGTGCAGTAAAACCATACCAAAAGGAATGAATGCTTGATAGGTGGCCAACCTGTTTTGTGCATGCCACTGATTGCACGCATAAGATTGTCATAGATTAGAAAAAATAACAAAAAACATTCGTACACTGGCAAACTACTTAAGTGGGTCATCAACAGAAAACTGATTTATATGAATTGTCATTGTCCTCCTCTCCCCTTCTGCTCCTCCCATGCAAACATTTCTCAGTTTGGTGCCATATTAAGTTTTGTGTCTCGTTATCATTTACCGTTAAAGCATTTGTTTATATATACCTCTGCGTTTGTCAATAGTGCAATTCTGTAATCACCCTAACTAGGCTATCTACTTTCAAATCAGAAGTATGAAGATGCTGCTGCTCTTCCAGAGTGTAATGGTGAATGGGAAGAAATTGTTTTATGTTCAAAGGGAAATTCTTCTAAACATCTCTGTGCCATATTTGTGGGGCATGTGTTGAAGTTCTCTCTCAAAGAAATTTAATTTAGAGTGGCACTTCACACAGATGCAATGACAAATCCAAACATTTATGAACATGCAAATACCAAAGAGATCCATAAAGCTCTCAAGAACTGAAATATTTTTATTTTATGCATTTGTTAATATTAATTATGTAAAATAAAAATTACCATGGTATTAGCCTACTGAGTGTGCCAGGGAAAATGTTTGGTAAGGTTGTTATTGAAAAAGTAAGAGGTCTTACATCAGAGAAAGTGTGGGATGTTCAAGAGTGGTTTTATGCCTGGTAAAGGCTGCTCTAACAAAATTTTTGCATTACGCATGATGATTGAAAAGTATCTGGCTGTTGGTAAGAAAGCGTTTACTGCCTTCATAGATTTAAAGAAAGCTTATGACAGAGTAAATACAATACTTCTGTGGAAGGTACTGAATGAACATGGTATTACTGGAAATCTACTTATAGTGTGAAAGCTATGTTTGCTGGCAGTAGAGCATGTGCATGAGTGAATGGTGTTTTATCAAAATGGTTTTCTATTAGTGCTAGAGTCAGACAAGGTTGTGCAATGTCACCATGGCTGTTTAATATATTTATAGATGTGTGCATGCATGATCACAAAATAAATAATACTGGTTTATGTCTTGGTGATATTTGTGTGTGCAGATTGCTGTATGCTGAAGACACTGCCAGTTGGCAGAGAGCAAAAGTGAGTTGCAGAGTTTGTTCTCCCAGATGTACGAAGTTTGCATGAAATTCAAACTGAGTATAAATAACGGAAAGACCAAAGTTATGAAAGGAACTGGTAGTACTGAATGTAATGTAAGTCTAAATTGCACAGTGATTGACCAGGTGAATGAGTGTGTATTTAGGAAGCATGTTTGACAGAGAGAACAAATTGGATGTTGAAATTAGTAGGTGAGTGAATTCTTCATTGAAAGTCATAGCGGCTTTGGAAGGTGTTTACAGGAATGATGGGTTCTCAAGAAAGTCTCACATGGCTGGGTATGAGAGTGTAATTGTTCCTACTCTGATGTATGGCAGTAAAACCTGGGTACTGCAGAAGAAACATAGGAGTTGTTTGTGTGCTGGAGAAATGCGTTACTTACGCGGGGTTTGTGGCAAGACATGTTCTGATTGTGTGAGGAATGAAGATGTGTTGCAGTTGTGTAATGTGAAGCAAAATGCTGTTAGCATGGTGGAGACTATTATGCGTTGGTGGTTTGGGCATGTTGGAAGAATGAGTGATGAGATGCTTACTAAGAAGATCTTTTTAGCCGAAGTGGCAGAAAGGAAAGGCAGAGGAAGGCCAAGGAAGTCATGGGAGGATCAGATTCAGGAGTGTCTGCATGAGAAAAAGGTTATGAGTATGAAGTATAGAAGATCTTGTGTATGGCGTGTGATGGATATCAGTGAAGCCCGAGTTGTATGTCAAGATCGCTGTAAATGGAGGAGGTTGATACAGCAACAGTAAGTAAAAATTATCTCGTAGTATGTATTTCTTTTTGGAGCTAACCTCTGAATCTCAGAGAACATCTTAGTGATATGTATGTATGTGTGTTAATATTAATAATGTTGGCAGAGAGCGAAATGTGAGCTGCAGAGTATGTTGTCTTGAATGTACAAAGTTTGCATAAAATTCAAACTGAATGTAAATAGAGGAAAAACCAAAGTTATGGTTTTTGAGCAAAATGAGTCTAAATGGTACTGAGAAAGACCAAGTGAAAGAGTTTGTACACAGTAAGTCCCAAACTTACGTGGCGAACTTGTTCCGAAGATTTCTGCATTACTCAAAAGGTGCTTAATTACAGTGAATCGCCAACATGCATGTTCGTTTCAAGAGACAATTAAAGCTAGACTATTTCTATAGTACATGAAAAGATCAGTGAAAAAGCGCAAATTAATCTTGAAATATAAAAGTACACATAACTGAAAGAAACTTTGCATGCCTACAGTGATATATTGTGTATGCAACATACTAGAACATATGTACTTGAACATTACACTCTTACAGCTTCATTCAGTTTGTAAGCAATGTCTGTAAATTTGGAACCAGTTTCATGCTGTTTAATAAACTCTATTTTGTTTCCATAGTTATGGTCCTCTCTCCTTTCCATGTTTGTTTGAAATGCTTATTGTCGACCCTTGGCTACTATCCAAATGGGCAAACTGAATGAAGCTGTAAGTGTGTAATGTTCAAATACATTTACACTCAACTCCGGAAGAATGAAAATAAAAATAGCGTAACTGTGTGCCAACGCAGGCTGTCGATAAGGGATCCCAAGTGGTCACTGTTTCCACATCCAGCAGGCAGTTCATCCAGCATTTTCCCACTGCCAAGCTTGCCAGTGCTATCTCGTAGTCGTAAGCCAAAGATGCGATACAAAATGCTGCTAAGAGCATGTAACTCCGAAATCATGTAAACCAGAGACTTACTGTATTTAGGAAGCATGTTTGACAGAGGAAAGAAATTAGATGGTGAAATTAGTAGATGAGTAAATTCATCTTTGAAAGTCATAGCTGCCTTAGGAGGATTTCACAGGGCTGGTGGGCTCTTGAAAAGGTCCCGAATGGCTGTATATGAAAGTGTAATTGTTCCTACTTTGATGTACACAGTAAGACCTGGGTACTGCTTAAGAGACAGTAATTTGTGTGCTAAACAGATGCATTACTGAAGTAGGGGAGGGGAGTTTGTGGCAAGACATGTTCTGATCGTGTGAGGAATGAAGATATGTTGCAGATGTGTAATGTAAAGCAAAATGTTGTGAGTAAGGTGGAGACGAATATTCTGAAATGGTTTGGCCCTGTTGAAAAAATGAGTGGTGAGATGCTTACTAAAAGAATTTTTTCAGCCTAAGTGACAGAGAAAGGCCAAGAAAACAATGGGAGGGCCTTGTTCAGGAATGTCTGCATGAGAAAAAGATAAAGAGTACGAAGTGCAAAAGATCTTGTGTGAGACGTGATGGATGTTAGTGAAGCTTGAGTTGTATGCTAATATCACAGTAAATGGGTATATTTGGTATGTCAACAGTGAATAAAATCTGGCACCATCAGTTTTACAGTTTAATGAGCTTTCTTTTAGGAGCTAACTTCTGAATATAAGAGAACAGCTCAATGATATGAATGTAATGGTATCAAAAATAAAATATAATAATCATACAATCACAGAGTATGTTACTTTTTCTTGCCACTTCGTTATTTGTGTTGTTTTTTACATTATTTCTGGAATGTGTATTCATGAAACAAGCCAATTACTTCTTCCAGTTTGGAATTACTGTTGCTAAGTTTGTTTGCCATCCCCCATTATTGAGATTAATTTCCCCTTATTTCTAATGCTTTACTTGTAGTAAAGCATAATCAATAACATAGAATTCCCCTACCACACTCAGAAATAAAAGAAATACTATGCTAAGAATTTTAAAATAGGCCTAATGCATTTCTGTTATATTTTCACAATGGATTGGTGGAATAAGGTCAGGTCAGGTTAGGTTAGAGGTTTTGGTGTGGAGAGGCACACCAAAAATAAAGTCTGGCCACCACTGGGATACCTACTGCATGAATAATGTGTGCAAAGTTATATGTGAACTCTGTTTCATTGGCAACTTTTATGCTTGTGTGGAGGTCCTAATGCATGGTACTGGTGGACCATATTAGTGATTAGCTTTTGTTGAAGTTTTGAAGTAATTAATTCAGTGTGAACAATACCACTGAGTGAATAATCAAGTTCATTTGTTCAAAGTAATGTGTTTTGTAAATTAATGTATAGAATTTGGTGGCATATCAGAAAAAAAAAAAAATGGCAGTCTATCTTTTCTCCTTGAATTCACTTAACCTACTTTGACACTTCGTACATTGATGAAGTCATGGCAAAATTCTTGTTGATGGAATATCTTAAAAGTGTAATTTAGCAATACAGGGATTACCAGGGTGACTTAATTTTTACTTTTTCGTCAGATTTTTAGTTGCACACAAACCCGTTGTGAGGACTACTCAAGCAGTAATACTTAGCCTTTCTTTTCATTATTACTTATACTTAGCCCAGGCCTGCCAACCCTCCAGGTTTAGGCCGGCAATGCTGAATTTCATTACATTTCCCAAAATTCTGGATTATAAAATAATATTGCCGGATTCCATCATGATTTCCATAGCATAAATTAAAAAGTAACGAGGGGTAAAGTTCAAAGTTCTCCGAGGCATCGGTTCATTAGTGGAGAAGCGGCCTTTCCCCCTCAGCAGGTCTGCTCAGCCATTGGCAGTGATGTTTACTCTTCTGTCCGCTAATGATCTCTGGCACTGCAGGCACGGAGCAGGAACAGGCTTGGCGTTGGCGGGTGCCATACGTACTGACGCAGATTTCTCGTCTGTCGACGATATCAGAAGCGCATGGTAGTGTTTTGGTTTGCTTGATGTACTTCGTTTCTCTTCACAGGAATTTCTGAGAACTTTTCGTGCACATGCTTAATCACTCGATGGCTGAAGGAAATTATCAGTTTGTTTTTAAGAAGTATTATACAACAAATTATCTGTGTATAATCAAATCAAGGAAGGGCCAACAATTTGTCTTTTGCTCTATTTGTAGATGTGATTTTTTCCGTTGTCCACAAGGGCAATGGAGATATCATTAATCGCATTTGTATGCAAAAATGCATGGACAATTCTAAGTGTGTAGAAAATAACTAAACATTAAATTTTGCTCGAGATAGTTCCTCTTCTGATGCCATTATCCGTGCTGATTGCTTGTTTACTTCATTCCTCATGGAACATAACTTACCTTTAAGCTGTGCTGACCGTGCAAGTGTGCTTTTTAAGAAATGTTCCCAGATAAAAAAAGTGCATGTGCCAGGACAAAAACATCATGTGTCGTTTCCGAAATAGAGAAATCTTCAATAATGGACTTGCATACTTGCCAACTTTTACGGATTATCCGTAAGAATTTAGGGATTCCTGCTTAATTTTACTGATTTATGGATTTTTCAATATTTTGATTGCTCAATCGAAATATTTCAACCCCCTGCAACTATCCACATAAATTTTCTACAGGACCTTACGAGCTCTGTGTCACGCGATGATGTAATCTTTGACTCGCTGGCTTTGTGACGTCGTGCGGTAGCTCTCTCTCCACGGGAGTGCCCAAGTGATGTACTGACCAGAGTTCGCCAAAATGCATAATTATGCGTCTAGTATGCAGCAAAATTTTACCAGTGGGTAAAAATACGCATTGTGAATTTTTCTCTGCGTGCAAAACTTCGCATCGGGAGTTTTTCTCTGCATGTAAAACTACGCATCAAATAATTTTACCAATTCGTAAAAATACGCATCGGGACGGTTCTTCATCTTTCAGAAACAGAAGTAAACGAACTAAAGATTTTTTCCGTAATCGTAATTTGTTTTTCCTGTGATGTTGCCTCTGTCCAGTGTTGTTGTTATATATCATTTTATTTCATAAGTATTTGTATTTCAGTTTGAAAATGGAGGAAAAATTTCCGAAAACGGAAATTCTACGGCAAAAACATTTCGCTGTAATCTTTAGGCATGAGAGTGCGGCGGCTTCGAGGAATTTCTCCTTTTCCGTCATGATTTGGGTTATCCTCGAGATCGATGCATAACTGAAAAAAAAATTTAATATTTTTTTTTACATTTTTTATGTACATTAACGTAACATTAGTGCTTCAAATTATGTCCATTGATATTTCAAATGTACACAAGCATGCTTGCAGGTTTTCATAGAAAATTGCAGGATTTTTCTCTTAAGAGGTTGGCAAGTCTGTTAGCCTTTCTTTTCATTAATTGTGTCACCTCTTCTTTCAATTTGTAGACTTTCCTCCAACTTCTGTTTTATAAAGTGCTATTGATGTGAGAGAATTTTTAAAGAGTTCCTGTTAATCAATGTCGGGTACTTCATGTCTGTCAAGGCTTGTCTTGTTCAAAACATTCCTTATAGTACTATATAGTATTGCATGGTTTGTATGTTCCTTGAAAATCTTGGAAAAGTCCTTGCAGGAAAAAAACGTTCATTCTCAAGTCCTTGAAAGTACTTAAAGAAGTTTAAGACTCCTTAAATAGTACTTGAAAATTTGTAAAATTGTTTTGTTTTTTAAGTAATAATATAAAAGAGCATGTGTAAAATAATTGTTTGTGCTGAAAAGTTGTATAGGAGATTTCTTTGTAGCTCTCCGATAAAAACTCCAAGCTGATCAAATAGCGCAGAAACTTAGGTCACTCAGGAGAGCACATGGACAGCTGGTACCTTGGCTATGACATCACTACGGAGTAAAACACGTCAGCCATGGGAGTAAAATAAGTGGAATGATGTATTCGTGAATCGCAATGGGTTCTGTTGACTTGGGTTTGGGATGCCTTTTTTTTTTTGCCGGTGGGTGAATAACAAAATAATGTACCCTTTCAAAAATATTCCACAAAATAAAATGATTTTGAAAAACACAAAAAACGGAGGGCCAATTCAAAGTTAATAAAATAAACCGACAGGGGGCGACAGGCAGGTCGTTGAAGGCATGCCTGCCCCAGCTAAGTTTAATGATTTGAACTTGCTAAAATACCTGCGTACTGACCGCACACACATATGATAATTTGGTTGTAAAATGTCCTTGTGAAGTGCTTGAATTTATTTTGCTTGGAAGAATACAAACCTTGTATTATTTATCCTCAAAATTTCCAAATAGTAGTTTGGCAGAAAAGTAGCCAGAGTAGAACCCATTACTAAACCTGACGTCTGTTTGTAAAATTTTTCTGTAAATTGAAAGAAGTTATGCTTGAAAGTAAATAACAGAAGTTCATAGAGTCCAGTGAGCTTTTCTTTACTATGCCGTAGGAAAACAATTTTGTCTGCGAAATCTTCCACTGATAATTCTATAAGGAGCTCAAGGTTGATGTTTGTTTGATACCACATCGAGACTTGCGAGAACTGGATGTTCTGTAATAGGGAGCACTTCTGACTTTTTCACTAGTTCTTTTGAATTTTTTATGATTGTCTGAGGAATAGAAAAAAAGCTTTTATGTGGTCCAGGAGGTAGTACGAGAGGATTGACAGTGGTGAATGCTTGGTGTCAATTATAGGGCGTATGGGAGTACCTGGTTTGTGTAATTTGATTGTACCATATAAGGTGCGTCACATAAATATAGAGACAGTCTATTTTGCGCCGTGAACGCAATGTGAATATAGGTAGGAAGCTGAAGTGGTGCCTAATTAGACATAACCCTACAACAAACGTTTCGATCCGTCGAGATGACCAGATTGTGTGAAAAGAACACCACAAAGTGAAATAGCATAATTTTAGGTGTCTCATAAATATAAAGACAACTATGTAAAGTAGCCACATGCAAATGAGATGTACAAATTAGCATGTTGTACGCACGCGCATGGGCCGAAATTCGGTCCAGCCTACAAAAGATAGCGGACCTGCCGTCAGACATTCATTTGCCGAAATGCCACGCAACAGTCAACTTTCTGGTGAGGAGGTGCAGAAGATTTGGAGACTGAGAGCAAATGGATTGCCTGTAGCGAAAAATTGTAAAGCCATGGGGAGGAGTAGGGCAGTCATTTATAAGACTTTATCGAAACGCAGTGCGTTAACTGCCAGAAAACGGCCTGGAAGGCCTCGAATAACAACCAAACGAGATGATCGTGCCATTCATCCCAAAGGTTATCACTACGTCACGTTTCTCGGACTGTTGGTGTCACCGTCTCAAAAAACACAGTTCATCGACGAATCAAGGAAAGTCGCAACATTGTGCTCCGTAAAATGCGCCGTCTGCCACACCTCACGCGGCACCACTAGGAAGCTAGATTGTTATGGGCAAGCAACAACATGCATTGGATGGACGAGTGGATCACAACTATTTTCTCAGATGAGAAAAAGTTCAACCTGGACGGCCCCGACGGTTGAAACTGCTATTAGCGTGATTTACGACGCGAGCCACGCACCTTCTTCAGCAGACAGAAAGGAGGGGGATCTGTGATGGTCTGGGAAGCTTTTGCGTTCAATGGGACAGCGGATATCGCTTTCCTGCAAGGCAGGCAAAACTCTGACACGTAGCAGGATATACTCAGCACCCACCTTCTACCATTTGCCGAAACTCTAGCGGGTGTTGATTATCCATTTCAGCAAAACAATGCCTCTATCCATCGGTCTGCATCAATGAAAAGCTGGTTTAACACTCATCATGTGACCGTAAGGGATTAGCCAGCACTCAGTCCAGATCTAAACCCTATCGAGAACCTCTGGGGTATCCTCGCTCGTGATGTATATGCGAATGGACAGCAGTTCTCAAGTGTGGTGGCATTGAAAGAGCAGATTGAACGAAGCTGGTACACACTCTGTCCAGAACACTTACATCACTTGGTGGACAGCATGCCCAATCAGATTTTCAGTGTTATTCAGAACAACGGCTCCACTATTCGTACCAGAGGTGCTCATAACTAGTAAATCTTTATATTTTGAGACAGCATATTTCTTTTTTTTTTTTCTTGTACTTTGCGTTGGAATTGTTATGTTTCCGTCAAACTATTGTGCAGTTGCGTCTCCTATGCTATTTTTGCTATAAATATGAGGTGTACATTTCAGCTCGTTGTTGTTTCTTTTTTATTTGAGAATTTGTTCTGTCTCTATATTTATGTGACGCACTATAGTTCAGGATTTCTGAAGTGTAATCTTGTAGAGTTCTTGCAATTTTCAAAAAGCTGATTAGCTTTTTTCAGTGATCTGATTAATTTTGCGAAGTTTTTTATAGTTTAGTTCACAGTTGTTCTTCTGCAGTAAACACTGGATTTGGACATTATGATCTAGGGGATATGTAGCGCATGATTCATTTGGTGACTTAAAGAACCCATAAGAAAAAAATATTTGGAAAGTTGTTTGTCTGTGTGCCCTTCTGTGGATGTAAAGAGCACATCTTGACCAAAATTACTCAAATTTAAAATGTTCCATAATCTTCTGTAGAATTATATGAAAAGTTGTCAATAAAGGCTATGTGCTGTTTTCCTTTTTACATCACACTGTATTTTTGCTTTTATATTAATATATTTATAGGTTTAAGTTGTGGAGTCATTTTTGGAGGGGTTTGGCCATAACTCACCACGCTGGCCAGGTGAGGACCGGACTAGGCTGCCATCTGATGCTGACCTTGGCTACGTATAATGGACGCTCCCTATCTTCTGATTCAATGTTTCTTGAATTGGAAGAGGAACTACAAAGGATCAAGTGGGACATCGTCGGGCTAAGTGAGGGTAAGGAGAAAAGGAGAAGATCTCATTGAACTGAAAAGTAGACATCTCTTTTACTATCGTGGGACAGATACTGGCAGAACTAGTGGTGTTGGATTTATAATAAACAAGAAACTGAAGGATAAAGTTGTAGAAGTTGAAAGTTCCTCTGACAGAGCTGCACGACTCGTTATCCAACTCTCGAGAAGATACCAGGCTCAGATTATTCAAACTTATGCACCCACCACAATTCATCCTGAAGAAGAAATTGGAGAATTTTATGAGAAAATTCGTCATCTAAATAATAAAGGTAAGCAGCACTTGAAGATAATTATGGGAGATTTCAATGCAAAAATAGGGCAACGGCAACAGAATGAAACTTCAGTAGGTAAATTCGGTCACGGCAACAGAAACCAATGTGAAAATACTCTCGTTGAGTTTGCAGAGGCAGAAGGGTTTTTCATCTTGAACTCCTTTTTCAAGAAAAAAGCCACACAGGAAATGGACATGAAGACATCCAAATGGGATAGCAAGTGAAACTGATTTTATTATGTGTAACAAAAAATTCATCATAGAAGACTGCAGTGTGCTAAACAAGTTCAACACAGGTAGTGACCATAGATTGGTGAGATGTAAGATGCACCTCAACACTAAACTCGAACGTAGCAAGCTCATAAGACAAACAAAATGTATTGACATAACAAACCTTAAAAAACATCATAATACCTTCAAGTTGGAACTGAAGAACAGATTCTCTGCTTTAGAAGGCCTAACATCGGAAGAAGTGGATATTTCTAAAGTTAACAGAAAAGTAACCAAAGCTCTTATGGAAACAGCAACAAAATTAGCTGGGTCTAAGAACAAGTTGCATGTGAACAAATTATCAGGAAAAACCAAAATGTTGATGCAAAAAAGAAGAGAGATGAGGACAACTAAAGAAGATGTGACTTCCAAAGTGGAATATATAGAGCTATGCAAGACAGTACGAAAAAGTATCACTGAAGACTTAAGGAAATTCAACTGTGAACTAGTGAGGAAAGCAATTGAAAACAACCAAAGCCTAAAGATAGCAAAGGGACATCTCAGTAAGGGAAGAAAACAGATTATGGCTCTGAAAAAAGAAGATGGTTCTGTAACAAGAAATAGATGCGAAATCTTGACAAGAGTGAAAGATTTCTACTCTAAATTATATGAAAGGGATGATACATGTACTCCAGACATCATGAAAGGTACCAGTACCAGAGTTCTTCCAGTCCTCCCAGCAGAAGTTGCACATGCAATCAAGAACATGAAGCGGGGAAAAGCTCCAGGAGAAGATGGAATTACTGTAGACATCATACAAGAAGCAAGTGGAGAAATCGAAACAGTACTCGCTCAAATTTTCACTCGATGCCTTAATGAAGGGAAGATTCCTGAGGATTGGAACAACGCTACAATGATCCTGTTACATAAAAAAGGTGACATTGAGGATCTCAGGAACTACAGATCTATCAGCCTCCTATCAGTGATTTATAAAATCTTCACTAAAGTTCTTTCACACCGCTTGAAGGTAACACTGGACATGGCTCAACCAAGAGATCAAGCTGGATTCAGGAGTGGCTGCAGCACAATAGATCATATCCACGTACTGAGAGAACTAATTGAAAGAGCGAGGGAATATGAACTTCCATTGTGCATGGCTTTTATCGATTATGAAAAGGCCTTTGATTCGGTGAAACCATCAGCAGTTACAATGGCTCTGAAATCCTGCGGTATTGAAGATGCATACATTAATATTATTAATAACATCTATGAAAATGCAAGTGCAAAGATTCGGCTGTTTGAAAATACAACACACATAAAAATTGGAAAGGGAGTGAGACAAGGTGACACCATATCTCCGAAGCTCTTTAATGCCACATTGGAAAATGTCTTTCAATCACTGAACTGGGAAAACAAAGGGATAAAGATTAATGGAGATTATCTAACCCACCTTCGTTTTGCTGATGACGTAGTCATTTTTGCAACTACCCCATCAGAGCTGCATAGTATGATCCAGGAACTTGCTGACAAGAGTAAAGAAGTGGGATTGAAAATGAACTTTCAGAAGACAAAAGTGATGTTCAATGCTTTTACAAAAAATGAAGATTTATCGATTGATGGAAAAAAGCTGGAGATAACAGACACGTACGTTTATCTTGGACAGCAGATATCAAATGAGGGTCACATTGATGAAGAAATTAATTGGCGTACAAAACTTGCCTGGAGAGCTTCTGGAAGAAACAGCATAATTTTCAAGAGCAATATGCCATTATGTCTTAAAAGAAAAGTGTTTGATCAATGCATCCTTCGAGTGCTTACGTATGGTGCAGAGACGTGGACCTTAACTAAAAGAGACATACAAAGGCTGCAGACAACTCAAAGTAGCATGGAGAGGTGCATGCTTGGTGTAACCAGGAGAGATAAGAAGAGGAACTCGTGGATCCGAAAAATGACAAGAGTGGAAGACATCATGATCAGAGTTAAATCCCTGAAATGGCAATGGGCTGGGCATACTGCCAGAAGGACAGACCATCGATGGACAGCCGAAATTTTAGATTGGATTCCAAGGGACAGGAAAAGACCCAGAAGAAGACCACATGGGAGATGGGTGGATGAAATTCGAAAGTATGCAGGAGTGACCTGGAGGCGACTGGCACAAGACAAATCGTTGTGGAGGAAACTTGGGGAGACCTTCATTCAGCAGTGGATTGATAATGGTTGACAATGATGATGATGATGATTTTTAGCTGATGCATGCCTGCATGATGCCAAAATAGACAATGCTGGTTTATGTTTTGGTAATAATACCTGTGTGTGCAGATTGTTGTATGCTAGTGACACAGTCATGTTGGCAATAGAGTAAAAATGATCTTCAGGAAGACACTTTGATGTCTGTAAGTTCTGTTTTACACGTTCTGTAAAGTGGATGCAGTCTGTGGTGGTGCATTAACTTATTCAATTAAAATATAAATTGGTTAAAAGTCCTATAAATAAATAAATAAATACATCGCTCTTTCCACGTTCCAGAAACACATAGCACCCGAAAAATTGTTTTTCATCTGCCGCCGTGGAATTGAACCACGGAACTCTCGATAACTAGCTGAGCACGTTAACTCATGGAAGTGCGTGTTCAGTCCGACGTTAGTAGTTATTTAGAGTTTCTTTGTCCAAGCTTCAATATGGTCAGTTGTTAGGGTTAGCTCGAGAGCCATTTCGTCATAAGTTGTACCCTACTTCAAAGTAGGGTACAACTTACTTCAAAGTAGCTTACAACTTATGACGAAATGGCTCTCGAGCTAACCCCAACAACTGACCATATTGAAGCAAAATACAACTTTGGACAAAGAAACTCTCAATAACTACTGACATTGGACTGAACACACACTTCCGTGAGTAACACTTTTAGGACTTTTAACCGATTTATATTTTAATTGAAAAAAAGAAGAACCTTGTGCTCACGTAATGGTATGGGAACTTTATGACAGAATCACATGAGATATAATGAGTAAAAATGAGTTGTGGAGTATGTTGCCACATTTGAACGAAGTTTGTATGAAATTCAAACTGAGTATAAATAAGGGAAAGCCCAAAGTTATGGTTTTTGAGGGAGGAACTGTTAGTACTGAATTAGTACTGAATGCAGAATCAATCTAAATGATACAGAGATAGACAAGATGATTGAATCTGCTTATTTAGGAAGCTCACTTCACAGAGAAAACAGATTAGATGGTGAAATCAGTAGGTAAATGAATTTGTCTTTGAAAATCTTAGCTGCCTCAGGAGGATTCTACAGGACTGATAAGTTCTCAAAAATCCTTAATGGCTGTGTATGAAAGTGTAATTGTTCCTACCCTGATGTGCACAGTGAAATGTGGGTACTGCAGAAGAGACAGTTGTTTGTGTCTTCGAGAGATGGGTTATTTATGGGGGAGGAGAAGGGTTGTGAGGAATGATGACGTGTTGCAGATGTATATAGTGTGAAGCAAAATGTTGTTAGTAAAGTAGAGACAGATTTTCTTAGCTGGTTTGGCCATTTCGAAAGAATTAGTGGTGAAATGCTTACTAAGAGAATTTGTTCAGCCCAAGTGGTAGGAAAGATAGAAGATAGGGGAAGGCCAAGGAAGTCATGGGAGGATGAAATTCAGGAATGTCTGCATGAGAAAAAGGTAATAAGTATGAAGGTCTTGTGTGAGATGATGTCAGTGAAGCTCGAGTGGTGGGTGAAGATCGCTGTAAATGGAGATGTTTGATACATCAACAGTAAATTAAATCTAGTTACATTAGTTTTAAACTTGTGTCTGGAAGATTAACTTTCTTTGAGGAACTAACCTCTGAATGTCAGAAAACAGCATATATATGTTTAAGGGCTGAAATTTTGTAGTTATGCCACTGGTGAAAGAGCATAGTGAATAATTTGGATCTTCTTTTAATGCATCAAATAAAAAAAAATTCAAAATTTTATCTGTACTAATATTCAGTTTTTAAAGAATGTTTATGGCTGTTTCCTTATATTTACAGCACGAAAACATTCCAAAGGCCAAAAAAAGGTTTTAAATTCCATGATAAAGGCAAGTTTGAGCAGTTAGCCCAACGGTTGAGGACAAAAGTGAGTTCTTTATTTTTATTTTTGATGTTGTGATGTTGATAGCTACTCTTACCATAGTTACTTCAGGAGGCTGTTTGAACTATTCATTTTGATGAGAAATCAGTACGTTCAGTACTTCAAATAGATGTACAACATTCTGTTCTACATGTGACAGGCCATTGTATGTCCTCCACAGGAGCAAAAAGCTAAAGCCTGGATCCACCATTTGCAATAGAATGCATGCAGTGAAGGCAGTACGTGCATCTGAAACTTTGTGTTAAAGTTGGCTAAAGCATTGAATTTGTAATTTGCACTTTTTTTTTTTTTTATTTCTTCATCCCCTTTAAAATACCACCACAAACTTAACCCAAGCATTCATGAGTGTGTGAATACATTGTTGATGAAGCATCCAATAAAAAAAAAAAAAAAAAAGATGCATGGATTTAAAGACAGAGGTGTATAAGGTTAATTTATATGCTACACATCACACTACATGAACTATGAAGCCAAAATGAGAATGTGATAAACTGTAACATGTAGAACAGAAAATTGTACATACATTTGAAATG
Organism: Macrothele yani; assembly: GCA_039090855.1. Taxonomy (NCBI): domain Eukaryota; kingdom Metazoa; phylum Arthropoda; class Arachnida; order Araneae; family Macrothelidae; genus Macrothele; species Macrothele yani. Next base: position 49,479,049 of record CM077009.1, read on the forward strand.
CTGAATGTATCAAGCTCCTGTGGATTAAGCAGCATATTAATATCGAAATTTTAGACTTAAGAACTGATATGTAAATTTGATATTCAGTTAATAATTTAAATGTGACTGTAATGGGAATTTTCGGAGAATACCCACACAAGTTCCAAAACTCTTCAATGCCAATTGCAAAATGTCTTTCAGTCATTGAACTGGCTGGGAAGACAAGGGAATAAAGATTAATGGAGATAATTTAACCCATAACCCACCTTTGCTTTTCTGTTGAAGTTGTCAGTTTTCCAACCCCCTCAGAGCTGCAGAGTATATATGTATGGTCCAGGAACTTTCTGACAAGACTAAGTTTAAAAATGAGTTGACCGTAAACAAAATTGATGCACAATTCTTTTACAAAAACTGAAGATTTGGATGTTGATTGGAAAAATCTAAAAGAAACCATTGCTTACATTTACCATGGGCAAAAAATATAAAGAAAATGAGTGCCACATAAATGAAGAAATGGGTAAGCGTGTAAAACTTGGTTGGAGAGCTTTTGGAAGAAACAGTACAATTTGGAAGAGCAATATACCACATCATGTCTTAAGAGAAAAGTGTTTAATCGATGCATCCTTCCAGTTCTTACTTGTGGATCAGTCGTGGACTGTAACTAAAAATGACATCCAGACACTGCAAACTACTCAAAGAAGCATGGATAGATGCATGCCTGGTATGACGGTTACATCATATCATGGCAACCTATTTTTTTCAGGCAAAGGCATTTCAAAATATACATATTAAAGGGCACAATGTACTCGACCAATTAACTTTAGTCAGATTAGTTATTTAGGAAGGGTTTCATGCAAGGGAAGAGAACAATAATAAACAATTGGAACTTATTGTTGCATATTTCTTTATTCCCCTACCTTATGAGTAGTGACATTGAACACAGAATTCTATGTACACATTAAATCTTAGAACCTTCAAGGTATTCTCCGAGATTGGCAATCACTCACTGCATGCCAATGATGAGGAATGTATTGCAGCCTCATCATTCTCAAGTAAGAGTTCTGTTCCAGCCAAATAATGTTCATTCTCGACAAAGGTTGAAAATTCACTGACTTTGTGCTCACCTCCCTTGTATGTCCATGAATGCCTGCACCATCGAATGGTGTCATTAGATACCAGAAGTGTTGGTTTCTCAATGACACATTTTAAAATTCCAGTCAGAGCTTGGTATTAGGCAGGAAAAAAAATTTGGATGTTGTGAAGTAACCCCATGTAACCAGGAAGGATAGGAACTTACGGATTAAGAAAATGATGGAAGTTGATGATATCCTGATCAAGTTGAAATGGAAATGGGCTGGACATATTACTACTAGAACTGACCACCACTGGACAATTGAAATACCAGACGGAGGGACAGGAAAAGCCCATGTGTGAGATGGGTGGACAAAATTTGAAAACATGTCGGAATGACATGGACTTGACAGGCTTAAGATGAAAAGTTATGGAAGAAATTTGGGGAGATCTTCATCCAGCAGTGGATTGAGGATGGTGATGACTTAAAAATTTAGTAACTTGCATACTAGTATTTCACATGTGATAATGCAGAACACTAATTGCAAGGAAACGTATAAATCTATTAGCCAAATCACGTATTTTTTTCTCAAAACATAAGAAATTCTTTAGTTAGTGAAATACCAATCTTGGGCCAAATAAGAGAGCGGTTATAGTAGCATGTAAATGACAGATATAAAGTGCAACACACGATCTACAGTACTGTCACATCACATAGTAAAATATCAGTTACGAGGATAGAATAAGCATGAATTCTACATTATGGGAAATTCTCTTTCACGTGCTCTCCACCTCTGGTTTAAACATATGGTTTAAAGTTGTCTGTCTGAAGGAGATCACATGTACACTGATATCCAAAATTAAGGTCACAAATACATAATCTGTGATATCTTGACAACTAAATAGTTTATTGCAATGAAATTTGGTACAGAGATGACATACTATGAGACATCCAATAGCAACATAACAAAATAAACAGGAGATAAATTGCATGCAATATGCAAATTAGACCAAAAACGGTCCAAGCATGATGCATCATATCTCGAGAACGGTCTTGCTAATAGGGAGTGTGGCCACCCGGCACAGCTTTACAAGTCGCACAATGAGCCCTCGTACTGTAAATGAGGTTGTTGATAACAGCTTGTGGCAACAAATCCCATTCTTCCAAAAGCGTGGATTTTAACGCCTGGAGGGGGTTGACGTCGTGTAATGGCTCTTCCTAGAGCACCCCAAACATGCTCTATAGGATTTAGGTCCCACGACTTTGCTGGCTACCCCATACGGCGAATATCCTCTTCCTCCAGAAAATCGTCAACAAACTGAGCTCTGTGTAACCTCGCATTATTGTCCATAAAAATTAAGTTCGGTTCGACAGCTCCCCGTAAAAGCCTTACTTAAGTTTCAAGGACCTCATCCCTATAGTGCTGTGCGGTCACAGTGCTCCCATCGAAGACGTGCAGTGGTGTACAGCCATTCAACATGATGCCTGACCACACAAGGATTCCACTTCCACCAAAGTGGTCGATTTCCCTTATGTTGGAAGGATGATAGCGGGCCCCATGCTGTCTCCAGATGAAGACTCGTCGAGAATCACTTTGTGTACTGAATCTCGACTCATCACAGAAAAGTACACGGTGTTCAAGAAAGATGTGTTTGGCTCCACGAAAGACAGGTTCTCTTCTACGATCTGGTGAGGGTACACACACCACTAGTCGCTGAGCGTAAGGGTCCTTCTCTGCGAGGTGTCTGTATACAGTTTGCCTCGAAATTGTTGTTCCAGTCGCAGCAGCGAGGTCCTGAGGGAGGTCTCTAGCCGTCATCCGTCTATGGCGTTTGGCAGTTAAGGCCACGTAACGATCCTCCACAGGTGTAGTGGCTCTAGGACGGCTTTGGCCAGGCCACCTGGAGATGGTACCCATTGTTCGGAATTGGTGCCATGACCTGGATACCACCTTTCGTGAAACCTGTAACCATCGAGTGCCTCCACTTGAGACTGGTCAGCTTCAAGCCTTCCGATGGCTCTCCACCTCAGTCCATCGTCTAAACGATTCCGAGCACTCATTTCAACTGAAATCAGTCAATCTTGTGATTTTTCTTGCAAGAAACACAACTCTGAAGATGAAATTCGCAGATGCAAAAAACGGTCACTTTCACGTTCTCTTACCAAACTCACCCTGTTAACCGTTTAACAAACAGTGGATGCTTACATTGGATTCAGATCAGATCATATGTACAGGATTTTAGAAAGGGAGTGTCTGACCCCAGGTCTTAAACAACTCTTAGAAATAGGAAGCTAGGAGGTTTAGGCTAGAGTGCCCGATAGGAAAGTGACACAGAAGCGAGGTAGAAAGGGGAAGGAAGATGCCCTTATTTATTACCAGGATCCGACGGCTTAATGTGCCCATCCGACGCGCGACAGGTATTTAGTGGTTCGAACGTTCGAACCTGGGGTTATCTCCATGGCCGTCGTGAACGCTGACCACTAGGCCACCTGCGGCTCAATTAATTACATTAGATCAAATGATCTTATGTAGAGGATTTTAGGAAGGGAGTGTCTGACCCCAGGTCTTAAACAACCCTTAGAAATAGGAAGCTTGGAGATTTGGGCTAGAGTGCCCAGTAGGAAAGTGGCATGGAAGCGAAGTAGAAAGGGGGAGGAAGACGCCCTTATTTATTACCGGGGGCCAGTACCTGGGGTCCGACGGCTTAATGTACCCATCCGACGCACAGCGGGTATTTAGTGGATCGAGCTTTTGTACCTGCCTGAGATCAAACCTGAGGTCCTTTCCGTGGCAGTCACGAACGTTAACCACTAGGCCACCCACGGCCCAATTACATTAGATTCACCGTTCCCCAAAGTATATATGACAGCAATTTTAAACATTTTACTGGTTGCTATTTTGAATTGTAAAAAATGTGTTTGTGACCTTAATTTTAGACATCAGGGTATGTATTGCAGGTTACATGCCATAATCATTACCACATGTCCAAGAATAAATTGAGTGCTGAAGTAGTGGGTCAGTAATGGTGTAGTATCCAGAGTGAGTGCAGGAATGAGTTCATTTGTTACTTTGTCTCTCTAAGCATTCTCTAGAGCTGTAGAATGTATATGTGCACTGTATGCTGGTAGCTTCCATATTATTAGCAGATTTTGAGGTAATTCTTTTGTTTGTAATTTAAGAAAAAAATTCTTTTAGACAAAATTTTTATTTTGCTTTAAATTTTCAGTGTATCACCAGGTCACAGTATGGTTACAATTGTTCTTGTTTTCATGTTGCAGTGACTTTCTATGTTTACAGGCTGTGGAAATAAGTTTCCTCAGGTGTGCATGGGCACCAAACCATTGAACAGTAATTCATTTATAACCAGGGGTAGACAGACCCCCAAATTTTCAGGTGCTAGCTCATTTTCTCAAGAGATACAAGGAGAAAAACCACGATCAGTCTAAACAAAAACTAAACATACTGAATCGTGGCCTTCAACAGTCAAATTAAACATATTATTTCTTAGATATTGATTAATAATTCAGTGCAAAATTCACAAAAAAAAATTGGAGAACATGGTATACACTTGTATTAATAGTTACATTGCAAAATATGCTTACATTTTAGAAAGATCAATTTTTTTCTTCCAGTGTACAACATTCAATAAAAGCTGTAATTAATAAATACCCTTATGAGCAAGCACCTCAGACTAAAGATTAAAATTGGTGATTTTTTCGAGTGGCCATTGGCCAGTGGGTGGACAAAATGTAGTGGCCACTTTCCTTACGGCTATTTCGTGTTGTATTACTTGTATACACATTTTATCACTGCACTGTATATCTTTCATTTATTTAAACATAGTTAAATTTAAGCTTAGTAGTTACAAGGGCACATTGTGCAATTAAATGAATAAATATAATCTTAAAAGTTATATTTTGCTTCAACCACATCAACCAAATTTTCTAGACAGTTTTTATTGGAAAGATAATTTAATCATTTTTATTTGGTCTCTTGCTATGTTCACAAAAAAATATCTCAATCTCTCCACCATAAATTGATAGCAGTGGATGGGTCAAAATTTTCAAGCAGTACTTACTTTTGCTTACTTTATTTAATTTGCTATATTTTCTAAAGTCATTCTTTGCATGAGCATTGTCTTGTCATCAAGAACATTGCCCGCAATGCTTGCATTCTCTTAACTTCTGCATTGTTTGGCATAACAGTCAGCAATATTGAGCATTTCAACAATTTGTGCTATGACCTTCATGTACTAAAAATTGCTTGTTTTTAGTTTCTCTAACAGTTTTAGTGAGTTATTGATGGTCAAAAATGTTAGACATTATGTTTTGAAGCTGCTTCCATTCTGATGAAAATACTCCAAATACATGGCAACAGTTAATAAATAAATAAATAAACCGCTCTTTCCACGTTCCAGAAACACACAGCATCCGAAACATTGTTTCTCAGCCAACCGCTGTGGAATTGAACCAACAGAACTCTCGATATCGCGCCGAGTGCGTTACATTTACGCCAAATGTATTTATTTATTTATTAACTGTCGCCACGTATTTGGAGTATTTTCACCTGGATCTCGCCCGTTGGATTTAACTGCTATAATATATATAGCTAGTGCCATTTATGCCCACCAGATGGATACGTCTCAGTAGCTGAGCCCATCTTACATCTTTTCATTCAATTTATTTTTGGTTAGGTTCTTCCTGGTGTCAAAATGAAAACTGGCTGTATAGCTTTCTAAAATGAATTTCATATCTTATAGCAGAATCATTTTGTGGTACAGCTGAGATTGGGAGAAATGTGATACCAACCTGGTCACTTTATTTTACAGACTCTCAATGATTCCTGACCACTAAGAGAAAATATTCAGTAATTTCCTGGGTTGTTCTAATAAATATTACATTAAAAACATTGATAAACCTTCACAGGTGTTGAAAAAATAGTCATGATGAAATAAAAACACTTGCAAAGTATCCTGATTCCATCAGATTCTGTCCGGTTTTCGAACCCAGTGTCAGCTTTTTTTTTTTTTTTTTTTTTGGAAAACGTTCAGTTTTGCTAGAATTTTAATGATTTGTCATTTTTCCTGTTTGCCCACCACAGACCTTCCAAATACTACGAATTCCCCATAGTCACTACGAAAATCGTTGATCGCTGCGGAGTACGGGAAAACATCGAATATACTACGGAAATAAAAAATCTGGTTGTCGGGTGTTTTTTTTTTTACTTCACTTCAGAAAACGTTGTTCTGGTAGAATTTTAATAATTTGTCATTTTTTTTCTGTTTGCCCACCTCAGACCTTCCAAATGCTACGAATCCTTCACAGTCACTACCGAATTCGTCGATCGCTGCAGATTACGGGAAACATCGGATATACTACGGAAATAAAAAATCTGGTTTTTTGGTTTTTCCCCTTCAGAAAACGTTGTTTTGGTAAAATTTTAATGATTTGTCATTTTTTCCTGTTTGCCCACCTCAGATCTTCCAAATGCTATGAATTCTCCATAGTCACTACGGAAATCGTTGATCGCTACGGAATACGGGAAACATCAAATAACCTACGGAAATAAAAAATCTATGAAATAATGTTATTCAATCATTTGTTCAAAGTTTATTTTCATGTTTTCAAAATTCTAACATTAATCAAACATTTTTGGGACTGTTTATTGGAAGTTTTTAATGTCGCAGCATTTGTCCGATATAATTTGAGCATCTTTCATGCCGTTCGTCGCCTGAAAATGGTTGTTTTAGCATGGATGAAAATGTTCCGTAGTTTTCTAAATTTCGAATTTTTCTTACTCCAAGATGCACTTTCTTTTCACTTTCTGGTTGTATTCTTATGTTATATTTTTTCTGATTATGTTTCTCGTTTTTAATAGCTTCAGTAATAGTGAAAAAGAGCAACTTTGTATTTTAAAAGTTTTTTCTAGTGAAGCGCAGTTTTTGTTATTTCTAACAGCCTGCTCTTCGAAACCAATCTATACGGAAAGTGTTTTTTTCTTTTCAGCTTTTTTAAAGCTAAATTAAATTTCAAAATTGGTACTTATTCCGCTCGTGATGGAATCGGCCTTTTCCGTGACCCGTAAAAATTACTATCGTGCCAGAGTGAACAATATAGTACTGATTTTTGATGTATAATTTCACTGAAAAACTTGTGTTTACCCATTCCTTAGTAACATTTTACTGTATTAAGGGGCAGACAAGAGGGTTTTTTTTTATTTTGTTTAAAGCCAATTTCACACGTGCAAGGGAAACGCGACTCTGCATGGAATGAAAGATGGCGCGCAGCACGGAAAGTGAAGTCCCGATTTTCTACCTTTGATTTCTTTTTGTAAACAAAAGGGAAAATGCTTGTCCGTTTTATTTGATGATAAACAAGAAGTGCCTAAGCAATGGGAAATCGTGCATTTTCAGAGAAACCAAACTTTAAGAAATCAGCTGCTGAAGACGAGTTGTGATGTCACAGTTCCATCTAAAGCTACAGGTGTCCATTCCCGATATGGTTACTTTGTGCACCAACTTAAATGGAAAAACAAACAGCCGCCCCCGCTCTTGAAGAGTGAATCTATAAATAGATCGTACCAACTTATTTGCGGAGGAAAGGGCTGTTTTTCAGCATGCGCGAGTTGGATGATTTAAAAATACATTTCCTATAACAGGAGCATTTTAAAAATGCAAATTAATTCTTTAGCAATAAAAAAAGGCAAATTTTTGAGCATGGCGACTAAAGTTACTTTTTCTACTGGACATTTTATTTTATCCAGGCGCCACGTGGCGAGTGGCGACCGCTAATTTTAATCTTTACCTCAGGCGAGATCAGTGTGACTATAAACAATTCTCATTCTCACTCTGCATCATCATCATCAATCATTGCCTATCTGCTGATGGATGAAAGTCTCCCCAAGCCTCTCCTTTTTCTCTGTGCTTTAATTTTCCTTTTGTTATTGTTGTAAACAGTTGGGCTTGATACTCTTTGGCCCATTGGGGCCCTTATGCCAGAAAACTCTCATCAACTAACCAACACCAAGTCTTTTCCACGACTTTCTGTCCGGAGCCAGTCTTTTGCATGTCACTGCAACTGGCTTTTGAATTTTAAACAATTCTCATGCTCACTCCACATCATCATCAATCATTACCAATCTGCTGCTGGATGAAGGTCTCCCCAAGTCTTCCACAATCTTATATCTTGAGCCAGTCTCCTGCATGTCACTCCTACTGGCTTTTGAATTTTATCAGCCCATCTTCCACATGGTCTTCCTCTGGATGTTTCCCCTTTCCTTGGAATCAAGTCAAGTATTTCAGTTGTTCAGTGATGGTCAGCTCTTGGCATGTATCTCTCTTGTGATGCACCTCACAGAACTTCAGCCTGAATTACTGCTGATGACATCTACAGAATGCATTACTCTGCTGATAATAGTTCCAAAAATTGATGTTGGCATCTTCATTATTATGAATAATGAATAATTATTATTTCATTATTTTAGTATGTAGTTCAGAAAAGAGTCAAACCAAAAAAAAAAGTATGTATATTTCATTTCTTGCACTCTTAAAAAGATGGATATTTCAAAACAGAAATCCTAATTTTGGAAAATAAAATATTCAGAACAGAATTTGAAAACTGAGGTGCTAGATGAAAATTTTCATATGCCATGGAGACTAAGCATCTTGCACTTGTCTGCCCCTGTTTTTAACACTGTAATTTTTCTTTTAATTTTTCTAATCTTCACTTTTTGGTTTTTATTTTACTGATCCAGTTGTGTTTAATTCTTTCTTTAATAGCTTTTTTCCCCCTGGTGGAAAGGTATATAACTTTTATAAGTAGTTTCTGGAGTACTTTGGAGGTTTACATATGGACATTTAGTGTTCTAGTGTGTTTCCACTAACATTCCATTGGGCTAATTAGTTAAATCCCTTCTCAATAAAATTAATAATATTGGGAAAGTAATTATTTCTTCATCCTGAAACATGTCAGGTGAGAGTTTCTGCATAAAGCATTTGTGTTTCAAAAAAAAAAATAAAACAGGATTTACAATAATTAAAAAAAAGTCATTCAGATGACCTTGAACTTTCTAACAGAAGCTATCTTGTTATATACTATATTGACAAAAGTCACCAGACACCTAGAAGAGAAACAACATAGCATTTATTGACATACATTAGTACGGTGTCGGTCCACTTTTAGCCTTAATGCATGCACTAACCCTTCGAGACATGCTTTTGACAAGGTTTTGGAACACAGCGATAGGTATGCGCTTCCATTCAGTGCATAATGCTGCCGCTAACTGTAGCTTAGTAGTAGGCCTTGGTTCCAAACTTCTTATGTGGTGCTCTAATTCATACCATAGGTGCTTTATGGGATTGAGATCAGAGCTCTGTGCTGGCCAGTCCACACATAATATGGAATTATCGTCAAACCACACCGTAACAGTCCTTGCTTTATGGCTCGGTGCATTATCCTGCTGGTACCAACAAGGCTCAGTTCCATAGTATTGCCATAGAGTTGGTAGGGCATAATTGCCCAGAATATTGAAGTAGACATGCTGGTTAACAGGTTTGTTCACGATAACCAATGGGCCGGGACCATACCATGTAAAACACCCCCACACGAGTACACTGCCAGCTCCAAACTTGACCGTAGGAACAGTACACTGTGGCAAATAGCGTTCCCCCGGCTGCTGCCATACCCACACACGGCCATCAGACTTGATGGGTCGTGTATCTGGATTCATCAGTCCATAGGACCCGTTTCCATTGATCTACTGTCCACTATAAATGTTCTTTACACCATGTTAAACGACGAGTAGCATTCCAAGTGGAGATGAAAGGCTTATGGCCAGCCGGACGATCACGGTAACCCATGGAATGAAGTTCCCTGCGAATGGTACGTGTACATACCGAAGTTCCATCATTGTTACTTGCCTGTACACTGAGGTCTTGTGCAGTAGTACTCCATTGATTAGCTGTAACGACTCTCCTGAGGCTTCAACGTCTTCTATCACTGATTTTCTTTCATCTGCTGGTACGTTTTGCTGCTTCGGGCATGCCATGTGTCTTCCACTTATTCAGTACATCCAAAACAGTTGACTTGGGTATGTTTGAACGCCTCTCGTTTTCTCTTACGGACAACTCACTAATATAACACCCAACAATCTTACCTTTCTCAAAGTCACATTTTCAGTCAACCTCACAGTGCAATATGATTGCAGTTAGCTGCAGGCTTGTTTTTATACCGTTTGCAGCTGTACCGTGCATCTTAACAACGCAGCGGATCCGTTCATTTGCTTTTGAAGGGGTGTCTGGTGACAAGTATCCAAAACAATCTGCATTTCATAGCTCTGTCTTTATATAATCACTTTAAAACTGCTCTGTAAGTTTGAAATATCAGGGCTGGTACATCTCCTGGAGTTTAAGGAAAGCTCCTTAAATGGACCTTTTTCTCCTTATTTTCCAAACTCCTGGAAAAGTCCATAAATTTAACTATGACTCATGGAAATTTTTGTACTTAGGAGTTTTTTGCTATCTTACAATATTCGTTTAGCAGGCAGACGGGGAAATTTTCTGCACCCCCTTTACTGCCACCCCCAAAAAATTAATGATTTTGTTTGGTCTATTGAAAGTACCTGTAGTTTACTATTCACAACTGACAAGCACTTGGATCAGTCTTGACAGGGTGAGCAACTGGTAGGATTGGATAAACTTTCTCACATGCCTCGGCAGAGCTGCCAGTGGCAACTAATAGGTGACTATTACTGCTAATTTTGATGACAGGCGACTATGGCTGCTATTTCCTACAAAAAACAGCCAAAAGGAACTATTTTAAGAAAAACCCTGAACTATTTTAATTGTAAGGCTACTATTTAAAAAAATCAAAACAACATTTGTGTTGCATATGTCGATGTGCTTGTATAACATCAGTTTTAATATTGATACACGTGAATATCAACTTTGATATGGATATGTATATGTCGAATCGATGTGTCTTGTTCAGTTCATTGTTTTCTGCTCTATTGCAAGTATCATGGAGGAAAGTCAATGGCAAGTATAGACTAGACCTACGTGTGATTAGAGGAACAACCTACACAAATCAAGATATTCCGCCGAAAAAGTTTCCCCTTTTTTCTTTTTGGAATACGGCAGAGATTGATTATTCGAATGAGATTCTTGATATACCTCATGTCAGATAACTACGATTATGTCTACAGAACAAAACAAGTGACATAACACTGAATGGCCACAACTGTTTTTCAACACAGTGTATGAAGCCCACTTGGGAAATCTTGTATTTTTTTACCAACCACAAAAGCAGAAGAAAGCTCTCCCCACTCGCTTGATACAGATAAGAACATCTGACCTCCAGAACAATGACAAAGGAAGTGTTTTCTAATTCCAAAGTTTGTATCAGGTTAGTTTATGTAAGTAGTTTTTGATATATAATTGAATAGAGTACCGCAATTTTGGGTAAATAAGCCGCACTGGCGTGTATATGCTGCAGCAATAAAAAAAGGGGCGGAATGAAAAAAACAATCGCCAGAAATGCCGCACCTTTGCAGTAAGGTGGGGTAGTACCATGGCGGAGTCTTGAAAACATTATGTAGATAAAAATATAGCACCTGATCTTTCAAATAATAAATAAAAATATCAATTAAACAAGGTTCAATCTTAAGGATAACACTTACCCTACTACCGATTTTATAAACATTTACTCAGAAGAATTCATGAGGTGCTTAAACCAATAATAAAACATTTATACCTCAAGAATTTAAAAAATACACGCCCAACATTCTGAAATTATCTGGTACACATAGTTTTTCAATCAAATCCATCAAAATCGGCTGTCCGAATTAAAAAGTTTTAAAAGCTCATCATCTAAAAAAACTTTGGGGTCGTCCGCATCACTTTCACTGTTTTCTGGCGTTTCACCGCAGTTTATAGAAATAATGTTTGCTTCAGTGAAGTCCGAAATAATCGTCGAAGTTTTGATGTTTTTCCTGGATTTGGAAAAACATATTTATTTACCATTAGCTTAAAACCAGAAGTATAATTTCTGCGTTTCGTCATTTTACTTTTCATGATAACGTAGAACTACGCGTAGCGTACTCGAGAAAATGCGATTTGGCGAACTGAATGCAACGAACGCACAAGTTACTGTTTCAAGAGGGGAGAGAGAGCGTTAGCCCAGATCCTCGGAGTGAAGCTGGTGACGCCATGAGTTCAAAGAGAGTTAGTTGCTAGGAGCATGAAACAAGGGCGATCCTTGCTAAGAAGATAGATTCCCTGTGAAGTTCCCCTCAGCCACTGATTTTTCTGAGTTTTATCAATCACCTTTCTCCTGCTTGTCCCACCTCAATCCTATAATCTATTATTTTCATGTCTTGTTTTAAGAGGGGGTGGGTGGAATTTATTGCACGTGGCCGTAACCTTGTTATTCCATTCCCTCTCTATTGAGATATTTTCCTGCGGCGGGGAAAAAAATGGAACTAGCCAAAACGTTTTTTGCTACATAATTTCGCTCCGGCAAAAAAAAAAAAAAAAAAAAATGACTTATATGCCGCCATGATTTATAAGCTGCGCTGGACAAAAATTTAATTTTGAAATTGTATATCCCTCGGCTTATCTACCCAAAATTACTGTATTTTTTGGGTGTAATTTCCATAACCTTTATAGTTTTGAGTGTCTTGAATAGCATTATATTGAAACTTAGATGCCCTTTTTGTAGTGTGTGGGTGTGTGTGTATATATATATATAATTTTTTTTTCCCCACCAAAACGTGAGCATGTACTAATTTTGTCACCATGGTTTGAAATAAATCAAAAAAAATTAACCAAATAAAATGTGTTTTTAGTCTGGAGCACTTACATTCTAAAACTCATACACTTTTAGAAAACTATTTTAGTCTTTAACATAAGTTGTTAAGGCTATACTATTTAGGTTACTATTTTTACCATTAGTGGCTACTAAAGCAACTTTTCTTGGGTGTGATAGCCTGGCAGCCCTGTGTTTCGAAGACTCAGACACTCCAAGTGCTACAGATTTTCTGTAGGCATTATGAAAGTTATTGGTCCACAGTGGAGTACCAACAACTGGAAATAGTACGGAAATCGAAAATCTTGGCGAAATTATGCTGTTCAACATCTGAGTGAAGTTTATTTTTGTTTTAAAGTCTAACAATTAGATGGTTTTAATATTAGGACATTTTTTTTTATGTTTTTCGATATTTTTTCAGTGATTTTGTGCTGTTTGCTGGCCGAAAATTTTTGGAACTACGGGAAATCGTTCCAGCAGGGATGAGCATGTTCCGAGATTTTCTGAATTTTGAATTTTTTTGACCAAGCTTCTTCCTTTTTTTTTTTTTTTTTGTTGTTGTTGCTTTATTTTTATTTTTTCTTCTGAATTATACTCTTATTTTATCTGATTGTGTTCCTTGTTTTTTTTTTTAATATCTATGGTAATAGTGAAAAAGAGCAACTTTGTTTTCTTTAAGAATTTTTTCTAATGAAATGCATGTTTTCCTATTTCTGACAGTCTGTTCTTAAAAATCAATCAGTAGGGCAAGCATTTTTGCTCCCTTTTCCCTTTTTTTTAAAGTGAAATAAAATTTCAAAACAGGTACTTAATCTGCCCATGATGAATCTGAACTACTTCCATGACCTGTAAAGTTGATTTCATTGCAAAGAAAACAATGCTGTAAAGATTTTTGATATTTAATTTTACTTAAAACATGTGTTTTCCCATTCCTTATTCACTTCTTGCTGTATCAAGGGCCAGAGCAAGTATTTTTTATTTTGTTTGATGTGACACTACTGCATGCACTGTGTGCACAGAAAACAACTGTATGCAGAACTAAAGACAGCAACGGAGAGTTGAAGTTTCGATTTTGAACTTAAAATTTTTGCAAACAAAAGGAAAAATTCTTTCTTTTTTTGTCTCCTGATATAGCAAGAAGTGATTAAGAAATTGGAAACCATGTGTTTTCAGAAACATTAAACTAAAAATTTCTGGTGGCGTCATCTGCCTCCAGAAAATTAGAAAATTCCTTAGACTTCCAGAAACCAGTACAAACCCTGAGAATTATATTATCATACAAGTGAGCTTAACTTAGGAACTATTACTCAAAGAGGAAAAGTCAGATTTTCTGTATGTTTCTTAAGTTCAACTAGTTTATCAAAATTATTCAAATCAATGAGCTCAGGGTGTTTGGTGATCTGACATGGAGTTTTGGTTATGGTGATAATGACAAAATTGTCTAGTAATGTTTTTTATTGGTTATTATTGTAACATTATTATTTTTTATCTTCCTGTTTTAGGCACAGCTTGAAAAACTTCAACAAGAAATTGCACAAGCAGCGAAAAAAACTGGAATTTCATCAGCCACTAAATTTGCTTTAATTGTTCCTAGAAAAGAATTTGTAAGTTAAACAAACCTTATTAAGAAATATATGTGCATATTTTAAAACCAAAAAAAAAAAATGGGGATGGATTTTTTCTTACATTTTTATATTCATGTGTTAAACAAAATCTAATCTCATGTGTGTATTTTGTATATGTTTCATGCAGGTTTTCACAGACTTAACCACAGGCTATATGTGAATTTAATCACTATTGGGTATTATAAATTCTTTGCTGTGTTCTCCTTAGAAGACAGATTGTGCAAAACATGATTTCTGATGCATCGGTGACATTATTGCTTATATATTAAAGAGTACTAAAAATGGTAAATAAATGAACTAGAGGTTAATTTCTTTGGAAAACTGTTTTCATTGCACATATAATACTTTGAGTTAAATTTTCATCCTCTATATACATACATGTACTGTTTTAAAATCTATTAATTTGCATATAAGTATGGTTTACCTTTTAAATGAGGGTTTGTTCAAGGGCAGATTGGCCCACTGGGGCACTAGGTTATTTCCTGGTGGACCACTCAAGAAATGGCCCACTTTCTCGTATTCTTTTTGTTTAGATTGTTTGGAAAAAATGAATAATATTTTGGTACTACTTATGAATAAAAATCATTAACTTCACTTGAGCTTTATGTTATCTGTCTAAAACTTAATGTTTTAGAAGAAATGTTTCCTTCTATTTATATATATATATATATATATATATTCTATTAAGAAGAGACTTAAGCAAAAAAAATTTTTGACTCATACCAAGTACAACATAGAAAAGGTTATTGACCGGTGTGAGTAAAAAGAGAAAAAAATAGAACAACTGAATGTAGAAAGTGTTGAGAATAATGAGCCTTGACTTTATCAAGGACCAGCAAAAACTCTGCATTTTCTCTCTACTTCAGTGAAAAATTTGCTGCCAGACCAAGTACACTGTTATAAACAAATTAAGCTTGCAGCCAAAGGCACACACATTGGTAAGCGATATCTTCCTTTTGTAATGTTGAAGGAGGTGCTAGTAACAGTTTTGATGGTCCATCGTCCCCCACACCCTTATCCACTTGCAGACATGGAGCACAAAGCAATTCTTCTATAGAGATGTTCCAAAATACATATCCTACCCACCAAAGTATTCAAAGCAATCAGAATTATGTACTGAATTGCTTGTGGTTTACCAGTCTTCCATGTAACAACTCCTCAGAAAACTTGAAAGTTCCCATTTATTTCTGAGGAAATATTTCTTCCTCAAATTCTATATCTACTTCTGTGTCCCACCCACATTTATTATAAAAGAAACAATGATTTACCGGTACCGGTTCATGGATCAAAATGGTAGTTCATGAGTCAAAATAATGGGTGGACTTAAAAAGGCATCTAGTCAAGGAGATGGTATGAATACTGTCGCACAGCAGATGATCAGTGACCAAATAAATATAATTATTTGGTATAACACTCTGTTTTGGGTTTGTTTTGGTATGTTAATTCAATCATGAGGGGATTTTTAAAATTATTTCACCCTTTAATTGCTGTAAAAACTTGTTCAAAACCAAATTAGCTTTACAATGCAGATTTCAACAGTTCTCTTTCACCCAAGTGTTACCAGAATTTTTCATGAGGGAATTTGTTAGGTGTTCCCCTATGGGTACACGTGTTTCTGTAGTGGACCACAAGACTAAAATTCCTAGCCTGGTTTCTTCGATGCAATCCGCCCCTGGTTTTGTTTTTCTAAAAATACAAGTATCATCCTAATTTTCGTGGAAAATTGATTGTGAAAGGCAAAACCTAAAGTCTGCAGCACTCTGAGCAATTTTCTTTTGCCTATTTTAGAATGATCAGTTGCTCAAAAGTAATTTTGTCCGCTGCCAATTTAAATAGGTGAAAATTATAATCTTCTAAAGATACATATTAATGTAAGGAATTAAAAGTCTGCAGCACTCTGAACAATTTTGTTTTGCTTATTTCAGAATGATGAGTTGCTCAAAAGTAATTTTGTCTACTCATGATTTAAATATGTGAAAGTTATCATCTTCTAGAGATGCATACCAGTGTAAGGAATTTAAAGTCTGCAACACTCTTAAACTATTTTGTTTTGCCTATTTCAGAATGATGAGTTGCTCAAAAGTAATTTTGCCTGCTCACGATTTAAATAGGTGTAAGTTGTAATCTTCTAAAGATGCATTACCAGTGTAAGGAGTTCCTGACTTTCATTGTAGCTAACTAAGATTAATGAATGTGAATTTATCAGTGTGGCTGTTATTCAGATGTACACAGTACAGGTGCTTGGCAACCATACTTCTTGCAAGCAGATAGAAAAACAGTGAGAAATTGGACAAAGCACATTAGCTCTGATGAGAAGTGTTCATGATAGTACAAGTAAATGCTGTTCAGATTAGCCATAGCTCACCTGTGGGAAAGTGACTGAAACAAATCAGGAGTGTTGGCTTGTTAAGTAGATAAACTGTTCTTTTACTTGCAAAGCAACAAAAAAGTTTAAGGTTGATTTGGGTGAACTTTCTCAAATGTGGAAACAATATTCTTTGGTTAGCCCACTACCTCTTATTCTGTGCTACATCTACATGGGCCAGATAATGATGATGAGTAAAGATACTCATCCTAATCCACTACCTTTCATTCTGTAGTATGTCTATGTTGATCAGATCTATGTTGGCAGGCAGAGGTACACTTCCTATTCCACATGCACTATCTCTTGTTCTATAGCACATCTAGTTGGACCATGGCAATGAGCAGAGGTAGCCACCCTAATCCACTGATGTAAACACTATGTCATTGGATGGCTGTTGGTTGTGTCGAGCAATGTCCCTCCTGCTTCGTAGCTAAACGGTTTTGCCCAAGTGGCCCCAGTTTTTGACATCTGTGTTCTTGCGTTGTTATGGCATACCTGCACTACCAAAATAGCTAAATGTCAACTGACTTTGCAACAGTGTAAGTGAGGCACTTTAAACTGCTGTGTCATTGCAACAGTGCTATCAGTACTTGCAGTGCCAGTGACATCATGGTGCTGTTGTTTACATCATGTATGTCTGGGCACATGTACTGTTTGTTTCATTAATGTGACATCTCAAAGACCACCTGTAATATGGAATGCAATTTTTATTTCTGTGAGTATATATCGCAAAAAGTTTCTCACAGGGTAAGTATCAACCAGCTTAAAAAAAAAAAAGAAATCCTAGCTGCCCAAGTAGATTTGGATGTAGAAAAAATTTGGCTGTTCCAGTAAAAATTTGCAAAAATATGTGGACCTAAAACAAACAGAAGTTCTCTTTGTTAAAGAATTACCTGACATGGAAAGTGAAGGAATTTTTTTATTTTGTTGGAATTAGGGTTTGCTTTCCAGCTCTATGAGGTTGCTTTCACCCCCAACAGCAAATGTTCTCAATATCATAGTTTAAGCTGAAGGCAGCACTGTTGTGCATAAGACCCATGCATAGGAGCCCAAAGCATAAGATGTATACATGTAGAGTGCCATCATTAGCAAAGCTGTGAGATGGATTAACTGTAATGGGAAGAAGGTTATTGACGTACAAAAAAAAAAAAAAAAAAGTAGGTAATAGAGCTGCTCTGTAAGGGAGACATGCATTTAGAAGAAAGAAAACAACATCAGAACATTTATCTTCAGCGATTATACATATGCTGCAGCCAGAATGGAAGTTAAGAGAGCCAATTGCATAATACAAAGTGAAGACTATGTAAGTAGAACTTATTTAAAGGTGTGATTCTAAGTAAAAAAAAAAACTGTAATATCAAGTACTGCAACATGAATTTTACCAAAGTGTGCATAACCATATTACAGACATTATATAGACAGAATGAAACATCACCTGCCGGACTATTTGAACTAAAGCAATTTTAATGCTTATGAGTGAACTTGCATGACAAAAGCTGTTCTTTATTACTCTGGCTGGAACAGATGTCAAAGCTTATAAAAGTGATAGGTTGAAGGACTGTGTGAGTAACCTACTTCTGGAATGGTTGCACATAAGAAAGTTTTTAACCTTTCAGAAAGATTCCTGCTGAAAAGGACTGTTTGAGCGGATGACACAAAACTGGCAGTAGTTTCGATTGAAGGATTGTGTAACAGTGTACAATCTGAATGAGAGGTATTATTAGTTGCAAGAGTCTGGGGCATTTTATGAACTTTTTTGATAGTGGAGTACAACTTGAGGCAAATGCTGGCAGAAGTAGAGAGGATGGTATAACTGTATCATTGAGAACAGAGTTCTCAGCTAAAATGTAGGCAAGGAAACTGGCCTCCATAAGGGAATGAACAGCCATCTGGACAGGTGAGAGAAGAAATTAAACAAAAGTGTTTCAACTGACAAATTTGACAGGTATTCAAAATGCACCACAACTTGTTAAACAGGAGTTAATGTTTTCACTATTCCCTCTGTTGAAATCTTTTGTTCAACCCCCCATTCATTTTAGTCTTCAGTGGAGAGTGATTGTTATCAGACAGTGGGATGGATAGTTGTTCAGTTGAAATTCACTTCCAAAGAACAGACATTATGGCACCAACATTTATTCCCAAACTTGTTTAAAATGTTAGCGAATTATGTATTGGTTACTTCCTAGACACAGAAAAATCATCAGTGGAAGAAAAAGTAATTTCAGTTTATAATTAAACTCATAAAAATTTCTGAGATTATCCTACTGACCAATTGGTAGTGACATAATCTACATTGTCCACCAGCCATATAACAGAATTACTACTACCTCATAGAGGAAGTAGTAATTCAATGAGTATGTAATTGGTGTGACTGGTTCCACACATACCTCTACAGGTCAGTGTGGAGGTCTGCTTCTGGTTTAGATGCTGTTTACAATGGAAGAATCGGCATAAATCTTGTGTCAGGTAGGAACTTTTGGTGTGCACTTTGAAGAGTCAGAGCAAGACCAGATAGTTGTTCTGGCAGGTTCTACATTTCATCCCAATTGTTAACAAATTTTGCATCTCTCTAACTGCTGTTTGTGGTGGAAACTATATATCAGAAAACCTGGCATATGTTGTTTAGCTCTATTCAGTGCACTGTGATATATGAAAGATGTCAGTCTAAAAAAAAAAAAAAAAAAAAAGAATAATCAGAGTGATGTGGTAACAATAAACTCAGTTATGCATTGTTTGAATAAAAATTAATAAATTAATTTTCTCATGCAGGTACCAGACAAGAGAAAAGCATAGGCATTAAAAATATGTGTAACAGAAGAAACATGTACGGCAATGAAATGAGACTTAATATTGTTTGTGCTATAGGGATTTATCATTACTCTTAAAGGTGATAATGCCCTAGTAAACCCCAGGTTACTTTTCATACTCTCAAAGCTGAAGACTCCTTCCCTTTTGAATTAACTGAAGACATTTGAAGCAAGACGGTGGCAGAAATAGGTCTTTTCTGCTGTTGATCTGCGGTAGTGTTTCTACTGGTGGCGATAGTCACACTGAAACACCTTGGCTTGACTATATGTATAGTTTGAGGGTGATTATGTTAATTAGTTGTTTTCCTTTCTGCACCTCACAAAAAATTAATTTGGTTACTTTGTCAGACCTCATATCCATATTGAATGTTTCCATAAGAATTTTAAATGAAGATGTACTGTAGCATTTCTTTTTTTTTTTTTTTTTAGCAGGGAATAATAGGTACTGTAGGGTACAGACAGTATGAAAAGCTACACACACAAACACGTTAAAAACAAAACAAATTGTAACCAGCTGTCTATACCACTTGAAAATAAATCTCATAGCAATCCATAGTTATAATTTAATTAGGGATCAAGGAAAAGCTGTGAACTAGAATTTAGTTTTATAAATTCCTCGTTACATATGATGTTTAATACTTTTACCTTTTTACAGAGTCAATCACTGATCTTCCGTTGCTGAAAAAAAGATACATAAAGGTATCACAAGCTTTTTATGACTTATTAGGTATGGAGTTTTGGAACGATTATCAAAAGCAAATATGTTAATGTCTTTGGATTTTTCATTCATAGTTATGTGAAGTGTTGATTTGCTGCAGTTTATTAATTAAAAAATTTATAATAGTTTGAAGTAAACTTAATACTTGTATTACATCCTCTATAATTCATACCTTTTTAATATTTGTGCCGTTACTTCGTTTTGTAATGTGATGTATACAATCATGCTTACTCCAAATTGTTGTCTAATTACAAATTTGAAAAACGCAGCAGAAGTGGGGGCTGACTTTTTCTCTTTACGCGAAAGGTCAATTCGTAGAACAGAACTTCTCTATCCCATCAATCTTCAAGGCACTAATGAGTGCTGATGAGCTCTCAAACATATACACATTAGTAGCGGTGCTGCTTCAAATACAGTAATCCACTCGTGCAAGCGAAATGCGAGCCGAACTAGTAGATGTGTAGTATGTTTGTCCTAGTTTTGTGAACTAGAAATAGTAGAATGAGAATTAGACTTTTGAATGGCAGACAAAAGGTATACGTGATAAGATTCTTTAATTCTTTCATATGCAGATGGCAGTTTAAAAAAGGTATTTAATATGCTTTGCAAAACATTTGGTGCTCTTAGTGTATGGGCAATTAGCGGACAGTGAGGTGGCAGCTCATTGAGGGAATTTTAAATGTGTGAGTATTCAGAAAAATTTTTTTCCAGGAATACAGTAGATTAAAAGCAAGGGGGATGGTTTAAAGAGGTTCAACTTTATTAAAATGCATGGAATGTAACTAATCTGCTGCAAGTTAGAAGAAAACAACTCAATGTAACACAACACTGCGAAACTACTTGTTTGTCAAGATACAACAGTTATTCAGAAGGAAGATCCAACATAATATATATTTATTCCCATCATTCTTCCCAACATTGAAAAATTACTTATATTTTTTGGTTTTTGTTACATTTTAATTGATGTGGCTTGGCAAGACGCTCTTACAGAGTAAAAACTGAAAGTCTAAAGTACTTTTAATTCAATTTTAGAAACCTTCATATGTCAAGGTTCTTATCTAGTCTCTGTTTTTATTATTTATTTAGCTCTTGTTCTAATTTGAAATGTTTCACTGAAACATATCACCGTGAAACAAATTTTCATTCCACAAACCCCCACTAAATTTCTTCAAATTTTAGATTGCCAGCAGTTTCCAAAAGAAATTCAGTGATTAATTTTGATTCTGATTTGAGACATTTAAGTATTGCATCATGAAAGGAATTCATGTTGGCTTTTGGCTGTAATTAGATATCTTGAGAATCGCCGTATATCTTTCAGTTTTCAAGATTTTCTGATTTGAGACATTCTCTGAGATGCATAATTGTGCTGAGAGCGGGCAGTTGGTCAAGTCGTTTATCGCCAGGCATTTGGATTAGAGCAGCGCCCTATGGCAATCAAACGATGTTGGTGCCAGTTGGTTAAGGAGGGTACGACCCAGCGGTATGTGGGCAGTGGATGGCCAAGGGCAACGACAGAGCATGAGAATCGGGCTATTGTGAGAGCCACATGAACAGAACTGAATTCATCGCTCACAACCATTTGTGGCCATGTTGTGTCGTCTACAGGTACAAAAGTAGCCAGATGGACCATTGCCAGATGACTTGCGGCATGGGAACTACATTTGAAGAGGCCACTTCATCTCCTACCACTGACCAACGAGCTTTGCTGGCACCAGTTGCAGTGTTGTCAGGCCTGATTGATGTGAGATAGTGTCCAGTGGCGTCGTGTTGTCTTCAGTGATGAATCACTATTTGCGTTTATTGCTGATGACCAATGCATACGTGTCTGGAGATGAGTTAGCCAGCGCTCAAATCCTGCCTTTACTGTGGAACAGCACACGACTCACACACAGGGAATTACTGTCTGGGGCACCATTTCCTACGATAGCTGAACACAAGGCTTGGTAGTCCCCTGTATCACCCTCACGACTCAACGGTACGTCGATGACATTCTACAACCTGTTGTGTTGCCATTCCTGTCACACAATCACGGAGCAATTTTTCAACAGGATAATGCCTGGCCACACACGGCACAGCTCTCCCAGGCCTGCTCTGTAATGTGGGCACCCTCTCATGGCCAGCGCAATCACCTGACCTCTCACCAATCAAACATGTTTGGGACATGATGGAACACCACCTATGCCCATCCTGGAATGTCGTTGAACTGGCCTGCAATTTGGACACCATCTGGTATGCTATATCTCAGGACAGTATCCTTGAATTTTATGTGTCTATGCCTCATCAGGTTACCGTTTGTATCTGAGCCAGAGGTGGCACACAATGTACTGACTTGTTTCACTCATGTAGCTGTTTTATCCAAATAAATGGCCCAACTGTTCTGGAATTGCAATCATTTTCTTTTCTTTACATGTACATTACACATACCAATTTTTGTCTCAATTAGATGATTCCTTCTGGGTGCTTTTTTTTTTTTTTTTGGAGGGGGGGGCAAAGAGTGTATATTATTATAAGCATATCAAATGTGAAATCAATGCTATAGCTACAGACATCTGCGTGAGTGCACGTCTTGGATTACACCACCAAACTTCAGTATGAATCACTACTGGTGATATTGGTGCAGAATGCATAACTGTGTTAAGAATAGTATCAAAAAATAGGTTTTGACGTCTTCATTATTTTACTGTGGAATTAACCTCTATAAGAAAGACTCATAAAAAAAGTTATTATTCAAAAAAGTTGGTGGTCAAATTTTGAACTAAAGCCTAGTTCATCATCAGGACTATGTCACTGGAGTGTTGCTGCCACTCAGTCGGAAGTGTCCAACCGCAATTATTGTTAATTGTGGTACTTCTTCTTGTTGTTATTTCTATCCGTTCTTCTAGTTTCCTCTTTACTAAGTTTGACTGGTGGGCGATTATTCTTACTGTTCTTTCATTCGGACTTTAATACTTCTCCCTGTTTTTCCTATATAGCTGAGCCCACAGTTACATTCGATGCAATATACAGGGTGTACACAAATTAGTTGGGCAACTTCGTAAGTGAATAATGTGTGAAATATTAATTGTAAGTTACCGGTTCAAATGCAGATGAGTCTTAGTGTATCCTAAGTTTGCGGATAGATGTTTTTGGCCCATTCTTCTTTGCTGAAAAAACTGTTACAGGAATCGTATACCTGGACATGCTTCAGATTTAACTGATGCCGATCCTGAAAGAAACAATGCCTGAATGTTTTATTTTTCAACAAGATGGCGCACCGTGTCACTTCCACAGAGCGGTGACTTCTTACCTCAGTGCTGAAGTACCAGTTTGGATTGGTCGCGGAGGTGTTATTCCATGGCCAGCTCAATCACCAGATCTTTCACCCCTAGATTTCAGTGTATGGGGTTTTGTTAAAGACCAGGTTTACCGTCCGCCGCTTCCGAAATCCATTCCTGAATTGAAATCACGAATCAGCACTGCACTTGGTTTGATCGACGTGAACATGCTCACTAACATATAGCAAGAACTGATGTACCGATGGGACATTTGCAGAGTAACGAAGGGCAGCCACATCGAACATTTGTGAAAAGGGTAAACTTGGTGTGTTTCACTATCTTATAATCTTGTTCACTCTCATGTGTGCCTATATAACTACGCATAATAAACCATTCTTTTTGCCCAACTAATTTGTGTACACCCTTTATTACTCCTTCTTGCAACTGAAATAAACAACTTCAAATTCACCAGCAAAATTACGTACCACAAGGCACTTTTCAAAAAGTGAAGAGGATCAGAGCAAAATATAATATCAGGCTTGCTCCAGATCTAAATAACAAATTAAAGAAATTTCTGCTTGCTTTAAAGCAGAAAGAAATGGACATCCAATTGCAAGAAGGAGTAATATATTGCATCGACTGTAACTGCTGGCTCAGCTATATAGGAGAAACAGGGAGAAGTATTAAAGTCTGAATTAAAGAACACCAAGCAGCTATTAGTAACAAAACAGGGCTAGACAGACATATACAAGCAAGTGGACACTCCATAAATTGGGACTCAGTAAAAATAATCACCTACCAGTCAAACTTAGTAAAGAGGAAACTAGAAGAGGGGGTCAAAATAGCTAGAAGAAGAAGTACCACTGTTAACGATAATTGCAGTTGGACACTTCTGACTGAGTGGCAGCAACTACTCCAGTGATAGTCCTGATGATGAACTAGGCTTTAGTTCGAAAATTTGACCACCAACTTTTTTGAATAATAACCTCTATAAGACCCATAAAAAAGTTAATTCCACAGTAAACTAGGAATAGAGGTGCCATAAATTCATTTACACCTTCATTATTATGTTTTTACAATATGTAGTGTACAAGAAACACACAAACAGAAAAAAATCTACATGCTGTATGCTTCATTCAAGAGATAGGAGCTTCATAAAGAAATCCAAATTTTGAAAATTAAATTTTCCAGTGTAGAATTTGAAAACTCAGGTGCCGGGTGAAAGTTTTCAGGCACTTTGGCAACTGGGCACCTTGGATTTGTCTACCCCTGCATAGAGTAAAATCTCATATGCAAGAGCTGGTACATTGTTTAAATATTTCATTTCAGATAATTTTACAGAGATTTTGGTCTGCAAGTGAAAAATTAAAAAAAAAGAAAAAAATCTCAAAACAGCCACTTTAAAAAAAAGTGACAAAACAGCATAAAACAACTTTGAAGCACAATTAGAAGCACTCTATAAGACATGGTATTTGTTTCAGAAACATTATCTCTATTGCATTGTGATGTCATTTAACTTAGTATCCTGTGAGGTTAGGCATGCATTGGGTAAGCATGTGTTACAGTTTATTAGAGGTGGTGATGCTGTGATCCAAACTGTGTTTTTACCTAATGCTAACAAAAAAAAAAAAAAAAAAAAAAGCTTTGTGGATGTGCTCAGTGACCTCTCATGAACTTCATCCTGTTAAACCCCAAGTCAAGAACTTCTTATGCAACTAGTTCTTGCTTTGAGTTTTAATTACTACTTTGTGCCTTCCTGTGATGTGTAATTCTTTATTTCTCTTTCTGTGATGCAGCTCTTTGAGTCTTGTCGGGGTCCACTGTATTGTCCTTTACTTATGCCAAATTTTTTTGGCTTGGTTTTTACATTTCTTTATCACATACAAGACTATCAACCAGCATGAAGATCTGCAGTTCACCTCTACTTGTGGGGGGGGGGATCATATGCTTATGCAAATGCATATGTAGAAACTGTTGTTTCATAATTTGAATCTAATTGAGTTGGATAAAAATGCATATCATTATTATTACAATCTACATTGCAAAGACATTGAATGGCAACTGCTTATAGCCATCAAGTTGCTGATGGTGGTCATAAAATCCCCATACAAAAAAAGAGACAGGCAGACATTAAATGCAGCACTTGTTTACTCCATGGTTATGGGGAACACATAGTCATATGTGAACCCCACGTATTGGTTATAGTAAATGTATATTGCTAAATTTAAACACCCCCTTTTTTTGCACAAGCTAGTTGTTGAGTATTTCTAAAAGAAATTTCAGCTTGACAATCGCTTTCGTTTTTTAACAAACCCAACCATAGTACTCCATCTAACTTTTAAGCAACCACATTATGCAGATTACTTTTAGAACTTGAAAAGCATTTTGTGTTCCTTTTTCTTCTTTTTAGAAAGAGGGAGAAGTTCCTGACATAGAATGGTGGGATTCTTATATTTTACAGAATGAAAGGTAAGCTTCTTTTTTTACTTTTTCTAACCTTGATGGAGCTTATTCCTTCAGAGGAAGATTTATGAAGATGCCTGTGAGAGATTGAATCACCTGAGTAGATCTCGATCTGATATGCCTAAAGATTTTCATTTTCAAAAATTGCAATTTTCTAACACGTACTAGAAATGTCCTTTTAAGCTTTTAAAACATATACCAAGCCCCTTTGACTTCAAAATAACACTACTGTTGTAGTTTTTTTTTTCTTTTTTCTCTCATAAAGCTACATCTTAACAACTGGACAAATAAATTGTTTTTGCCTATTTTAGCACTCCTGATGCAAACCAGTTTTGCAATTGCACAAAGAAGACTGCTTTCACACACAAATCAACCAGCCATAGCACTTTTAGGATATTCTATGAGGGATATTGAGAATTCTTGTATAATGAAATCCACTAAAAATTCATTGTAGTTGTTAATATGCATCTTGTAATACTCAAAAACAAAGCTTTAGGTAAAAACTGTATTTGAACAGCAGAAATCCGATATGGTAACCAGACTCACCCAAGATGAAGCCTGTTGTTGCATTGTTGCATCCTTTGCAAGGCACATAGGCAATATAGATCAGTGCCTTTCAAGCTCTTTCTGTGCACTTGGATTGTGTTACATTTTTGTAGCAACATAAAAGCATTAGGAATTTTTTTCACATGTAGAAAAGATTGGATCAAGTACTGCTGCTGTGATAAAATATATCCTTCAAGTTTTTTTTTTTTTTTTTTTTTTTTAACTTTGAGTGAAAAGTATGCAAAAGTTGTTTCTATGTGTCACAAAATGTTGGTATTGTAACTTACCTTGTGACTTGATAATGTCTGGGAATCTCTGTTCTATATTCCATCTCCTTACCTAACATCCATATTAGATATAATGTCTGGGAACCCCTGCTCTATATTCCATCTCCTTACCTAACAACAATATTAGATATGCTATTATCTAACAGTTATATGTATCGAAAGAAAGTTTTTGGTGGTCTCCTCCATACTCTCTTTTATCTACCAGTGATGATGGTATATTGTTCACATGGAGGACTGTTTCCTAGAAATGAGATTGTTTTGTTTCCTAGAAATGACAGTTTCTCTAATTTCCACTTGGGTTTTGTTTTCCGGAGATGAAAGTTTCTTTAATTTCTACTTAGGTTTTGCTTCCTAGAAATGAAAGTTTCTTTAATTTCTGCTTGGGTACTGTTTCCTAGAAAAATGAAAGTTTCTTTAATTTCCACTTAGGTGTTGTTTTGTGGAGATGAAAGGTTCTTTAATTTCTACTTGGGTACTATTTCCTGGTACTGTTTCCTAGAAGTAAAGTTTCTTAAATTTCCACTTTGGTGCCATAATGTCCAGCAGTTATGAATGATGAGTAAACTCAGCAGATGTGATTTGCTGAGAAGGCAGAAATATGAGATTTTAGAAGGTAATATATTAGGAAATCACGTCAGTAATCCTGAATTTGGAGTGAATGACTGGACATTTGTGAGAGACTTACTCGTAGCTCAGTTTATTGTTATATGTTCACAAGATTTATAGATTCTACATTCTCAAAGAATTCTGATTCTATGTTCTCAAAGGTTTCATGTCTAATTTATAGAATCTGTGTTCTCAAAGATTACCTGTCAGTTTGGAATACTGTTCTGTCACTCTAGTATGTGATATGAATTGGAAAAAAAATCGTGCAGTGGTCTCCATGCTCTCTTTTCTTACCTACCAGTGAGGATGATAAGAGGGTTGTACCGAAAGTAATGCAAAAGTGGACATAACTTTTTTATTAACTTTCAGAGGTCATTCAAATTTCACCTCGTCTGTGTCATCAAATCGTTGTCCCTGGAGACTGTCCTTCGTTGGCCCAAACAGGTGGAAGTCGGAGGGTGCCAGATCTGGGCTGTACGGTGGATGGGAGACCACCGACCAGCCTAATTTGCTGATCGCTTTATTTGTTGCCAAAGATGTGTGTAGTCTCACATTGTCATGATGAATGTGGATCCTTTTCAGATTATTATTTAGTATCTTCCTCCTTTATGACCTCTAAGCTCCTTAAGTGTCTCAGTGTACTGCTCGCTGGTCATGGTATGGCTACATTCCAGAAAATCAAGGAGAATGACACCCTTGTCATCCCAAAAAACAGTCACCATGGCTTTCTGCGCTGATCGCTTGCTCTTGAACTTCTTAGGCCTTGATGAAGAGGTGTGATGCCATTCCATGGATTGATTCTTCGTTTTCAGATTATAAAGATACATCCACGTTTCATCTCCTGTCGCCAGATTGGGAGAAAACCTTGTCTCTATTGGCTTCAAACACTTCCAGCATATCAGAGCAGACTTCCACCATTCTCTCCTTCAAATCAGGTGGCAACTGCTGAGGTACCCACTTTACACACACTTTCTGATACCCTAAGCCTTCCACCATCTTCTGTACTGCATTCTGACCGCAGTCCAGTTGTGCAACAAGCTCAAGGATTGTGACTCGTCTCTCCACGCGAATCAATTCATATACTCGCTGATGATTCGTGTCAGTGGTCACAGATGATGGTCTCCCACTGCGTGGTTTGTCTTCAATGCTGGTTTCCCCTTCTTTAAACTTCTTCATCCATCTGCACACATTGCTCTTTTCAGTGATGTCATCTCCATAAACATTCTGTAGCCTTCGGTCGATGTCGGACAGCCTGCACTCTTCCTTTGTCAAGAACTCAATGACAGCACGTTGCTTCTGCTTGGAATCCATTATTTACCTGCAATGAAGAAGAAAAGTTACTATAGAGGAAGAGTTACTCTACCAACATGTGCAATTTGAATGACGTCTGTCAGTTAATAAAAAAAAGTATGCCCACTTTTGCATTACTTTTGGTACAACCCTCGTATATGATTTACGTGGAAAGACTTTCTTAGAAATGAAAAGAGACTAGAAGGGTTTTTTTTATTTCCACTTAGGTTCTGTTTTCTAAAAATGAAGATTTCTTCAATTTCCACTTAGATATCATAATTGATAACAGTTATGAATCATGAGTAAAGTGAAAAGATGTAATTTGCCGAGAAGGCAGAAATACGAGATTTTAGAAGGTTATTAGAAAATCTCTTCAGTAATCCTGAATTTGGGGTGAATGGACATTTATCAGGGCAGTGTAATGTACTCTTACTCAGTTAATGCTTATATGTTCTCAAAGTTTACATATCACTTTGGAATACTGTTGTGGCAGTCTAGTATGTGATATGAATAAAAAAAAAGTGTGGGTGGTTTATTCCATGCTCTCCTTCCTAACCTACCAGTGAGGATGGTTTATGATTTATGTCGAAAGACTTTCCTAGAAGTGAAAAGTAGGTTTCTTTAATTTCTACATAGGTGCTATAATGTCCAGCAGTTACAAATGCTGAATAAAGTGAGCAGATGGGATTTTCTGATGAGAATGAATTGTGAGATTTTAGGAAGTTAGTAGGAAATCACTGCTGTGATCCTCAATTTGGGTGAGTTCCTGATCGCATCTGTGAGATCAGTGGAATCTACTTTTAGCTCAGTTTATAGTTGTGAAACTTCGTGTTTGTGTGACTGCATATAAATTGAGCATGAAAATTTAATGATGAGAGGTAAATCATGGTGCAAGTTGGTCTTAAACAGTTGATTTAGTATACAAATGATGTAGGCCATGCTAATTGTTGTTTGAAACTGAAAATAAAATTTTTGGATCTGTCCATGAAATGCTCTTGGTAAAGGTCAGTCTTTAAATTACCAATCACAATAGACAAATGTTGAACTTGAAACACTATCACAGATGCTACCTAATCACCAGTTGTATAGAAAAAAACTTTGTCATCAATACTTAATTGTCATGGTGTCTTTTCTTTCTGTCTCAGTGTGCACATAGTATTTTTTTGGTCAGGTTGTACCGTATGTTCTGTGAAACTCAATGCACCAACACCTGATTGTGAAAGTACATTGTTGTATGATCTGTTATTATAATCAGAGTTAGGCACTAAGTTAGTGGTTGGGAATTTTAGCATTTGTTGAACTGTCAGACAAAATTTCTGCTTACTTAATAAATTGATATGGATGTTATTTCCAGTTCATAATGTCTGACTTTTCCCGTACCCTATATTTTAGATAATGGCTTTGGCAGAAACAGGCAGGAAATTGTAGATGTAGGGAACAAACTGATTAATGTAGGTTATTTTTCAGTTTTAATGTGTTCATGTTTTTGTAAAACGTAATTTTTTTATCGTTCATATTGTCCTGTGGAGGTATAAATTTTGGTGTACAGGTTGCCTATCTCATGTTCAAAGAGTATCTGTACTGTTCTGCTTTTTTTTTTTTTTTTTTTAACCTACAGAAATTAAAAAACTAATTTGTGAAGGATATTTTTTTTTTTCAATTACATTAATGTTACCTCATGAAAATAAGTCTAAATAAGTACAGAGATGGACCAGGTAAATGAATTTGTATGTTTAGGAAGCATGTTGACGAAGAAAACAGAGATGGTAAGGAAATTTGTAGGCAAGTGAATCCATCTTTAAAAGTCATAGCTGCCTAAAAGAGGATTTCAGGACTGATAGGTTCTAGAAAAGCTCCCAAATCGTTGTGTGTGAAAGTGTAATTGTTCCTATTCTGATGTACGCAGTTGAAACCTGGATACTGCAGAAGTGACATAGGAGTCGTTTGTGTGCTAAAAATGTGCGTCACTTACGGGATTTTTTGTGGCAAAGCACGTCCTGATCATGCTATAAATGAAGGTGTGTTGCAGTTGTGTAATGTGAAGCAAAATGTTGTTAGTCATGGTTCACACACTCCTTGAAAACCTTGAAAAGTCCTTGAAAAGAAAAAGTTCATTTTCAAGTCCTTGAAAGTACTTGAAAAAGTTTGACTTAGTAAATAGTACTTGAATTTTTTTTTTTTTTTTGTTCTTTAAGTAATGATGTGGAAGAGCATGTGTAATATATATATAATTGTGTGTTCTAAAAAGTTTTATAACAGATTTGTGTAGTTCTGAAAAAAAACCCCACCAAGCCAATCAAATAGCACAGAACTTCCGTTGTCGCCCCAATGGCGCAGTGGTCCAAGCACTGGCTTCTGATCATTCGTCTGAGTTGGGTGTGGGTTCGAATCCTGGGGAGACATGGATGTTGTGTTTGTCTTATGGCACTGGCTCTCACCCTTCCCTGGAACCATTGTCCCTAAATTAGGGACAGGCGACTGCTTATAGCCCATTGAGTTGCTCACAGTGGTGATTAAACCTCCAATCAAAAAAAAAAAAAAAAAGAACTTGTGTTTAGCTCAGGGAGCTCGTGGACAGCTGGTACCTTGGCTAAGACATCAGTATGGAGTAAAACATCAGCCATGGGAGTAAAATAAGTGGAAGAATGTATTCGCGAATTGTGATGGTTTTCTGTAGACTAGGGTTAGGGAAACGTTCTTGCCAGGGGCGAATACGAAAATAATGTACCCTTTCAAAATATTCCACAAACTAAAATGATTTCAAGAAATGCCAAAACAGTGGGGCAATTCAAAGGTAATAAAAGAAGCCAACAGGTGGATGCAGGGGGTAACAGGCAGGTCATTGAAGGTATGCCCATCCCAGATAAGTTTAATGGTTTGAACTTGCTAAAATATGAACCTTTTGACTGACTGACAACACACACATATGATCATTTGATTTTAAAAAGTCCTTGAAAAATGCTTGAATTTATTTTGCTTAGAAGGGAATGAACCTTGTTAGTAAGGTGGAGACAAATATTCTGAGGTGGTTTGGCCATATTGAAAGAATGAGTGGTGAGGTGCTTCCTAAGAGAATTTATTCAGCCCAAGTGATGGGAGAAAAGGTAGAGAAATGCCAAGGAAATTATGGGAGGACCAGATTCAGGAATGACTGCATGAGAAAAAGATGAGTATGAAGTACAACAGATGGTCTTGTGTAAAACATGATGGATGTCTGAGTTGGGTGCTGAGATTGCTGCAAATGGAGATATTTGATACATTAGTTTTAAACTTGAATCTGGCTGATGAGCTTCCTTTGAGGAACTAACCTCTGAATCTCAGTAAACAGCTTAGTGATTCATATTGGTGAAATCCTCATTTAAACAAAATATTTAATAAATGTGATTACACAGCTTTGGTGGGTGAGTGATCTGAGGCACTGGTGCTCTGTCTTCCCTGGAACTGGTGGCCCTAACTTAGGGTCAGGCAACTGCTTATAACCCTACAAGTTGCTACACAAAAAAAAATTGGTTGTAAACTTCGATCAAAAATGCAGAAAAATCAGATTTATCTATAAGCAAGTTATAAGTGCTATGTTTCTTATAATTTTTGAAAAAAATTTCACCCCTTCCCATCAGTGGCCTGAAATTGGAGGGTTCTTGGTAGGTGTTAACAGAGAAGTGGAGGATGGTAGTTCAATTTTAAATATTGCTTCCCACTTTGTCATTGAATTTTCTCTTTACAGCAGTTGCCATTTTAAAGAGCAAATAATAAGCAAAGATAAGTGCAACATTAAGAGTGGCATTTTTTTTTTTTTTTTTTTTTTTTGTAATGAAGGTTTAACGACCACCGCAAGCAACTCGATGGAATATAAGCAGTCGCCTGTCCCTGATTTAGGGTCAGTGGTTCCAGGGAAGGAAGAGAGCCAGTGCCATAAGACAAACACAACATCCGTGCCTCACTGGGATTTGAACCTGGACCCATCACGGATGAATGATGAGAAGCCAGTGCTTAGACCACTGTGCCACCAGGATGGCAGAGCAGCAATGGACAAAACTGAACCAAAGTTATCTTTCTCATTCTTGAAAGCCTTGAATTTAGTTTTTCTTTTGGCTCGTGAAGTCATTTTAATTTTCATAATTGTGTGTAAGATATTTCCTGTAAATATGCTGCATTTGATATACAAAGGCAAACATTCATTTTGTATATCTATTGCCTATTACACTGTGCGAGCAGCAGCTTTAGTTGTGGAAGTTGCATCAGTAGGAATGTAGTTCTGGGGTATCATGGTATCATAAAGTTTGAGAACCTGTGTGAATTGCACAAAGTCAAGGTAGTTAGTATTGCATCATCATTAGTTAGCCTTTCATGTGTGAAGACGACTGAAAATGAACTTGAGTACTGTTTCAGGCTGGTCAGCATTTGGTATTCTGACATGGAAGGATCCAACAGAAATGTTTTAAAGAAAATTTTTGAGGGCAAACATCATTAAAAGGGACTAAGTCTATTTTATTTAATGGGTGAACTATTTCTAAAGCTGTTGGAATATTTAATTTCTGGCAGTAGAGCCTGTGTACGAGTGAATGGTGTTTTATCAAAATGGTTTTCTATTGGTGCAGGAGACAGGCAAGGTTGTGTAATGCCACCATGGCTGTTTAATGTATTTATAGATGTGTGATGCCAAAATAGATAATAGTGGTTTATGTCTTGGTGATATCCATGTGTGCAGATTGCTATATGCTGATGACACTGTCCTGTTGGCAGAGAGCAAAATCGAGTTGCAGAGTATGTTGTCCCGGATGTGCGAAGTTTGCGTGAAATTCAAACTGATTATAAAATAAGGGAAACGCCAAAGTTATGGTTTTTGAGAGAGGAACTGGTAGCACTGAATGTAATGTAAGTCTAAATGGCACAGTGATTGACCAGGTGAGTGAGTTTGTGCATTTGCGAAGCATGTATGTTTGACGGACAGAACAAATTTGATGGTGAAATTAGTAGGCGAGTGAATTCTTCATTGAAAGTCATAGCAGCTTTGGGTGGTGTTCACAGAAATGATGGGTTCTCAAGAGAGTCCCGCATGGCTGTGTATGAGAGTGTAATTGTTCCTACTCTGATGTATGGCAGTGAAACCTGGCTACTGCAGAAAAAATATAGGAGTCGTTTGTGTACTGGAGAAATGCGTTACTTACGGGGGTTTGTGGCAA
Source organism: Macrothele yani (assembly GCA_039090855.1). Taxonomy (NCBI): domain Eukaryota; kingdom Metazoa; phylum Arthropoda; class Arachnida; order Araneae; family Macrothelidae; genus Macrothele; species Macrothele yani. The sequence goes on from CM077009.1 coordinate 49,513,046, forward strand.
GACACGTTCTGATTGTGTGAGGAATGAAGATGTGTTGCAGTTGTGTAATGTGAATCAAAATGTTGTTATCAAAGTGGAGACTAATATGCTTCGGTGGTTTGGCGATGTTGAAAGAATGAGTGATAATATGCTTACTAAGAAAATCTTTTAGCCCAAGTGGCAGGAAGGAAAGGCAGAGGAAGTCATGGGAGGATCAGATTCAGGAATGTCTGCATGAGAAAAAGATGATGAGTATGAAGTATAGAAGATCTTGTGTACGGCGTGTAATGGATGTCAGTGAAGCCCGAGTTGTATGTCAAGATCGCTGTAAATGGAGATGTTTGATACAGAAACAGTAAGTAAAAATTATCTGGTAGTTTGTATTTCTTTTTGGAGTTAACCTCTGAATCTCAGAGAACAGCTTAGTGATATTTATGTATGTATGTATTTACAACAAGACAGACCGTTGTGGAGGAAACTTGGGGAGACCTTCGTCCAGCAGTGGATTGATAATGGTTGACAATGATGATGATGATGATGTATTTACAAAGTAAAAGATATGTGAAACTTAAAACAATTTATCCACATATTTAATGCTAATACATATCAACATCATCAATTATGCATCATATGAACAGTCCTAATACCCTTTGAACATGTAACATAGCATCAGTAGTGTACTTTTAAGTATTTCTTACTATGTATAGATGTTTGTAAATTTATATCGGAAGTATACTGTTCAGAAATTTGGCAGAGTGATTTTTTTTTTTTTTTTTTTACTAAAGTCCCTATGATGCAATAGTTAAATAGTGAAAATGAACCTCAAATACCTTTTGTGAAATCTATTGGCTTACTATAAATCTTTTTAATCTCAAATGGACAAATTTGTGCTATAGGGTAATGTGGGTATTATTTTGAAACTTGTACAGTTTTTAAGTGAGAGAACTCTGTGCAATGCTGTTGTAGCTTTTGTGTCAGTATTTCATTAGGAATAAAAATTGCTGGCACTACCCTTCAGTCTTCATATGAAGCCATTGGCTTTACAGTATATTTTTTTATTTATTTAAGGCCTAAACATGTGAATATTTCTAATGGTGATATTCACAAATGCTGCTAACTTTTGTGTGGTTATACATTGATCATTCTTGAGTATGTTTTGTGCAGAAACATTTACATTGAAAGTGCTTAAATTGGTTATTATGTACCATAATTTTTGTCGTATTATCCACACCAGTGTATAATCCGCAGACCACGAAATTCGAATAAAAAAACTTTTTCCTTCGTATAATCCGTGCGGCCTGAGACATTCAAGAAAAAAAAATCGCCGTATAATCCGCACATCATAGATGTTGAACCGGAAGTGGAATTTCCGACAGATAAGTCGGTCACCTGATGATCCATGAGTCCGAAGAAGTAAGAAAAAAAAAATGATTTTATTAAATGAAGAAATTCATTTTTAAAGGTTACTTTTTCATATTTTTATCTCCGGACAGATAAAGGGTGTGGCATCCATAGATCACGCCGATGCAGCTCCAGAGTATTGCATTACACCTTGCCAATGATGAAAGGTTGATACAGAACAAGTCATTGAAATACCGTATGTACTCGCGTATAAGTTGAAAGTTTTTTGGGGAAATCCTGCTTTCAGAGTCAGAGGATTGGCCTTATACGTGGGTCAATAAAAAAACTTCTGTGAATTCTCCGGCGGAATGTACCTACGAAGTTGTTTACGTTTTAAACCGTGGCACAGAAGCTTTCCGCCTGTTCCGCGCAATTGTTTTCGGACCTCAAAACTATCGTGCAGTGACATGATCATATCATGTCACTGCGCGATTGTTCACAATTGTGTCCACCACTTCAAGTTTAAATTCGGCAGTGTAACTCAAACGTTTCCTTTTCAAAGACATCATGAATAGCAATGAAGGAAAATAGCAGCAACGACGATGGTCAAAATGGCGAAAGACGAACTAAACACAAGGCAACGCACACGAGATCCGAACGGAGGAATGCATAGGTTCGTGTAGCAAGCGCTGTGCGTACTTCTTTGGCTTTTTACCAAAAACAGAGATGGCACGATCTTCTCAACGATACAAAATGATCTTGCCGTCCCTCCCCACAACTTTCCTGATTTTTCGTTACGACATTCCTCCCCCTTTTCCCCGACCTCCCCGCTCCGTACAAACTCCTTAACTGAGGAAAATTCTTCCGAGGGAGTTCCTTTTCCAATTATACCCCCTCCTGTGCACAATTATGCTGCAGATTTTTTTAAAAATTGAAGGGTCGTCATTTTTTTTTTAAATCGGCATATTATTTGCATTGACGTATAATATGCAGAATGTATATTTTTAACTTTTTTAGCAGATAATCCGCTGATTGTACAACAAAAATTACGGTATATAGTGTGGAAGAAATATTTTTCTCGTAATACGTGGAAAATATATCATGATAATTAACACAGCAATCAGACATCTCTGAATTGACTGTATTTACTGTTCTCACGTAGTATTCATCACATCAGAAAACTTGAAAGCTTCATTGCCCTGGAGCGAGAATCTAACCTGCATCTCCCGATTACCATTTGAGCATGCTAAGCGTTACACCACCCAGGACAACAAAGTTTCAAGTATCCGAGTGTTAAGAGTAACAGAATATTCTCCGACCGCATTCTTAATTGAAGGAAACTGTGCTGCCATCTAGCGTTGTTAAAAATATCACCAGTCGTTCACGTATATAGTGAGGAAGAAATATTCTTCTCATAATATGTGGAAAATATGTCACGATAATTAACATAGCAATCAGACATCTCTGAATTGACTAGCAGGCTCAAATGGTAATCGGGAGATGCAGGTTTGATTCCCACTCCTGGGCGATGAAATTCTCAAGTTTTCTGATGTGATGGATAATAATTACCTGAGAGTTAAGAGATGTCTGATCGCTGTGTTAATTATCATGGGTTATTATGTTTTGTCATAATTATTTTGTGATTTTCTTTCTTTTCCAAGTGTGTATTACCAAGTGCTCTCAGCTGTTCTTACTAGGTAATGGTTATTCTGTTCTGCTCTTGGTAAATACTGAAAATCTTGATTTTATTGGCCACCAAAAACTGATATTTTTATGCTATTCAGGTATGAATTTCTCCATGATGAAAGAGAGTTTATAATTATCCAGATATGTGATTAGTTCATGCTGCTATGAAAGGTGTGATCACATTTTGAATTTTTTTCAAAATCAGGGCTTAATTCCTAAAATGGGGAACACAGGAGTCATTGTTCTGTTTCTTGTTTCTTCTTTTGATAAATATATTGGCAGGCTTGATTTTATTGGCCACCAAAAATTGGTGTTACCATGCTATTCGGATACGGATTTCATGACGCTGAAAGGGATTTTGTAATTAGCCAGATATATGATTAGTTCGTGCTGCTATGGAAGGTGTGGTCACATTTTGATTTTGTTTCAAAATCAGGGCTTAATTCCTAAAATGGGGAACACAGGAGTCTTTATTCTGTTTCTTGTTTCTTCTTTTGGTAAATATATTGGCAGGCTTGATTTTATTGGCCACCAAAAATTGGTATTTCCATGCTATTCAGATACTGATTTCATGACGCTGATAGAGAGTTTGTGATTAGCCAGATATGTGATCAATTCAAATGCTGCTACTGAAGGTTGTGACAACATTTTGCTTAAATTACATTTTTTTTTTTTTCATATGTGGCTATCTACTCATCAGACACATCTGAATCCTTTGCAGTGAGTATTTATAAAGCCATCTCAATGTCATAGTTGCTTGCGGTAATAAGGGCACGTGTTTGATTGGTATGGGTGTTTCTAATAATTTGCTACTTTAATTTATACGTGCTCTGGATTGCCAATATTTTAATCATTTGCTAATTAGAGTTTGTCATGATACATCTGTCAAGTTTTTTACACTATGAGCATTTAAATTCAAATATTGTGAACCAAATGAAATTTCCAGAGTATATTGGTTGTCTGTTATTTGCTGTGCTGTCAGAAGGAATTTGTTTCCTAACTGATATTGATGAAAAGTTAACGTGAAAAATTACTGTTATTTGAAGTTTAGCTATTGCAGTCAAAGGGATTTTGGTAAAATGAATGTAGTTTTAAATAAAGTTCATCAATTGCACTAAAAACTTAAAATTTGGCTGTGGATATTAAAACTGCAATAACCACGCTTGTTGGTATTCCAGAAATGTAACCCTAAGCACAGATTAAATAAGATTTTAGAGAATGGCAAATGATCCTAAATTTCATGTGCAAGAATGAGTTTCTGTGCTAGATCAATAAAAAAAAAATAATCTGGAATCTGTTCTCTGTGTGTGTATGTGTGTTGTTGTTGTTGTTTCCCCTAAAAATACTTTGGCAGTTGTTTTTTCACTCTGTCATTACTCTTGGACTGTCTTGCAATGAAATCTTTGTAATATTTACAGATCACAAATGTGGCACAGTTGGCTAATCGCCAACCTTGTATCTGCGTGTCAGACGGCAGTTAGGGGTTTGATTCCCATTGCCACCCACAGAGTGTGCAAATGGTCTTGAAAAGCCTTGTATTTAAAAAATGTGTTTCAAGACCTTGAATATTTAAAAAATGTTTACTGTTTTTTGATGAAGTCTGGAAAACCCTTGAAAATCAGAATCTTCAAATTTCTGATTGTTTTATCCTATAAAAAGAAAAAAAGATGAGAATCCAAGAAACCAAATCTGACCCAGTGGGCACTGAAAACAAAAGTATGATTATTTGTCTCTTATGGTAGTAATGCGAGTTTGCTAAACATGTCCTCCACACAATATATGCAGTGATTCTACATTTCCCCAAACTGCTTTGAATCATCCCCCATCATACTAGGTTGAAATCAACAATAGGATAATTTATTGGGCAAAATCGTTACCCTTAAAGCAGAGAACTTACTTCAGTGAAGGTTAAAAAAAAAAAAAGTTAAAGATACTTTTAAGGGCAGAATTTTTGCGAAACGTCCCATTTTTTTTTTTATTTAATATGCCCAATATCTTGATTAACTAGCTCTGACTGCAAAAGTCATGAAAAAAGAAACAAAACTTGCCAAGTCCCTTTTTTTTTTTAATTTAGTATGCCCCACACCGTGTTTAACAAACTTTAACTGCATAAACCTTGAAAAAAAGAAATAAAACTTGCCAAGTTATTGTAGAAATTTTTCACGTCGGCTTTGCTGGAAGGGCCATGATTTTTTTACTTCCATATTCTCAAAAATTCTTGAAAACCCTTGAATTTCCACCCAGAGATGTGTGCAAACCCTACATCCATCCAGTTTTGGTTTTTCACTGAAAGCAATGTGAATGTATAGGTGGGTGTCTGAAAATCATCTGAGCAGTTTATGAACTTGCTCGTGTTTAGATATTTGGCCAATCTGGAGTATTATTCCCAGCTGAATATCCAAAGATGGGGACCGGCTCCATTAATGGATCAAGGAAGCCCACTAATGCATGGAAATCCATAAACAAAAGCAAAAAGGGTAAAATAAAAATTAAACTATATAGATTTAACCAAGAGCTGCTGAAGACCAAAAAATCTACCTTTATAAATAATATATTCCTGAGGGAGAGATGGTTAAGGTTGTGTGCAGCTCTGTTCAAGAGTGTTTTACATCAGCAAAAACCTTGTGCTGTGGAGTGGAAATATGTAAAAATGATTCACTTATATGCCACATGGCAGGAAAATTGGGAGAATTCATGGAAATTTTCACAAAATCTGATCTGGATTGATTTTAGAGTAACCAAGTGTTGATCTAAAAATGACTTTAAACCTTAGTGTTGTAAAGATTGTAACCACTCTGATGATCAGGAACCACCTTTGTTTCTGATGTTTCTGATCTAAACAGGAATCAATCAGTTAAGCAGAAAGCTGTGTTTTTTGAATGATTATATGATCATTTATTTTTGTTGATACTATGGCAGTATTTTTTTGTTTTTCCACCCTGTGAAATATTCAATTTGTAATGGTATGTAATACAACTGCACACAAAAGTTGTTTATATTTCATGCAGTAGCAAAGCTGATTGCCCAGCTTATGCTGTTTATTGTAGAATGCTGTGGCCTTTAAAAAACTATGATCTCTTCTCATGTTGGCTGAATTCATTCCATCAGTTCATGATGTTCTAAAGCATCCCCTGTGCTATAAAAGTTACCAGTTCAGATATAATGCATATATTGCTAGTTCTGCTTTTCCTCTGAATTGGGCAAATGAGATCTTTATTTCACCGCCAATAGGAGTTTTAAGCAGTGTCATAACCCGAGAGAGAGAGAGAGATTCACGAGATGCAAAGTAGTGCATTTAATATATGTTCTAATATAAAGTCAGGTGGTGTTTCCTTGTATGAGCATTTAAAAAATTAGATTATTTTTAAATATAAGCCTTAAATTTTTGGCATGATGTGGCATTTCACTTTGCAGATATTTTAATATCTACAGCAAAAATTTTAGGTGTTATGTTTAAGTAAAGTTTGTTTTTTAAAGGTTTTCACAATGATGGAGATCTAGGGTGCATAGTTTTTTTTTTTTTTTGTTTTTTTTTTTGTGAATATGAACTTGCTATGAATGTCTGACATGATATCTGTCTTGCATTTTGTTTTACTTGTATCACTGGTAAAATTTGTGTGCTTTGTTTTCAATCATCATCTTTTTATGCTTACATTTTTCTTTGTTCTTGTCATGACTTATTTGGTGAGACATTCAAATTTATTATCCCAAATGCATACTTAATGTGCTTTTGACCATAGTCCCATAAGCCTAATGGAGATGTGCAAAAGATAGTATCAATAAAAGGATATTAGGTTGAAGTGCATTAGATTTTTATTTTTTTATTTTTATTATATTTATTTTACCCTCTTTCAAATGTCAGGGTGACACTATGAGTTCCTGAATTTCATTTTATTAGCTAGGAATTTAGAAAACAACTATCATAGCTGGAGCAAGACAAGAAAATAAAAAATAAAAAACCATTGTGGTCTCGTAGAAATATGTGATTTTGCACTTATTTTCCAAATTTCTGGGCAGTATCTTCAGGACTTGGTAAGTTTTGTCACTCCTAGGATAAAATCCAACCCTTCTGATCATTTAATGTCATTCATCTTCTTCCTATTTCTAGACCTCCTGTTATTTTACTTTTTAAAAAGTGCTGCTGTTAGTGTGCCAGTACCTCCACAAAAATCGTGTAAGACTGGCTCCAGAATTACACCGTGAAGTAAATAATTATCTCCCTAACATATAAAGCAAAAAGAAGAAAATATCCATTTTCAAGGATATCATGTACAACGTATAATGTGAATGTGGTTTCAGCTCTGGGGGAGAAACAGCCATGCAACTTAGAACATGAGAGGAAGATTATAAAGCTGCAGTTAAAAACATTTTAAACAAGATAGATATGTTTGGATAGACATGTGCAAAATACAGGTTGTAAAGTTATTTGGGACTTTATTGAAAATACTGGCACACTAACAGCATTTAAAAAAAAAAAAAAAAGCAATTCGAGAAATAGAGAGAAGAAAAATTCCATTAAATGATGGTGTGCAGCTTCGGATTTTATCCCAGTAGTGACAACTCCTACTGATTCCTAATGATGGGTAGACTTACTGTCCAAAAATTTTAAATATGAAAAATCATGTATTCCTATGTAAACCTTATATTTGCTTAAAATTTATAGTTATAACTTCTAGTAATAGCTGTGTCATCCTTTGTTACCAAGACAAAGTCATTGATTGAGGAAATAGTAAAAGTGTGGTACATAGTAATTTTTGAATGTGAAAGCTGGTTGAAAAAGTGTAGAATTTTAATGCTGAAAAGTTCTGAAAAGGGTTAAGCTCTTTTAAAAGGAATTCTACCTTGAACATCAATTTCATTGTTCCTTCTAGTTCAGATTCAGTTTTTGTTGTCTCTGACAACTGCTACTTGGTGTTTTGCTTGTTTCCTTTCGTCCCCCAGATTTGGAAAAGGCAGAAAAAGTTCGTTTTTCCACCCATCATGGTATTTTATGAGAAGTTTTTCACATTGAAGTATGCTGTCCCAGATGTATGAAGTTTGTATGAAATTCAAACTGAGTATAAATAAGGGAAAAACCAAAGTTGTGGTTTTTGAGAAAGGAACTGCTAGTACTGAATGCAATTGATAAGTCTAAATGGCAGAGAGATTGACCAGGTGAATGTGTTTGTATATTTAGGAAGCATGTTTGACAGACAGGACAAATTAAATGGTAAAATTAGTAGGTGAGTGAATTAATCTTTGAAAGTCATAGGAGGATTTCACAAGATTGTTGAGTTCTCAAAAAGGTCCCGAATGGCTGTGTATGAAAGGGCAATTGTTCCTACTCTGATGTACGGCAGTGAAACCTGGGTACTGCAGAAAAGATGTAAGAGTCATTTGTGTGCTGGAGGGATACATTGCTCATGGATGGTTTGTGGCAAGACATGTTTTGATCACATGAGGAAGAAAGATGTGTTGCAGATGTAAAGCAAAATGTTGTTAGGGTGGAGACAAATATGAGGTGGTCTGACCATGTTGACAGAATGATTGGTGAGATGCTTACTAAAAGAATTTATTCATCCCAAGTGGCAGGCAAGAAACATTGAGGAAGGCCAAGGAAATCATGAGGGAACCAGATCAGAAATGTCTATAGGGGAAAAAGATAATGAGTATGAAATACAAAAGATCCTGTGTGAGATGTGCAATGGATATCAGTAAAGCCCGAGTTGTGTGCTGAGGTTGCTGTTATTGGAAATGTTTGATATATCACCTGTAAGCAAAATCTAGCACCATCAATTTTGAACTTATATCTAGCAGATGAGTGTTCTTCAAGAAGCTAACCTCTGAACCTCACCGAACAGCTTAGTGTTCTGTATGTATGTCAGTCAATGCCTCCGTACATTTCTGATTTTCTCTTTCTGTGAGTCTGATGTTTGTTCTTATATAAGTGTAATGTGATGATGGTTATATATGAAGCACATAATGAATTAGCTATATAACTTCAATCACTTATTCCTTGCGGTTTAAGACACCTTTTAATGTTGCATCTGAAATCTTGTTGTTTGTGGTGGGCTTAATTCATCTATAGTTTCTGAAAACATTGGATTTACTCTCCCTTAAAAATTCTGTTAAACAGCATGATGAAAATTCAAAATAATATTGCCAAAAAATGCAAGGTTATTCCGTGCAAGTTTTAGTAATGTTTGCTTCTCGTAGAACATTCTTTTAATTGGCATTATTGTCATACCAGGGGTAGAAAATTATTTCTTGTCCATTTGATCCTGTACTAACTGCAATAAAATTTCGCTAGTCCCAACTTACTTTGATCTAGTCCCAAACAAATTAGGAAAACATAAAGCTCAGGTTTAGGAAATGTCAATTATGCCAACTATTATATGCGAACAAAACATTCTTTATCTGCCCTCCCAATGGAGCTCTCACATCTAACCTCAGTGGCTTTTTGTAGGTATCATTCACTTGATCGAAAGGTCACTTGACCGAAAATCACTTCTCCAAAAATCACTTGATCGAAAGGTACATTTCACCGTAGGGTCGCTTGACCGAAAAGTTGATTTCACCGAAAGGTCACTTCACCTAAAAGTTCATTTCATCGAAAGGACATTTGATCAAGAAGTTCATTTTCCCGAAGGATTATTTTACCTAAAAGTTCATTATATCGAAAGGTCATTTCACCGAATGGTCACTTTACCGAAAACTTAGAATTTTGTGGTTAGAGATCTGTTGGAGTGTGGTGCAGGTTTTTGAAAAACTGGCCACCTGAACATTATCGGATTGCATAAAAAAATACTAGATCTGTGCCTTTTTGTCAAATTTTAATCTTTCGAGCTCATATTCATAAGGGTTACATAGCAAATCAAGTAAATAATGTTCCACTTTTACTCAACCACAAAACATTATTTTTTTGACCGTAGGCCAAGATTCAGGCCATTTTAACAAATTTCAACCCTACTCATATTCATAAGCATTACATAAAAAATGTAAAGTAACTTTTTATGTAAACCTTATGAACATGAGCATGCACAGTTAAAATTTGCTAAAAAGGCCTAAGCCGAGGCCTAGAGCCCTAAACTTGATTCTTTTTGCCTGAAAAAATTTGCAACATTATTAGCTTGCCTTTTTATGTGTAAACCTTATGAACATGAGTTTGCACGATTAAAACTGGGTAAAAAGGCCTAAGCCAAGGCCTTAGGACCTAAAATTGATTCTTTTTGCCTGAAAAAATGTGCAACATTATTAATTTTACTTTTTATGTAAACCTTGTGAACATGAGCACTGAACACGACTTTTATGTAAACCTTATGAACATGATTAAAATTTGCTAAAAAGGCCTGAGCCGAGGCCTAGGGACTTAAAATTAATTATTTTTGTCTTAAAACTAAACCTTTGCATTCTCTGTGACACGGAAAAATCAAAAGTGCAATTTGAGTATGATCCCTCAACGTTTCGGTGGCCTGTCTGCCGAACTTGCACAATGCTAACAGATCCTGTAATGAAATCCAAAGTTTTCGATAAACTGACCCTTCGGTGAAATGACCTTTAGATGAAATGAACTTTTAGGTAAAGAGACCTTTCGGTGAAAGGAACATTTTGATCAAGTGACCCTTCGGTGAAATGTACCTTTCAATCAAGTGACCCTTCGATGAAATGAACTTTTCGATCAAGTGATCTTTCAGTGAAACAATCTTTTCGGTGAAGTGATTTTTGGTCAAGTGACCCTTCGGTGAAGTAAACGTTGGACAAATGAACCAAACCCGCTTTTTGTTGTTGTTGTTGCTGCTGCTGTTTTCACTCTCCTAGTATAACACCACCAGAAAGTAGGCAACTTTAATTCAATATCTCCTTTTCTCCGGACTCGCTCCCCATAACACTCATACTGCATTTCACTTCAGGTGCAGTTTCTGAAATAGAAATATTAGGCATCAAAATGTGCAACATTTGATGCCTAATATTTCTATTTCAGAAACATATGCATACCATATTAAAAAAAAAAAAAGAACATGTAAAATATATAATAAAATACACCAGTTTAAGCTCCACAGCTTTGAAAGAAAAAACTTTTAAACGGTGGTTCCAGGCTAATAAAAAATTATTTCATCTAGTCTGAACATAAAAAACAATAGTCTCTGGCATTAAAATAGCCAATTTAGTTTAGTAGCTTTGCAGAGTATATGCAAGTATAAAATATCTTTTTCCTTCTTCTGCAAATTAAGAGAAAAAACATAAAAGGCAGGGAGTAGTATTAGATTTTGCTGTATGACGAAATCAATCACAAAAGTACTTCAGCTAAGTGCTGTAGGCATACGTGATTGTTGGAAGATATTTCTGTTCATGACGAAGGTAGTAGCTAAGCTGGAATTTCATAAATTTTTGCCATCTGTGTCATCTGTGGCTAAGTAAATCAGAGCTTTGTGCAAAAAGGGAGGAGATATTGTAAGATAATTAAAAGAAGTATTGTAGTTAATTGTGCATTACGGGGATTACTAGGATATAAGTTTTCACTTTGTCAAATTTACGGGTTGTACCCCAACCCTTCTTCAGGACTGACTAAGATAGAAGGTGCTGCCACTCACGTGGTAATGTCATACCGCTATGTTCATTAATTGTGGAACCTCTTCTCTAAATTGTAGACTTTCTTCAAGTTTCCGTTTTAGATAGTGTTGGTGTGTAAGAATTTTTAAAGATTCCCAGTTCATTGAATGTCCAGTACTTTGTACATGATTATCTAGTCCTGTTTTGCTTGTAACTAATACTCAAAAAATGCTTATCTACCAATCATACCATCCATCCTACATTAAATATAATGTAGCCCCACAGTTCCTAGAAAAAATAGAAACTTTAGATTCTGCAGTAACTTCCAAAGAAATCCATAAAAAAGAATTAAAGAAGACGCTGACAGATAACAATTACCCAGAAAATTGGATAGAAAAAAATTTAAAGGGAAAAAAGCTACGTCAAGCCATAAACAATCTGATAAAAACATTAAACTCACTAGAAAAATAACTTACCATAAAGGGATGTTTGAAAGGCTGCAGAGAATTAGCCTTAACTTCCATATTCGTCTTGCTCCTCACTTACATAATAAAATAAAAAATGTTTTCCTCAGTTTAAACAAAAAGAAAGTAACATGCTACTACAAGGAGGAGTTATCTACAGTGTAAACTGCAGTTGTGGTAACATATATGTAGGAGAAACTGGAAGACAACTCTGCACCCTTGTAGCTGAACACAAAGCCGCAATTAAGAACATTACAAGCAAAACAGGCCTAGATAAGCATGTACAAAGTACTGGACATTCAGTGAACTGGGAATCTTTAAAAATTCTTGCACACCAACAACACTATCTAAAACGGAAACTTGAAGAAAGTCTACACATTGAGAGAAGAAGAGGTTCCACGATTAGCGAACATAGCGGTATGACATTACCACGTGAGTGGCAGCACCTTCTATCTTATTCAGTCCTGAAGAAGGGTTAGGGTACAACCTGAAAATTTGACAAAGTAAAAACTTGTATCCTAGTAATCCCCGTAATGCACAATTAACTACAATAATTCTTCACTAGGATTTGCCATGTCTTCATTAATTCACAAAGGAAGTATGTTGACAAATGGGATTTTAATAAAATTGAACTGCAGCTAAGTACCAACACTTTTTCCTGTAAGTTAATTGAACAGCTGAGTTTGTGTGAGAATGTACATGCATTGAGACTGTAGGCCTAAATTTCCTAAAGGTGAAAAAAAAATTGCTTTCTTGTGGTATGTGTGCTGTTCACTTGTGCATGTAAAATTTACAGAGGTGCAAGCACTTTTGACCAAAGCTATACTCTTTGTAATTTATAAAGTTTCAGACAATTTTTTGTTTCATTTCATAACTGCTGTCCTTTCAAAGCAGAACTCAAAAGTTAGGGCTGTTTCATGAAATAACACAATTTGATCATCAGTGGAATCATTAGTGACACTTCCTTACTATGTCCTTATTCACATTGCCATATACACTGAGTACTCACTGAATTATGACCACCCCTATGCAAAGTAAGTTTTACCTGATACTAGCATAGTGAAGAAGAGGGCATGGCCCATAGGCTAATGAGGTGTATACGGCTGGTGGCTCAGTCAAAAGTGAAATTACAGACATGTTTCGTAAAAGTAAGGATTTATTGGAGTTCACAAAAGGCCAAATTGTGAACACACTAAGGGCTTGGGGTATCCATTTTGGAAACTGCAACACTTGTGGGTTGTTCAAGGGCCTATGTGGTTAAAATGCTCCAGGATTTGCCCTAAACTGGTAAAACAACCAACTGGCAGCAAACTGTAATGTGCAATGAAAGGTGGATTCCAGAGATGAATGATGGGTGTGTTGCTTTGTGCAGGGCAATCAGCATTGCATGGCCCAATTCAATGCAGATCAATCAGAAACGTTATCCCATACAACTATGTGTCTCATGCTGGCATGGGTGAACTACAAGAGCAGGTGCCCAATATACCACTCTCTCCTAACAACAATCCATCAATGTCGGTGACTCTCCTGGTGCCTACAGCATGTGGATTGGTCGACAGAAGACTGGAAACAGGTGTGTTAGTCCGATGAATCATGATATTCACTCCACTTTGCTGATTGTCGAGTATGTATTTGGCATCAGCAGCGTGAGGCTATGGATCTCTCACACATAGCATCAACTATCCAGACTGGTGGGAGGTATTTGTATATGATATGAGACATGTTTAGATGGCATGAACTGGAAACCCTGGTGCATGTGGACTGATTTATGGATGCTAGCTTCTGGCAGGGGCTTCTTGCAGACCATGTACATGCCACAATGTTGTATCTCCACCCAGAGGGGGATGGTTACTTCCATAATGATAATGCCCCGTGTCTTCTGGCCCACCCAGTGCAAGAATCGTTTGATTGTCACTTTGCTGGTGTGAGGCTCAAACTCACCTGATCTCAACCCAGTTGAACTTGTAAGCGATGTTGCAGAATGCTAGAAGAGAAACATGTCACCCCCTCCATACTTACCAGAACTTTGGACCACTGTACAAACCACTGTATAGAGACCTCATGGAGTCAATGTATAGAGAAATCGTGGAGTCAATGCCATGCCAGGTGGTGGCCATTCATCAAGCAAATGCAGGGATTGATCCAGACAGCATTTAATACTATTGGGGGTAGCTTCACAAAAATATTTTGTGCTGTAATGGTATCTTCACAAAATATTTTCAGTAAAATTTTATTTTAAGAAAAATCTTCTGGTATAAGATGCATCTTGAATATTGTGTTTAACTAATGAGATTTGGGGGGGCACTCAGACTGTTTATTTTGCTATGAAAGCAAAGCAGAGCAGGTTGTCTTTAAAGCCCCCCCCCCACACACACACACACACACACATTACACACTGACTCTTGCATGCAAGTCCTAATCTAATAATGACAATTTGAAAAAATAAGAGTATCGGTAAGAAAGTTAGAAAAAAGACTGTTGGAAATAACAAGAAGAGACAGAGTTTTAGAAATGTATGTATAAGAGAAAGAACAGAAATAATAGATATTATAAAAATAATAAAAGAATCAAAGTGAAGATGGGCTGGACATGTTGGAAGACTGAAAGATGGACATGATGAATAACAGAATGGCAACTGAGAGATGGAAAGAGACGAAGGAGGTGCCAGAAAGCAAGATGGAGAGATGACCTTCAGAAATTTAGAGGTGCTAAATGGTGGACTGAGGCTAAGGATCGAGGAATTTTGGAAAGACTGGGAGAGGGCGAGGCCTATACCCTGCAGTGGGTGCCAACAGGCTAAGAAGGAGTCTAATAATGATGTTTCTGTGTATGAATCCACACCACTTTGAACCTTTGTGGACCTTTGAGGGTTGTCTTAACATTTTTGGCAAAATTGCACACAAACAGGACAGTTGGTGGTTATTTTTTTTTTTTTAGTGTACTTGGCCAGGTAACTGGATTTCTTATTTACTTTCCCAGACCAATCATTTTGATGACCCTTGCATCTGGGCATTGACCTTTTTTGTTTTTTGTTTGTGGGTTTAATGACCACTGTTGCATTTCAATAGGCTATGAGCAGTTGTCTGTCCTTAAATTGGGGCCACTGGTTCCAGGGAAGAGGGAGAGCCAGTGACATAAGATAAACACACCAGCCGTGCCTTATCTGGGACTCAAACCCAGGTCACTGGAATGGACGCCAGTGTTTAGCCCACTGCGCTACCTGGGATGCAGTGACATTTTGCATTTTGTCCTGATTGGATAATAATGATTCTATCTATGAATCCACACCACTTCAAACCTTCGTGTACTTTTGAGAGAGGGTTTTGGCAAAATTGCTCTAAGCACAAAAAAGGCAAAATTTCACAAAAATGGGTGTCGCCTTTAGAAACCTACATCGACTCCTGGAAAGGAAAGCCCCTGAAGTATTAGGCAAGTGGATACAATTCAGTAAGCACTCAGTGTAGTTTATAGTTCACTAGGGAACTTTGGAAGGAGAAGTAGTGAACCTAAAATTGCATGTCAAGTTATGTATGTTTCATCCCCAGGATTTATTCTTGAGTTGTAAAGGACTGGAAAAACTCAAAAAGTATGACAATTTTTAAACCAACAAGGCATTAGTGATTATTGTTCATTATTATTAATAACATTAATTAGCATTAATAGTAATAATTAGTAGGAGTAAATTAGTAATTATTATTTATTGGTATTAGTAATTATTAGTAGTATTTATTCATATTATTAATGATTAATTATTATTGTTACACTTATTGTTGATTATTATTCATTATTAATTATTATCAATAATATGAACTAGGGATCTTCAACCCGGTCCCACTGACGATGTCTTCATGGCCCGCAGAGCCATTTCACGTCAACTGCAAGCATTCTATCAGAGGCAGCATTTCATTTAGGGAAGCGAGATTTGTACGTGCCGAAATCCACAGTAAATATGTTTGTGTGAGGGGAGTGAGAGAGACTGAGTTTCAAAAAAATGACAATGATTGCTATCATAATATTAGTTATTATGTGATTTTCAAAAATATAATTACCATTTGTTGGAGTTGTAAAAGCCGGCTGCCAGTATCTGAAAGGAGTGAAAAATGTCTGCTAGAGTGTCCGAAGAGCTGCCATTGTCGACCCCCTTTTTGCCACCTTTGCATTCTATTCCCAAAAATTACCACTATCCTGTTAAGAGGAATGGATGCTCTAGGAAGGATAATGTTTATGTGACCATGAGGTTAAGAAGGGAGCAGGTGGATGTAAAGCTCATGATCAGTTAACAATTAGATGGCCGCCATGTAGTTGATCTCAGCCGGATGAAATACTTCAGTCAGCAGATGTGTTTGATCTTTGAATGCATGCACAATGGTGAACTGTGACAGCAATATGAAAGCTGGAGACAAAGTGTCATTTTTTCAAGATTACTTTTTCCTATTACTTTTTTTGTTAAGCATAAGAATAAGGCAGCTTGCCTTATTTGCAAGAGAGTGTTGCGGTAAAGAAAGAATACAACATCAAGAGTCATTATGATATGAAGCACAGTGCAAAATATTCTGGATTGGAGGGAAATTTTCAGAGTGAAAAAGTTAATGAATCAAAAGACAAGCTAAATTTTCAGCAGTTATTATTCTCCAAGATAAATAAACAGTCTGAAAACAGTGTTCACATTAGCTGTATGATAGCATGAAAAATTGCAAAACACTGACTTTATTGACTGAGAGTTTGTGAAAGAATGTCTTCAATGTGCAGCTCATGTGCTTTGCCCATCACAGGCTCAATTTGTTTTAAACATTAGCCTGTCAGGTGTGATAGTAGGAGGGCACATGGAGGATCTGGTAATAAATGTATTCAGCAATTTCAAATGTAAGTGCAAGGAGTTTGTGTTTTATTCTGTAGCAATGGATGAATCCACAGATGCAACCGATAGTGCACAAGTAGACATTTTCATTCGTGGTGTTTATAGAAACTTCACAGCTATAATGGAATTAAACAGTGTAGTTACTCTTAAAGACACAATGTGGATTTCAGATTGTATTTAAGTCTAATAGATACTTTCACTAAGTGTGAGTTAGACTTGAGCAACATATCTGCCCTAACCACAGATGGGCCGCTTGCTGCTATGTCGCAGGTGCACCATCGGAACGAAAGAAGGAGTGACAACTTTAATGAAATCTGACACAAAGGAGTGTGGCAATACTAAAATGATGGCTTTCCACTGTGTCATCTACCAAGAAAATTAGTGCACGGAGTCCTTCTCAAACTTTGAACATATGATGGCTGTTATTGTGAAAGTGGTGAATTTTATCCAGTTGAAAGGTCTCACTCAACCACAGGCAATTTCAAAAGTTCTTGAGCGATTTGGAAGCTGAACATGGGGATATTGCATATTACAAGGAAGTAGGTTTGGTTGAGCTGTGAGAAGATGCTTCAGCACTTTTTCTTTCTTTTTTGAAGAATAAGTTCAACAATTCATAGTATCCAAAGGAAAACTCATTTGCAAGGTCTATGATGCGAAGTGGTTCTTAAGTGACTGCATTCTTTGTCAACATAACTGGTCACCTCAATTAACTGAACTACTGTTTATGTGGGAAAGATCAACTAGTTCATAATCTTTATGACTATGTGAAAGTTTTTGAGACCATACTAATCCAGTGGGAACGTCAATTGCACAATAAAAACTGCATTCGAGCAATTCCATGTCAGATCAATCCCCTTCTTGACCTCACCATTTCTGATTTTGATGAAATTTGGTATGAAGCACACATATGACAAGGTAAGTAATTCTGCCAATTTTCAGATTTTTATTTTGAAAATTGTCCAAGATACACACATAATAAAAATCGAAATTTTCGTAAAAAATGACAAACTCACACACTTATAAATGGCTGTAATTTTTTTCCTAATTGTAGTAGAGTGACAATTCAAACACAGTTGCAAAGCTAAAGGATTGAGCTTTCTATAGATACCATACATGACCTTCTTACAACAGATTAAAGTTTCAAGGTCATCCACTGTGACCTTTGACCTTGAATATCTCAAAACATGCCATCTTAAAAAATTACAAAAAAAATATATTTTATTGCTACAACATTCTTCTACCCATGTGCCAGATATTAGGCTGGCACCACTATGGCAAGGCAGTGTAGGATTAATAGGAGTGTCATGCTGCAGCCTTCTGTATGTAAGGCACAGAGACATACCATGCAATAAATATTTCTTACGTTGAGGATTTGTGTTTATTATACATGAAATGTGTATATATTATAACAGATCAACAGATTTATCAGAAATATGCTATGTGACAGCAATTTTACTTGATAGACACAATTTTCAGCAGTAAATAATGTCAACAAATCTTTGAGATCAGAGATTGAAACTCCACCCATTTTAGCCAATGGCAGGGCTTCTTCTTAGCCAATGACAAAGCTTCTTATTAGAGCCAATGAAAGGGTTTCTTATTAAAGCCAATGGCAGGGCTTCTTATTACAACCAATGAGAAATCTTACTGGTACACCATTTTACATTTGCTGTTATTTCAATTCTGAGCTTGTGAGTGTGTGGTTATCAATTTATCTGTAACATTGTTAACTGTTTAATTGTTATTTTATTTTATTTTTATCTTTATTTAATCAATTTCTTTTTATCAAACTATTTATTTATCATTTTTTTTGCAGGTGCAGTTTCATTAACCAAAATGGACTTTAAAAGTCAAATTTTTTGTTGCAATCCTCTGGGTAAAAGTGGACACACAAGGTTTAGAAAGAATCTGAAAAAAGTACAGCCTTGGATGGTTCAGAAATGTCCAAATATAACATTAGAACAGAAAATATGTAGTTCATGCAGAAAATCTATCTCTGAAATGCCAGGTCCTTCATGTATAATTGAAACAGAAACAGATGCAGAGGCAGAACAACCTTTGGTTAAGTGAAGATAATTCAGAAGGAGTGGTGAAGAGTGAGATATGGACTGACAGAGACACAACTTTGGATAGTCTGAATGATACGTTACTTTCTCTAGGCAAATCTCCTGTGAAAAAAAAAGATTAGGTGTTGGACAGTACAGTAAAAAGAAATATCAGAAAATTGGTGAAGTGATAAAAGACTACATAGGTGTTCCAGAATATGATAATCCTGTGACAGTGTCTGATGAATCTAATGATTTCACAGTTGAAAGAAAAATTTCAAGAAACAGACTCTAACAGTGTTAAAGTCCAAATACTAACAATATTACCTAGAACCTGGAGTATTCGTAAAATTCAGGAAGAATTTGGTGTAACATATTACATGGCATGAAAGTCTAAAAATCTTGTGGAAGAGCAGGGTATTTTAGCAACTCCAAATCCTAGGCCTGGGAAAACTCTCAGTGACAGCACAGTTGAAAACGTTATTGCATACTATAATAGTGATGAAGTGAGCTGTTGTTTACCAGGAAAAAAGATTTTGTTACAATGATGGAATCAGTATCAAAAGTACAAAAACAGAAACGTCTTATTCTAGGAAATTTGAAAGAGATATTTCAAGGATTTAAAGACAAGAATCCTAATGTCAAAGTAGGGTTTTCAAAGTTCTGTGGTTTACTCCCAAAGAATTGTGTGCTGGCTGGTGCAAGTGGAACACACTGTGTCTTTGTGTGTTGTGCTCATGAAAATGTAAAACTTATGCTAGCAGGGTGCAAATTGCAAGACTTAACTCGTAATGATGAATTACCAGTTAGGACATACAAAGATTGCCTTGCAAGAATAACTTGTAACCCTCCTCTTCCGGAATGCTTCTTCTTCAAGTGTGATTCTTATCCTGGTATAGCACACTTACTAGAGCAAATAAGTAGCTTATTCACCATGAATGGGATTGATGAAATTGTATATAAATTGTGGACTACAACTGATCGCACAACACTTATGACAGTCTGTAACACTGTAGAAGAATTCCTTGAGACCTTTGAATCAAAAGTGAAATTGCTATTGCCACATTCTTTTATAGCTATTCAGCAGTCATACTTTGTGTCAAATCTGAAAGAAAATCTTGATGATAATCAGTGTGTTGTGTTGTGCGATTTTGCTGAGAATTATTCCTTCATACTGCAGGGTGCAGTCCAAGGATACCACTGGAACAATTCCCAAGCTACTATTCACCCTTTCATCGTGTACTACAAAAGTTCACACACACTTCAGTTGGATCATGTTTCTTTTGTTGTCATCTCAGAATGTCTTAAGCATGACACTATCAGTGTTCACCTTTTCCAGAGCCAATTGTTGCAGTTTATATCATCACATTTTGACAAGAAAGTAGAACACATCTATTACTTCTCAGACGGTGCAGCCTCACAGTATAAGAACAGGAAGAATTTTGTCAATCTGTGCCATCATGATGTAGATTTTGGTATCACAGCTGAGTGGCATTTCTTTGCCACCTCACATGGAAAGGGGCCATGTGATGGCGTGGCAGGCACCATTAAGAGATTAGCTGCACGTGCCAGCCTTCAGTGTTCATACAATGACCAAATTATGACACTGCGACAACTGTATGATTGGGCTTCCAGAAACATTCCTTCGTGCCATTTTAAATACAGCACGGACAAGGACTATGAGAACCACAAGGAGTTCCTCGAGATATGTCATGCTAGTGCTCGACCAATTCCTGGTACTCAAAAACTTCACTGTGTAATACCAGTAAGCCGCACAGCTATTAAAACCAAGATGTATTCAAACTCAACTGAATACAAGGTTGAGTCAGTATTGCTAAATCCAATAGAACTGGATCTGGAGGATATTTGTGGCTATGTTATTGTTGAGTATGATAACCAGTGGTGGGTTGGTTGTGTTTTGGATGTGAACATTCATACAGAACAAGTTAAGATAAGTTTTATGCACCCACATGGACCTTCAGTGTCTTTCACATACCCACAGAAGCCAGATATATTAGAAGTGGGTAAAACAGTGGTCATTACGAAGGTTGACCTACGAACAGCAACAGGTCGGACATATTTTATGGAGAGAAGCGAAATAGAGATGGTCACTAGCAAGATGGCATCACATTCTTTTGGTTTGCAACCTTATTAACCTAGCAGTTCACTTGTATGTGTACACCACTAATATAACCTGTAACACATTGTGAAATTAATACATACATGCATCTGGAAAACAGTTATTGTACATTTGTCCGAACCTAACCTGGAGGACATATACTCCTATTAATCCTACACTGCCTTGCCAGTGCCAGCCTAATATCTGGCACATGGGTAGAAGAATGTTGTAGCAATAAAATATTTTTTTTTCGTAATTTTTTTAAGATGGTATGTTTTGAGATATTCAAGGTCACAGTGGATGACCTTGAAACTTTAATCTGTTGTAAGAAGGTCATGTATGGTATCTATAGAAAGCTCAATGCTTTAGCTTTGCAGCTGTGTTTCAATTGTCACTGTACTACAATTAGGAAAACAGTTGCAGCCATTTATAAGTGTGCGAGTTTGTCATTTTTTACGAAAATTTCGATTTTTATTATGTGTGTATCTTGGACAATTTTCAAAATAAAAATCTGAAAATTGGCGGAATTACTTACCTTGTCATATGTGTGCTTCATATCAAATTTCATCAAAATCAGAAATGGTGAGGTCAATAACTTATTTTTTTATTGATCTGACGTGGAATGTCCCATTCACTTTCCAACATTAGCGGCATTAGTGAGTGAAAATAGAACATGGAGCTCAGATGATTATGAACAATGCATTTCAGATCTGAGAGAGGAGTTCAAAAGCAGATTTTCTGACTTCAGAGAGCATGAAATTTCCATGGCAATGTTCTCCTCAACCTTCTTGGTTGACATCGAAAGTGTTCCACCTCATCTACAATTAGAATCTGCAGATCTATAGTGAGACTCTGCAGTGAAATACAAATTTTTACGAGTGACTACAGTAATTGACTTTATTCCAAATATGTGTCTGAAGAAAATTATCCAGAAATACACAAATGGTAAACATGCATTGTTCATGTCTTCTATCTTTGACAGTACCTATTGATGCTTTAGTCAAGCAAAAACAATGTCAAGTTTCTCACTAAGACTGCAATGATATCCATCCCTGCTGTAATGTGAGTCCCTTATTGTCAACGGACTTTTCTTGTAATATAGTTATATACTAGTATTGTATTCATTCTTTTTCATAAATTACAAAGCATATTGCTATTGAACATGCTTTTGGCAATAAAAGTGCAGGATAGGATGAAATAAAATGTGTCATCTATGATTCTCTAGCAGTGTCGACAGGTGTGCAGCCTGCGGAAGCTTTTCGAATTTATTGATGTGGCCCTTGGTCCTGACCCCTTATCTAAATAGAATGAAGCTGTGCATAGTAATAGGCAGGTACATAAGGCATTTTCAGAGCCATCAGCAGGGATTTTTGTAAACCTAAATGCTGGTAGAGCACATAATTTTAATATAATGGTGGGCAGGGCTGAATTTTTCAAAATCTGTGATGTGTCCATAAAAAATCGTAGAGTGAATCCCATTTGTCCTCTTTTTGGTCATTACAAAAAAAAAAAAAAAAAAATCATTACCTTTTGGCACTTCATCTAACAGTCATTTCTCGTGCCTAATAGCATAAATGTAGCAGAACTGATGGTTCATACTACTGAAGTTGTAACTCATTGGCCACATTTTGATTTAGAAATGGTGCTGTGCAAAATATCAGAACCTGTGTGGTTGACTGTCAGCCACTTAGAGAATTCCCTTTTGATCCTTCCATTGCAGCTGACGCAATAATTGAGGCAAAACAGTGTTATGTTTCCCATTGACTTTTTTTTTCATAACCTAAAGAATTCCCAATGGATTGCTTCATTGCAGATTGACCCTGTGGTTGAAGAAAAATATTATTCAGTTTTCCATAAATACTTAAAAGAGAATAAACGTTGGCCCCCTAACAGTTTTTTAAAAGTTTTGTTTTTAGCATATATATTCTGTAGAAAAATATAAAATAGTTTATTCATGCTAAAACACAATAAAGAAAAGATATAGTAGTAGTAATATACTAATATTGCTATAGTGAAATCCATATTTTTAATGATCTTGCACTTCACATTCTTCTGTTGTTAAAATTCATTCACAAATTTGCTTTTCTCACTTCGATTTAAAACAATCATTTATTATAAACTTTTAATTGATTCTGTGACTGTTTGCATTTAGCATTAAAAAAAATGTCAGCTCATTTCATGTCACTTATTCTGTATAGCATTATTTTAAGTATAATAGAATTTTACCAGTAGTGTTTCACATATCTTAGAACAATTTCAGACATGTAGACAATGATGATAAATCAGTACATTGTCTTCTCTTAATCAGTCATATTATAAATGGGAAGTACACCAAGCCAGTAACAGACAATATATACATATGGTAGACAGCACATAATGTACTTCTGCATTTCACTTTTTGTCAATTTAGAATTATTGGAATATTGAAATTTCATGATTAATTTTTATGTGATTTACTCTGTGTTGGGGAGATTAACTTTCTATCTGGCTTGCAGGTGATATATATATATATATATATATATATATATATATATATATACTTAAGTTCAAAACTGAAGACTAAGGAAAAACTTTAGAATTTAAAACGAAGGTTGCAAAATAACCTGAAAATCAAAACGCGCAACGCAGCAGTTTTGAAAATTCAGAATTCACATTCTATAAAGAAGATACCTAAGCAAAAAAATACATATATAATTTTGACTCACACCTAGTACAACATAGAAAAGGTTATGTATCTACCTGTGTGAGTAAAAGGAGAAAGGATAAAAAAATAAAACAACTGAATGTAGAAGGTGTCAAGAATACTGAGCCTTGGCTTTATCAAGGACCAGCAAAAACTCTGCATTTTCTCACTTCCACAAAGACCTAGTTGGAAATGGGTTTCTGCAAGGCCATAGATGCAAGTAACATTCCCACCTAAAATAGTTTAAAAAATATATATAAGTCATGTCCTCCGTAGAGTTGCATGACCTAGCACTAGTTAACAATTTCGCTTGCATCCAATAAACCTTCCTGGCCCGACCCATGCTCTTCATCTGTTACTATTAAACAGAGAGAAGAAGATTAAAGAGAACTCAAGCTGTGAGAGTGACATAATAATTAGAAATGATTGCAATTAAAAAAGGAAATGTTAATGTTTAACGAACAGATTTTTGAAAGAAAACTTGAGTCTAAAACCCCCTACTCTACAGCTTATGACAGCACGAAAACGAGAATAAGTTAAAGATAATAATTAACTAAAGAAAACTTTGTGAAAGTTATATACCTTAAACAGTTAGTTGCAATATGTACAAAGTATTTCAGCAGTGCTTTAAGTGCATAATTAATTAGTTATTAAGAACTTAACTACTTTGAAAAAACAGCGCATAGACAGCGCATAGCAAAGGAACAAGCTTAGCCATCTTCTGTTCCTAGGTACCCCAAAAGACGCTCAAAGTTACAAAGAAAAGAAAGAGTTAAAACCCGCAAAAATGTTAACAGACAAACCAATGCCTAAAAGCTGAAAAGCTAAAAAACGACAGAGAAAAAGTACATGAAGTACAAACATTGAACTTATAAAACCTAGAACCCAAAAACAAGGAAGAGAGCTTACCTCTTGTGTGACAGAAACTTTTCTCCTCACAAGAGAAGAACATGGCTGACCTCTTCCGCCACTCCCTAGACGCCGGGGGCAGTGAGGGTGGGGCTGATGGCCTCCTCATACAGCAAGAAACCAACGCGCGGAAATTTTAACCAGAGAAAAAAATATATAAACTTAAGACTGTGGATCTGTATGATCAGAAAGAGCAGAATTAACTCTCCAGAATACATGAGAAATATTATAAAATACACGAGCAGTTTATTTAATAATCTTTGCATGTATTAAATCACCTTAGTGAGCTTCTATAGATTAATCAGAATCTTATTAATTTTAATGTTGGTTTTACTATTTTTAGTATAGCTATCCTAGTGATGAATAACTAGTTTTCTTTTTTATTTGTTTTTATTTTCTTTTATAAACAGATTTTTTAAGCTTTTTTTGTGATTTTGTTTATATTATTTAATTTTTTGTTTTAATAGGACCGTCATATCCATAGCACTAAGGTTCCTTTAGGTAGTTAATAGGCATCCTCTAGCCAACTTCCTTACGGCTTTGATTGGTCAGAATCATATTATTAACTGTGTAGAAAATTAAAGCAGATCTGCCAACCTTACTCTATTATTCAGAACAAATAAAAAAGAAAACTAGTTATTCATCACTAGGATAGCTATACTAAAAATAGTAAAACCAACATTAAAATTAATAAGATTCTGATTAATCTATAGAAGCTCACTAAGGTGATTTAATACATGCAAAGATTATTAAATAAACTGCTCGTGTATTTTATAATATTTCTCATGTATTCTGGAGAGTTAATTCTGCTCTTTCTGATCATACAGATCCACAGTCTTAAGTTTATATATTTTTTTTCTCTGGTTAAAATCTCTGCACGTTGGTTTCTTGCTGTATGAGGAGGCCATCAGCCCCACCCTCACTGCCCCCCAGCTGTCTAGGGAGTGGCGGAAGAGGTCAGCCATGTTCTTCTCTTGTGAGGAGAAAAGTTTCTGTCACACAAGAGGTAAGCTCTCTTCCTTGTTTTTGGGTTCTAGGTTTTATAAGTTCAATGTTTGTACTTCATGTACTTTTTCTCTGTCGTTTTTTAGCTTTTCAGCTTTTAGGCATTGGTTTGTCTGTTAACATTTTTGCGGGTTTTAACTCTTTCTTTTCTTTGTAACTTTGAGCGTCTTTTGGGGTACCTAGGAACAGAAGATGGCTAAGCTTGTTCCTTTGCTATGCGCTGTCTATGCGCTGTTTTTTCAAAGTAGTTAAGTTCTTAATAACTAATTAATTATGCACTTAAAGCACTGCTGAAATACTTTGTACATATTGCAACTAACTGTTTAAGGTATATAACTTTCACAAAGTTTTCTTTAGTTAATTATTATCTTTAACTTATTCTCGTTTTCGTGCTGTCATAAGCTGTAGAGTAGGGGGTTTTAGACTCAAGTTTTCTTTCAAAAATCTGTTCGTTAAACATTAACATTTCCTTTTTTAATTGCAATCATTTCTAATTATTATGTCACTCTCACAGCTTGAGTTCTCTTTAATCTTCTTCTCTCTGTTTAATAGTAACAGATGAAGAGCATGGGTCAGGCCAGGAAGGTTTATTGGATGCAAGCGAAATTGTTAACTAGTGCTAGGTCATGCAACTCTACGGAGGACATGACTTATATATATTTTTTAAACTATTTTAGGTGGGAATGTTACTTGCATCTATGGCCTTGCAGAAACCCATTTCCAACTAGGTCTTTGTGGAAGTGAGAAAATGCAGAGTTTTTGCTGGTCCTTGATAAAGCCAAGGCTCAGTATTCTTGACACCTTCTACATTCAGTTGTTTTATTTTTTTATCCTTTCTCCTTTTACTCACACAGGTAGATACATAACCTTTTCTATGTTGTACTAGGTGTGAGTCAAAATTATATATGTATTTTTTTGCTTAGGTATCTTCTTTATAGAATATATATATATATATATCTGGAAAGCATTAAAACTCAAATTTAGTTTAGCTTCCTACTAGCCCTATGACTCTGCAGACAAACAAAATGCATCCTAATATTTTCAAACGAAAATCTAAAACCCACTTCCCTGTAAATGGCCAGTGGTGATAATTATCTGAAGAAAGTATCACTAAAAGTTTCTCCTTTTGTAAGTGAAACCAACATCTGACAGCTCTTTGAGGTGCTACTTTAAAAATTCAGCAATTATGGATATTGCCACAAAATGCATTTCAGATATCATTGTCAGACCACCCCCACCCCCTCTGATATTTTTAGATATGTATTGCAATAAGTGAGGTTGATTGTGTCATAGATGTCCAGTTTATATTTTTCGATTATCTCTGTTGGCTTATCTTCATAGCTATGATGCATATGATGAAAATGATGTTGGCAAGAAGCTAGAAGGTGTTACAGGACTTGTGGAGCACCCAATCCAGATGAAACCAACAAGTAATTCATTTCTACTTCATTTGTTTTGCAAATTTACTTTTTTTTTTTTTTTTAAGTATGGGTAAAGCAGTGCATGTAACATGTTCTTGGCTAGGAAGAATTATTTAGCTCCAGATTGTGTGTATACATTTCTGCATTAATCTACTGTCTGTTGTGATCAGTACAAAAATATATTAATAAGATGACTGCAAACATTCAAAAACTGTGAAAAATGTGCCGGTAGATTTTTTTTTTTTCTATGATGTATTGCAAGTTTTGGAATTCCTGAAGAAGCTGAAAACTTCTGTAGAAGTTCTAGATTGCATCCAGTTATTTTAGTGTGTTCATCCAATGAAACTATTGGATTAATAAAAATGAAATATCCACTTTTAGCAAGTGGACGTATTCGACTCTTTCAGCAGAATGGTGTTGTCGAACAATGTTACCATTAATGTATTTCCAGTGCAAATGAAATAACAAAGGTATCATGTACCTAATATGTTGAACCATATGTAGCACGTTACACGTTCGTGAAACACGTGTTCCCACTGTAAGAGAAGCCTAATTTATGCCACAGGTCCTGGTTAGTTAAACCATTTAAAAATTAAAACTTTTGGTTGAAATATTAATTTACAATTCGCAATTAAACACATACTCCCTGAAACATTCATACATCTAAAAATATCTAATAATTAAAATTATGCCACGTTAGGAACAAACAAAACTCATCGGGTTGGGAAGCACGATTCACTCAAAAACACTCCGTCAAACGTTGTATCAGTGAGCGCTTTCGCAACCCCACTGGTTGCATCATCGGGCCATCAACAAACTGCACGAGGACACCCTCGCGTGTGTGTTGCGTTCAGAAGTCACATGCTGGGAACGAAAGAAGGGGAGTGGATCATTTGCTACGTATCTAAGTGAATCTCCTCAGGTGTCGCCATCTGCTGAAGGAGTTGGTAAATATAACTGCCGTAAGTATAAATCATTTTATATTAATATAGAAACGAATGTAACATTATTAACATTTTGTTCAATGGTGTAATTTTTATAATAATCTTTTCTTTTCTTTTTATGCATTTTTTCACTTTTTATAAAAGACCTCCAAGCTGTATCAAGAGTAGTAAGATCTTGCAAAATTACATTTAAAAAAAAACTATAAAATATGTAATTTACAGGATCCTACTACTCTTGATACAGCTTTGGAAGTATTTTATAAAAGCCGCCCTAGTGGCGCAGTGGTCTAAGCGATGGCCTCTGATCATTCGTCCGAACGGGGTCCGGGTTCGAATCCCGGTGAGGCATGGATGTTGTGTTTGTCTTACGGCACTAGCTCTCTCCCTTCCCTGGAACCACTGACCCTAAATTAGGGACGGGCGACTGCTTATAGCCCATTGAGTTGCTCACGGTGGTTGTTAAACCTCCAATCAAAAAAAAAAAAATTTATAAAAAGTGAAAAAATGCATATTTTTTTTAAATAAATATTACACTATTGAACAAAATGTTAATGATATTGCATTCATTTCTGTATTAATATAAAATGATTTATACTTACGACAGTTATATTTACCAACTCCTTCAGCAGATGGCGACACCTGAGGAGATTCACTTAGATACGTAGCAAATGGGCCACTCCCCTTCTTTCGTTCCCGGCATGTGACTTCTGAATGCTACACACACGCGAGGGTGTACTCGTGCAGTTTGTTGATGGCCCGATGATGCAACCTGTGGGGTTGCAAAAGCGCTCGCCGATACACCGTTTGACGGAGTGTTTTTGAGTGAACTGTGCTTCCCAACCCGATGAGTTTTGTTTGTTCTTAACGTATTATAATTTTAATTATTAGATATTTTTAGATGTATGAATGTTTCAGGGAGTAATTGTGAATTGTAAATTAATATTTTAACCAAAAATTATAATTTTTAAATAGTTAAAGTAATCAGAACTTGTTGCATAAATTTGCTTCTCTTTGGGCGGGAGCACGTTTTTCACAAGTGTGTAACATGCTACATATGGTTCAACATTAGGTACGTGATACCTTTGTTATTTCATTTGTTCACTTAGAAGCATGTTTTACCATTAGACTGTCCATTGGGATATACACTATCTACCAACAAGTTATTGGACACCCCTGCAATCGACAATATCTGCAGTCCTGATACACGTCACTTGGACACCCCTGCAATCGACAATATCTGCGGTCCTGATACATGTCACGGCCGTCACCGTTAAATATCGTGTGGGAAACAGTCGCATGCAATATGCCACGCAGTTCGGAGCTCTCTGATTTCGAGAAAGGTGTAATCGTCGGGTATCACAGAAATGGCCGATCCATACGTGACATATCCAGCGAGTTGAAGTACCCAAAATCGACAGTGGCCTACGTGATTGGCAAGTGGAAGATGAGAGCTGACTGTCGGAATGTGCCCCGACCCGGCAGACCCACAAAACTGGGAGTTAGAGACCGACGGGTGCTGGCCAGAGAAATTTGGAAGAACCGCACCAAATCGATGGGCCACATCCGCAAGGAGTTTCAACAGGTATCCGGGAGTGTTCTTTCGATGAATACCATCCATAAGGAAGCCCATCTGCTCGATTATCATGGACGTGCTGCCGCCCACAAGCCTTTGATCACCAAGTCCAATAGCGCTGCTCGGCTAATGTGGTGCAAAGAACGTCGACAGTGGACTGTTGAACAGTGGAAACAGGTTCTCTGGGGCGATGAATCAAGGTACACCCTCTACCGTTCGGATGGCAGGGTCTGGGTTTGGCGTCTGCCTGGAAAACGTCTCCTGCCGGAATGTATTGTGCCAACTGTGAAGTTCGGCGGCGGTGGAATTATGCTATGGGGGTGTTTCTCCTGGTATGGCACGGGCCACTTGGTCGCAATTCCTGGTAGACTCAACGCCGAGACCTACTGCACCAGACCATGCGCTTCCTACGTTGTGGCAGTTTTACGGGGTGGACCCATGTTACTTTCAGGATGACAATGCCACCTGTCATGTTGCAAGATCCACCATGGCTTAGTATGGGGACAATGGGGTTAATCGAATGGACTGGCCTGCGCAGAGCCCGGACCTTAACCCTATCGAGCACCTCTGGGACGAGTTGGAGCGTCGACTTAAGGGGTGCCCCCACCATCCGAAATCGGTGAAGGAACTGACCTGTGTTCTCCAAGCCGAGTGGAAGAAAGTACCGCTAGCCGTCGTACAATGCTGATTGAGAGTATGGCCCGGAGGGTCGCAGCTGTAATCGCCGCTCGTGAAGGCTCCACCAACTATTGAAGGTGAATAAACTTCGTTTTCCTTTGCTATCACAGGTGTCCAATTACTTGTTGGTAGATAGTGTATCTCATGATATGTGTATGCATTTCCAGTAGCTGAAATATTGATTATCATTAGTGTGTTAAATAACAAAGATGATCCCTTTAGTGTAGCATTCTAGTTTTTCGTACCCTTCATTGGTTTTGGTAGTTACGCTTCTTTTCCAACTCTCCTTGCCACAAAGATTCTTTCTATATGTAGGTACAATTTGTAGGATGTTGAGGAATCCTGCATACAAAGGACAAGCGGCATTTGGTAAGATAAAGGTAGGTCCAGTAAAAAAAAAAGTGAAAGCAAGCATATCATATTTCACAAGGTTTGTATATATTTTGTGTACATGTTGTGTGCCTTATTTTTGTGGCAAAGTACAACCACAAGTGCACAGGCTTTAGTCAAAGTGGACCATGGAGACATACCAATTGCACCTAATTTTTCTGCACGAGTTCAAACTCAAAAGGTGTAAAGCTAACGCGCTCGGCTAAATATCGAGAGATTCGGGGTTGAATTCCCCGACGGTGGCCGATTAACAATTTTTCGGTTGCTGTGCGTTACTTAACGTGGAAAGAGCAATGGATTTATTTCTTCAACTGCCGCTACGTATTTGATGATTTTCACCGTGGATCTCGCCCTTTGGATTATTTCTGTAATTATGTATAGCCAGTGTCGTTAATGCCCACCATATGGAGACGTCTCAGTAGCTGAGCCCATCTTACGGATTTATGATGTCAGATGCTGCCTAAAAAAGAAAAACCCACATCGTGCCGTGAATTGTTGGCCGCTGTGGTGTAAAGCTAACGCGCTCGGCTAGATATCGAGAGATTCAGAGTTTAATTCCCCGACGGCGGCTGATTAACAATTTTTCAGTTGCTATGCGTTCATTAACATCGAAAGAGCGATGGATTTGTGTTTTCAACTCACGCCACGTATTTGATGCTTTTCACCTCAAAATATTAATGCGGCATTTGAGCAGGGTTACTACAAATGAAATGCACCATATGCTGATTGTTCACAAAACTCCAAGGAGGAAACAAGTCCCTTTGAAATACGACTTGTGGTCATCTGCTAGTAGCTATAACAGATGAGGAGCTGAAGATTGTTGTGGAAACTGACCCACGGCAAAGTGTCCACGAAATCTCAGTGAAGGTCAGTGTGCATCACTAGTCACTGGACTGTTGTCCTGCCCCTGGTTACGCCGCCCCGGTACCGCAGTGGTCTAAGCGATGGCCTCTGATCATTCGTCCGTAAGGGGTCCGGGTTCGAATCCCGGTGAGGCATGGATGTTGTGTTTGTCTTACGGCACTGGCTCTCTCCCTTCCCTGGAAGCAGTGACCCTAAATTATGGACGGGCGACTGCTTATAGCCCATTGAGTTACTCACGGTACGGTGGTCGTTAAACCTCCAATCATAAAAAAAAAAAAAAAAAAGCCCCTGGTTAACCTGGAAAAGGTGAAAAGGTTGAGTTCCACATGAATTAACAGCAGCCAATAAGACATGTTGTCTTGGGATGTGCATTTTCTTCCTTACTAGGTGCAGATGGGAGGGTTTCCTGCTTCAGGTCACAGCCTGCCACGAAAAGTGGGTTAACTACAACAATTGCAAGCAGTCAGTGCGTGCGGTGGTTGGATACCATGGAGCAACCTAAGTACTGTCCAAAACCACCCCTATACCCACGGTGGACAGTGCTGGCTCTTGTATGGTGGCCTGTTGCCAGCTTGATTCATCATTCCTTTCTCTGACCAGATGAGACCATCAGTTTGGACAGCTATTGTGCTGAAAGATGCACAAAAAGTTCCTTACTAAGCTGCTAGTTTTGGTCAACAGGGTTGGAATCTTTCTGTTGCATGGCAACGCTCGCCCTTGTCTCCCAAAGGACCATCCAGCAAATTCACCAGTTGGACTACAAAACTCTGCGGCATGCTGCATATTCCCCAGATCCTGCTCCCACTGATTATCAGCTTTTCCAGCATTTAAATAATTTCCTGGTAGAAAAGACCTTCTCAAACAACCAAGCTATGTTTCAGGCCTTAGCCACCTTCTTTGCCTCACAGACTCCGGAGTTTTATCGCCATGGAATCCACAGCTTCGTAACCTGTTGGAGGAAGTGTGTCAATGCAGTGCAGAACTACTTTGATTAGGCGGGTAGGTGCTTCCTACTTTAATGAGGGTTTGCAGGTGGTACTCTCATTTAGGACATTTCATCAACACACAGCCTTGTAACCTATTGGCAGAATTATGTCTATGCAGAGGGGAACTGCTTTGATTAGGCAGGTAGGTGCTCCCTATTTTTATGAGGGTTTGCAGGTGACACTTTCATTTAGGACATTTCACCGACAGCCTTGTAATCCATTGGCAGAAAAGTGTTGATGCAGAGGGGAACTACTTTAATTAGGTGGGTTCCTATTTTTATGAGGGTTTGCTGGTGGTACTCTTATTTTGGATATTTCATCCACAGCCTCGTAACCTATTGGCAGAAGTATGGTTATGCAAAGCAGAACTACCTTGACTAGGTGGGTTGGTGCTTCCTATTTTTATGAGGGCTTGCAGATGGCACTCTCATTTCGGATGTTTCGTTCGCACCAACCCAGTATTACAAACTTTGTGTCATTGTAAAATGTAATCGGAATGTCTTTCTCTGGTACAGTGCCAAGTACCTCCATATAGCTGATAAGAAGGTCAAGTTATCAAAGTCACTCACGTTTAAATTGTTCATTCTGGGTGATGTGGATAACAAACGGTTCTTCATTATTCTCTCAGATAGGAAAACTGATTTGACCAGCAGAACTCCTTTTCTAAATTGCATAAGTTCTGGTTCATTATATCCACAAACTTGAATTATATTGGAAAATATTGCAGACTTCATCGACATGCTTCAATTTGCATAGGTTCAGGTGGCCATTCGGGTGGTGCAGTGGTAAAAGCACTGGTGGGTCCAGGTTTGAATCCCATTGAGGCATGGATGTCATATGCTGCCCTGGTGGCACAGTGGTCTAAGTGATGGCTTCTGATCATTCGTTCAAGATGGGTCCAGATTCGAATCCCGGTGAGTCATAGATGTTGTGTTTGACTTATGACACTAGCCGTCTCCCTTTCCTCAAACCAGTGGCCCTAAATTAGAGATGGGCAACTGCTTATAGCCCACTGAGTTGCTCACAGTGATCGTTAAATCCCCAATAAAAAAATAGATGTTATATGTGTCTTACGGTGCTGGCTCTCTCCCTTCTGTGGAAGCAATGACCCTAAATTAGGGACAGGTTACTGCTTATAGCCCATTGAGTTGCTCACTGTGGACTTTAAACTCCCAAAGAAAAAAAATAATACAAAAGATGTGGTTTAACTCTGTAGTTTTATGACATTACAACAGATGTAGCTTAGAGCTGTAGCTGTATGACACTGCAGCAAATGTAGCTTAGAGCTATAGCTATAAAAACTGCATCAGGTGTGGCTTTGTGACACTACAGCATATGTAGCTTAGAGCTGTAGGTTGATTTAGTTTTTAAGTTTTTTGAAAAGATAATTACATGGGAAACAGTGAAAATGCCATTGTGCCAAAAAGTGCCATTTGTACGTGCCTTCTATATGTTTGTGAGGAATTATTTTTTCAGGGGAATTTGTTTCTCACTGATATTTCTAAGATGTCTTCTGAAGCACTAGAATATGTTACCTATATCCATACCTGGATGATGAATGAGTTGTTGATGCTACAAAGAATCTTCAGATTGCTTCAGTTAGTGCAAATCTCTAACAGTATTCAGATATCCCTAAGCTATTGGGTTAGCCAAAAAGTCATTGCGTTTTTTACGCACAGATGGAGAAACATGTCTTGAAATGTAATGAACAACATTTGAAACTGCAAGTTCATTATACACTGAGTGGCCACTTTATTATAACCACCCCCTCAGTACTTCGTTGGGCCACCTTTTGCCTTTAATACTGCGTCGATTCTTCGTGGCATGGACTCCACGAAATGTTGGTAGGTGGTTTGTGGAATCTGAGACCATGGCTTGATGAATCTAGCACTTTCCAGGAGTGTGAGATTGCAGGGTTGTGGATCCAGCTGTCTGATGGCTCGTTCAACTTCATCCCACAAATTCTCAATGGGGTTGAGATCTGGAGATTGTGGGGGCCACCTAAGCAAAGTAAACTCACCGGTATGTTCCTGAAACCAATCCTGTACAATGCGAGCACTATGGCAGGATGCATTATCTTGTTGAAAGTAGCCATCCCCATTGGGATAAACCATCCGCATGACAGGATGCACTTGGTCCGCAACGATGTTTAGATATGATGTGCCAGTCAGATGTTGATCAACGCGAATTAAAGGGCCCAAAGCATGCCAGAAAAACATTCCCCAAACCATAATGTTGCCTCCACCAGCTTGAAGGTTTGTAGCAATGCATTTGGGATCCATGCTTTCGTGCTGTTTCCGCCAAATTCTCACTCGGCCATCGGCATAATGCAACTGAAAACGTGATTCATCGGACCACATAATTTGTTTTCAATTATCGACTGTCCAATCCTTGGGCTCCTGTGCGAACTGGAGACATTTTCCCTTGTTAACTGCAGACAGCAACAGTATTCGAACAGGCCTTCAGCTGCCATATCCCATCCGAT
Source organism: Macrothele yani (assembly GCA_039090855.1). NCBI lineage: Eukaryota > Metazoa > Arthropoda > Arachnida > Araneae > Macrothelidae > Macrothele > Macrothele yani. The sequence goes on from CM077009.1 coordinate 49,548,005, forward strand.
GCAGTGTACGGCAAACAGTGCGTGCAGAGATCATTTGAGGGGATCCTTGATTAAGATGGTCTATAATTTGCTGCACTGTTGCCCTTCTGTTGTCTGTTACCAGTCTGGAAACTCTCCGTTCCGCCCGAGCAGTCACTAGTTGATAATGACCACACGTTGCACGTAGAGAGACCCAGTTTTTTGGCTGACAGTCCAGTCTTTAAACACTTTAACAACAGCTGCTCTGGAACATTTCACGAATGCGGCGGTTTCAGTGATACTCGCTCCTACAATCATCCCACGTTGAAAGTCTGTCAAATCGCATTTTTTTATCACTCTCATCACCCAAAAATCACTTCTACTACTGTCGCAAGAACTAAGCTTTCCCTTTTTATACTAGCCTCTCCCTCTGGCGGCAACAGCATGCAGCCATAGCTCATTTGCTTAAAACTGTCAGGTGGTCATAATAAAGTGGCCACTCAGTGTATAACATGACAGCTGACAGTTCAAGTTTGTTTTAGGAACAGAAAGTGCACAATTTCGTTAACAAGTATTTGTTTGGTGTCGATTTCAAAATGGACAATCAAAAGGAACATTTTCATCATGTTTTGCTGTATTACTTCTGAAAAGAAAAAAACGCTGTGCAAGCTAATGAAAAGTTATGTGATGTGTATGGTGAAGATGCCTTAAAACTACGACAGTGTCAGAATTTTTTTGTGAAATTTCGGTCTTGAGATTTTGATGTGAAAGATGCACCACGCTCAGGAAGGCCAATCAAAGTTGATGACGACAAAAGAAAGGAATTGATCGAATCCAATCAGCGTTTAATGACACGAGAGATCTAAGAATCTGAACATATCGAAATCCAGCATTGAAAATCATTTAAAGCAACTGGATACATTATTAAACTCGATGTGTGGGGACCACATGAGCTCAAAAAAGAAATTCTTCTCACTAAACACGTTGACATCTGCGATTCGCTCTTGAAACGTGAAGAAAACAATCCATTTTTGAAAAGTATTAAAACAGGCGATGAAAAATTGATCGTCTACAACAATGTCGAACGAAAAAGATCGTGGGACAAGCGTGATGAACCTGCTCAAAGCACTTCAAAAGCAGATATGCACGAAAGGAAGGTTATACTGTTAGTCTGGTGGGATTTCACAGGTATTGTGTATTTTGAATTGCTTCCAATTAACCAAACCATTAATGCGGACGTGTACTGTTGTCAGCTGGAGAAATTATTCGATGCAGTCAAACAGAAGCATCCAGAATTGGTGAATTGCAAAGGTGTTGTGTTTCACCTTGATAACGCAAGACCACACACAAGTTTGGTCACTCGTCAAAAATTGTTGAAGCTTGGATGGGATGTGTTACCACATCCACTATATTCGCCGGATCTGGCACCATCAGACTATCATTTGTTTCATTGTTGCAAAATGCCTTGAAGGGTAAAATCTTTACTGCTGAAAAGGCTATCAAATCGTTCTTGGAACTGTTTTTTGCCAAAAAAAAAAAAAATTTTTTTTTTTTGAGTGTGGAATCATGAACTTTGCCTGCAAGATGGCAAAAAGGTCGTCAAACAAAATGGACAATATGTTGTTGACAAAAGTTTTTTTTTTTCCCCATTCAAAATTTGCCTTTATTTACACAGGGAAAAAACGCAATTACTTTTTGGCCAACCCAATACATAGGCTTAACTTCAATTGCTTGGAGCTTCACTGTACCGAGTGGTATAACAATACCATGCTCAATCAGGAAATGCGGATTCAATTCCAGTTCCAGGAAAATCTAATTTTTTAGCTTTCTTAAGATATGGCTACATGTAATGTGGGGGGGGGCAGTGAAAATTCAGTACCTTTGTGTCAGTATTAACATTTTGTTAATTGTTGTTGGCTGTGAAATAAATAGCAATAATTTAATTGGAAAACTTTCATGTACTATGCATTTATATATGAGACTTTTTTGAGCAGTGTGTATGTTTTTTAGGTGAGCCCACCAAATCACCTTTTATCCCTGTGTATCTCACAAAAAGAGAGGAAGAAGCTTAGAAGACAAAACAGAAGAGAAGCCTGGAAGGAGAAGCAAGAGAAAATTCGTCTTGGTCTGGAACCTCCACCTGAGCCAAAAGGTGTTGTATATGTGCAGTTTGGTGTTGGTTGTCATAGTTGTTATGAAATTAATGATATAGTTCTCCTTAAAAAAATACCATTTAATACAATTACTAATCAAAAACTACTATTATGGGAATTCTTACTGGGAATTTTTTTTTATTTAATTGCAAATTTTCGGAGAAAACTCTTCTCCTTCAGGCTGTCTTTTGTTGTCACTTACTTCCGTCACTATCACAGTTACGGTTAACCTTAATGGTTATGGTTATTTTTCATCAAATCCTGCCAGATGTTAGGCAGGGAAAATCCTCTGCAGTCATTGGTGATGGTATTTTCTTTCATTTTTCTCAATCTCTATTCCTTCTTTTAGCTTTCTTTTTTGAAAATTACTTTGGAAACTGATGGCTTTAAAGGAATTCCAATCCATGTTGTGACCAGTTTCTCTAACATGCCTGTCTAAACCAGTCTTGTTGGAGCAATTTTTTATAGCAGCTTTATGCTCTGCTATACGAGTTTCTAGTCTGCGACCTGTCTCACCTATGTAAGATAGTCCACAACTACATTTTACTTCATAGACTACACCTTGCATTTTTAAAATATATTCTTCTCTTTTTCTGTTTGAACTATTTTAGGGAAACATTTCTTAACCTTGTTCTCTAAACTTGGTGCTAGCCTAATATTGTACTTCTTACTAATTCTCTTTAAGGACTCAAATAAACTTTTGTGATAAGAAATTTTTTTAGTGAAAATTAGCAGTTAAATAAAAAAAATCCCTAGTAAGAATTCCCATAATAGTAGTTTTTGATTAGTATAATTGAATTAAGAAACTAGGAAGCCAATTCTCAACATGAGCTTTATTCAAACCATTTAATAGTTATTTTTTTCCTTTGTAACTGTACTTCCTATTTCAAAATATTTGTGTTTATAATTTGCTTTTTAAAATGGTATCTCAAAATTTTAAAATGTGGTACTTCTACCCATTGTTTAGTGGGTCTTGAACCCTGTTATGTGACACCCCAATGGTTAAAGCTATTGATTCGATAAGGGACAAATAAATTGTTTTTACTTTTATGTATTGAATGCAGCATAATACAGCAAACTCTTGATTATCCGTACCCTGCTTCTTCTTCTTTTTTTTTTTTTTTTTTTTGCTTCACTATTTTTTATATGTGTGAAACGAGCATTGAGTTTGACTGCGGGCATTGCGCTGCATCGTCAACAACCCGTGACTAACTTATCTTTGCTGAGTGCAGCTTTATTATACTGTAGTCTGTAAAGATCGGTTTGACGGTGACTTTTAAGTATCAGTGACAATGGTGACAGTTCCAGAGAAGTGTCAGTGACAGAATCACAGTCGGTGACAGCAGCGCCTCCAGACCATGAAACGCTTGTCCGTCAGTGACCCAATGTATCAGTGACAGGAACCATCGAGTTTATATCCATGCAGCACTGGTCACCATAAGTCACTGCCCGTGTTGCAGGGGACGTCACATCCAGGCAAAAAGCTGCTTTGAAACTATGGAAACCTATGGAAATACAGCTCTAAGAGGCATATAGACTGATAAAATGAGGGATTTAATAATCATCAATTATACAAGCTTACCCCTTTATCAGCTGTATATACTAATAAAAAAAAAAGTTGTTTTTTCTTGCCGAAATCACTGTCACAGCTCAGTGGTGCCAAACCCATCTCCAAAGAGCAGGAACTGTGGAGCTGGAAGCTTCTGTACCAATATTTTATAGTTTTATATATGGTATAGCACATACGAAGTTAATTTTTTTCAGTGAAAAGCAAAAATCGTATTATCCGTGTTTTTCAGTTATTCGTGCACGCTTATTTGTTGATTAGCACGGATAATCGAGAGTTTACTGTAACTAAAAAAAAATCCTTACATGTTTTGATAAAAATCAATGCTGTTCCACAAAGTTATAAAAATTCAGTTATCAGTGATTTTGAATCAAGAAGACAACTGGGCTTGTTAGCTTTTCAGACCTGATAAATAACCAGTCTTCTTTCATGCTTCACATTTATGTCCAAGAAATAATTGTTATTAATTGCAAATTTATGTGATAAATGTGGAAGTACTATTTTATTATAGCTGCATCATTCTGGTCTTTTACAATCAAACACAAGAGTTGTTTAATAAAGACTGAGGCTATCTCTAATAAATCTTAACAATTGATATTAAATAGTTTTTGTCACTTAGGTAAACTCCAAACTATTAGAGTATTACACCCTTTTTTGGCTTTACCTAGAGGTAAAGTTGTATCAGGTATTATTCTGTTGAAGAATTTTCTTAACTCTCCTTCTTTTCAAGTGTTTTGCAAACACTTGTGGCATTTGGTGGCTGTCTGGCTTTGATGGTGGCACAAAAGCCAGAAACATATGCAATAAGAAAATTAAAAGGTCATAGAGAAGAAAGGGAGTTAGTCGAAGGTTCAACAAAATAATACCTGATATCAGGTCAAGCGCCATCTGACATGCACACCACCCGTGCCAGGCCTCGTACCATTCAGCCACTAAGGTGGCAAGACATGTAACAGATGTGCCTGATGCTATAGTTGTACACCAAGACTGCTGCTGTAAATGCATATGTTTGATGCATCAGCGTAGAGTTCATTTTGATGACTTTTTTTTCCCCCTTATGAGTAGTGAATTTCTGAATTTTAAAGAACAGCTTAATAAAAGGGAATTTTCCACAGATTTGTAGATTTTTCTTTTTCTTTTTTTTTTTTTTTCATTGTTTGGAATGTTTTTGAGATTTGTGTGAAACTGAAGAGAATTTTCAGGAGAGATTGGGTAAGCTGAAAAAAAAAGTGGGGAATTGAGTAAACTTAGGAATTTTTTGTGGGATGTTTTGGAGTGTATTGGATAAAGTGAAGAGAATTTGGGGGGAATAGGTTTCTACAGAAAAGTCTGTGCTTAGAATCTGGGCTGTGAGAAAAAGACCGTGAACGTGGAAAGTAAAGAACATAAATTTATAAAGAGTATACCTCAAGATTTAGGTAGGAATTTCACAATTTTAAGTCTTGCTTAGAATCTGGGCTGTGAGAAAGTGACCTTGAATGTTGGAAGTAAAGAATGTATGAATAGCATACCTACAGACTCTCTGGCTTTAGGTGGGAATTTACAGATTTTAAATTACTTCTCCTGAATGCCTCTGTGAATCTGCCACTATTCTGTTATGTGGCATTTATGTGGGGAAATTTTTTTGGGTAATTTTGGAGAGTAGTTGGTATTTGTTCAATCACAGTTTTTTTGGGAGGTTTTTTTCACACACTAGTGTGTATGTGTGCATCCGTCCATGGATGTAATTTTTTTCTTTTTTCAAAAATTTCTGAAAATGGAAGTTTGATGCAGCAAAAATTTCCCCCTTAGTCATAATTTATTTTCCTCCTGATGTCCTGTATCATTGTTAAATGTCACTTTCTCCATAAATATATCAGCTCATTAAAAAAAAAAAAAAAATTAGGAAAATGAGAGTTACACCGGATGAAACTTCCTCTGTTATGATAAATTCTTTTTCTCACAATGTTCCTTTTGTCTTGCCATTGTTGTTAAATGTCATTTTATATCATAAATGATGGCATTTCAGCTTGCAAGCATTGGCACTGTGTTTGTTCTGTAATGATCAGAACACTGTAGACAGCAACAATCTTTTCTGGACTAAAAATTATCTCCATATAGCTTTTCCTTCATGTTTGAGAACAGGAAAACGTCACATGGACCTAGATCATGACTGTGTGGTGAGTGGTTCACCAATCAGATCTCCCAGACTCCTTCAGAAAGTCCATTGTTTTCATTGTTGTGCAGACACAGCATGAATCATGCAAAAAATTACTTCATACCAAAACAGCACATAACATGACATCCAGAAAAATCATTCTACATCTTATTTCTTGTAGTGAAGCACCAAGTTTTACAAGAGTTAAACTCAGTAAGTTTATTCTCATGCAACAACAAAAATTTAACATCTGAGTTAAGAGCAAGTGACATCTTATCATTGATGCTGATGTTTATTAAATTCACTTAACTTCAGTCATGTCAAATGAATGAAGAGTGCTATCATCAAAATCTTGCATCTTTTTTTTTTTTTCTGAAAGTGGAAAAAATATAATTTTTCATTAGCATTATTGATTTTCTGTTTATCTCATTTAGAGTGAAATTTGCATGTGAGCCAGTATTAGATGCACTATATGATCAAAAGCATCTGGACACTCCTTTAGAGTAGTAGATTTGCCCATAAACAAGGTGTGATAAAAAAAAAAAATCTAGACTGGATATATTAAAACATAAAAATAAAAATAGTACAAGACTTACAGATTTATCACCGTAGAAGTAGTCCCTTTCCAAAGCCACACACTTAGCCCAGTGCTGTTTCCATTGCTCGACGCATTTTTTTGAAGTCATCTTCTGAAATAGTAAACAGCTGCTTCATCCCATTCTGTTGTATCTCCTCGGTATCTTGAAACATTTTTCCTTTGAAGTGGTATTTGATTTTTGGAAAGAGTAAAAAGTCACAGAGAGGAAGATCTGGCAAATAGAATGGCTATCGGGCCTGTGCAATGTTGCAATTTGATGCTTAGCAAGAAACTGCTGCACAGGTTGTGATGCCTGGGCAGGTACATTGTAATAGTGCAGTTGTCTCTCGCTGCTCTCATGCAATATCTGCCTTTGCAACCAACTGCATCCCTCAAATGCAGCAAAACTAGAGAGTAGTATTCCTTGTTGACTGTCTGGCCTGGTGGAGCATATTCATCCCTCAAATGCAGCAAAACTTGAGAGTAGTACTCCTTGTTGATTGTGTGGCCTGCCGGAGCATATTCATCCCTCAAATGCAGCAAAACTTAAGAGTTGTACTCTTTGTTAATTGTCTGGCCTGGCGGAGCATATTCATCCCTGAAATGCAGCAAAATTTGATAGTAGTACTCCTTGATTATGTGGCCTAGCGGAGCATATTCATTCCTCAAATGCAGCAAAACTTGAGAGTAATACTCCTTGTTGATCGTCTGGCCTGGCGGAGCATATTCATCCCTGAAATGTAGCAAAACTTGAAAGTAGTAGTACTTGTTGATCGTCTGGCCTGGCAGAGCATATTCATCCCTGAAATGCAGCAAAACTTGATAGTAGTGCTCCTTGTTGATTTTCTCGCCTGGCAGAGCATATTCATCCCTGAAATGCAGCAAAACTAGAGAGTAGTATTCCTTGTTGACTGTCTGGCCTGGTGGAGCATATTCATCCCTCAAATGCAGCAAAACTTGAGAGTAGTACTCCTTGTTGATTTTCTGGCCTGGCAGAGCATATTCATCCCTCAAATGCAGCAAAACTTGAGAGTAGTACTCTTTGTTAATTGTCTGGCCTGGCGGAGCATATTCATCCCTGAAATGCAGCAAAATTTGATAGTAGTACTCTTTCTTGATTATGTGGCCTAGCGGAGCATATTCATTCCTCAAATGCAGCAAAACTTGAGAGTAGTACTCCTTGTTGATCGTCTGGCCTGGCGGAGCATATTCATCCCTGAAATGTAGCAAAACTTGAAAGTAGTAGTACTTGTTGATCGTCTGGCCTGGCAGAGCATATTCATCCCTGAAATGCAGCAAAACTTGATAGTAGTGCTCCTTGTTGATTTTCTGGCCTGGCGGAGCATATTCATCCCTGAAATGCAGCAAAACTTGAGAGTAGTACTGCTTGTTCATCGTCTGGCCTGGCGGAGCATATTCAACCCTCAAATGCAGCAAAACTTGAGAGTAGTACTCCTTGTTGATCGTCTGGCCTGGAGAGCATATTCATTCCTCAAATGCAGCAAAACTTGAGAGTAGTACTGCTTGTTCATCGTCTGGCCTGGCGGAGTATATTCATCCCTGAAATGCAGCAAAATTTGAGAGTAGTACTCCTTGTTGATCGTCTGGCCTGGCAGAGCATATTCATCCCTGAAATGCAGCAAAACTTGAGAGTAGTACACCTTGTTGATCGTCTGGCCTGGCAGAGCATATTCATTCCTCAAATGCAGCAAAACTTGATAGTAGTACTCCTTGTTGATTGTCTAGCCTGGTGGAGCATATTCATCCCTCAAATGCAGAAAAACTTGAGTGTAGTACTTCTTGTTCATTGTCTGGCCTGGTGGAGCATATTCATGATGCGCTATTCCATCGTGATAAAAAAAAAAAAACAGCATTATCTTGACATTGCTGCTGCTCTGTCATGATTTTTTCTCTCTGGAAGAGTTTGCGGTCTTCCACTGTAAAAACAAGGCCTTAGTTTTAGGGTCATACCCGTAGAGCCACGATTCATCACCAGATATGATAGTTTTTTAAAAGTTTTCGTCATTTTCGATGCACTCAAGCAGGTCACTACGAGCTGAAACACGGATCTGCTTTTGCTCAGCTGAGAGCAATTTTGGCACAAATTTGGCTGAGACGCGTCTCAGATCCAAATCGTTTGTAAGAATCGACCGAACTGAACCAAAACTAATGTTGAAGTCTTCAGATAACACACGAATAGCGATTCAGTGATTTTGCTGCACAGCTGTGCACACAAGTTCAACACTGTTTTCACTTTTGCTAGTTTTGGGCCTCCCAGACTGTTTATCACCTTCAACACTTTCATGACCATCTTTAAAACTTTTATACCACTCATATAATCCTCCTCATAGACTTTCTGTAACTTTAAGTATGTGTTTCTGCAAGTCTTGCAAAGTTTTTGACAAATCTGTTGCAGATTTGTTGAGAAAAATTTTCCAACATGGCAAATGCAACAAATAGCTTCACACATACAAGAAAGAACAAAGCACTACTGCAAAAAACATGGACAAGCAGGAGGGATATGGCTCACAGCATTTGCGTAGTAGGTTCAAAGGTCAACCTATGCCAAAACGCTTCCTGCTATGTTGCGTGATTCTGAACTTACACAACAAGTCTGCATACTTCTTTATCAGACTTCATATGTCACAGCCATGAACCATACAAGTATAAAAAAAGATGCACGTTGCCTTGCAAGCATCATAAACAAGCATGAACAGTAGAATTGGCCAAAACAACAGAGCTCAGTGACTTTCAGTGTGGCACAGTCATAGGGTGCCATCTTAGCAACAAGTCACAGCCACCCGTACAGGTATAAAAAGATAAACGTGGCCTGGCAAGCATCACAGACAAGCATTAACAGTAGAATGGGCCATACAGCAGAGCTCAGTGACTTTCAGTGTTGCACAGTCATAGGGTGCCATCTTAGCAACAAGCCACAGCCACCCATACAGGTATAAAAAGATGAATGTAGTCAGGCAAGCATCGTAGACATGCATGAACAGTCAAATGGGCTGTACAGCAGAGCTCAGTGACTTTCAGCATGGCACAACCATTGGGTGCCATCACAGCCACCCATACTGGTATAAAAAAATAAATGTGGTCTGGCAAGCATGAACAGTAGATTGGGCCATACATCAGAGCTCAGTGAATTTCAGTGTCGCACCATCATAGGGTGCCAACTTAGCAAAAAGCCACAGCCACCCATACAGGTATAAAAAGATGGATGTAGTCTGGCAAGCATCATAGACATGCATGAACAGTCAAATGGGCTGTACAGCAGAGCTCTGTGACTTTCAGGGTGGCACAGTCATAGGGTGTCATTTTAGCAACAAGTCACAGCCACCCATACAGGTATAAAAAGATGAATGTGGTCTAGCAAGCATGAACAGTAGATTGGGGCCATACATCAGAGCTCAGTGACTTTCAGCATGGCACAGTCATTGGAGGCTGTCTTAGCAGCAAGTCAGTTCAGAAACTTTCTGCCCTGCTGCAGCTGCTCTGACAACTGTAAGGGATGTTATTGTGAAGCGTAAATGTCAAGGAGCAACAACAGGGCAATCATAACCTAGTTGGCTATGTAAAATGACAGAGTGGGGCTGACTGCCAAGACCTGAAGTGGGCCGGGCAACAAAATTAAAAATTGCTTGTTCTCAGTTGCAGCACTCAACATAGAGTTCCCAAGTGCCTCTGGAAGCAATGCCAACACTATAATGGTTTGTCAATAGTAGATGGGAGTGGCTTTCCATAGCTGAGCAGCTGCACATAAGCCTAACATCAGCAAGATCAGTGTCAATTGGAGTGGTGTAAAGCTTGTCACTAGTGCACTCTGGAGCAGTGGAAGTACATTCTCTGGAGTGTTCAATCACACTTTATTTACCATCTGGCAGTCCAACTGAGAAGTCTGGGTGGGGAAGATACTGGGTGAACAGTGCCTGGCCAACTATGTTGTGCCACATGTGAGGTTTAGTGGAGGAGGTGTCTTGCTGTGGGGCTGTTTTTCATGGTTTGGTCTGGGCCTCTTTGTTCCAGTGCCAGGGAATCTTGACGTTGTGGCCTATAATGATATTCTAGACAGTTCTATACTTCCAACATTATCGCAACAGTTCGGTGATGGCTCTTTCTTTACCAGTAAAACAGTGCTCCCATCCACAAAGTGAGGTCTGTGCAGGAATGGTTTGATGAGATTGGTGTTGAAGAACTTACCTGGCCTTTGCAGAGCCCCAGTCTCAACCCTATGAAACATCTGTGAGATGAACCGCAACTCAGACTGCGAGCCAAACTGAACCTCCTAACATTGGTGATCGACCTGACTAATGCTCTTGCTGCTGAATGGAAAGCAATTCCCACAGCAGCATACTAAAATCTAGTGGAAAGCCTTCCTAGCAAAATGGAAGCTGTGATAGCAGCAAAGAATGGACCAACTTGATTTTAATTCCTTTCCTATTACAGGGAGTTTGTAGACAGGCAAATGTCAAGGTACTTTTGATCAGATAGTGTACATATTGGGTATATAAATAAGTTTTGAGGGATTTGAGGTGAACAAAACACGTTGTTGGAGAACAGAAACAATATTTTAATATTAATCGAAGTATGCTCCCTCTGAAGCTACAACTTTACCCCATCTTTCGGGCAGTGAATGTATGCCCCGAAGGAAGAATTCCGGTTCCTTGGAAGAGATCCAGTTGTCCAGCCAATTTTTGATGTCTTCATAAGAACTAAACCGTTCTCCAGACAGTGCTGACTGCATCGACCCGAACAAATGGTAATCCGATTGCGCAATATCTGGCGAATATAGTGGGTGGGGTAGAACTTCCCAGTCGAATCCTTCTAAGTACTTTTTCACAGGTCGAGAAACATGTGGTCTTGCGTTGTCATGCTGTAAGATGACTTTGTTGTGTCTATTCTCCCATTCCGGCCGTTTTTGCGTGAGAGCTCATTTTTAACGCATTAATTGGGTTCGATACCGATCACCAGTAATAGTTTCTGATGGTTTCAGCAGTTCATAGTGGATCACACCCTTCTGGTCCCACCAGATACACAGCATTACCTTTGAACCATGGATATTGCGATTTGGCGTTGAAGGACCTGGTTCACCTGGCTTCACCCATGCTTTCTGCTGCTTAGGGTTATCGTACCCTATCCATTTCTCGTCGGCAGTAATAATACGATGCAAAAAACCCTTTCTTTTTTGCCTTTGAAGCAGCAATTCGCAAATGGTTTTTCGACGTTCAAGGTCTCTTTTCCGCAAAGCATGTGGAACCCAATTCCCTTCTTTTTGCTCCATTGCCATGGCAGCTAAACATTGTGAAGTGCATGGTTGACTAACATTCAATGCTGCTGCTAGTTCTTTTGGGTCTGGCACGGATCCTCCTTGAGTAAAGCTTCCGATTCGGCATCAACAATTTTTTGGGGTGGTTCAGGACGTTCTTTATCACTGACATCGAAATCGTTCCTTTTGAATGATCTAAACCAATACTCACATGTTTTTATGGATGGATAATGTTCACTATAGATTTCTGACATTAAGCGATAGCTGTCGGCAGCACTTTTCTTAACATTAAAGTAATGCACTAACACTTCCTGCAAATGCTGTTTTGTCAGGACGAAAGTTGCCATTTTCCTTCGAGTAAAACAAATACGTCTTCGCACCTCAATCGAACGTCGTATACTGACTCTGACAGCTGGCGTTTCGTACTGCGATATCGCAGTGTTGCCACCTTAAAATACATGCGAGCAGTAATAAGTATGACACCGAACAGAAATCCCTCAAAACTTATTTATATACCCAATATTATTTTCATAAGGAATCTATAAATATTTAGAATATGTAAGTTTATATATGCATATATTGTTTTCTTTATTTTTCAAGAACATTCCGAATGTCTAATGTATATATTGTTTTCTTTATTTTTCATGAACAGTCCGAATGTCTAATGTATATATTGTTTTCTTTATTTTTCATGAACAGTCCGAATGTCTAATCTGATGAGAGTGTTGGGAAACCAGGCTGTTCAGGATCCTACTAAAATTGAAGCACATGTTCGTGAGCAGATGGCTAAACGGCAAAAGTGAGTTCATTTCACAGTGTTAAGTTTATGTTGTTTCTTTGTTTTTATTTTTTCTGTAAATCATCACTAATCATTTTACATCAATGTCTTGTGTTATTCTAAATGTCTACAGCAGGTATCAAAGGCTAAGATAAACTCCATGTTTTTCTATGTGTGACATTTAATGGCCGCTACAAGGAAAATACTTTAGAACAGAAGTTGTAGAACTCATAGATGTCAATCTGGTCCACCTCAGTAATGACTGTTAGTCGCATGAATGTGAAAACTGAAAAGGGCCAGAATTATTTTGGTGAGAAGAACTTTTCTCTCAGGTTTAATAAAGCCATATATATACACTATATTGACAAAAGTCACCGGACACCTAGAAGAGAAACACAACATAGCATTTATTGACATACATTAGTACAGTGTCGGCCCACCTTTGGCCTTAATGCATGCACTGACCCTTCGAGAAATGCTTTCGACAAGGTTTTGGAACACAGCGATAGGTATGCGCTTCCATTCAGAATGCTGCTGCTAACTGTTGCTTAGTAGTAGGCATTGGTTCCAAACTTCTTATGTGGCTCTCTAATTCATTCCATAGGTGCTCTGTGGGATTGAGATCAGGGCTCTGTTCTTGCCAGTCGACACACAATATGGAATTATCGTCAAACTATGCCGTAACAGTCCTTGCTTTATGGCTCGGTGCATTATCATGCTGGTACCAACAAGGCTCAGTTCCACAGAGTTCGTAGGGCATAATTGTCCAGAATATCGAGGTTAGAGCCCTGCAGAGGCAATATTTTTAGGCCCAAGCCCACCAAGTTAATGCCAGGCCCGACTCAGCCCAGCCCAGCCCGGTGTGTTTTTTTTTTTTTCAGGGCCCGGCCATTCAGGCCCAGCATAGGTTTCATTTGCGTAACTGTCACTTGCTTTAACACAGACAGTATTTGTACTGTAACTTTTTGGACTAACTCGAAACTTGTGTAAAAAGAGGGCATAATTAAGTTAACTAGCCCACCAGTAACTAGAAATACAGCAAATGCAATAAATAGTATTCAGTGAACTTAAGTAAATTATCATCATTTCATAATTAAACCTTTCGTAGGGTCAGATCACTATTTATACAATTGCATTACATCACTGGCGCAGGAAATCGGGTCTTCAACTCTTCGTAGACCTGTGCTTATGCTGTGAAAATGAATGTAATTACAGAACAGAACAGAAGCAGAATATATAAAACAAAACAAATAAGCATTTCTTCTAGATATTTTTTACGGAAAGTGGCTTTCCTCTGTTTCCTTCCCTTGAAAGAGCAGTTTGCATTTTTTAACCCTTCCCTCTGTCTTGAGAGCTTTATAAGTTATTTGCTGCATTTATATTGTATAAGAAATTTGCTGCGTTTATAAGTATATAATTTGTTGTTTTAAATGTGTGTGTTTACAAGTAGTTGCCTTGAATGAGCAATGAGAAGCGCTTACAAGTAATTGCCTTGAATGAGCAATGAGAGCGCAAATTGAAGCTTTAATTGATTCCAAATTCCTATAAATGCAAACCACCGTACAGAGCAAGCGTTCTTCTGGTTTAAACTTCCGAAATAAATGGAATATGGATTCAAAGGGGAGAGAGAGATTGCAAAAGATCAAAGACGAAAAGATGCGCGCAAAATGAATAAATAAATAAATAAATAAAAAATAGCACAAGGCGGGAGAGAAGAATGATTGCGAGAAACAAGAAATAGGATCACGGGAAGGGAAAGACGGAGACTTCTAAAACAGAATGACCTAAATTTATCAACAACCGGACTACACGGTACCATGGAAGTGCAGGCCCATCCAAGCCTGCCTATAAAATTGTAGGCCCGGCCCGTAAGTTTTAAATTACAGGCAGGCCCGGCCCGTGCAAGGTTCTAATCGAGGTAGACGTGCTGGTTAACATGTTCAGACGTGCCAACTGTCCGGATTTTCAGCCCATCCTCTCGCCCTCCTGATGAATGTCAAATTTTCCTGTTTTTCACTGAGAATTTTCCGTTAGGATGGTCGATATTTCATCAATCAGCATATTTTTGAACCACCAGTGATTTTTTTTCTTTCTGCGTCGATGCAAGGGGACATTAAAAGCATCAGTTTCATACTTTTCTTCTCCTCCTACCTGCAAAATGGAAGCCACTGCAGTAGCGATAAGCTCTGGCTTCTGACCGATCGTCCAAAATGGGTCGGAAAAAATTTGCTTTAAAATGTTTTCTCCCAGTCCGATTGTCATATATACAGGGATCGCATTTCTCCTAAAATTCCTAAAATTCCTAATATTTTGTGACCCTCCTTAAATTCCTAAAATTATACCTAAAATTTGCTATTCTTCCTAAAATTTTCGTAAGCTTATTTATTAAAAATACAACCGTTATTAACGCCAATAAATTTACCATTACAGTAAGGTAAAAAGACCTGTTATTGTAGAAATACAGCCTATATGCTGTGCTGCTGAAGGGAGGGAAAATGACGCCATCGAGATGCACTTGCTTCGGGGCGGGCGCTCCACTTTTGTGCCTTCGGACAGTTTTCGAGAGTAACAAGAGATCTAAGGGAAAATGGGAGGGGTCATTTTCACCCCTGGTTTGCGCTTTGCAGACGAACTCCGTGGCACGTAGAAGATCGTACTTTATTTTTGGACATGCCTCGTGGAACCTCCTCTTTCTGCTGATGTTTTGTTATTGTAAACCGCAGGTGAGTGGAAGCAAAGAGGAAACATGTGGTCTCCTTCCGTAACCTCCGGTAATGACGATGGGATGGTAGCTGAGTGTTATCGTGGCAGGCAGTAGAGCTCGTGATCATTGACCTTCGATCGTGCGTCCGGCGACAGCGATCTTCGATGCGCAATGTATCTCGGCTCCGACTCGCTTTGACTGAACTTGCGTGAGATGGGTATGATAGTTTCTGGTTTTGCGTCTTTTATGGTGTTCTCTGTGCTGTGTGCAGGTTCAGTTCTCTAGTGGTGACTTGCTTTTTTTTTTTTCTACTGACATCCTCGCAGCCAAACTTCGGAAGTTGTCTGGTTTTGCAATATTGGAACGTGTTTTTGTACTTCCCTTTCATTTTCTGGTTAGTAATACAAGTGTTTAAGATGCCTAAATCCAAAACGAAATTTCAAGATGCGTGGCTCGCCAAAGAATTGGACGGAGTGAAGTTGAAAGAATGGTGTTCTGCAACTGAAACAATATTTTCTGCTAAGTGTATATTGTGTTCAGAAATTTTCAATATTTCTAATAGTGGCTTTTCACAAGTAAAAGCGCATCATAAAGGGAAAAAACATTTGCAGAAATTTCAAAGTAAATTTCAAAATAAGTCCATCCTGAAAGCCTTTGGAGGACGGGATCTTCAGCCCAAAACAAATATTAGTGAAGTACTGAGTCATAATTTACAGTTGGCTAAAGCCGAAGAAGCATTATGGGCCATGAAAGTTGCTAAGGACAATATGTCTTTTGTTTCATGCACTGAAACAGTTGAACTTTTCAAAGAAATGTTTCCTGATTCTGCTATTGCAGCCAAAATGCAACTTAAAGAAAAAAGTTGCTTATGTGATATCACATGGATTGTCAAAATATTTTGAAGAGGATTTGAAAAAAGACATTGCATCTAGTAGCCCAGGAAAGGTTACTATAGCATTTGATGAAACTACAAATACACAAGTGAAACGGCAGTTGGATGTGTATCTCAGGTACTGGTCTTCAGAAATAAATTCAGTTTCTTGCCGATACCTAACAAGCGTTTTTTCTAGGTCATGCAACAGCAGATATTTTGCTAAAAGAAATTCTTGATGTGTTTTCATCCTTCAATATTTCGTTGAACAGAATTATTTGTGTATCCATGGACAGCTCAAATGTAAATAAGGGCTTTTTACGCAAATTCAATGAAGTTGTAAAACAAGAAACAGGCTAGAAATCTTTGGAACTAGGTTTTTGCAACCTGCATGTTGTTAGTAATGCATTTAAAATTTTTTTGACAAGCTTAAATATAGATTTTGACGAATTTGCTACTGATATGCATTACTTTTTAAAGAGTAGTGCTGCAAGACGAGAGGATTATAAATCTGTCGAGGATATAACATTGGTCACAGCCAAATTTCTTTTGCATCATGTCAGCAACAGATGGTTAACCGTTGGTTCTGTAGCCCAGAGGCTCTTGGATCAATGGCTAAATATTACAGAATATTTTTTAAACTTCTTGCCATCTCAAAAAATATTTGAAAAACAACTACGCAATTCGGCAAGGTATAAAAGAATTCACTGTTTCCTGAAAAATGAGCTAACTCCTTGCTATTTAGCATTAATTTCATTTTCACACCAAAATTTTGAAAAGTTTTCATTATGTTATCAGAGTGAAGAACCAAAAATACACCAGTTATATTCTGATTTAAATACTTTAATGAGAAATGTTATGGCTCAGTTTATCCAAGATGATGTTATTGCAGGGAAATTTGGAGAAGACCTAAAGAATGTAGATTTTGAAAACAAAAATTCATGGAAAAAACTAGGGGAGTTAGAAGTTGGTATGAAGACAAAAAATCTCCTCAGAAATGTTCAGGAGACCAGGCAGAAATTATTTCTCTTAGATGTAAGATCATCACTAATTGCAACCACAAAATATTTAAAGTCAAATTTGCCATTCTGCAGTCAAAAGCTAAGAGACATAGAAGTTTTAAAGGTAAAAGAACTAAAGAAAGAGTCAACTGAACTTTCAGTCACTGAAGGACTTTCAGAAATAACCAGAATTTCAAGTGTTTTGCATCTTTCTGAGGAACAAATTGATAGAGTAAGAGAAGAGTGGAAACTTTTAAATTCCGATAAGCCAACTCTAGATGAACTAGTGAAATTTTCAGAGGAAGGGCATATTCCAGTGCGGATTGATCATTACTGGCGTAATATATTTAGTATTAAAGACTAGTGGAAAAGAAAAATACTCAAATCTTGCTAAACTCATCAAGTCAGTTTTAGTTTTACCCCATGGTAATGCTGATGCAGAAAGGGGATTTTCAGTTAACACTGCTCTGTTAAGGAAGGACAAGGCTAACTTAAAAGACTAAACTATAACATCATTAAGAATAGTTAAAGGGGCCATTAAACACTATGGATGTGTAAGTAAAGTTCCCATAACAAGAAATTTGTTCAATAGTGTTCGTGATTCACATAAATTTTATAAAGAGTATGTTGATAAGCTGAAGGAAGAAGAATCACAAAAGGTAAAAGAAAGGAAGCAGAAAGAGAGGGAAAATAAGGAAAAGCAGCTAGAGAAAAAAGAAAAGCTGAGTTTGATGACAAAATAAAAGAAAATGATGCAGAAATAAATAGGCTTAAAAAAGATAAAGAAGCCTCCCTAGCAGTAATTCAAGAGGGAACAGAAAGAATGAGAAAAGCTGTAGAAAAACAAAATACTGTTGAAATAGCAGTTGCCTCTAACTTAATCATTCAAGGTTCAGCTGAAATAAAGAAAACTGAAAGTAAATTAGTTGTGGTGGAAGCAGAAAAAGATAGGCTTATCAGGAAAAGGTTAAAACAATAATATGAAAAAAGTAATTCTGTGAACAATTGTACATAGTTCTTGGTTTTCAATTACCTTTTTAGGATATTATAATTTAATGTGAAACCTGAAAACTTTACTGTGAAAATCGTGAATTGCTTCTGGTTCAACAGCATATTAATGTTCAAAGTGAAACTTGAATGTGGTAAATATACTTGAATATGATAATAACACGTGAAAAGATAAGAACTGAACATTAGAAGTAAATCATACTTAAACTTTAGACATTAGTCGTTATGCAAAAAATTTGGGTGTGAACTTCGACCATATATACTAATGGACTGCACGTTGGCAATAGCTGCATCAAAGCCGCCATGGCTCCAGCATTGGGCACGTCATCATCAGACTCCAAATTTCGTGTAAAAATGCTGTTATGATTACTAATTTACGCTGCAGAACTTCAGTGTTTTCGGTGTATTATGTGAATGCGCCTCATATATAATGAAAACTCTTCAGGTAAGTTTACTTATGAGCTATATACATGCATGATCGGGTTGTTTACATTTTGTGATTTATAATGTGATGAACATTTTGCGAAGAATTTGGAACATGCATTCCATTTTTTTTTCTTAAGTTACTATATTTTTATATCAATAGCTGCAAGTTTCTGGTTAAGTAATTGAACTTTATTGACTTAGGTATTTAATTCGTTTCTTACCCATGAAAAATCATAGAACTTCCTTTTACTCTATCGCTCAGAGCAACCATAAGCACAGCAGGTGTAACCCATCTTTTTGACTGATGTCATGTGATTTTATGTTGGAGCCAGAAATTTTGATGTCATGTGCAGTCTATCAGTATATATGGTTGAAGGGTGTGAAGCAAACTCTTTACAATGTATACAAAGTTGTTTTACTAGATGTATACAAATATACATCTAGTTTTTATTGAAATACACTCCTAAAATTTTCCTAAAATTTTTCTAAAAATTCCTAAAATTCCTACCTAAAATTTTCCAGAAGTATGCTATGATCCCTGTATATATGACACCTTCAGCAAAGAGCTCAACCACTGTGGCACTATAATTCCAGGAAGGGTCAGTAATTGATTGACAGATGGGAGCTGCCCTGCCTTCTCCTTGCAGTTCAGTCTTTCAACCCCTTGCCTCAACAGAGCCACGCTCGTTCTAAGTGATGATTAACAGTTGAGTTGCGGCAAATTCACTTAACGAAAAGAGGGATTAGTAACAGTTGGCTGTTACATTATTCATAAAAAACAACATGCGGGCCATTTTATGTTTTCATTATCTTGTGGAATCGACTTACCTGAAAACAAATTTCAGGGGTGGGGGTGTTGATTTTCAAGCTGTTTTTTTTTTTTTTTTTTTCCAGAACTTTTAGTGGACCAGTAATACTACTTCTGCAAAATTGTTCCTTCGTCTGGAAAATGTTGATAAAAATAGCACTCGTGTGATTTTATAGGCTGTAAAAATCTCACACTTTTCAGGTTTTGAAAGTTGGCATGTCTGCAGGGTTTGTCCACGATAACCAATGGGCCGGGACCATACCACGAAAAACACTCCCACGCGAGTACACTGTCAGCTCCAAATTTAACTGTAGGAACAGTACACTGTGGTAAATAACGTTCCCCCGGCTTTCGCCATATCCACACACGGCCATCAGACTGATGGATCATGTATCTGGATTCATCAGTCCGTATGACCAGTTTCCATTGATCTACGGTCCACGATAAATGTTCTTTACACCATGCTAAATGACGAGTAGCATTCTGAGTGAAGATGAAAGGCTTATGAGCAGCCGCACGATCGCGGTAACCCATGGAATGAAGTTCTCTGCGAATGGTACATGTACATACCGAAGTTCTATCATTGTTACTCGCCTGTACACTGAGGTCTTGCGCAGTACTCCGTTGATTAGCTGTAATGACTCTCCTGAGGCTTCAACGTCTTCTATCACTGATGTTCTTTCATCTGCTGGTACGTTTTGCTGCTTCAGGCACGCCATGTGTCTTCCACTTATTCAGTACATCCAAAACAGTTGACTTGGGTATGTTTAAATGCCTCTTGGTTTCTCTTATAGACAACCCACTAATATAACACCCAACAATCTTTCCTTTCTCAAAGTCATTTCTCCCCCACCACGACATTTTCAGTCAACCTCACAGTGCGATATGATCGCAGTCAGCTGCAGGCTTGTTTTTATACCGTTTGCAGCTGTACCATGCATCTTAACAATGCAGCGAATCCGTTCATTTACTTTTAAAGGGGTGTCCGGTGACTTTTGTCAATATAGTGTGTGTGTGTGTGAGAGAGTGAGAGTGAGTGAGTGAATGAGTGTGTGTGTGTGTGTGTGTGTGTGTGTGTGTGTGTGTGTGTGTGTGTGTGTGTGTCTGTCTGTCTGTCTGTCTGTCTAGAAAAATCTTGTATTCAAGCTTGAATCTCTCTCTATATATATATAAAGAAAAGTGAAAGTGTTTCTGTCAGCAAATTGTTTTGACCACTTCTAAATGACTTAGCAATCGGAAAATTGGTATGCTGATAGGACTTAACGTTTGTGTACTTAGAAAAGTCCAAAAATAAAAATAATCAAAATGGCGGCTTTGAAAAATTGTCTGCTTCAATTTGTTGCAAATTTTTTGACTACTTCTAAATGACCTAAATTGCCGTGCATGACCTAAATTGCCGTGCTGATAGGCCTTAAGGTCCGTATACCTAGAAAAGTCCGAAAACCAAAAAAAAAAAAAAAAAAAATCAGAGTTTTGGCTTAGGAACTGCCTGCTAGAATTTTTTCACAAATTGTTCAAACACTTCTAAATGACCTAGAGATCTGAAAATTGGCATGTGGATGCGCCTTAAGGTCCGGATACCTAGAAAAGTCCGAAAAATAAAATGCTTGAATTTTTTGCTAAATTGTTGGACCACTTGTAAATGATCTAGAGATCTGAAAATTAGCTTGCTGATAGGCCTTAAAGTCTGGATACCTGGAAAAGACAAAAAAAAAAAAAAAAAAAAAAAAGTGGCGGGTTTGGAATATTGTTTGCTTAAATTTTTCTATCGTAGAAAAGTCTGAAAACCAAAAAATTCAAAAGGGTGGCTTAGCTTTACTGTTCAAAATGCTGATAGGTTTAAAGATAATTATGCCAGAAATAGTGAAATGCTGTGAAAATTCCATGAAATTTTTTATTTAAAATTAAGGGACGCCAAAGCCTGCTCCGTTTTATGTCAAACTGTGTGCATTGACATCATGACCCTGTTCTAAATCGTAAAGCAGTTATGTATCTTAAATACTTTTCTTTCCCTTTAATTATTTTCCCCTATCTTCAATTTTATGTTCACCCAATCTTGTAATTAAAGCACCATCAGTAATTTTCAGGGAAACAATTATTTTTCAGGAGTAGGAATTGTCTTTTTTTTTTTTTTTTTTTTTTTTCATGTTCTGAAAGTTCTTGGGGTTTTTTTATTTTATTATTTTTGTGCTAAAACTCCTGAAATTTTGAAAGAATAATAATTCACTTTTGAAATTTGACCATTTTTCTTTTTTTTTTTTTTTCATCGAAAGTTGCTGCAGTTGGCAATCGTGAAAATAATGAACTCATTCTGTATTAGAATGTTATGACTACCATTTGTAACCCTTCCCACTCCCTCTCCTCTGTGAGTGGTAACAGGCAACAGTAGCTCCCACCACAAAAAATTTCATTGTTTTTCATGGGCCAAAGAATAGTTGTCAGCTTCTGCAAGACATACCCCTTGTTATTATGGCAGTGTTTCTCTAAATGTCTGAATAAAATTTTTTATGCATAATTCAATAAGTTTTCATTGAATTCAAGTGAGATTTGCTGTGCAACCTTATACAACCAAGTTACAGCATCTGTAAAAAAAAAAAAAAAACCAGCTCTTTTAACTGAAAATTTGGAAAATTAGTTTTTCTTAATTTTTATCCGAATTAGAAAATGAGAGCAGGAAGCGGCAAAGCTCAGAATGAAAAGTGGAAAAGTGAATGAAGTATTAAAGAGTACAATCAGCTTTGTTTTTGAATTTCAGTGCTCATTTTAATTGCACATTTAATTGATAATTTTATTTTTAATCATCAATAGATATATCAACGGAATGCCTAATGAATTTTTTTTTACAGACTTCAATTCTTCAAAGTAATAAGGACTCCTATGGTAGTTCTACAATTTGTTCTGTGTGGATAAGATGTAGACAACTCTGATAAAGCATAGTGATCTACATGTTTTACACTATTTAATTTTTGTGAGAATTAGTAATCAAAATGCCATGAAACACAAAGTTTTGTTCAACATGGTTCTCAAAGTAGGACAAAAATAATGCACTTGTCAGTAATTGGTGTCATGCTACTCCAAATGATGGGTTTTGTCTGAAACAAAAATTCCAGTGTTTCTAATGCAGGACATCTACAAGTATAGCACATTCAACTAAAGAAGAACTACAGATCCCACATGGACATTAATGCAATCTGTGGTTCTTCTTTTGTTGCATGGACTATACTTCCACATGCTGATGGCATAATACATAGAAAAGCAGTGGAAAAATATGGTTATCCAGCCTATTTTTAAATCATTGAATGTTGCTATTAATGTTAGAATGTGGTACTAAAACTTCAGAATGGAAACCAACTGAACTGAATGACAAGAATTTGATAGCAAAAGCATTAAATAGTATTAACAGCTCTGAATAATAATTGTTTGTTTGTATCTTGCAGTGATTTAGTGAAAATGCATTAGTTGAAAGGTTAAAAAAATTGGACACTAGTGCCCAAAAAAAAAAAAAAAAAAATGGAAAACTTGACAAAATAATAAAGAAACTAAAAACTAAGTAAAATTCATCCAGCAATATCCAATTAAAAAAAACAACAAAACTTTTCAAGCCACAATAAAATGTATCAGTACACTCTTAGTTTAAAATTGCTTCCCTGTGATCAACTTATCCACAATTCTGTTGAATATCTGTAATGACCCACTTTCATATCTGCATAATTTTAAAGTGCAGTTTATTTATTTATTTATTCATTTATTTATTGTGTGTGTGCGTGTGTGTGTGTGTGTGTGTGTGTGTGTGTGTGAGAGAGAGAGAGAGAGAGAGAGAGAGAGAGAGAGAGAGAGAGAGAGAGAGAGAGAGAGATCTGTTCTCATATCCGGAGGCAAGGAAAAATATGATCAGATTAAGTCACCTTATTTATGTAAAATTTTTGTGTTCCAGATAATGACCATATGGAACCCCTATTGGTATGTCTTGAAATATAATTTTTGTCACTCTCAACCCTGCTTTTTTGTAACAGTCATTTTATTTACATGCACACAAAATGAAGTTACATATGTTTGAAAGTAGGTATGTGATCATGACATATTTTAGAAGATGTATACCTTTTTTAAAATAGAAGTTGCTTTGTAATTTATTTGTAGGGCCCATGAAGAAGCTAATGCTGCTAGAAAACTAACTGTAGAACAGAAACGAGAAAAAAAGATTAAGAAACTAAAAGAAGATACCTCTTTGGGTGTTCATGTTACAGTGTATAGGTAATATGCTTAACACTATGTCTTTTCTCATGCTCACTAATGTTCATTGTAGTGAATTGAATATTCATGAGTGCAAGTTTTGTGTCTATGGGCAGACTTCTGTCTTTCAACATTTCCCAAAACGGAAGTTAAACAGAGTAAAGATTTCCCCCGTATAATTGTATTTTTTTTTCTTGCAATGTTCCCTCTGCCTGTATTGTAGTTCAATATCATGTTATTCCATAAATCTTTGAATTTTAGGTTGAAAATGGAAGCAGAAATTTTCAAAAATGAAAGTTAGTACAAAAATGTCTACCTTAATCTTTTTTCTTTTTTTTTTTTTTTTTCTCTCATGTTTTACAGGGTGTCTGTCCCACTTCCTACTTTACCCAAGTTTTTATTAATAACATTGTGAACGATTACAGTTATTGGATTATATTTGGTAAGAACATATACCTTCATCCATGGAAAATAGAACCATATCATAAGAAATGTTATAAGTGTCCGCCCTGTGCGTCAAGACAGGCTTGAACACAAGACTCCATATTTCGGAAAGTTCAAGCCAGTTACTCCAGCATAATCACTGCCACTGCCTCGAAGATATTGTTCTTTTGATGTCTCAAGGGCTGCCAGCTTGTTTTGAAACACCACTGTTTTGAGATACCCCCAGAAAAAGAAATTAGGTGGTAATAGATCAGGAGATCAAGATGGCCACATTCTTGGTTTAAAACTCAGGCTTCACTCGACATTAATGCATAAACATAGAAAACAAGCGAAACACACAGAGCCATGTATAGTAAAAGGTTCGTTTAGCAGTAGCTTTCGATCGTCCTATGACCTTGATCACCCGCGATCTACTGGATGGGCATGTTGCCAGAACTACAATTTGAAGTTAGGGTATTGGAAATGTTGCTAGAACTACGATTTGAAGTTGGGGTGTTAGAAATGTTGCCAGATTTCAGAAGAGAGATCCAAATAAATGGGATTAGATGTCTGTCTCACCCCTAGACACCCCTGGAGTTTATGCTATTCCCATTTCAACTTGCTCTGGTCTCTCAGTGTATATTGGAAGCACATACCGAAGCATCAATACAAGACTTGGTGAACACAAAAAACATGTTTCCAATGGTCTTCCAAAGGCATATTTATCTGCACTAACCCTTGAAGACACCTCCTCAGTTCCCATTTGGAAAGAAACTAAAAGAGTTGACTCATTCATCAACAAAGCACCTCTGCGTTTCCAAGAAAGCATTGAAATTTGTTCACCAAAAACTGCAATTCATAGACCCCTCACCAAATCCCATTTATTTGGATCTCTCTTCTGAAATCTGGCAACATTTCCAACATCCCAACTTCAAATTGTAGTTCTGGCAACATTTCCAACATCCCAACTTCAAATTGTAGTTCTGGCAACATGCCCATCCAGTCGATCGCGGGTAATGAAAGTCGTAGGATGACCAAAAGCAACCGCTAAACGAACCTTTTACCATATACGTGACTCTGTGTGTTTCGCTCATTTTCTATGTTTATGTGGCCGCATTCCTTTAGAAATCATGCGATCTCCAAAAAATGACTCAATTTCAGCCATACTCACGTGTGTGTGGTGAATGGCCGACAATGTGATGTATGGCTGGCTAAGAAGCTGACTCAGTTCTAGCTTCTGAAACAGTTGTAGAATACACGGTTTACTTGGTGCTGTCCAGCATCCAAATTTCCTATAAAAATTCACACACACACTCTGGTATGGGTAAACAGGAGGGCATTATTAACGCATATGGTCACCCTCGCAACAAACAAACAACTGAACTAATCCCGGGGAATCGTGAACCTGGCGTGTGCAATGTTCAAGGTCACAATGAGCACATCAACAGGCATTGAAGAACAACATCTGCAAGACAGTGGCAGGCAGCTATTACACTGGAGTGACTGGCGCGAACTTTCCAAAATATGGAGTCTCGATGCACAGGGCAGACACTTTCAACATCTTTTATGATATGGTTCTGTTTTCCATGGATGAAGGTATGTTCTTACCAAGTGTTATTCAATTACTGTAATTATTCATGATGTTATTAATAAAAACTTGGGTAAAGTAGCGAGTGGGACACCCTGTATCTTCTGTCCTGTATTGTTTTTTAAGCACCATTTAATTCCACAAAGGTTTGTACATGTACATCAGCTTGAAAATGGAGGCAAAAAATTCTGTAAGCATAAGTTAGACAAAGCGAAAATTTCTCCATAAATAATAATTTTTCGTGCGATTTTTCCCTCTGTCCTTGAATCTTGTTAAATATCGTTTTTAAATGTTGGTATTTCAGCATGAAAGATCTTACTTTACCGTTAGAGCTTCAAAAATTGCACCGAGAAATGCTTTGACATGTAGTTGATAAAGCTAAATGAGTCTATCAACTTTAAAAAAGTTTTTTGCGTGTTCTGTCTCTGAAAGTGATTACTCTCAACATCATATAGATTGCACTCCTTTTTTTTTTTTTTTTTTTTTGCAAGAGGGTAGGAGACTGATACAAAAATTCTCAAAAGAAAATAAATGTTGAAATAGGTAATTCACTTTGTTGTTTACTTACTTTTGTCAAGTAAGGTAAATCAACAAAGTGAATTAATTAACAAAGTATAGGTAATTCAACAAAGTGAATTACCCATTTCAACATTTTTTTATTTTTCTTTTAGAATTTCTGTATCAGTCTTCTACCCTCTTGCAAAAAAAAAAAAAAAAAAAAAAAAAGAGCAATCTATGTGATGTTGAGAGTATTCACTTCCAGAGACAGAACATGCAAAACTGTTTTTAAAGTTGATAGACTCGTTTAGCATAATTGACTACATGTCAAATTTTTAAAAGTGCGTGTTTAACAATTGAGTACATCATACACAAGAAATGCTTGTTCTATGCTTGAAAGCTGCTGTTAATCACTGTTAAGCGTGGCTGAAACCAACAGGTCTTGACTCCTGTGGAGTGGTAGTATATTCGTAGTGATAGTGAATATATTCAAGGGAAAGAATGTCAAAATTCTTCGATAATGCTGTGAAACCTAAAAATGTTTGTGTTGAAAATTTTCACATTTGTATGCATATAAGGAACAAATTTAGAAAATGAGACTTGAAATTCTGAAATTTATTTATTTTTTCCCAGATAATAGAGTGGCATTCTAATGTACAATATATTTGTTTATGTGGCACATCAATAAATAGATGGCATTGCATTCAAACATGAAGATGAAAGGCTACAATTGCTAGCATGCTGCATAATTTGTAATAGTTTGAAATCAGAGGGATTTGAAGAGTGAAAAAAAAATTGGTCTTCATAATGCCTCCTACTTTCATCCATACATATATGTATGTAGTAAGCTGAAGTGTTGTGAAACCTTTTATGCTTCAGTTGCATATATGCATTACCTTAAGATACATTCAGTGCCTGAAAATGCAATTAGGAAGAGCATACATGTGCATTCTACATGTACTATTACTTACAATTTGCGTACCTCTAATATTTTAAGTTGCTTGCTTACATGTTCTCTAGATTATAAATATGGCAAGCTGAAAGAAATCTCAGATGAGCCAGTGGTAATAGTATTGACGTAATAACACTTTACACTCAAGGTCATGCTTATTCCATTGCTGGCAAGAAAAAATTTGGGAGTTTATTATATGTATTAGATCTTACTAAAAAAGCTTCTCAAATGTCATGTTCTCTAAAAATACAGTTACTGTATTTTAATTTAAAACATATGGATTTCAAGAGAAGTATTTACCTTTTATCTCCTTGTATAAACATCCATGTTCTGTAAGATTAGGACTACTTCTGGAATTCCAGCAGTTAAAATCAAATATTTTTTTTGTAACTGTGGTACTTGTTTATTCCATTTAACAGATGAACCTCTGTTGGGTTGTTAAAGAATAGTGTCCTTTAACCTGCCAAAAATTCTGCTTTCTACATTTTTTGTTTGAGGGCATTGTTGCAAAGTTGAAACATTGTCTGAAACACCATGGTTCATTGGTAAAAAAAGCTGTTGATGATACAGATTCATCAGTTCCATTTTGAAATTGTGTTGCAGTGTTGTTCTTTGAGTGGATTGCTGAGGTTTGTATTTTATTCTCAGTGATGCATTTCCATACATGGGAGATTTCTTTTGGATGATTGAATTTTCAGTTCTTTTCTTTGGCTTTTTGATGATTGATTCTGTAGTATAATATTATTTTTTTATTTTCCGTGTTTCAGGATTAATTTTATGCCTTCAAAATTTGGAGGTGGTTTGTTTTCTGTGTATCTAATGGAAATGGCAAGTTTCCAGATAATAAAAGGTACAAAATTTTCATTGTGCCAAATAGTTGTACTGTAAGATCTTAAATTTCTAATGTGTATAATTTTTAGAAAGAGTACCACAATTGTTCAGGGCAAAATCAGAATTCTTCTGCGTGCTTTTATGAATAATTCTTCAAATCAGCATTTCAAATTGTGCAAAGTACATATTGACTGGGTTGTTGCACCTCCTGGAATTTAAGAACTCCTTAAATGGGGCTTTTTCTCCTTATTTTCCCTTAGATTCCTGAAAAAGTCTTTAAACTTAACTATGATTATTGGACTTTTTGATCTTCCATTGCTCATTTAATGAGCAGGATGTACGTTACTCAAATTCTATGTAAAGTTTATTTTCAAATTTCTGACATTTGTTAAACATTTTTGGGATTGTTTATTGGATGTTTTCAATGTCATGATATTTCTACGATGTTTTTTTTTTTTTTTTTCCGAATATTTCTTGGATGTCTTCGTGCCATCTGAAAATGTTTAGAACCATTGAAAGTTATTGTTCTAACAGAGATGAGAATGTTCCTTGACTTTTGAATTTTTTTGACTAAGCTGGTTTGTTTGTTTTCTTTTCATTTGTCTTCCTGTTTATATTCTTAGAATTTTATATCTTTTAGTTCATGTTCCTAGTTTTTAACATCTTTAATAATAGTGAAAAAGAGAAGAGTGACTTCACATTCTTTAAGACCTTTTCCTAATGAAATGCATGTTTTCCTATTTCTAAGAGTATATTCTTCAAAACCACTCAGTAGATCAAGCATTTTTGCCCCTTTTAAAACTGAAATTAAATTTCAAAATCAGTACTTAATTTGCCTGTAAAAGAATCTGTACCATTTTTGTGACCCATAAAATTGTTGTCATAGCAGAGTTACCGTATACACTATATTGACATGTCACTGGACACCCCTTCAAAAGCAAATGAACAGATCTGCTGCATTGTTAAGATGTGCGGTACAGCTGCAAACGTTATAAAAACAAGCCTGCAGCTGACCGCGATCATATTGCACTTTGAGGTTGAGTGAAAATGTCACGGCGGGAGAGAACTGACTTTGAGAAAGGAAAGATTGTTGGGTGTTATATTAGTGGGTTGTCCATAAGAGAAACCGAGAGGCGTTTAAACATACCCAAGTCAACTGTTATGGATGTACTGAATAAGTGGAAGACATGTGGCGTGCCTGAAGCAACAAAACTTACCGGCAGAGCAAAGAAAATCTGATAGAGGACATCGAAGCCTCAGGAGAGTCGTTACAGCTAATCAACGGAGTACTGAACAAGACCTCAGAGTACAGATGAGAAAAATGTTGGAACCTCGGTATGTACGCGTATCATTCGCAGAGAACTTCATTACATGGGTTACCATGGTCGTGCGGCTGCTCATAAGCCTTTCATCTCCACTCAGAATGCTACTAGTCATTTAGCATGGTGTAAAGAGCATTTATTATGGACCGTAGATCAATGGAAATGCATAGATGCCAACTAGTACGGATTTTTGGTTGCTGTTATGGAAACACCGCTGAAATTAAGGAAAATTGCCATTTGATTTAATTTTCTGAGATAGAAAGCAAATTTTCATCAACTTAAAAAAGTTTGTTGGTTCTTCAAGTTTTTCTGGGGGAAAAAAATTAAATGCTACATTCAGGGCTGCCAGACCTGCGCCAATTGCGCCAGCCGCGCCAAAACGTTGTTCTTGCGCCATTCTGCTAAAAAATCGCCATTTCGACGAAATCTGCGCCAAAAGTTTAAATTTACCGGTCATCGATATTTTAGCGTTATCTTACGACATTCAAACTTGATTCAGCAGTGCATTCTTACGCGAGATTCTTCCGTGGATTCGCGGAGTCCCCTCCGTTTTTTTTTTTGTTGTTATTGTTGTTGTTTGTTTGTTTCAGAGATCGATGCAAAAGTGAAGAAATTTTCGGGATATTAGTTGGGGGGCGGGGGGGTCGTATTACGTCTGGGGACGTTGTTTTGTCTTTTTAAACGTTCGGAAACGGAAGTTAAACGAAGTTAAACGAAGTGCAGATTTTTCCTGTAATCGTATTTTTTTCTCTCTCACGATGTTGCTTCTATTCAGTACTGTTAAATATAATTTTATTGCATAATTTCAGCTTGAAATTGTAGGCAACGATTTCCGAAAACGGAAGTTAGGCCGCCCAAAATTTCCCCGTAATCTTCGGCGACGAGATTCTCACGCTGATTCGAGCAATTCCGTCTTTTTTTGTTATCATTTGAGAGGATTGGTGGCGGCGGCAGTAGCGGGGGGGGGTCATTTTCTCCGTCGGAGGGCGGAATTTCATCCTTCGAAAACGGAAAGTAGACTGAGATAAGATTTCTCTGGTAATCGTAATTTTTTTTTTCTCGCGATGTTTCCTCTACCCAGTATTGTTAGATATCATTTTATTCCATAAATATTTGTATTTCAGCTTGAAAATGTTGGATAAATTTCCGAAAAGTGAAGTCAATTCAGCTTGAAAATGTTGGACAAATTTCCGAAAACTGAAGGCTTGAAAAACCGTTATTTCAAGCCATGTTTCCCGATTCAGCGATCGCAAAAAAATATTCGTGTGGAAGAACCAAGGCTACTGCACTAATTCAGCACATGGCCAGTGTTTCTACAAGTAACATCGTATCTGAAGTTAAAAAAATCCTTTTTCTCTATCTACGGACGGAAGTAATGATGCTTAAGCAAATAAACTGTATCCCATTACAATAACATATTTTGACGAAAAAATAGGGAAAAATTCAACTGTTTTGTTATCATTGGTTGAATCAAGTAATAATACAGGTGAAGGAATATTCAACGTTTTGAACAATGAGTTTGTTAAAAAAATATCTCATGGAGCAACTGTGTGTCATTTTCCTGTGACAATGCTAACGCTATATAGGTCAAGTAAAAGGTGTTGTTTCTCACATAAAGAAGGTTCAGCCTGCAATCATAGTGCAGCGATGTTTATGCCATTTAGTAAATTTAGCTGCAAAGAAATCTGCTACTCAACTGAAAGGATTTAATGTTAGGCAGTTTCTGATACAGTTGTATTTTTTTTTTTTTTTTTTTTTTGAGAAAAGTTCAAAGAGAAAACAATCTAAAACTGAGTCAAGCTGTTTGTGGTACTAAACCACACAAAATTCTAAAGCATGTCAATACTCGCTGGTTATCACTTTTGGAATCCATTGACAGAATTTTAGAACAGTGAGAGGCTCTAGAACATTATTTTAGTGACAATGAAGAAGCTAATTCACAGTATAAGAACCTTGCAAGTATGATTGGAAACAAAGAAAGGTAACTTGATCA
Organism: Macrothele yani; assembly: GCA_039090855.1. NCBI lineage: Eukaryota > Metazoa > Arthropoda > Arachnida > Araneae > Macrothelidae > Macrothele > Macrothele yani. Next base: position 49,579,099 of record CM077009.1, read on the forward strand.
CGCTAGTTACGTTAACTGAAAACTTTTACAAAAAGTTCGTAAGTTGGAAGCTTTCGACCTTATCTTAGGTCTTCATCACGCCAATGGAGGACTAAGATTGTTGCCAGATTCTACATTTGAATTTTTCCTATTTTTGTTGCCAAAACTTAGAATTGATCTCCAGATCAACGGAATGTAGAGAGGAGATTCAGGGTTGCAAGTCATTGAGTTGAAAATAATTTCTATGCTTTCACGGTAACGGAGGGCAAAACGATTGTCAAAAGAAGCAATTCGTTTTGCTTCGTTCCAGTGGGGAACTGCAGATGTGTCTTCCATTGTCAAAATAGACAAGGCAGTATTGGGATTGGCTTTTGAAACATCTTTTCTATGTTCTAAAATTCTATGGCTAATGCTCCTGTGTGTGCTTCCAATGTATAAGTTATCCCCAGTAGAAGAAGAGATAGGAATGCAGTAAACTCCTGGGAGGTTCAGGCTTTCAACTTTGTCCCTATCCCTTTGTAGAAGTTTCAAGATGTTTGGGGTAGATTTAATGGCAAGATGGTAACCAAAACTTCTAAAAAGAATCTGTAACTTATAAGCATAGGAAGGATGGTAAGGAACAGAACCACAGAATTTCAGGTCTTCTTTCTTGTGAGGAAGGAGGCATTCGATTTTCGAATGGTTTTCATATTTCTTTATGAGGGAGTTGACTGTAACAGCAGGGAAACCATGAGAGAGGGCTATTGTAGAAATTTTGGAGAGTTCTTCTTGAAGAGAGAGTTGGTTGTTGCAAATGATATGAGCCCTGTGGATGTAGGACTTCAATGCTGCAAGCTTGTAGAGATGCAGGGTGCAAGATTTGTAGGGAATGATGTTAGTGGCTGAAGAAGGTTTTCGATAGACGGAACGAGTAATGGAGAGATCAGCGTTTCTGCAGATAGATACATCCAGGAAATCAATTTTGTGATTTACTTCCTTAGATATAGTGAGCTTAATGGAAGGAAATTTTTCTGTAATGGAGTTGATCAGTATCTGTAGTTCAGACTCGGAATGTGGCCAGCTAATGAAAATGTCGTCTACATATCTTAACCATAGGGAAGGTTGAAAAGGGTGTAGAGGAATGATGGAAACTTCAATATGTTGCATGTAGATTTCAGCAAGCAGAGGGGAAAGAGGTGAGCCCATGGGGAGACCAGATTGTTGCCTATACACAATTTTGTTGAAAACAAAACAACTGTGTTGATGAATAGTGTGGAAACAATCATGAAGATCTTTGATAAGAGGACCGGGGGTTCAAAATGAAGAATCAATTTCTTCATGAGGAGCATGTAGGAATCAAAATATGGTACAGAGGGAAACAAAGATTCTACATCAAGAGTATACAGATTTTCACAAGGAGAAAAGGAATTAGGAAGGTTGTGGATGAAGTTTGAAGTAGAGACAACTGTATGAGGATGGTTGGCTGCCAGGGATTTGCATTTGAGGACCAATCTCTTTTCAAGGTTTACTGCTGGAGAAAAAGAATATTCCACTAAAGGTCTGATGGGGTTACCAGCTTTATGCAGTTTCACTTGCAGGAAGAGCCTGGGAGTTCTAAAGTAAGGAGGGGGTGATATATCACCAAGGAAGGATTGAAGAGTTTCTTTCTTAGCTAATCTGTCAACTGAGTTTTTGAGTGAGTTGGTGGTGTCTGACTGTAAAGGGATGCAGTTAGCAGATGTAAGAAAAGAAAGCACTTTTTGGTTTAGAGTTTCTTTACCAATGCTGACTGGGCAACCAACTTTATCTGCTTTGCATACGGCTAGGTCATTTTCCTGAATAAATGACCTGAATTCTTTTAAACAAGAAGAAGAGTACTTGATTGGCACAGAATTTTGCTTGGATAAGATAACAGCAGCGTTGGCACGAAGGATAGGCTGCTGAACAGTCTCAGTTCTGTGGATGGCTGATTCTATAACAGAAACAGTTTGTGGAAGATTGATAGGAAGAGCAGGTGAAAATTTTGGGCCTAATGGTAAGAATTTATCCAAGCTAGGAGGAATAGTGACAGAAGAAAGATTTACATACTTTGGCTTGTCAGTAGAGGCTGATGACGGAGATCTCCGTCATCAGCCTCTACTGACAAGCCTGAGTGAAAACACAGTGGCTACTTTTTATTCTGAGGTAAGGGAATTTTACAAGGCGGGCTCCAATTGCATTTTAAGAAAATTTCCACTTAATGATGAATTTCTGAGTCATGCTGAAATTGCAGATGTAGCATTAAGGCAAAGTGTTTCTTTTGCATCAGTCCAATATATGTGTTCCCTGTTTCCAGTTTTGAAACCAGAAGAATCTGACAAGGTGGAATCTGAATTTACTCACTACCAGTTTGAAAATTTTAACTGTGCTGTTATTTCTGGGAGAATGGATGAAGTGTGGCACAGAATTTCTTTAATGAAAAATGAAAGTGGCCAGTTAAAGTATGAATCATTAAGCAAAATTATGAAAATGATTTAATAGTCCCTCATAGCAATGCAAGTACAGAAAGAATTTTCAGTATTGTGAAAAAAAAAACATGAATGATTCAGACCTAATTTAAGCAGTCATGTGCTGTCTTCTTTATTATTAGAAAAAATAAACAGCATTGCACACAGTGAACTATGCTATCAGAAGAAGTTTTGCAAATTGAACTAAGGAAGGCCAAAATGGCAACTACAGCCAGTTTATCATAATAATTTGGCAACATTCCAAGGAATAATTTTTCTTCGTGTCTGGAGGTAATTTATTATATTTTCCTGGTAGACAGTATTTTAAATTTTCCCACTAGCAAATTATTTTTTATTGTATTATTATTATTATTATTATTATTATTATTTTGTTAATAGTTCTGACAGATTAAAATTTGTTGCAGTGTTAAATACCCAAATTTGCCGCTGTAGACTATATTACTGAAAATTACTGAAAAAAAAAATTTGTTACTGAAAATTACTGAAAAATGAACATGTTGATTACTGAAAACTACTTTTAGAGGTTGGCATCTATGGAAATGGGTCATATTTACTGATGAATCCAGATACACAATCCATCAGTCTGATGGCCTTGTGTGGGCATGGTCGCAGCACGGGGAACGCTATTTACCGCAGTGTACTTTTCCTACGGTCGAGTTTGGAGCTGGCCGTGCACTCGTGTGGGGGTGTTTTTCGTGTTATGGTCCCGACCCATTGGTTATCGTGTACAAACCTGTTAACCTGCATGTCTACCTCGATATTCTGGACAATTATGCCCTACCAACTGTGTGGTAATACTATGGAACCGAGCCTTGTTGGTACCAGCAGGATAATGCACTGAGCCATAAAGCAAGGACTGTTATGGCCTGGTTTGATGATAATTTCGTATTGTGTGTGGACTGGCCAGCACAGAGCCTTGATCTTAATCTCTTAGAGTACCTACGGAATGAATTAGAGTGCCGCATAAGAAGTTTGGAACCAAGGCCTACTACTAAGCAACAGTTAGCGGCAGCATTATATAATGAATAGAAGCGCATACCTATCGCTGTATTCCAAAACCTTGTCGAAAGCATGTCTCGGAGGGTCAGTGCATGAATTAAGGCCAAAGGTGGGCCGACACCATACTAATGTATGTCAATAAATGTTATGTTGCATTTCTCTTTTAGGTGTCCGGTGACTTTTGTCAATATAGTGTATATTTGTATATAAGCTGAAAGTTTTTGGAACAAATCCTGCTTTCAAAGTTGGTAGGTCGGCCTATGCACTGGTCATTAAAAATTAGGGATCAACTCTCATGTATTGTCCCAAGGAATTCACCGGCGGATGCATTTATGTTTTAGACCACGTCTTTCCTCTCAATAGTTTTCTGCACCTCTGAAAAAAAAAAAAAAAAAAAAAAAAATTAATATTGAAATATTTTTCCACTCAGAGTAGAATTCCTATGGGAATAGGTGCTGCTAATAGGATAAATGAAAAACCTAATCCTGTTTCATTTTGAGACCCTAAAATTTCTTGCTTCCAAACATGGGATACCTCATTACTTCCCATGCCCAATCGTGGGACGCCGTCAACATTGCATGAATTACTTAACTGGTGGGGTGGGCCACAGCCAATCGGGTATCTCTCTTGTCCCGAGTTTTCACAGCAAGCATTGATGTGCATGTTTACGCTTTGCACTGGGGAAAGCTATCTGCGATATTGAATAACAAAGACATACTGTTTAACGAAAGGTGGTAACTTGAAAGAAGGCCGACACAGCCATATTATTTCTTGGATGAAAGAGTTGTGGGGTACAATTTCACCTGAAATGGTTATAAATTCTCTCAAAAAATGCTGCATAAGTAATTCAATGGATGTTACTGGAGTTATTTGGAAACTCCAATAGCAGTGAATCGTATTTTGAAAGTTTTTGAAGAAGATAATATCAAAAATTTGTGTAATTCATTTCATAAAAATATATTTTCCAAAATCGTGAAATTTAGGGTTAACTTATATGCGGGTCAAGGTCTTTCCTAAATTTTTAGCTCTTGAAGTAGGGGGGTCAGCTTATACATGAGATTGGCTTATATGCGAGTATATATGGTAATATAAGCACAGAAAATGAGCAAAAACACACAGTCATGTATGGTAAAAGTTTCATTTAGCGGTAGCTTTCGGTCATCCTACGACCTTGATCACCTGCGATCGACTGGATGGGCTGGTTGCCAGAACTACAATTTGAAGTTTGGGTGTTGGAAATGTTGCTAGATTTTAGAAGAGAGATCCAAATGAATGGGATTTGGTGAGAGGTCACTGAATTACAGTTTTTGGTGAACAGAATTTCAATTTTTCTTGGAAATGCACAGATGCTTTGTTGATGAATGAGGAAACTTTTTAGTTTCTTTCTTTGGAAGACCATTGGAAGCATCTTTTTTTTGTGCTCACCAAGTCTTGTATTGATGCTTTGGTATGTGCTTCCAATATACACTGAGGGACCAGATGAAGTTGAAATGGGAATAGCATAAACTCCAGGGGTGTCCAGGGGTGAGACAGGATCCCTGTTTTTAAGCAAGCACATTATTGCAGGAGGGTTTGGTTTCACTGTGAGAGTGTAGCCCATAGTTTTGAAAAGTTTACACAGCTTAATAATAGTGGGAACTGATGGGCATCAGCAATTTCCTTTATGGTGTCAATTTCTTTTTTGAAGGAAGATTCAGTGTTGCAAACAATCCTGGCACGATTAACATAAGTTTTTAAGGCAGTAAATTTGTGAGCAGTTGGGGAGTGATATTTTGATATTGCACATCTTATAGGAGAAGGATACATGGAAAGGGGTGGAACCAATGAATGGTGGTTTTTCCATTAGTATTGGTGAGAGAGCAGAGAGATTTTTCAAATTGGAATTTTGAAGGAATTTTTCAATTATAGAAGGTGGGAACTGATGCGCATCAGCAATTTTCTTTATGGTGTCAATTTCTTCGTTGAAGGAAGATTCAGTGTTGCTGACAATCCTGGAACGATTAACATAAGTTTTTAAGGCAGTAAATTTGTGAGCAGTTGGGGAGTGGGAGGAAAATGGGATTATGTTTGCTATTGAAGAGAGTTTTCTGTAGACATCTGTTGAGCGAATTCTCTTGCCTTGTCAGATGGACATCCAAGAAGTCAATGCCTTGCTGTGATTCTTCATTGACGGGAACTTTAGGGAAATCTTTTCAAACAGATTCAAGGTCAGTTCTATTGTGTGGCCAAATTACAAAAACATCATCAACATATCTAAGCTAAATGGAAGGTTGTAGATTGTGTTCCATGACTATGGGTTTTTTTTTTTTTTTTTTTTTCGATATGTTGCATGAAAACTTCAGCCAAAAGTGGAGAGATAGGTGAACCCATCGGAAGTCCTTCTTGCTGACAGTAGTATTTGTTGTTGAACTTGAAACAATTAAGATCTCTCAGAGTTCGAAGACAGTCATAGAGGTCTTTTCTTAGTGGGCCAGAGAGTGATTGGTTTTCTTTGAGCAATTGTACTAGCAGCATTTGAGAGTGGAAAAGAGGGACCGAAGGGAAGAGAGAGACTACATCCAGAGTGAACATTTTGTCAGAGGGTTCAATGCTAGGAGAAAGTTTTGTAATGAACTCTTTAGTGGAGGAAATTGACAAAGGATGGCTGGAGGTGAGATGTTTACATTTTCCCACAATCCTCTTTTCAAGGTTACGGGTGGGAGAGAAAGTATATTCCACAAGTGGTCAAAGAGGGAAACCAGTTTTATGAGGTTTAATCTGAGAGAATAGGCATGGAGTTTGGAAATATGGTGGTGGTGTAAAATCTCCAAGAAAGGTTTTTAGAGTGGGGGGGGTGGTTGAGTCTTTCAATTGCAGTTTTAAGTTTGGGGGTGGTATCAGATTCTAGAACCTTACAGTTTGAAGTTGAGAGGAATGATTCAGCTGTTTCATTGAGAGCAGTTTTGGAGATAATGACAGGGCAGCCAGTTTTATCAGCTTTACAGATTGCAAGATTCTTTTCATTCATTATGATCCAAATCCCATTTATTTGGATCTCTCTTCTAAAATCTGGCAACATTTCCAACACCCCAACTTCAAATTGTAGTTCTGGCAACCAGCCCATCCAGTTAATCACGGGTGATCAGAGTCGTAGGACGACCGAAGCTACCACCATATGTGACTCTGTGTGTTTTCACTCATTTTCTATGCTTATGTGTTATTGTCACGTGAAGCCTGAGTTTTAAACCATATATGGTAATAAATTTTGTGCAGTACTGATTTTTTATGTTTACTTTTGCTTAAAACCTATGTTTTCTCATTTCTTAGGCACTTCTTGCTACATCAAGGGGTAGAGCAATCATCTTTTCTTTTGTGTAAAGCGAATTTAACGTTAAAAAAAAATACTACAGCATGCTGACTGTGCAGATAAAGAGGCTTAACTGGGAACAAAAGACTGTGATGGAGAGTTGAAGTTACAAATCTGAACTTTTTTTTTTTTTTTTTTTTGTAAAGGAAAGAGAAAATGCTTGCTCCAATGTGGCTGTTGATGTATATAGTTCGCTCATTATCTCCTAGCAGCTGAGAGGAATGGAATTGACCAGCTTTAGGGGAGGTTCACATCTTAAGAAAGTGAGGCTTGCCATTCCTCTACCTAAACAAATCCTCAATCTCTTGGGGAATGACACGTTTCTCTCTTAAAATGTAAGCATCTGCTAAAATTGGCCAGTTCCATACTTCTCAGCTGCCAGGAAATAATGAACAAACTATAGCAAGAAGCAACTGAGCAATGGGGAATCAACACATTTTTGAAGAAATTAAACTTTTAAAAGTTCTGATGTCATTATTGACTCCTGGTAAACTCCTTAAATGGGTTTCCGAAAATCAGTACAAAATGTGTATTGAGCAACATATAAAATATCTAAAATGTAATGTTTATGGGGATGTATGTTTGGTTTTATATTGGTACATGGTTCGTACACTCCTTGAAAACCTTGAAAAGTCCTTGAATAAAAAGTTCATTTTCAAGTCCTTGAAAGTACTTGAAAAAGTTTAAGGCTCTGTAAATAGTACTTGATTTTTTTTTTTTTTTTTTTTTTTTGTTTTTTTAAGTAATGATATGAAAGAGCATGTGTTAAATAATTGTTCGTGCTAAAAAGACATATAGGAGATTTCTGTGTAGTTCTGATAAAAACACCAAGCTGATCAAATAGCGCAGAACGTGCGTTCAACCCAGGGGAGTGTGTGGACAGCTGGTGCCTTGGCTATGATATCACTACAGAGTAAAGAGTCAGCCATGTGAGTAAAATAAGTGGAATAATGTATTCGCAAATTGTGATTGGCTTCTGTTCACTGGGGTTAGGGATGTGTTCTTGCCGGAGGGTGGAATTTCCAGGAATTGCTTGTGCTTCATGTGTAGACCCTTTGTCTCCTGGCTACATCAAGAAATGCTTCAGAACATCAAAGTCATGCATCAAAAATAAAAAGTTAAAACAAACAGTAAGTGTCATACCAGCAGATGAGTACAAAAATAATGTACCCTTTCAAAATATTACACAAAATAAAATGTTTTCGAAAAACACCATAACAGAGAGGCAATTCAAAGTTAATAACCAACTGGGGACAAGGGATAACAGGCAGGTCATTAAAAGTCTGCCTGCCCCTGCTAAGGTTAATGGTCTGAACTTACTAAAATACCTACCAACTGACTGACCATCAGTATACACATATGATAATTCGGGTTTAAAAAGTCCTTGAAATTACTTGAATTTATTTTGCTTGGAAGAGTACGAACCTTGTGGTAGCAGCTAGTCTGTTTTCCATTGCTGCTTACCTCTTTGAAAGTCTGCCTGTAACTAATGCTAATCTTTCTTTTATATATACATTGTTTGTACTTAAATGTATTCGAAAAGTTTCACTCATAAATTATTCTATTTCCAGAGTTTTGAATTTGAGTAATCCATCTAAGAAGTTCAAGGTAGAAATGAATGCAAAACAGCTTTTCCTGACAGGATGTGTTGTTTTTTATCGAAACATTAACATCGTTGTTGTAGAAGGTGGTAAGTATATACAAATATGTTTCACCATTAAAATTGTTATACAGAAGTATGATTTACTTGCTGTTCTCCAGTTTTTGATCAATTGTAATTAACAAAGCTGTTCAGAAGCCTATTGTGAGTACACACATTTTTGATAAATCTCGGATAGCCTGTATGATGCTGCCCTATTGGCTAAGTAATCAGAAGTACTGATTTCTGATTAGCTATCCAAGAAGGGCTTGGGTTCTAATTTCTGATGAGGCATAGGTGATGTATGTGTCATATGGCACTGGCTTTCCCCTCCTCCAGAACTAGTAGGCCCCAATTTAGAGACAAATGACTCAGAAGCGACTTTAGATCTTTTGGGGCCCTAGCTGCTGAAAGATTCAGGAGTTTCTCCCCTTCTTATCACCTCAGAAATTTTCATTTGTCAGATTAACAAAAAAATATAATAATAATAATAATAAAGTCAAGAAAAACGTTTTTACGTTTTTTAAAATACCATTATATCTTTCTATTGTTAGAACATTTTGTAAGAAACAGTGTTAGGTATAAATTTTTGACTACTAAGCTTGCGGTGTTAAGATAGAATAATAATAACTATTAATTAAACGTGCTTGAAAGAAATAATAACAATTTCTTTCAAGCATGTGGAAAGAACTCACCAAAACCTGTGACCGTCAGAATTCTGATGATGTCACAATGATTTGAATGTTTACGCTCCACTCGTCCTGAGGAAGCCGAGCGAAACGCTCTGCGAAAACTATAGTCGATGTATAATAAACATTTTATTGTGTGAAATGTTGTTATTATTATTCTAGTGTTAGTGTAAATAACTTTGTCTGCGCACATCGAACTTTTTGTTTTTAGAGATATTTCAAAAATTATTGTTGTGGCAAATAAGAAATCTAAGGATATTAGGTTTGGCATTTTCAGTGGCAGATTTCCAAATACGCACAAGGATTAAATGCAAAAGACGTGGTTTGAAAATGGAAAATTGGGAACCACAGCTTTTTGAGTAAGAGTATCATTGAAACTTTTATTGCTTTGAATAAAGCTCATGTTGAGAATTGGCTTCCTAGTTCTTAATTCAATTACTAATCAAAAACAACTATTATGGGGATTTTACTGGGAATTTTTTTTTATTTAAATTGCAAATTTTAGGAGAAAAAAAAGCAATTTTCAAAAAAGAAAGCTAAAAGAAAGAATAGAGATTGAGAAAAATCAAAATTCCATCATCAATGACTGCAAACGATTTTCCCTGCCTAACATCTGGCAGGATTTGATGAAAAATAACCGTAACCTTCAAGGTTAACCATAACCATCGGTGTTAAGATAGAACAATAATAAAAATTAATTAAACACGCTCGAAAGAAATTATAACAATTTCTTTCAAGCATGTGGAAACAACTCGCCAACTCAACCGCGATAGTGACGGGAATAAGTGACAACAAAAAGACAGCCTGAAGAAAAGAAGAGTTTTCTCCAAAAATTTTCAATTTAAATAAATAAAATATCTAGGTGAATCCCCATAATAGTTGTTTTTGATTAGTACTTTTATTGCTTTTTCAAAAGTTAATTTTATGTCGATTTGAGGAGTAGAAAAAGTGAGAATACTTGATAATTATTTGTATTAAACCAGGGGAGGAGAAAGTAATAAGAAAATATTGTTGCAATACAATACAAATTTCTTTAAACACTATTACCTAAGAAAGAGATAATTACTGTGACATTCTGGAATTTCTTTATTTTTTCAGCCTAAATATTAGCATTTTGGTTTAGGCTGGTTTAAATGGGGATTAGGGCTGAGGAAGAACTTAATTACCCTTCCCCAAAGGGAAAAGACCGTAAACAGCAAACACCCCCGATCATCAAGACAATTTCTACAAGCATTCCTCATTGCAACTGGGGGGGGGTTGAACACAGATGTTTTCCTAATAGCAATTTTGAAGAATATATTTCGTTCTTAAATTTTCTGTTTCACCCATCAAAATTCTTCGTTTGTGGCTATGGAAGACAGTTTGCACAATTATGTAAGGGAGTTTCTTAAGAAATCACTTATGTCAGTGATGTGAAAATGTTAACTCACCTTCGTTCTTCCTGGACTTTGTGCTAGCTGCTTGATGTTCACGTAATATACATGTATATTGCCTGTTAGATGATATTGGCATAAGCTAGATGAACCTATATCCCTTATTCAATGAATTAGTATGAACCAAAATGAGGTAAAAACCCTTAAAACTTTTTAATTTTCCGAATTTTATTTTAATATTTTAATTTTAAGGGTTTTTACCTCATTTTGGTTCATACTAATTCATTGAATAAGGGATATAGGTTCATCTAGCTTATGCCAATATCATCTAATAGGCAATATATATTTAGTGAACATCAAGCAGCTAGCACAAAGTCCACGAAGAAAGAAAGTGAGTTAACATTTTCGCATCACTGACATAAGGGATTTTTTAAGAAACTCCCTTACATAATTGTATTGATTTTTCACATTTAATTTTCCATAAAATTCGTGTTTTTCAATTTCCTAGTCACTACTTACTCATACAAGAGATTCTTCAGTGGATTTGCAGAATTCCACTTTTTCTGTCTTCATTTGGGTCATTTTGAGATTGATACAAAAAAAAAACAACTGAAGAGAAGCTTTTTTATTGGGGGGGGGTCTTAAACCTATAATATGTAATTACATTATTCAGAAATTGTAAATTCCCTCATCGCTGATCGTGCGTTGATGTCCCAGTTTTTTTATTTTGAAAAGTTGGCAGCTCTGCATGGGTATACTGAAGGTTTCTGTGGTAATGAAGCAATGCCAAATTTAAGTTCCATGACTTATTTCATATTACTGTAAAGCAAGGAGTTTTGATTAAAATATCAAGGATCACGTCAAAACAAAACCAATGCTGTAACATAAACACAGATAACCTAGAAGACTGTTACAGGATCTCAATTTAAGTACCATTTTTACATACATACATACATATATATCACTAAGCTGCTCTCTGAGATCCAGAAGTTAGCTCCAAAAAGAAATACAAACTACCAGATATTTTTACTTACTGTTGTCATATCAAACTTCTCTATTTACAGTGGTCTTGACATACAACTCGGGCTTCACTGATATCCATTACACGCTGTACACAAAATCTTTTATACTTCATACTCATAATCTTTTTCTCATGTAGACACTCCTAAATCTGATCCACCCATGTCTTCCTTGGCCTTCCCCTGTGCCTTTCCTTCCTGCCACTTGGGCTAAAAAGATTTTCTTAGTAAGCATCTTATCACTCATTCTTTCAACATGGCCAAACCACCAAAGCATATTGGTCTCCACCTTGCTAACAACATTTTGCTTTACATCACACAACTGCAATGCATCTTCATTCTTCACACAATCAGACTGTGTTTGCCACAAACCCAAGTAGCGCATTTCTGCAGCACACAAATGACTCCTATGTTTCTTCTGCAGTACTCGGGTTTCACTGCCATACATCAGAGTAGGAACAATTACACTTTTGTACACAGCCATGCGGGACTCTCTTGAGAACCCATCATTCCTGCGAAAACCTTCCAGAGCAGCTATGACTTTCAATGAAGAATTCACTCGCCTACTAATTTCACCATCCAATTTGTTATCTCTCTCAAACATGCTTCCTAAATGCACAAACTCACTCACCTGGTCAATCACTGACTGTGCCATTTACACTTACATTACATTCAGTGCTACCAGTTCCTCTTTCAAAAACCATAACTTTGGGTTTTCTTTTATTTATTCTCGGTTTGAATTTCATGCAAACTTCATACATCCAAGACAACATACTCTGCGAATCACTTTTGCTCTCTGCCAACAGGACAGTGTCATCAGCATACAGCAATCTGCACACATGGATATCACCAAGACATAAACCACTATCATCTATTTTGGCATCACGCATGCACGTCAATAAATATATTAAACAGCCATGATGACATTACACAACCTTGTCTAACTCCTGCACCAATAGAAAACCATTTTCATAAAACACCATTTACTCGTTCACAAGCTCTACTGCCAGCATACATGGCTTTTACACTGTTAAGTAGATTCCCAGTAACACCATATTCATTCAATACCTTCCACAAAAGTGTCCTATTTACTCGGTCGTAAGCTTTCTCTAAATCTATGAAGGCAGCAAAAACTTTCTTACCAACAGCCAGATACTTTTCAATCATTGTGCGTAATGCAAAAATCTGGTTGGTGCAGACTTTACCAGGCATAAAACCACTCTGAACATCCCACACTTTTTCTGATGTAAGACCCCGTACTTTTTCAATAACAACCTTTTTTAAGACATAATCATTAGTGCTTTGGAAAATATATTTCTTGCACACAAATCGGTCTTATTAGGATTCCAATCACTTTTCCAAACTTGTTTTCTGCACAGATAAATAGCAAAATATAAATGGTCAACCATTATGTGGTGATAAGAATATTAATAATAATTTCCAGCAACATTTATTTGAATATTTTTGTGCAGATGTTGCACACATCCACACAAAAATATTCAAATGATGTTGTGGATGTTAAAAATGCACTCATAACACATTTAGTTGTGTAAAAAAAAAAAAAAAAAAAAAAAATTCAAACCTACCTCCCTGAAAAAATTTCTGGACACACCACTGACCATACAGTATTGGTGTCGGAATCTTGGTCTGAAGACTTATTTAGTTAACTTTGGCATTTTTAGCCACCTAATGAATATGCAGCTTTCTGTGGTATGAGAATCCAGCAATAATCATAAAACTATGTGGAAAGCATCATTGCACTCTTGATACCATTATAGAAAGGTCTTGGTGCCTTCCTGCTGATAGTAAATTAATAGGGTTTGTCACAATCTGATAGGTAAACTTTAGCTTCATCCAAGGTGGCCACTTATTTCCATCTTTTGTCATTCAAGTGCTTTTCATAAAATTTTCTTCAGGCAGTCCTCTCCAAAAGGTACCTTGGAAAAAGCTTCTGTACTTTTGGCTCGAGGCCGGTCTCCAGATTCAATTCTGCTGGATTCCCAATCATGTGGGGATCCCAGGTAATAAGTCAGCTGCTGCTAAGACTGTTTTTTCATTGGTTGTCACAGCCTTGTGACCTTATCAAGGGAATGTGGCAGGGTCTGTAGGATCAACAGGTGCAAAACAAACTGCATTGTATCTAGCCTGTTCTTGGAGTCTAGGATTTCATCTTGTCGCCAGAACCGTATAGAGGAAGTTGTGTTAGCACGTCTCTGCACTGCTGTTTCACTCACCGCTGTATGCTGTGTAATGTCACTTCCCCAATTTGTGAGATGCTGTGACCTCTGACTGTTCTGCACACTTTATGTTTGTGAATGTGCACACTCTTTCTTTCCTTTTACCCACTGTACCAGACAACTCAAAAACCCTGAGTAACGCTTTAAACAATCATTGTTATGTGTCTTTTATGATATCACTTTTTTGTTGTACCATTGCATCTCATTTTGTGTAGAGCATTATCATCTTAATTACCATTTACATTGTTTCTTGTTCAATTTTGTTACGTCTTTTTTATGTTGTTTTAATGTTGCATTTGTTACTGCTCTGAACCGTTGAACTTGGCACTGTTTGTCCCATTGAATCCCTTGCACCAATAAATACAAATCACCAACTTTTGACTCTTGTAACATTTCTGTAGATTTAAATCTCAGTGGATTATGATGTTAGCGGTTCCTACATGGAGGCTTCCATCTTTGCTGCAATAGCACAGGGTTAGTTGGAGTAAATAAATTAGCAGAATTGCATTGCACTCACATTTTCAATAATGTTATTTTAAAAGCACAACTGACTGAATGTCTGCATAATTGCATTCTTAAATGTGATTTGAAGCAAACCAGCCCAGTAGCTTCCATTAGTTGTTTATTTCATCATCATCATCATCATTGTCAACCATTATCAATCCACTGCTGGACGAAGGTCTCCCCAAGTTTCCTCCACAACGGTCTGTCTTGTGCCAGTCTCCTCCATGTCACCCCTGCATACTTTCGAATTTCATCCACCCATCTCCTATGTGGTCTTCTTCTGGGTCTTTTCCTGTCCCTTGGAATCCAATCTAAAATTTCGGCTGTCCATCGATGATCTGTCCTTCTGGCAGTATGTCCAGCCCATTGCCATTTCAGGGATTTAACTCTGATCATGATGTCTTCCACTCTTGTCATTTTTCGGATCCACGAGTTCCTCTTCTTATCTCTCCTGGTTACACCAAGCATGCACCTCTCCATACTACTTTGAGTTGTCTGCAGCCTTTGTATGTCTCTTTTAGTTAAGGTCCACGTCTCTGCACCATACGTAAGCACTGGAAGGATGCATTGATCAAACACTTTTCTTTTAAGACATAATGGCATATTGCTCTTGAAAATTATGCTGTTTCTTCCAAAAGCTCTCCAGGCAAGTTTTGTACGCCGATTAATTTCTTCATCAATGTGACCCTCACTTGATATCTGCTGTCCAAGATAAACGTACGTGTCTGTTATCTCCAGCTTTTCTCCATCAATCGATAAATCTTCATTTCTTGTAAAAGCATTGAACATCACTTTTGTCTTCTGAAAGTTCATTTTTAATCCCACTTCTTTACTCTTGTCAGCAAGTTCCTGGATCATACTCTGCAGCTCTGATGGGGTAGTTGCAAAAATGACTACGTCATCAGCAAAACGAAGGTGGGTTAGATAATCTCCATTAATCTTTATCCCCTTGTTTTCCCAGCTCAGCGACTGAAAAACACCCTCCAATGTGGCATTAAAGAGCTTCGGAGATATGGTGTCACCTTGTCTCACTCCCTTTCCAATTTTTACGTGTGTTGTATTTTCAAACAGCCGAATCTTTGCACTTGCATTTTCATAGATGTTATTAATAATATTAATGTATGCATCTTCAATACCGCAGGTTTTCAGAGCCATTGTAACTGCTGATGGTTTCACCGAATCAAAGGCTTTTTCATAATCGATAAAAGCCATGCACAATGGAAGTTCATATTCCCTCGCTCTTTCAATTAGTTCTCTCAGCACGTGGATATGATCTATTGTGCTGTAGCCACTCCTGAATCCAGCTTGTTCTCTCGGTTGAGCCTTGTTCTCTCGGTTGTTTATTTATCTGTGTATTAATGGATCATGGAACAGTTGAAATTCCACAGCAGAAAAACACCTGTGATCCCATTAGAAAACTGATGAAACAAGAAAAGATTTAAGTAGAGATCAATAGAGTAAGCTGAGCTTTATTTTACCTGGCCACACTTCTTATTTGTGTTTCTTTTACTGGGGCTGAGTCTTCTACAAAGGAGCATTTAAGGCACCCAGCCATCATACACATTTTGTCATGGTCAGCATTTGATTTCAAGGGATAAACTGGGCTCTTAAGAGACACCTAGGGGATTTTGTACATTATGGCTTTGAGTACCAAGTGCTCCTTTGGAAAAGACTCTGCCCCTGGTAAAGAGGCATCATTACAAAAGTATGGTGCTAGTTAGATCTTAACTTAACCCATTGAGCTCTACTAGATCTTTTCTGTTTTCACCAGTTTTTTTAATGGGATTTTGTCAGTGAGTTTGTTTATATAGAACTGTTTGACAATCTCAAATCACTTTTATCACATATAGCATTTTCCTGTATTTTGTTTTCAGGAAATGTTATTGTCAAAATATGTCTCACAAGATGTAAAAAAGTAACACACATACTGCTTCATCTGGTGGCTCATGAAACTTGGTTGTAAAACATCTCTAAAAACTTTTTAACCTCTAAAAAAGGTGGGGTCATATTGCATGACAGTTCTATATATGCCATTCCTCTTGCACAGCTGAAGACAGCTGTGTCCCATCAGTTGCTAGTATTTTCCTTCAGTGTTGCTTTATACAGGGCAAGCAGGCCTATGTACCTTTCAATCGATATTAATTTCCTCGAAACAAAATTTCACATTCTGGCATTAGGCAGTATGAATGCATTAAATCTTTATCAGCTAATTCCAAATGGAAATTTCACAAACAGGGAAACTGTTGTGGTGTTTCATAAGATCGTGTTCCACTTTTTTAAATGTACTAACTTGAAGCAATACTGATTTGTTTATTAGATTCAGTTGCTTCAAAAATGGGACACTATAGTTGCAATTGCATGTTCAAACTAATCTGTAATTCTGTAATGGAATTAAAGTGTGATTTCATGGAATGTGTAAAATAATTTTTATTTATAGGTCCAAGCCAGTTGAAGAAGTTTAAGCGATTAATGTTACATAGGATTAAGTGGAATGAAGAACAAGCAACAAAAGATGGCAGTAAGTAGTTTATGAATATCGCTACTAATATAGATTATACAGCCAGAAGTTGCTTTAGATGTTGGCAGCATGTTTCATGGTGCTTTTTAAGTACTAGACATCGAGGAGTGGCATTTTGGTCACAGCCGGAAAAAAGTTTCAAAATTATCTGAGAAATTGAACTAAAATTTGTTTTCTTGTGAACAGAGTGCCACCCCAACACAGGTCTTTGTAATTGGAGCACTCGGGAGTCTTATAATTCCCTAATTATTTCTAATTACTCTAATTTAGATTAGGCGGTTAATTATGTAGACCAGGCGAATGAGTTTGTATACGTATGAATCATTTCATCCTACAGGCAGTTGCACAGGCACTGCCTGTAGGATGATATAATCGCTCCAATCATTGCGCCAATTGTGAGTCAGACTTCAGTATACAAAGTTGTGTCTACTTTGGCTGTCTAATTTGCTCCTGTTCCAAAAAAATCTGCCTAGAAATGGAGGAAGAAAATGAGTCAGGTCAGATCTCACCTAGCAACCAGTGATCCCACATTAAAATTGGAACTTTGCGAGGAAAATCTTGTACCAAAATTCATAAAGCTCTGTGTGAAGTTTGTGTGGTTAGTGTAGTGGATCATAACACAGTGTCAGGTGGGCTTCTTGTTTCCGCCAAGGTTGGGAAAGCATCGAAGGCGACCCAAGGAGTGGCCGGCCATCAGATGCAATGGGCACTTCTGTGGCTATCGTCAACACCATTTTGGAAGAATGACAGAAAACATGTGAAGAGATTGCATATGAAGCAAGCATGTCTACCACTTCAGTTTTCAGAATCCTAACTGAGAAATTACAGAAGAGAAAAGTGGCTGCAAAATGGGTTCCACATGATCTGCGTGAAAAGCAGCAAGCAGTTTGCAAAGAGATGCAGAATTGCTTCAACGGTATGTGACAGAAGGTGAGCAGTTTTTGGACAGAATTGTTTCTACAGACGAAACTTGGATATGAGATTTTGAACCACAACAGAAATCTCGGTCCACTCAATGGAAACATCCAGAATCACTTCGCCAGAAAAAATTCCTCCGCCAACAATCGAAGGTTAAGCTGAGTAAAGATTATGGCCTTTGACAAGGTTGGAGTGATAGCAACAGAGTACCCGAGGGGATTGCTGTAACATCAGAATACTACAGAAGGTTTCTGTAAAATGTTTTGCGCCCAAAGATTCGTCAATGAAGACCTGACATGCTCGAAGCTGGTGTCATCATTTTGCACGACGTGAGGCCACATAGAGTAAGAGACATTCTGAAAAAGTATAGATGGGAATTACTTCCCCATGCACCATATAGTCCTGACATGAGCCCACCAGACTATGACCTGTTCCCAAAACTGAAGAAGCCACTCCACGGGAAACAATTCAGGGTGTTTCTAATGAGGTGACTCGAGTAATCCGACGCCTCAACAATGGAGGTGTCCTGACTGGAATGCAAAGCTTGCCCAAATGTTGGGACACTGTCATAAAGAAACGTGGAGATTATTTCGAAGGCCTGTAAAGGCATGTTGTGAAATAAATTCATTTTTTAAGAGATAACCCACAGTGTGCAAAACTTTTGAAATGAACCTCGTATTTGACAAAACAAATTAGATGGTGAAATTAGTAGGCGAGTGAATTCTTCATTTCATAGCTGCCTTAGGAGGATTTCACAGGAATGATGGGTTCTCAAGGAAGTCCTGAATGGCTATGTATGAAAGTGCAATTGTTCCTACTCTGATGTATGGCAGTGAAACCTGGGTACAGCAGAAAAGACGTAGGAGTCA
The DNA here is from genome assembly GCA_039090855.1 of Macrothele yani. Taxonomy (NCBI): domain Eukaryota; kingdom Metazoa; phylum Arthropoda; class Arachnida; order Araneae; family Macrothelidae; genus Macrothele; species Macrothele yani. The sequence goes on from CM077009.1 coordinate 49,597,675, forward strand.
TTTGTGTGCTGTGGAGATGTGTTACTTACAGGACATGCTCTGATCATGTGAAGAATGAAGACATGTTGCAGATGTGTAATGTGAGGCAAAATGTTGTTAGTAAGGTGGAAACTAATATTCATAGGTGGTTTGGCCATGTTGAAAGAATGAGTGATGAGGTGCTGACTAAGAGCATTTTTTCAGCCCAAGTGGCAGGAAAGAAAGGTAGAGGAAGGCCAAGGAAATCATGAAAGACCAAATTCAGGAATGTCTGCTTGAGAAAAAGATTTTGAGTATGAAGTACAAAAGGTCTTGTGTGCGGTGTGTGATGGATGTTAATGAAGCCAGGGTGTCCACATTCTGGAAAGTCAGGGGAAATCAGGGAAAGTCAAAAATGAAAATTGGTCAGGGAAATGCCTGAAATGTTGGTAAAAGTCAGGGAAAATCAGGGAAATTTCAATCACAGTTAGACTAAAACTAGTTTTAACCCGGTGTCGGGGAGTGACGCCCTCATCGCCCAACACATTTGCACTTGGTGTTGCAGACAGTCACTAACTTCCCCTTCCTACTAATATAACCTTGTATTTCCTACCTATTATTGTAAGTTGTGTTACATTACTTGTTAACATTTCTCTTTTTGTTTTAGGTCAAAGGAGTAGAAGAAAATTTGTGATATAAGTTGTACCTTGTTAAAAGGCAATTAAGACGCAGCAATGTCAAGTGTTGTGTGTTTAATGAACAATGGTTGGACGAACAATTAAATCCTGAGTTTTCTGGTTGGATAGCTGCTGTGAACGATGACAATGAATCAGCATTTTGTAAAGTGTGCTCTAAAACTTTCAAGCTTAGCAACATGGGGCGTCGGGCAGTCTGCAGCCACGGAAATGGCCCTAATCATTTGAAAAACATCCGTGCTAAAATGTCTCAGCCCAGTCTTGCTTCTTTCACTTCCTCTGTGAAAAAGAACTCTCTTTGTAATAACAAACTCTTGCCATCAACAAGCTCAGGAAATGTGGAATCAGTACTTCTAGAAAATATTAAGTCTAATGACTCAAATACTTATGTTGTGAAAGATGATGTGAAGCCCAGTGACCTTAATGCTTATGTAGTGAAAGATCATGTAACAAAGTCGGAAATAATATGGACCATGGAAGTGTTGTCCAAGCGAATGTCTCTGAACTTCAGTTAATGTTCCTGACAGTGCGATAGCTTCAAAATTTACTTTAGGCAAAAGCAAAGCATCTTATGTGATAAACCATGGATTGGCACCACATTTCAAAGAGTGTTTAATGGACGATCTGAAGCAGTACACTGACTTTGTAATTTGTTTTGATGAATCACTAAACAAAATTGCTCAGCGTGGGCAAATGGATCAGTTTGTTCTTTATTGGGACGTCAATCGGCAAAAAGTTTCTACTAGATACTTAAGTAGTGTGTTTTTTAGGACAGGCAACAGCTAATTACCTTTTAGAGAAATTCATTAAAGGTGCACCTCTTCCCTTGGATAACATGCTACAAGTGTCAATGGATGGACCTAACGTTAATCTCAGCTTTCTTCAAAAACTGACAGATAAACTTAGAACTGAAAATCCAGATGGTATTATATTATTAGTTGGAGTATGTGGTCTTCACATGGTCAATGCAGCTATGAAAACTGGACTTGAAGCAATGAAATGGAATATACATCACTTTCTGCGTAACTTGTACTACCTTTTAAAAGATTGTCCTGCTCGCCGTGCAAATTATACTATGGTTACTGGATGTAAAGATTTCCCTTTGAAATTTTGCACTGTAAGGTGGTGTTGGAAAACGTTAATTGTTTGACTAGGGCATTGCTTGTCTATGATCATATCAAGAAATATGTTCAAGAATCATTGGTTTCCAGCAAACAGCATATGTTTCTTGCAGAATTCATGAAAAGTCCACTGTTGAAATGCAGATTGGCTGCATTTAGGACTATGGCTTCAGAGTGTCAATCTTTTTGAGAAGGTTACAGAGCCCAAAGCCTTTAATTCCTTTCTTACACACTGATTTGCTGGATCTGATGAAAAATTTGATGGCACGAAGCTTGAAGCCTGACAAATTAAGTGAAGCTGATAGTGTCTCAAAACTGTTAACTTCAGATGTATCAAAAAGTGAAAATCTTCTCTCAATTGAGAAAGTTGATATTGGATTTAGTGCTAAAAAGCTATTAAAAGAAGTGAAGTGCTCAGAAAGGGAGAAATTAGAGTTTAAGCTTGAATTTAGGAAACTTGTGACAACAGAACCGGTTCAGTATACCTCCGAAATAACATGATAAAGTTTTGTCGCATTTGAAGCATTTTTACGTAAGTTATGATGCATAAGGGCTATGGAATAGATCTTGCATCTGTGTCCTAACCGTTGACCCCATTTTGCCCATTTTCAATAGGATTCGTCCCCAGGCAGACCCCTACAACATACTAACATTTCATCTAAATCGAAGCATTTTTACGTAAGTTATGACGCATAATGGTGATCGAAGTCATCCCGCTCCTCTGTCCTGACCTTTGACCCCATTTTGCCCATTTTCAGTAAGGTTTGTCCCCAGGTGGTCCCCTACCACATACATAGATGCCAACTAGTACGAATTTTCCGTAATTTTACGGATTTTTGGTTGCTGTTACGGAAGTACGGAAACACCGCTGAAATTACAGAAAATTGCCATTTGATTTAATTTTCTGAGATAGAAAGCAAATTTTCATCAACTTAAAAATTTTTGTTGGTTCTTCAAGTTTTTCTGGGGGAAAAAAATTAAATGCTACATTCAGGGCTGCCAGCCGCGCCAAAATGTTGTTCTTGCGCCATTCTGCTAAAAAATCGCCATTTCAACGAAATCTGCGCCAATTTTGCCCCAAAAGTTAAAATTTACCGGTCATCAATATTTTAGCGTTATCTTACGACATTCGAAATCGATTCAGCCGCGAATTCGCGGAGTCCCCTCCGGTTTTTTTGGGGGGGGGGGGTTTCGAGATCGATGCAAAAGTGAAGAAATTTTCGGGATATTAGTTGGGGGGGGGGGGGTCGTATTCCGTCTGGAGACGTTGTTTTGTCTTTTTAAACGTTCCGAAACGGAAGTTAAACGAAGTGCAGATTTTTCCCGTAATCGTATTTTTTTCTCTCGCGATGTTGCTTCTGTTCAGTACTGTTAAATATAATTTCATTGCATAATTTCAGCTTGAAATTGTAGGCAACGATTTCCGAAAACGGAAGTTAGGCCGCCCGAAAATTTCCCCGTAATCTTCGGCGACGAGATTCTCACGCTGATTCGAGGAATTCCGTCTTTTTTTGTTATCATTTAGGAGGATTGGCAGCGGTAGCGCGGGGAGGGGGGGCGTCGTTTTCTCCGTCAGAGGACGGAATTTCATCCTTCGAAAACGGAAAGTAGACTGAGATAAGATATCTCTGGTAATCGTAATTTTTTTTTCGCGATGTTTCTTCTACCCAGTATTGTTAGATATCATTTTATTCCATAAATATTTGTATTTCAGCTAGAAACTGTTGGATAAATTTCCGAAAACTGAAGGCTTGAAAAACCGTTTTTTCAAGCCATGTTTCCCGATTCAGCGATCGCAAAAAAATATTCGTGTGGAGGAACCAAGGCTACTGCACTAATTCAGCACATGGCCAGTGTTTCTACAAGTAACATCGTATCTGAAGTTAAAAAAAAATCCTTTTTCTCTATCTACGGACGGAAGTAATGATGCTTAAGCAAATAAACTGTATCCCATTACAATAACATATTTTGACGAAAAAATAGGGAAAAATTCAACTGTTTTGTTGTTATTGGTTGAATCAAGTAATAATACAGGTGAAGGAATATTCAATGTTTTGAACAATGAGTTTGTTAAAAAATATATCTCATGGAGCAACTGTGTGTCATTTTCCTGTGACAATGCTAACACTATCATAGGTCAAGTAAAAGGTGTTGTTTCTCACATAAAGAACGTTCAGCCTGCAATCATAGTGCAGCGATGTTCGTGCCATTTAGTAAATTTAGCTGCACAGAAATCTGCTACTCAACTGAAAGGATTTAATGTTGAGCAGTTTCTGATACAGTTGTATATTTTTTTTTTGGAGAAAAGTTCAAAGAGGAAATACAATCTAAAACTGAGTCAAGCTGTTTGTGGTACTAAACCACACAAAATTCTAAAGCATGTCAATACTCGCTGGTTATCACTTTTGGAATCCCTTGACAGAATTTTAGAACAGTGAGAGGCTCTAGAACATTATTTTAGTGACAATGAAGAAGCTAATTCACAGTATAGGAACCTTGCAAGTATGATTGGAAATCCTTCATCTAAACTTTATTGTCTTTCTTTATCTGCTACTCTTCCTTTGTTTACATCTGTTAACGTGTTCTTGCAGCAGGAAGCTCCGCTTGTGCATGTATTAAAAAGAAAACTTCATAGTCTGTTATCTGAATTGCTTGTACGATTTATCAAGCCATCGGCATTTGATGTGACAGCAACATTTCTTGCAGATGGAAATTTTGAAAGAAGGAGAAATCAAAAAGGAAACTGTGATCTCGTAATTGGGTCAAAAGCGAGATCTTATATAGGCACAAATGCAGATTTGAGTGAAGACACAGTGGCTACTTTTTATTCTTATGTAAGGGAATTTTACAAGGCAGGCTGCAATTACATTTTAAGAAAATTTCCACTTAATGATGAATTTCTGAGTCATGCTGAAATTGCAGATGTAGCATTAAGGCAAAGTGTTTCTTTTGCATCAGTCCAATATATGTGTTCCCTGTTTCCAGTTTTGAAACCAGAAGAATCTGACAAGGTGGAATCTGAATTTACTCACTACCAGTTTGAAAATTTTAACTGTGCTGTTACTTCTGGGAGAATGGATGAAGTGTGGCACAGAATTTCTTTAATGAAAAATGAAAGTGGCCAGTTTAAGTATGAATCATTAAGCAAAATTATGAAAATGATTTTAATAGTCCCTCATAGCAATGCAAGTACAGAAAGAATTTTCAGTATTGTGAAAAAAAAACATGAATGATTCAGACCTAATTTAAGCAGTCATGTGCTGTCTTCTTTATTAGTAGAAAAAATAAACAACATTGCACACAGTGAACTATGCTATCAGAAGAAGTTTTTGCAAATTGAACTAAGGAAGGCCAAAATGGCAACTACAGCCAGTTTATCATAATAATTTGGCAACATTCCAAGGAATAATTTTTCTTCGTGTCTGGAGGTAATTTATTATATTTTCCTGGTAGACAGTATTTTAAATTTTCCCACTAGCAAGTTATTATTATTATTATTATTATTATTATTATTATTATTGTTTTGTTAATAGTTCTGACAGATTAAAATTTGTTGCAGTGTTAAATACCCAACTTTGCCGCTGTAGACTAGATTACTGAAAATTACTGAAAAAAAAAATTGTTACTGAAAATTACTGAAAAATGAACATGTTGGTTACTGAAAACTACTTTTAGAGGTTGGCATCTATGCACATACTAAAATTTCATCAAAATCGAACCTTTTTTACATTAGTTATGATGCATAAGAGCAGTGGAATGGATCCCACTCCTATGTGCTAACCTTTGCCACCATTTAGTTCGCTTTCAATAGGATTCCTTCCCAGGTGTTCCCCTACCACATGCTAAAATTTCATCGAAATTGAACGACTTTTACACGAGTTATCATGCGGGGACAGACATAAGCACACAACGTGTGACGTAATGAGGCAGATGGGAATCGCGACCATCTGCTCGCAAGAATGTGACGTCATAAAACTTTAATAAGATCCACACACAACATGTGACATAATGAGACAGATGGTGTGACTGCCCGCCAACATCTCAATCGCGAGAGTGTGGCGTCATAAGATTTCTAAGCATGGGTAACATTAATGGGACGACGCCATGACACTGAAAACATGGTAATTCGGAGTGGTTATTTAACCCACTAAACGAATTTTCCTAAAATCGAGATCAAGCTAAATCGATTTCTAGTACCAGAAAACGGTAGGTTAATGACTCTCATCAAAATCTTTAGAGCCGTTTTCAAAATAAAGTTTACATAGATACAAGAATTGCTCCTATAAGGTGGACGTCAAGTTATTTTGCTTCCTATACTTCCAATGGAAAAACTTCTGTACACATTTTCTTCGCAATTAATGCGTTCCCAAGGATAAAAATTTGAACATCAATTAAAATAGCTTCATTTTATAACTTGTAATACTTAATATTTTCTAAAACATAACCATAATTATGCAATCCAACATTTGTTTGTCTACTGACGTTATCAAAGTACAGGTCGCACCATCTTTTTTCTGATTTCAACACCACCAAAGGAAAAGTTATTGATTTTTAATATAATTATAGTTATGCTTTAGAAAATATTAAGTATTCCAAGTTATAATATGAAGTTATTTTAATTGATGTTCAAATTTTTATCCTTGGGAACACACTAATTGTGAAGGAAATGTGTACAAAAGTTTTTCAATTGGAAGTATAAGAAGCAAAATTACTTGACGTCCATCTTAATAGTATGGGATAAGGGCGATGGAATGGATCCCAATCCTATGTCCTGACCTTTGACTTCATTTTGCCCAATTTCAATAGGGTTCGTCCCCAGGTGGTCCCCTACCACATACTAAAATTTCATGGAAATCGAACCATTTTTACGCACGTTATGCCGCATAAGGGCAATGGAATGCATCCCGCTCCTGCGCTGTGACCTTTGACCCCATTTGTCCCATTTTGAATAGGGTTCATCCCCAGTTGGTCCCTTACCACATACTAAAATTTTATCAAAATCGAACCATTATTACGCACGTTATGCTGCATAAAGGCAATGGAATGCATCCCGCTCCTACGCCGTGACCTTTGAACCCATTTGTCCCATTTTCAATAGGGTTCGTCCCCAGCTGGTCCCCTACTACGTACTAAAATTTCATCAAAATCGAACCATATTTACGCGAGTTATCGTGCGGACAGACGGACGGACGTTAAAAGTTGGAGCATATACGCTTCTTCTACCTGCGGTTGGAAAGCGTAAAAAAGGATGTACGTCACAGTTCTTTGAAACTTTTCGTCCCTGAATTTTGCTCCATAATCTACTTGTTAACCAAATTTTGAATGTTTTAATGTGAACTGTAAAGCACCACTGCATTGCACGTGTGGAATATTTTAGACACATACAAAAAAGAACAACTGCTTTCTGGAAACGAATGTTTCTTTAAAAGTACGAACATGTCCCCCTCCATTAGTGATCATGATTGACTAATGGAAGGGGGCATGTTAAAGTTTCTTTTGTATAATGTAAGTAATAAACTTTCGCTAGAAGACAATGCAATTTGCTAGTAAAAAATTAGGCCACTAGGAAGTTTTGCTACTGCCAAAAAAAAAAAAAAAAAAAAAAAACGATGTCAAGACCAATTCAGGTCTCTATCGTATTGGTATTTGTGGCCATGCTGCAGTCCACAAATCTGTGATTACCAACATCAGTGTAACAAAATGTGTAAGGTGCTGCAAAAAAACATAAAAAGTGTGATGCTAAAGATTGGCAATGTGTCATTTGGTGTGATGAATTGTGCTTCATATTGTGTACATCTGTAGAAAACCTGAAGATGTGTACCCCCCAACTGTTTGTGGTTCCAATTGTGAAGTGTGAAGGTGGATCCCTAATTCTGTGGAACGCAGTACCACGGCATCCCTTAGGGCCATTGGTTATTCTGCAGGGTCATGTCACATCTGCAATGTATGAATCCATTCTTGGAGACCACCTGTACCTAATATTGCAGGCATTGTTACATCAGTGGTGGATGCACCCCCCCACCCCCCAGGAACCAAGAAAAAGCTTTGATTTGTTAGGTTTTAATTACAAATTGAATATTTTTTCGTGAAAGAAAGTATTACTTAAAGGTATATTACTTTCATTAATTAATTGGAAGAATTTATATACATACTAAGAACACTTCTTTATTTTGCAGAAAAATATCAGAAAGGACCCCAGTTATTCCTGACACTCCCCTCCCTCCCTCCTCACAAAAATCCTGGATCTGCCCCTGTGTCGCATAATGAGTGTTCCTGTTTTCAAGCAGGTAATGCAGCCATGTATTGTGTGAAACGTGTCAGGTTGTGGCTTGCATGAGGTACAGCAGCTACCCCGGCCATCTCGGTCACCGGGCTTCAATATTATTGAATGTTTGTGGAAATATCTGGAGCGGAATGTCAAATCACCCTTTTCCACCTCTAACAGCCCTGCACATTTGGGACATATTTTACAAAAAGAATGGTCCCAAATTTCATTATCGTATGTGCATGACTTGTACAAATCCATTCCAAGTCAAATTGCTTCTGTTCTGAAAGCCCAAGGTAGGCCTACAGTTTATTAATAAAAATTTCTCTACAAACAGAAAGTGTTTCCATTATTTTGGTAAACCACTTATTAGGAGTATGCAAAAGTTTCCGCTGCGCCCCCGCTAGCGGGCGCTGTGGGGATCTAACCGGCTGGCAACCCATGCTGTCAGTTTGTACATGAAGCCAAGCATGGCGGTCAATAAAGTTAATTTGCGGCACTGTTTGTCATTCATGTTTAATTTAGGAAAAAGTGTGAGTGAAGCATACAGTTCAATATGTCAGGTGTATGGCGAAACGGTTATGGGTGAGCGGACGTGTCGAGAATGGTTTGCCAGGTTTAATTAAGAAAGGTGATCTAAACTTGGAAGACAAACCACGTGCAGGTAGACTGCGGGAACTCGCAGACAAGGAGCTGGAATCGCTGTTGCAAGAGGATGCCACACAATTGACCATGCAACTGGCAAAACTTTTGAAAGTAGCTCAGCCGATGGTGGCACAGCGTCTGCAGGCCTTCAGGAAGATCCAGAAGATTGAAAAGTGGGTTCCACATACTTTGATGGAACGTAATATTGGTCAACAATTGGGCATCCGCCTGTCATTGCTGAAGAGGTTTCAAGGGAAGAATTTCTTGTGGAAGGTTTTCACTGGAGATGAAAAATGGGTCTATTTTGCCACAACCCTCAAGCGATCCTGGGTCGACCCAGGCCAGCCATCAACATCCACTGCAAAACAGGATATCCACGGGGGAAAAGGTGCTGTTGTGTGTGTGTGTGTGTGTGTGTGTGTGTGTGTGTGTGTGTGTGGTACTTCAAACTGTTGAAACCGGGTGAAGCAATCACTGCACAACGATATAGCGATCAGTTGATGAAACTGAATGCAGGCAGTCATCCTGTTACACGATAATATCAAACCACATGTCAGTGCCACCATGAAACCAATCCTTGAACAGTTACACTGGGAGACTTTACCGCACCCGGCTTGCACTAGTTACACAGGGAGGCTTTACCACACCTGGCTTACTCAGTTACACTGGGAGGCCTTACAGCACCCGGCCTACTCAACAGAGGTGTTTGCTGCAAGGCAAGGCATGAAACCCTGAAATCATCGGCGCCTCCCAACGGCGCAAATGTATCAACTCGAGACATAAATGAACATGTGTGGGTAACACCCCCACCCCCCAGTACAACAAAATTATTTCTGTTGCTATTAGTGCCTCTAATTATTATAATTATGAGCAAAGCTGTTACTGATACTTCAAAAGATAAAATGGTTTTACTTTGGGAAGTATCTTACTACCTACTGATACCTTTTGCTCACAACAGTAAATTATTTTTGGGTTGAGCTTGCAGTATTAATTTGTTGCTAAAAAAAATGAATTCCTTCAGTGAAATTTAAATAACTTTGATTTTGCCAACTACATGATATTGTCTTTAACATATACCCCACTAAGAATGTTAATAAAAATTTTGCATTTGTATAAAATAAACTAATTACACACATAACATACCTTTTAAAAAAGTTTTGCCTTTCTGTCCAATTGTAAAAATACCCATTTTGGCAAATAAATAAAACAAGAAAATCTGCAGTCAAGTTTTTATGTTACTAGAAAGGCAGTTCCTCTTTTTCATAGGATATTGATATTTTTTTAACGGATATTTTAGTCATTCCGTTTCAGTCAGGTGGTATTGATCTAAAGTTCTAAATATACTAATAAAATAACAGTATATTTAGCAAATTGGATGTTGATCTAAAGTTCCATTTATTAATAAAAAAAAACATAACAGTCTTGTGTGGTGTTAATCTTAAAGTTATATTTACTAATAAAATAACACTATTTCTTAAAAAATTGTGCAATCTTCATTTGTTTTTTATCGGTGACAATATCAGGCTGACACTTACGTTTAAAACATCCTTCATTTGCAGTGTCTTGTTTGTGTACCGAGAGAAGAACCTTTGCTATTACAAGTAGCCGTTATAATTGCTTCAACAGGTTTTGGAGGCAGAACTGTAGCACGTACTCCATTTAATTATGCAGAAACATGACCCAGCTGTATCAATTTTCCGACACCATATCCCAGCCTTCTCCTTCCGGGCGTCTTTTTTTTTTTTTTTTTTTTCTAGCCAATCCCACCAGAATTTATTTTTGACTGAGGCCTCTAATGTCTTCAGATCGTCAGTTTTGGTTAAAAACTTCATCGTTGATGACGAACTTAACTTAAACTGAAATTGTGTAAACTTTCAAATCCCTAAAAACATTCATACATCACACACACACGCACACACACGCACGCACGCACAAAACCCCCATCACTTTTGTCTAAACACAAAACCACAAACATTTGAGCAGGGAAACAAAGACACATCCTCTGTCATTGAATTACTAATACAATGAGGCAGGCTGCTCCCAGTGACATACTTTATTTGCTTTGACTCCCCCCCCCTGCCATCTCCAAGTTCCAATCCTACATCACTCATCAGAGCGAAAAACCGGTTTCTTTTCTTGCATCAAGGAGCAGAAGTGCCAATGAAATGATTGAGAATTTACGTGCATGCTCTTCCCACAGAACAACGAACAACTACAGCACAAACTGCCAGCATTTCATGTCGAGACTTCGGGCGTCAAGCTCGAGTTGGCTGCATCGGCAAGGAAGACAATATTTATTATCACATTAATTCAATGGTGAAAAGCAATTTTTTTTAGTAAATACTTTAGCCATGAATCGTTTAAAAAAAATTTGTTTACTTTGTCGCTTATTAGAACTCAAAATTTAACAGTCTTAAAAATGTCTTCAAAGCTAAACATCCGGAATTCCGGGTATGAAAGATCGCCAAAACCCGAAAATCCGGGTTAGACCCGAAACAGAAACAGCCCTGACTCAGTTACGCTGAGAGGCTTTACCACACCCGGCTTACTCCCCGGACATTGCACCCTCAGACTTTCATCTGTTTTCCTCTATGCAACATGCCCTAACCCAACAGCGGTTCACCACAGTTCCAGAGGTGGAAAATTTCGTCACTGCGTTCTTCAGCTCAAAACCTGAGTCCTATCACAGGGGCATTCATTTGTTGCCTGAAAAATGGCAAAAGGTCATTGATGCTAACGGCCAATGTTTCGTTGAATAAATGTGTACTGGTTTCCTAATTGTTCCTGTCTCCTTAAAATGGCGGAAACTTTTGCGTACCCTTAATATGATTGAATTAGGCACACACAAACCATTCCCAATACAAACTTCAGTTAATTTTCCAACATTATCATTCACACTATGTGATCAAAAAGTTTCCTGAATGTCCTCAATATGGGCATCAGGGTGTGTGTATGCACTGTGGTTTGGACCTTACCATCCTCTAGATTGCAATGTGCCGAGTCATGCAATGCTTCACTGGGTTCTCTGTCTTGTTTTGGTGCCCAGTTTTATAAAGTAGAGTGAACATGTATTGAGTGCCTTTTGCATTTTTTTTTTTTTTTTTTTTTACTTTGTGAGAATTACCGATTTCAAAAACCAGTGCATGTGCATCAAATTTTGTTTCAAATTAAGCACCTGCCATCTTGTTTCAGGGTCATACCTTGGACAGAAAGTTAGAGTCTGTTTCAAATTTCTCTTTCAACTCCATGCACACACTCACCTGGGATTGCTTCTCTTCATCGGGCAAGACGCATGGCACAAAATTTTGCAGCAATTGTTCTGGTGTTCAGATGATTAGTTAAAATGCTCATACAAGTACCAAGAGAAATTTCCAATTGGGATGCTGTTTACCGAATCGGGATACGTCTATCATCTTGTACAATATCCTCATTTTCAACAGATTTGCTTGTTAATGGATACCGGGAAAGTTCTGTGTCGTCAACTGTATTGTCTTTTTGAATGTTAAAAACTAATGTTTTTTAATGCTTTCGAACCGTAAGTTGAAGAAGCGTATATGCTCCAGTTTGTCTGTTTGTCTGCTGCACGATAACTCGCATGAGAATGGTTCATTTTCAATGAAATTTTAGTATGTGGTAGAGGACGAACCCTATTGAAAATGAGCGAAATGGGGCCAAAGGTCAGGACATAGGAGCAGGATCCATTCCATCGCCCTTATATGTCATAACTTACGTAAAAATGCGTCGATTGCGACAAAACTTTATCATGTTTTAATAATCTAAAGTAACTTATGGGATTTTACTAGGAAATTTTTTCTTTAATAGCAAATTTTCGGAGAAAACTCTTCTCCTTCTTCAGGCTGTCTTGTTGTTGTCACTTTTTCCTTGTCACTATCACGGTTACGGTTTACCTTGACGGTTACGGTTAACCTTGACGGTTTAGGTTATTTTTCAACAAATCCTGCCAGATGTTAGGCAGGGAAAATCCTTTGCAGTCATTGATGATGGAATTTTGATTTTTCTCAATCTCTATTCCTTCTTTCAGTTTTCTTTTGGAAATTGCTTTGGAAACTGATTACTTTAAGGGAATTCCAATCCATGCTGTGCCCAGTTTCTCTAACATGCCTATCTAATCCAGTCTTGTTGGAGCAATTTTTTGTAGCTGCTTTATGCTCAGCTATACGAGTTTCTAGTCTGCGACCTGTTTCCCCTATGTAAGATAGTCCACAACTACAATTTACTTCATAAACTACTCCTTGCATTTTTAAAATATCTTTTTCTCTTTGAACTATTTTAGGGAAAAAATTTTTAACTTTGTTCTCTAAACTTGGAGCTAGCCTAATATTGTATTTTTTACTAATTCTCTTTAAAGCCTCAAATAAACCTTTGTGATAAGAAATTTTTCTAGTGAATTTTACTTGTTGCTTTTGTGGGTTCTTCGTACCATTAAAATTCAGAAGCTTCTCAATTTCTTCTTTAGGATAGTTATTCTCTGCAAGTATGACTTTAAGCTCTTCTTTTTGGGCTTCTTTTTTATCTGCTGTAGAAACTATTTTATTAATTTTTTCTAAAAACTGACTTGCTACATTCTTCTTAATAGAAACTGGGTGATACGAATTGAAATCCAGTAGTCTTTTAGTATTCATTGGTTTTTTGTACCAACTAGTGAGGAATTTTTCATCTTCATAATAGATAGTAATATCTAAGAAGTTTATTCTTCTTTCTTTTTGAAGTTCAATAGGGAACTTAAGGGAATCATCTAATTCATTGAATGAGTCTAGAATTCTTTCTGGTATAATTTCTGAGCTATCTATTATAAATAAGATGCCATCCATGTATCTGCTATATAAGCAGAAGTATGTGGGTTGTACTAGTATCTTTTCTTCTAGTTTTCCCACATAATAGTTAGCTAAGAGTGGGGAGAGTGGGGAGCCCATTGCTAGCCCCGATTTTTGAATGAAAAAGTTTTCCCAAATTGAAAGTAGTTGTTCTGCAAAGAGAAAGTAAGCATTTCAAAAATTCCAACTAATATGTTTTTTTCCTTGTTGTGAAAAACTATTAGGTCTGCCAAGTCTTCCGCTATAAAGTCTATAAGTTGATCTATATTAATGTGAGTATACATAGACACTATATCTAAACTACCCATAATAGGAGAATCTAATTTAGGAAGAAGTTCTAGTTTTTCTTTTAGCTGCATTGAGTTTTTAATCAAGTTAGGTGGCTCTTTTAAAAGATTCTGAAGGTGTGACTTTAAAAAATAGTTTAGATTTGAAAGAATAGAGTTTTTTGAGTCTATTATTGGTCTAATTGGTTGGTGTTCTTTATGCAGTTTGACTATTCCATATATTTGAGGTAATCTGAACTGTAATTTTGAGAATTGTTTATAGTTTTCTGGAAGCTGGTTTTTCTTTTTTTGAAGTGAAATAAGCTTAGAGACTTTTTTAATCAAATCTGGTAGTGGGTTTTCTTTTACTTCTTCATACATAGGTTTCTTTAGTTCTTCTTCCATCTTTTCTAGATAATCTTTCTTATCCATAATAGTAATCAACTTACTTTTGTCTGTTTTCACAGCAACTACACTTTCATTTTTTCTGAAATCTTCAAGAGCTTTTAATTGATTATTATCAAAAATTTTTTGAGGTTTCCTTACTTGCTTCTGGAATTTTGTAAGGCTATTGTAGTAATCTGTTCTGAGGAGGTCTGCTTTAATTTGGTCCTCTTTTTCTAAAGTGCTGCAGATGCTTTCCAATTCAATTATCAATTTTTCTGGATTTATTTTTTTCTTTGGATAGATTGAAATTACTTCCTTTATTTATCACTTGTAATAATTCTTGGCTAACTCCAGTAGCAGTGTTGTCCTTTACATGACTAAGAACTGCAGTTTTTTTGTTTTTACTGGAATAGTTTTTCTTCAAAAATTTCTCTTCTTTAAGGTTCAGCTTTTTAACAAATTTCTTATTTTTGTTTCTTACTCCAATTTTTAGCCAGTCATCCAATTCTGCTTTTACTGTATCCCTTAAGATTCCAGAAATTTTCTTTTCATTTTCTACTTTTACTTTTTTATAATAAGCAACATTTTTATATTTTGCTTCAATACTTCTTTTTAACGTTTTTTGCTCTATTTTTCTTACGAAGTTGGCTGAAAGTAAATCTTTAAATGGTTTTCTAAGTCTAAATGAATTTGGAATAAAGTTTATTACCTTGCAATTTTTCAGGAACTTGATTTGAGCTATGGATCTTTCCATCTTCAATGTAGCATGTTGAACTTTCTTGATTGTTTGCCAAGTATCTGACCCATACTCTGTTCTAATTCTTTGAATAAAGCTCATGTTGAGAAATGGCTTCCTAGTTTAATTGAATTAATAATCTAAAGTAACTTATGGGATTTTACTAGGAAATTTTTTCTTTAATAGCAAATTTTCGGAGAAAACTCTTCTCCTTCTTCAGGCTGTCTTGTTGTTGTCACTTTTTCCTTGTCACTATCACGGTTACGGTTAACCTTGACGGTTTAGGTTATTTTTCAACAAATCCTGCCAGATGTTAGGCAGGGAAAATCCTTTGCAGTCATTGATGATGGAATTTTGATTTTTCTCAATCTCTATTCCTTCTTTCAGTTTTCTTTTTGGAAATTGCTTTGGAAACTGATTACTTTAAGGGAATTCCAATCCATGCTGTGCCCAGTTTCTCTAACATGCCTATCTAATCCAGTCTTGTTGGAGCAATTTTTTATAGCTGCTTTATGCTCAGCTATACGAGTTTCTAGTCTGCGACCTATTTCACCTATGTAAGATAGTCCACAACTACAATTTACTTCATAAACTACTCCTTGCATTTTTAAAATATCTTTTTCTCTTTGAACTATTTTAGGGAAAAATTTTTTAACTTTGTTCTCTAAACTTGGAGCTAGCCTAATATTGTATTTTTTACTAATTCTCTTTAAAGCCTCAAATAAACCTTTGTGATAAGAAATTTTTCTAGTGAATTTTACTTGTTGCTTTTGTGGGTTCTTCGTACCATTAAAATTCAGAAGCTTCTCAATTTCTTCTTTAGGATAGTTATTCTCTGCAAGTATGACTTTAAGCTCTTCTTTTTGGGCTTCTTTTTTATCTGCTGTAGAAACTATTTTATTAATTTTTCTAAAAACTGACTTGCTACATTCTTCTTAATAGAAACTGGGTGATACGAATTGAAATCCAGTAGTCTTTTAGTATTCATTGGTTTTTTGTACCAACTAGTGAGGAATTTTTCATCTTCATAATAGATAGTAATATCTAAGAAGTTTATTCTTCTTTCTTTTTGAAGTTCAATAGTGAACTTAAGGGAATCATCTAATTCATTGAATGAGTCTAGAATTCTTTCTGGTATAATTTCTGAGCTATCTATTATAAATAAGATGTCATCCATGTATCTGCTATATAAGCAGAAGTATGTGGGTTGTACTAGTATCTTTTCTTCTAGTTTGCCCACATAATAGTTAGCTAAGAGTGGGGAGAGTGGGGAGCCAAAATATTAAAATGTTGCTTATTATAAAAAAGTAAAAGTAGAAAATGAAAAGAAAATTTCTGGAATCTTAAGGGATACAGTAAAAGCAGAATTGGATGACTGGCTATAAATTGGAGTAAGAAACAAAAATAAGAAATTTGTTAAAAAGCTGAACCTTAAAGAAGAGAAATTTTTGAAGAAAAACTATTCCAGTAAAAACAAAAAAACTGCAGTTCTTAGTCATGTAAAGGACAACACTGCTACTGGAGTTAGCCAAGAATTATTACAAGTGATAAATAAAGGAAGTAATTTCAATCTATCCAAAGAAAAATAAATCCAGAAAAATTGATAATTGAATTGGAAAGCATCTGCAGCACTTTAGAAAAAGAGGACCAAATTAAAGCAGACCTCCTCAGAACAGATTACTACAATAGCCTTACAAAATTCCAGAAGCAAGTAAGGAAACCTCAAAAAAATTTTGATAATAATCAATTAAAAGCTCTTAAAGATTTCAGAAAAAATGAAAGTGTAGTTGCTGTGAAAACAGACAAAAGTAAGTTGATTACTATTATGGATAAGAAAGATTATCTAGAAAAGATGGAAGAAGAACTAAAGAAACCTATGTATGAAGAAGTAAAAGAAAACCCACTACCAGATTTGATTAAAAAGTCTCTAAGCTTATTTCACTTCAAAAAAAGAAAAACCAGCTTCCAGAAAACTATAAACAATTCTCAAAATTACAGTTCAGATTACCTCAAATATATGGAATAGTCAAACTGCATAAAGAACACCAACCAATTAGACCAATAATAGACTCAAAAACTCTATTCTTTCAAATCTAAACTATTTTTTAAAGTCACACCTTCAGAATCTTTTAAAAGAGCCACCTAACTTGATTAAAAACTCAATGCAGCTAAAAGAAAAACTAGAACTTCTTCCTAAATTAGATTCTCCTATTATGGGTAGTTAGGTATAGTGTCTATGTATACTCACATTAATATAGATCAACTTATAGACTTTATAGCGGAAGACTTGGCAAACCTAATAGTTTTTCACAACAAGGAAAAAAACATATTAGTTAGAATTTTTGAAATGCTTACTTTCTCTTTGCAGAACAACTACTTTCAATTTGGGAAAACTTTTTTCATTCAAAAATCGGGGCTAGCAATGGGCTCCCCACTCTCCCCACTCTTAGCTAACTATTATGTGGGAAAACTAGAAGAAAAGATACTAGTACAACCCACATACTTCTGCTTATATAGCAGATACATGGATGACATCTTATTTATAATAGATAGCTCAGAAATTATACCAGAAAGAATTCTAGACTCATTCAATGAATTAGATGATTCCCTTAAGTTCACTATTGAACTTCAAAAAGAAAGAAGAATAAACTTCTTAGATATTACTATCTATTATGAAGATGAAAAATTCCTCACTAGTTGGTACAAAAACCAATGAATACTAAAAGACTACTGGATTTCAATTCGTATCACCCAGTTTCTATTAAGAAGAATGTAGCAAGTCAGTTTTTAGAAAAAATTAATAAAATAGTTTCTACAGCAGATAAAAAGAAGCCCAAAAAGAAGAGCTTAAAGTCATACTTGCAGAGAATAACTATCCTAAAGAAGAAATTGAGAAGCTTCTGAATTTTAATGGTACGAAGAACCCACAAAAGCAACAAGTAAAATTCACTAGAAAAATTTCTTATCACAAAGGTTTATTTGAGGCTTTAAAGAGAATTAGTAAAAAATACAATATTAGGCTAGCTCCAAGTTTAGAGAACAAAGTTAAAAAAATTTTCCCTAAAATAGTTCAAAGAGAAGATATTTTAAAAATGCAAGGAGTAGTTTATGAAGTAAATTGTAGTTGTGGACTATCTTACATAGGGGAAACAGGTCGCAGACTAGAAACTCGTATAGCTGAGCATAAAGCAGCTATAAAAAATTGCTCCAACAAGACTGGATTAGATAGGCATGTTAGAGAAACTGGGCACAGCATGGATTGGAATTCCCTTAAAGTAATCAGTTTCCAAAGCAATTTCCAAAAAAGAAAACTGAAAGAAGGAATAGAGATTGAGAAAAATCAAAATTCCATCATCAATGACTGCAAAGGATTTTCCCTGCCTAACATCTGGCAGGATTTGTTGAAAAATAACCTAAACCGTCAAGGTTAACCGTAACCGTCAAGGTAAACCGTAACCGTGATAGTGACAAGGAAAAAGTGACAACAACAAGACAGCCTGAAGAAGGAGAAGAGTTTTCTCCGAAAATTTGCTATTAAAGAAAAAATTTCCTAGTAAAATCCCATAAGTTACTTTAGATTATTAATTCAATTAAATTAGGAAGCCATTTCTCAACATGAGCTTTATTCAAAGAATTTATCATGTTGTTCCGGAGGTATACTGAACCGGTTCTGTTGAATATCATCAGAATGGGGTCGAAGGTCAGGGCAAAGGAGCGAGATTTATTCCACAGCCATTATCCTCATAACTTGACTAAAAATGCTTCTATTGCAACAAAACTTTAGTATGTTGTTCTGGAGGTATACTGAACCAGTTCCGTTTAATATCGTCAAAATGGGGTCAAAGGTCAGGGCACAGGAGCGAGATTTATTCCACAGCCATTATCCTCATAACTTGAATAATGATTTCTGGTATGTTGGAAAGCGTATCATAATCAATGCATTGCATGATTTTACTAACTCGTTTTGTGTGTGTGTGTGTGTTTTTCAAAAGTTGTTTTCAACATTTCATAGGTTTCTACTGCAGTCTTGCCTAATTTAAAACCATTTGATGTGCATGCACTGTTCTTTGAAACTGGGCATTCGCACTAAGTCAGAAAATGATGAAAGGCACTCAACACATGTTCACTCCACTTTGTAACACTACAGCAAGACAGAGAACCCCTTGAAGTGTCGTATGATTCAACACACTCCACTCTAGGGGAAGGCCAAAGTCCAAACTACAGCACGCACACATTGGGGCTACTCTGTAGCCATTTCGGAAACATTTCCATCCCACCGTATAAAATATTCATTTAACTTCACCCAAACATTTTCAGATCTCATTTTGAACATTCTCCAGCACTGAGTAGCTATCTTTCTTAAACAAGATTCTCAATTTATGTAGCATCATCCTTGTGAGAGGGTTCAGTATTGCCAGTAGCATACACAATGACAATTTCTTTTCTTAGAAGCTGCATCTTCAAATGCAACAACAGAATTCTCTCATTTACCCAGTTATAAATAAACTAAGTGAATGCCCATCAATAATGACAGAGGGAAATAAGATATGTAAGGTAATTTTTGTAGCCATTTCGGAAACATTTCCATCCCACCGTATAAAATATTCATTTAACTTCACCCAAACATTTTCAGATCTCATTTTGAACATTCTCCAGCACTGAGTAGCTATCTTTCTTAAACAAGATTCTCAATTTATGTAGCATCATCCTTGTGAGAGGGTTCAGTATTGCCAGTAGCATACACAATGACAATTTCTTTTCTTAGAAGCTGCATCTTCAAATGCAACAACAGAATTCTCTCATTTACCCAGTTATAAATAAACTAAGTGAATGCCCATCAATAATGACAGAGGGAAATAAGATATGTAAGGTAATTTTTGAATAATGTATTCTTTTATTTGTGATGTCCAAATGTGAAAGTATGTTTCATGAGCATTACAACAATATAAAAAAATATATATTAGTTGAGGCAGTGATTCGCCATTTAAAACAGGCAAGTGCTCCTTACACTGCACCACCAAAGTGGGACAAACATTCAAACAAAGGAAATTATATTGTTTGTAATAATGTTTATCTTTTCGATGAAAATCATACTTCTGATTTTTTATAGCCCAGTCGTATATGTGGTGGACTAACCTTGTCAGGAATGGTAGACCCACTATACTCCATGCTTAAGTCCTTTATCTTTCTTTCAGTCATGAAAATAATAAAAACATCTCACTGGAAATAAGCCTACAGTTGCAGTTTACCAATGTGGCATTGGTCTAGCAAGTACCTCAACAGTATGTCTGCTAAAGCTTTGTTATTTCAGCTTCTTAAATGCATAAAAGTCCCTGTTGCTGTCTGAGTAGCATTCTTGTCTGCAGGGTGCCTTTTGAAGGCAATTTCAACTAGGGGGTTTTCACTGGATCAAATCCTACTGTTGCCGTTGTTTACACATCTTGGTAAGGTGGAATGACGCATCATCAGTGAGCGAACTGTATAAGTAAATCAATCCATTACCTTTCTTCTTGATATTGATCAAAAACTCATGCAGTATGTGCTGTCAAACATTTTGCTTCCTTGGTTCATGGAGCACAGCTGCACAAATGTGGAATACACAGTGGTGTAAATACCACCCCCGCAGCAGTGTGAGGGGCACCGGTAACGAAGGAGTGTACTACAGCTGCCAATAATGGTTTTATGAAAAAATCCGAACGCATGCAAAAACAAACAAACAAATAAATAATTAATCCAAAAATTCATATTTCCCTTTAATATATCATCATCATCATCATTGTCAACCATTATCAATCCACTGCTGGACGAAGGTCTCCCCAAGTTTCCTCCACAACGGTCTGTCTTGTGCCAGTCTCCTCCATGTCACCCCTGCATACTTTCGAATTTCATCCACCCATCTCCCATGTGGTCTTCTTCTGGGTCTTTTCCTGTCCCTTGGAATCCAATCTAAAATTTCGGCTGTCCATCGATGATCTGTCCTTCTGGCAGTATGTCCAGCCCATTGCCATTTCAGGGATTTAACTCTGATCATGATGTCTTCCACTCTAGTCATTTTTCGGATCCACGAGTTCCTCTTCTTATCTCTCCTGGTTACACCAAGCATGCACCTCTCCATGCTTCTTTGAGTTGTCTGCAGCCTTTGTATGTCTCTTTTAGTTAAGGTCCACGTCTCTGCACCATACGTAAGCACTGGAAGGATGCATTGATCAAACACTTTTCTTTTAAGACATAATGGCATATTGCTCTTGAAAATTATGCTGTTTCTTCCAAAAGCTCTCCAGGCAAGTTTTGTACGCCGATTAATTTCTTCATCAATGTGACCCTCACTTGATATCTGCTGTCCAAGATAAACGTACGTGTCTGTTATCTCCAGCTTTTCTCCATCAATCGATAAATCTTCATTTCGTGTAAAAGCATTGAACATCACTTTTGTCTTCTGAAAGTTCATTTTTAATCCTACTTCTTTACTCTTGTCAGCAAGTTCCTGGATCATACTCTGCAGCTCTGATGGGGTAGTTGCAAAAATGACTACGTCATCAGCAAAACGAAGGTGGGTTAGATAATCTCCATTAATCTTTATCCCCTTGTTTTCCCAGCTCAGCGACTGAAAAACACCCTCCAATGTGGCATTAAAAGAGCTTCGGAGATATGTTGTCACCTTGTCTCACTCCTTTCCAATTTTTACGTGTGTTGTATTTTCAAACAGCCTAATCTTTGCACTTGCATTTTCATAGATGTTATTAATAATATTAATGTATGCATCTTCAATACCGCAGGTTTTCAGAGCCATTGTTACTGCTGATGGTTTCACCGAATCAAAGGCTTTTTCATAATCGATAAAAGCCATGCACAATGGAAGTTCATATTCCTCGCTCTTTCAATTAGTTCTCTCAGCACGTGGATATGATCTATTGTGCTGTAGCCACTCCTGAATCCAGCTTGTTCTCTCGGTTGAGCCATGTCCAGTGTTACCTTCAAGCGGTTGTGAAAGAACTTTAGTGAAGATTTTATAAACTACTGATAGGAGGCTGATAGGTCTGTAGTTTCCGAGATCCTCAATGTCACCTTTCTTATGTAGCAGGATCATTGTAGCGGTGTTCCAATCCTCAGGAATCTTTCCTTCATTAAGGCATCGAGTGAAAATTTGGGCGAGTACTGTTTCGATTTCTCCACTTGCTTCTTGTATGATGTCTACAGTAATTCCATCTTCTCCTGGAGCTTTTCCTCGCTTCATGTTCTTGATTGCATGTGCAACTTCTGCTGGAAGGACTGGAGGAACTCTGGTACTGGTATCTTTCATGATGTCTGGAGTGCATATATCATCCCTTTCATATAATTTGGAGTAGAAATCTTTCACTCTTGTCAAAATTTCGCCTCTATTTCTTGTTACAGAACCATCTTCTTTTCTCAGTGCCATAATCTGTTTTCTTCCCTTACTGAGATGTCCCTTTGCTATCTTTAGGCTTTGGTTGTTTTCAATTGCTTTCCTCACTAGTTCACAGTTTGAATTTCCTTACGTCTTCAGTGATACTTTTTCTTACTGTCTTGCATAGTTCTATATATTCCACTTTGGAAGTCACATCTTCTTTAGTTGTCCTCATCTCTCTTCTTTTTTGCATCAACATTTTGGTTTTTCCTGATAATTTGTTCACATGCAACTTGTTCTTAGACCCAGCTAATTTTGTTGCTGTTTCCATAAGAGCTTTGGTTACTTTTCTGTTAACTTCAGAGATGTCCACTTCTTCCGATGTTAGGCCTTCTAAAGCAGAGAACCTGTTCTTCAGTTCTAACTTGAAGGTATTATGGTGTTTTTGAGGTTGGTTATGTCAATAGACTTTGTTTGTCTTATGAGCTTGCCACGTTCAAGTTTAGCGTTGAGGTGCATCTTACATCTCACCAATCTATGGTCACTACCTGTGTTGAACTTGTTTAGCACACTGCAGTCTTCTATGACGAATTTTTTGTTACACATAATAAAATCAATTTCATTTGTCGTCCCATTTGGATGTCTCCATGTCCATTTCCTGTGTGGCTTTTTCTTGAAGAAGGAGTTCAAGATGAAAAACCCTTCTGCCTCTGCAAACTCAACGAGAGTATTTCCACGCTGGTTTCTGTTGCCGTGACCGAATTTACCTACTGAAGTTTCATTCTGTTGCCGTTGCCCTATTTTTGCATTGAAATCTCCCATAATTATTTTCAAGTGCTGCTTACCTTTATTATTTAGATGACAAATTTCCTCATAAAATTCTTCAATTTCTTCTTCAGGATGACTTGTGGTGGGTGCATAAGTTTGAATAATCTGAGCCTGGTATCTTTTCGAGAGTTGGATAACAAGTCGTGCAGCTCTGTCAGAGGAACTTTCAACTTCTACAACTTTATCCTTCAGTTTCTTGTTTATTATAAATCCAACACCACTAGTTCTGCCAGTATCTGTCCCACGATAGTAGAAGAGATGTCCACTTTTCAGTTCCATGAGATCTTCTCCTTTTCTCCTTACCTCACTTAGCCCCACGATGTCCCACTTGATCCTTTGTAATTCCTCTTCCAATTCAAGAAGCCTTGAATCAGAAGATAGGGAGCGTCCATTGTACGTTGCCAAGGTCAGCATCAGATGGCAGCCTAGTCCGGTCCTCCGGGGATTCTTAGCACCCTCTGCCTTCATGTCGCACTGGCCGCTGCCTTGGCCAGGTACATTCCAGCTGCCGGAGACTGAGGGCCAAGATTTAAGTTGTGGAATCATTTTGGAGGGGTTTGGCCATAACTCACCACGCTGGCCAAGGCGGGTTGGTGAGTGTGGGATAGAATTTCCTCTAATCCCGATGGTATAGTTATACCGCTATGGGCGGTCGTCAGAGCCCCTTTAGTGGGAACAGGATGCACCACGAGAAGGCGGGGTTGACATTTGTCAAGGAGAGGCTGTGATGTTACGCATCACTTGACCTTACATCCCCTTTAATATATATATATATATATATATATATATATATATATATAGCTTTGCCTAAATAAATGCCAAGTTTTATTTTTAAAACATTGGATGCCCTACGAGATGAAGCTTTTCGGCCCTTGGGCTCCGGGTTGTAATGCGATCACTCTGCAATGGGTTGTAATACCATTGTTCTCCAATAGATTGTAAATAATACGATCACTCTCCAATCGCCCTCTCAGGAAAAGTACGAGACCATGTGAGGATTCCTCGTGGAGGATGTGAGAAAACAGTCAGTCACCTAGGACTACGTACACGACAGGCACCAACATTTATAAACAGCAGCCGCAGATCTGGATGAAAAAGAGGGTGATTTTTTCAAGTGATTTACAGTATTTTAGTTTTGGACAAAACAATTACACATTGCTTTGCTCTTAGTTCTTAATAATAAGTATCTCATTTACTGTGTGGAAACTTTAACATAAAAGCGAATGGCATCTATTTGCAAAATGTCGCAAAAGCATCCAAGTGGAATTAGCAAAAGAAAAAGAGCATGCGAAGAAACTTCTAAAACTCGGCCAGCTCTTGTTGCGCAGAATCAATTAAACCCAAGCGTCGTTTCTGATTAAAAGAATGCTGATTTGCTTAGCACGTCAACTGTTCAAACATTACAGGCAGACATTTCACATAAACTAAGCACTTCAGAAACAAGTGAAAGTAAAATGGGTGATTATGAAGTCTTATAGTTTTTGGTAAAATATACTTAATATATTTTACCAAAATCTGGCTACCTTAACCATTAAAGTATATTTTACCGAATTCGTTTCTTGCGATAAAATGTATTTTTATGCTCATGCATCGGTCTGCACACGGTGTTAACCCTGATTGGCTGATTGATAACCTACCTTACATCATGTACTTCTGTTCCAAAAATTATTTTAAAGTTGAAACTACAGGGCTTCTAGGTATCTCGCTTACTTTACCAGACATTCTCCTCGACCTCCTGAACCAGCCCCCCCCCCCACACACACACACACACACCCACACACACCCACACACAGCGAAAAACACATCCTCCCTCGTGTTCGAATTCCTGGGGTAATTACTGTGCCTGGGGTGCTGAAGTAAATCTTGCAGTGGGGGCGCACATTGTGCTAGTTACGCCATTGGGAATACACTTGCAGTCCAAGCTTTCAACAATTTTTCCATGGCGACTGCTATGAGTTTGTTCATGACGTTGTAGTCACACCATCATCAACAGCTGCGAGTCATTGCAGTAAACAAATAGCATCAATTGTTGCTCACAGGAAAAATTCCAACACATGGTCACAGATTACCAGGTCATTAAGTTCACCATTACTTAACATTTGTTTTACTCTGTGTTTGTTATCTGTGGAAATGTCTTTTCTCATATAATGGTAACATCTCATTGTTAGGAGTTAAAGCTATAATTAATTTAATAGCCTTTCAGAAATTGTATTCCTATAAAATATTTGAACATTTTTCTCAGGAGTTTCTAAACCAATTTGCTGATATTAACAGCATGCTGCTTGTTTTAATTTGAAGGACCAAGCAAATGTACTGTCAATTTAGTATGGGGTTTGGTTTATATAAATGAACCAATATCACACGTACAGATGTGCCACCTCTCCGGGTTTAAGCCGGCAATGCTGGATTTTATTACGCTTCCCGGAATTCCGGATTAGAAATTAATATTGCCGGATTCCATCGTGATTTCCGTAGCGTAAATTAAAAAGTAATGAGAAAAGTTCGAAGTTCTCCAAGGTATCGGAGAGCTTCGTTGATTACCGTAGCGTAAATTAAAAAGTAACGAGGGGAAAAGTTTGAAGTTCTCCGAGGCATCGGTTCATTAGCGGAGAAGCGACCTTTCCCTTCTGAATCAGCAGCGAGCAGTTTTGCTCTGCCGTTGACAGCGATGTTTACTCTTCTGTCCGCTAATGATCTCTGGCGCTGCAGGCACAGAGTAGGAGCGGGTTTGGCCTTCGCGCGGTAGTGTTTTGGTTTGTTTTATGTACTTCGTCTGTCTTCACAGGAATTTCTGAGAACTTTTTGCGCACGTGTTTAATCAAGCGATGGCTGGTAGAAAATATCAGTCTGTTTTTAAGAAGTATAAAACGGATTATCCATGTATAATCGAATCAAGGAAGCGCCAACAATTTACCTTTTGCTCTATTTGTAGGTGTGATTTTTCCGTTGTCCACAAGGGCAAAGGAGATATCGTTAATCACATTGGTACGCAAAAACACGTGGACAATTCTAAGTGCGTGGAAAATAACAAAACATTAAATTTTGCTCGAGATAGTTCCTCTTCCGATGTCATTATCCATGCTGAGTGCTTGTTTACTTCATTCCTCGTGGAACATAACTTACCTTTAAGCTGTGCTGATCATGCAAGTGTGCTTTTTAAGAAAATGTTCCCAGATAACATTGCAAAAAAATATGCATGTGACAGGACAAAAACATCGTGCGTTGTTGCCGAAATGGGGAAATCTTCAAAAATAGACTTGCATACTTGCCAACTTTTACGGATTATCCATAAAATTTACGGATTTCTGCTTAATTTTACTGATTTATGGATGGAGGTCTTTTTTAACAGATTTTTTAATATTTCGATTGTTCAATCGAAATATTTCAACCCCTTCAACCATCCACTTAGATTTTCTACCAGACCTTAAGAGCGCTGTGTCACGCAATGATGCCATCTTTGACTCGCTGGCTTTGTGACATCGTGCGGTAGCTCTCTCTCTCTCTCCACGGGAGTGCTCAAGCGATGTGCCAACCAGAGTTCACCAAAATGCGTAATTGCGCGCTTAGTACGCATCGAAATTTTACCAACGCGTAAAGATACGCTTTCTCGGTGCGTAAAAATATGCGTCAGGAATTATTTTTTTTCACGCGTAAAACTACGCATCGAATAATTTTACCAATTCATAAAAATGCGCATTGAGGCGGAACTTTGCCTTTCAGAAACGGAAGTAAACGAAATAAAGACTCTCCGTAATCATAATTTCTTTTTCCTGTGCTGTTGCCTCTAGGTCTAGTATTGTTGTTATATATCATTTTATTCCATAAATGTTTGTATTTCAGTTTAAAAATGGAGAAAATCGGAAATTCGACGGCGAAAAAATTTCGCTGTAATCTTTAGGCATGAGAGTGCGACGGCTTCGAGGAATTTCTCCTTTTCCGTCATAATTTGGGTTATCCTCCAGATCAATGCATAACTTAACAGAATTTTTTAAAATGTTTTTTAACAGAAATTGTTTTACATTTTTTATATGCCTTAACGTAGCATTAGTGCTTCAAATTATGTCCATTGATATTTCAAACATACGAAAGTAGGCTTGCAGGATTTTCATAGAAAATTGCAGGATTTTTCTCTTCTTAAAGTTGGCAAGTCTGCACGTACATTCATGTACCACAAAAGTAATACACTCCAGTTTCAGAAGATAACATGAACTAGTAATCACAAAATTCATCTTATGCTGTCTGATAATTTTTAAATTACATGTCAGTAACATAAAAATTTGAAACTTTTGATAATACACTGCTCCCCAGATAAAACGACTGTGGGTCTATTCTGTTCCCCATGCCCGACGCTATGCTATTGTAGCCATCAGTTATAGCATGGTTGTCTCATAACGCGGGTCGGTTCTCTACTCTGCAAACCCGCAGTGTATTCCAAAAATATAGGAGGGTTTACATTTATAAAGCCTTGGCATAAGAAACAAGTCAAAAGAATTGGAGAAGTTATACTATTGTAAATAGATGTACTTCAGTTGTCATATATTCTCAGCTGCAATATTCATCGGTAAATTTAAATACATCCTTTTTTTCTTCCTCCCAGCTGATCAAGGTCAAAAAGTGGAAAACAAATGTGTCCTAGTTTGGGAGGTAAGTTTTTACATTAAGACCAAAATTTACTGTTTTTTTTTTTTTTATTATTATTATTGTTATCTTAAAAGTCTGCCATATATTTATGGATGTGTATATAAAAAGTTTCAGAAAAATTAGAAAATTCCAGGTTTATTGTACCATTGTTTTCATATTGAGCAATTATGAAGTAAAATTATATATTTACATTATGATGTGTATGTTACTAAAAGTTTGTTTTAAGGAATGCAGATATTTGATAACAGTATCCATTTAGACATTTTACTGCATACAGAATTACTCATGATACAATTTTTCAGAAGATTTAACTCTTATCAAAAGTAGATACGTTGAAAACAGCCTAGTACTACTAAAACTAATTGATTAAAGGAGTATCAATGAAAAACTGATAAAATTGCACAGTAACTGACCAGGTGAGTGAGCATGTTTGACAGAGAGAACAAATTGGATGGTGAAATTAGTAGGCAAGTGAATTCTTCATTGAAAGTCATGGCTGCTCTGGGAGGTTTTCACAGGAATGATGGGTTCTCAAGAGGGTCCCGCGTGGCTGTGTATGAGAGTGTAATTGTTCCTACTCTGATGTATGACAGTGAAACCTGGGTACTGCAGAAGAAACATAGGAGTCGTCCTTTGTGTGCTAGAGAAATGCGTCACTTACGGGGGGGGGGGCGAGACATGTTCTGATTGTGTGAGGAATGACGATGTGAAGCAAAATGTTGTTAGCAAGGTGGAGACCAATATGCTTTAGTGGTTTGGCCATGTTGAAAGAATGAGTGATGAGGTGCTTACTAAGAAAATCTTTTTAGCCCAAGTGGCAGGAAGGAAAGCCAAAGAAGTCATGGGAGGATCAGATTCAGGAGTGTCTGCATGAGAAACAAATTATGAGTATGAAGTATAGAAGGTCTTGTGTACGGCGTGTGATGGATGTTGGTGAAGCCCAAGTTGTATGTCAAGATTGCTGTAAATGGAGAAGTTTGATATGGCAACAGTAAGTAAAAACTATCTGGTAGTTTGTATTTCTTTTTGCAGCTAACCTCCGAATCTCAGAGAACAGCTTAGTGATATGTATGTATGTATGTTTTGAAGTATTATTTCCATACCCTGTGCACCAGAAAATAGGAATCGAAATGAAGTTACCATAAATACCCGCATATTAAGCCGATCATGCATATAAGTCGACCCCCTACTTCAACAGCTTAAATTTTTTTTAAAACCTTGACCCGCATAAAAGCCTATCTTCAATTTTTAGATTTTGGAAAACATTTCATTGAAATGAATTATGCAAATTTCTGAGATTATCTTCTGTAAAAACCTTCAAAGTACGTTTCACTATCGGAGTTTCTGAATAATTTCTGTTACATCCATAGCATTACTTATGCAGTATTTTTTTTAAAGACTTTATAACCATTTTTGGTGAAATTATATTCCACAATTCTTTCACCCAAGAAGGAACAAGGCTAATGGAAGACTTTTTCAAGTTACCACCTTTTGTAAAGTATCACCTTTTATCATGTCTTTGCTCTTCCATAGCACTTACTGAGCTGATGGCTTCCAACACCGCGGCCAAAAACCACGCTTGCTGTGAAAACTCGTGAGATGAGAGATGCCTGATTGGCTGCGTGTGGGTCCTCAGCACTTAAGTGATTTATCTTGTGTCTGACTCACTGCATGTCCAGTTCAAAAGATGGCTCGCCGCAGTTGCACAGGAGGAATAATAAGGTATTCCTTCATGTTTGGAAGCAAGAAATTGCAGTCTCAATTTGAAATAGTATTAGGTTTTGTGCTTATCATATTAGTCACACGTATTCCCATAGGAATCCTAGGCTGTGGGTGAAAAAATATTTCCTTTTATTTTTTGTAAGTGCTTACACCAAGTTCATTCAGAGTTGAACCCTGGCCATCGTCCATTATTTGGCCGCCGAGGGGTGAGGTAGTAAGTACTTAGTCCACTCTCTTGTGTGCCAACCCCCAGACCCCCACCTCAGCTCCCATTTCACAACCCCAGACAGTTCGGGAAGATCAGAGCTTAAGAGAAAAGGGCTTGTCCTTAGTGCTTCACCCCCCTGAGACACGCAGCCGAGCTTGATGACGTAGCTGCAATGGCTCTGCGGAAGCCAAGAGCCACGAAGAGTGTGTCCAGGTTCAACTTCAAGAGTTTCTGTATCCTCACATTCACGTTACATCTGTGGGAACCCTGGAAAACCACAGACAGGATAGATGGTTTGCTTTATACGATACAGTGTTGATTTTTATTTTTTATTTTATTTTATTTTTACGAAATGTCATGTGCCGATGTGACACATGCTGGAATACGCTTCTAAACACGAAAGGGACAGGACATTGTTTTCCACGTCCTTTCGTGTTTATAAGAAAGATCTTTATCGGGTTCCGGTAAAAATCCTTTAGGAACTATTTCAAAAAACTGCCCCGAAACTAATTCTGTTCAACATAATTGGGTAAGACTAATATCTGTTGGCTGTTTGACAGTACCATCATGTTCTTGGGATAATATTATTAAACAGTTTGAAAAGATTTTCTCTGCAGTTCATTTAAAAAAGGGAAAGGTGTTATTAGGGAACTCATAAATGATCTAGAAAAACGTTTTCTATCTGTCAACAAAGATGCTATTTGGCGGTTTTGCAAAATACAAACATTTATTCGAATTCGTTTTCTGAACAGAAATTCACTATTAGTGCGGCACAGGAAAGCTCTGTAGAAAATGAAGAAAAAAATGGATTGACTCAAACGCAGTGAGAAAAAGTATACTTTTTTTTTTTCGTTTGGGCAATGAAGAAAACAATTTTACATTTTATGCAATGAAAAAAACATTTTCCAGTTTGTGCAATAAAGAACATACCTTCATTTACTGAAATAAATTTTGTTCACCCACTTTTGAATAATGAAAGTAAATAATTTTTATTTTATACATTAACAGAGTGTTTGAACTATTTTTACAGAGTTTGAAGAACTCAGTAACTTTCCGTGTCTTAAAAGTTTTAAACAATTAATATTTGTAACAGAGAGAAAAAGGTTTTAAACCAGTAAACTTTTCTAGGGAATTACTAAAAAAAAAAAAAAATGAAAGATATGCTGAGTTTTTGTCCTCAGAAAAATATAGTTAGTATAGTAGTAAGCAAAGTACTTTTTAAAGAAAAAGCATTCACGACAGAAATTGTTAATTTAAAATTTTCGCATTTATACTATTAAATCAACGTTTTCTGACTTTAGGACCCAAAATCCTTAATTTTTGTTTTTGAAAAAGACAATTTCTAATATTTGAGTATGCATTGCAATAGATGATGCACTGTAATATGTTAAATACGGTAATAACATTGACTGAAAGTGCCTTTTCTATGATGCTCCTTTAGAGAACAGCTCTCCATGGCTCTTAGCTTCCGAAGAGACATCGCAGCTACGTCATCAAGCTTGGCTGCGTGTCTCAGGGGTTGAAGTGCTAAGAACAAGCCCTTTTCTCTTAAGCCCTGATCTTCCCAAACCATCTGGGGATGTTTAATGGGAGCTGAGGTGGGGGTCTGGGGGTTGGCACACGAGGGAGTGGACTAAGTACTTACTATTTCATTCCTCGGCAGCCAAATAATGGACAATGGCCAGGGTTCAACTCTGAATGAACGTGGTATACAAAGAAGTATTACATGAACCCTACCAGTGCAACTGTCGGCAATTTGTTTACTTTGAGACTGCGGCTCTCCATGTGCCACTGCACAATACAAATAGTGAAGTGCAAAATGGAGTTGGGTTTTTTTTTATTTATTTTTTTTATTTTAAGAATACATATATATTTTCAATGAACACAAGTAAAATATGTAGGGTGGAATGTAAAAATTATCTGTAATAGTAATTTCCAGGCATGAAAGACTTCCGCGAATATGCGGAAATCCGCTTTTTTCTGTTTGGTGTTACCGATATTATTCCAAAAATGCAATAAAAATTTTATGGGGGAGGGGGTATGCCTCCCTCTTCCGGAAAGCAAAATCGTAATGACAGGATGATTACGGCGGGGAATGACATCACCTCTTCCAGGGATGGGAATTATGTGCCAAAGTGTGACAAAACAAAAATCTTGCACCATCTTACTACAAATGGCAGATTTTGCGCCATTGTGCGCCAGAACCGCTGTGCCCGTCATCATCCTTAGGACTTCGGTACAGTAAGTTCTCCATGTGCATTCTTCCGCTTGACGCTGAGTAAGACCATGCGGTGGGAAGAAAGATTCAGCGACTCCAAGTACTACTGGTTTTACGTAGTTACTATGGAAATAATGATTGACGGAAAACATTGAGTATGCTATGGAAATCATCGGTCCACTACAGACGACAACAAACATCGGGTATGCTATGGAAATCGTTTGTCTGCTACAGATGACGGAAAACATTAAGTATGCTATGGAAATCATCGGTCCACTACAGACGACAACAAACATCGGGTATGCTATGGAAATCGTTTGTCTGCTACAGATGACGGAAAACATTGAGTATGCAACGGAAATAGAAAATCTCAGTGAAATAATGTTATTTAAATATCTGTGTAAAGTTTATTTTAGTGTTTTCAAGAATCAAACGCTTCTTAAACATTTTCGGGAATGTTTCTTGGGTGTTGAGAATGTCATGTCGTTTTCCGTTTCTTCATATTCAATTTTTCGACCCCCCCTCTCTGCCTGATTATATTTTTATTTTTGATGTTTTCTTGTCATGTTCCTTGTTTTTAATATCTTCAGTTATAGTAAAAAGGAGCGACTTCATATTTTCTTAAGAATTTTTTCTAATGAAATGTACATTACCCTGTTTCTAATACATACTTCTTCAAAACTAATCAATAGAGAGCAATCGTTTTCGCCCCTTTCCCATTTATTAAACGAAATTAAATTTCTGGATCGGTATTTAATCCATCCGTGGTGCAATCCGCTCTGTTTTTGTGTCCCGTAAAACTATTTCACTGCAGATCAAGCAACGCAGTATCGATTTTTCACTTTCGTTTTCCATAAATTCGTGCTTTTCCATCTCTTAGTCACTTCTTACTCATACATGAGATTATTTCCTGGGTTCGCGGAATTGCACTTTTTCTGTCATCATTTGGGTCATTCTCGAGATTGATGTAAAACTGAAAAGCTGAAAACTTCCGAAACCGAAGTTAAACGGAGTGAAGGTTTTCCCCCATAAACCTGATTTCTTTTTCTCGCGATGTTTCTTCTGCCCAGTATTGTTATTAAATATCATTTTAATGCATAAATATTTGTATTTTAGCTTGAAAAATGAAGGGAAAATGTCCGAGAACGGAAGTCGAATGGAGTGAAGATTTTGCCGGCAATCGTAATCCCCGCTCGCACGACTTTCTCTCTACCCAGGGTTGTTGTTAAATGTCAGTAATTTTATACTTTAGATGCAGTGATGTCCTCCAGTTTAATATTTACATAAATAAATTGCAATGAATCCCAAAGCATGCACTTATTAAGTTAAACAAATTCAGTGCCATCTCAAAAATGGTGAATGCATTATTGAGTTGTTTTCATGGCTTTCAAGTGGAAAGTTCCTTTAGTATGATGGGGGATGTACTTGATAAAGAATCCAGCAACATGAAAATTGAAACATTTTCATCTGCTCAAACTATGAAATATAAGCTACTGAATCAGGATAAGTCAGCCGTGGAATTTTTAAAGAAAAATGACTATTTGCATGATCCCGTAAATAGAGATTTATGCCAGAATATGAAATCATCATATTCAGAATATAAGAAAGAATTTCAAAATAAGGAAGAAAAAAATGAAGACAAAAGGAGCTAAATATATCAAAAAACTTATGCAGCAAATTAAAATAAAACGAATTGGTTCAAGAGAAAGAAAACTAGCCGGCTAAGTCATAAAAGAAGGTTAGAGCAAATTGTTAGACAGAAACAACTTAAGAAAGTGAAATTTCATTAGTTGTGAATGACTTGTTATTTATCTACAAAATGTCTAGCGTTTTCGCAAGCATTTATCATATTTCTTCATTAATAATTTTGTGTCAAATCAAGAATGAACATTTATTTTTCATCAAACTTTAATTATTTATCAACAAACATGTCTGAAGTTTTTCAAACCTTCAAGATTTCATTTCCATACAACATTGTTATCTTATAAAGACATTTGATTAATTTAAAATACATACATTAAATCTATTCGGTTGGCAGGCATGTGACCAATACATAAATGTCATGGTTGTATACATTAGAGAGTGAAATGCAAGATTTTATACTTTGCTACCCCCCCCCCCACACACACACACACACACACGCCGCCCCATGTGGAAGTCAGCTTTTCCTAACACTGCCCACTTTCATGCCTAAATTTTCTTCTTTGACATGAAAGTGTCTCCTTTTGCATCACATGTATGCCATTGGCTGATAGGAGTGTTGTTTCTCCATGATATCTTGAGAGCAGAATAACCATACCTACCAGTTATTATCCACAGCTGTGCAACCCCCCCCCAAGAGTGGGGGCACAGCTGAACTGACAGAAGGTCAGATAACTATCATGGAGCTCTGCAGTCTAAAATGTAAACGGACCCACCAACAAATTTCATAAAAGAATTCATGTAACACTTTGAGAGTCCAGCCCTATTGACTGACCCGCTTATAAGCTGACTCCCACCACTTTGAAAGCAGGATTTTTTCCAAAAACTTTCAGCTTATATGTGACTATATACAGTACCTTAAACCACATGGCCTGATGACAGGTAATATGCTGTAAGGCAACTTTGTTTTGTTTACGAGGGTTATTAAGAGTTTGATTTCTAACACATACAGGACAGCTGCACCATTATTATTAGGTTGGTGCGAATTAAATGTATGGCGCGAACGAGCAGTAGAGACAAGCCCCCACCACATCAGAATGGAACCACCCACACGTGTTGCGGGTATTACATCACAGAGTTACTATAAATAGCTAGCACGTGTGTAAAGAATAAGGTTCAGGTGTGGTTTGTTTGGATGTAACATGCAGACGCCAGATTTGAGAGTCATCTTCCTGTATGAATTTAAAGTGGGACATTCTGCAGAAATTACCGCTCAAAATGTTAAAGTGTTTGGGGAGAATACAGCCAACGAACGAACCATTCGGCGATGGTTTGTGAAGTTTCAAAGCAGAGATATGGACCTGCAAAATGAAGCACATGGCCACCGACTTGTTGCAGTTTCTGACAATGTTCTGTTATGTGTGGTTTAAGCGGACCCCCGAAAAACGTGTCATGAGATAGCGGCAGAGGTAGGTGTCCACCTCACGACAGTTGTTCAGCGTCTGGCTGTGCTGGGTAAGGTCGAAAAGCTGGACATGTGGCTGCCACATGAGTTGACAACTGCCAACAAGACTAGGTGTTTGGAAGTCTGCACGTCGCTGCTTGACAGGAATAAACAGGAACCTCTACTGCATCGAATCGTCACCTGCAGGTGGGTCTTTTATGATAATCAGAAACGATCACCTGCAGGTGGGTCTTTTATGATAATCGGAAATGAGAGGTGGGTTTTTTATGATAATCGGAAATGAGAGGTGGGTCTTTTATGATAATCGGAAACGATCTGCACAATGGTTAAGCAAGGCACAGCCTGCTGGACGGCATCCTAAGCCACTCCTACACACCAAGAAGATGATGCTCCTTGTCTGGTGGTCCACAGCCGGAAAATTCATCAGAGTTTCTTGGCAAGAGGTCAAAACCCACCTGCAGAAACAACCGGCTTTGGTCAACAGACATGGTGTTCTTCTGCTCCAGGACAACGGCCGCTCTCATGTCGCACGACGAACGATGCTGACACTGTCTTGGGCCATGAAGTACTGCCTCATCCTTATTCCCCGGTGTTGTCTCCGACAGACTATCATCTGTTTCGTCGCCTGGATCACTTCCTGTCCGGGAAACAGTTCACGGCAGACAACCAGGTTCAACGTGCAGTTGATGACTTCTTCGGGTCCCAGCCACAAAACTTTTTTCATTCCGGGATCATGGCCTTACCCAGATAGATGGCAACTATGTGTCGATGCCGAGGGGATTATTTTGCCTAGTTAAGTTGCCCTACTTTTCCATTCTCTCGTCCACGTGTGCTGGTCCTTTGCTGGACATTACATTCGCACCTACCCAATATTTATTATTTTATTTTTCAACATAGTCCCTGCCACTATATTGCACTTCTTCCACTGATACTTTAGTGCCTTGATTTTAGTGGGGAGAAAATCTTGGTCTTTCAATCTCATACCTACAGCTGTGATGACTTCAGATCTGAAGGCATATCGCTCCCCCATGAACAAATAACGGTCACTAGCAGACAGGATTCGGAGTAGGGTAGATGCTGAAGCAACACAAATCCCACAGTTTCTATTTTGGTCTTCACAATCTGCGAGGTGTGACTTGCATGGTCTTGATGGAGGAAGACTCTTCTTTACAGTTTTTAATTCCTCTTTTGCATAATGGCTGCATGAAGTTGGCTTTACAAGAGTGACAGAAGTGCCCTTTTCCAAGTGGCCAATCATGATGATGCCTTAAACGTACAAATGTATCACTACGATTCAGATGTT
Organism: Macrothele yani; assembly: GCA_039090855.1. NCBI lineage: Eukaryota > Metazoa > Arthropoda > Arachnida > Araneae > Macrothelidae > Macrothele > Macrothele yani. The sequence continues at coordinate 49,633,975 of CM077009.1, forward strand.
AGCTCCTCAAAGAAAGCTCATTAAACTGTAAAACCGGTTATGCTAGAGTTTCCTTACTGTTAATATATCCAATGTTTCCGTTTACAGCGATCTTGGCACGCAACACATGCTTCACTTGTCTCACACAAAGATCTTTTGCACTTCATATTCCATTATCCTTTTCTCATGCAGACATTCCTGAATAAGATCCTTCCATTGTTTTCTTGGCCTTTCTCTACCTTTCTTTCCACTTGGGCTGTAAGCTCCCATCTAATATGAAAATAAAGAAATATAAAAAATATTTTGGCCCCATTTGATTGAAAAATTCAGACAAATCACCCTATAATATGGACCACTGATGGAAAAGATAAATTTATATCTCCTGAAGAATGGGTAGCTAAAAGCAACCCTGTAATCATTTGAAAAACCAAAAATGGGAAGAAATTTTTTTCAGCCATTTGGGCTGAAGAAGTTCTCTTAGTAAGCATTGCACCACTGATTCTTTTAACATGGCTAAACCAACTCAGAATATTTGTCTCTACCTTACAACATTTTGCTTCACATCTTCATTGCTCGTGATCAGAATGTGTCTTACTACAACCCCTGTAAGTAATACATCTTTCCAGCACACAAACAAAGCTTATATCTTTTCTGTAGTACCCAGGTTTCACTTCCATACATCAGAGTTGGAACAATTATGCTTTTCATACACAGCAATTTGAGACCTTTTCGAGAACCCATCATTCCTATGAAATCCTCCTAAGGCAGCTATGACTTTCAAAGATGAAATCTCTTGCCTATTTTCACCATCTGATCTCTGGGCTATTTAGACTTATCTTACATTCAGTACTAATAGTTCCTCACTCAAAAACCTTAACTTTGGTTTTTCCCTTTTTTATTCTCAGTCTGAAATTATGATGCCTTCTGAATTCCAAAAAAAAACAATGCCATCACCTTGCAAGCCAACAAAGCAATATAACATTTCTTGGGAGACAGACAAGGTGCATATTTCACATCACTTTGTTTTTTAGTCTCTCATACCCATTTTTCAGCCATCATAACAGTTTGAGACCAGCAATTCATTGGATTCATGCAAAGATTTTTCAAGTTGGTGAAGTCCATACATTTTAGGCATACCTTTTTGCTGATCTGTCAACATTTGTATGATTCATCATAACTGACTTTTCCATCATCATTAATCAAGATTGAATTGATACTGCTGATTGAGGTGCCTACAGACTGGGCTATATACCAAACAGTCGTACAGCTGTCTTGCACGCAGTTCTTGTCCTCAGAGATGGGTGCAGAGAGTCATCCAAAATTATTTGTATTATTGCAAAATTCCCTGCCAAAACAAAAATTATCTGTGCCACTTGACAACTGTGGTACTCCTTGTCACATTATCATGAACCTCCCTTTCAGAGACAGGTATTTTATCATTATATCTCATGTGATTCTATCATAAAGTTCACATACAATTACGTGACCACAAGGTTCTTCAGGAAGACGCTTTGACATCTGTAAGTTCTGTTTTACACGTTCTGTGATACAGTCTGTGGTGGTGCATTAACTTATTCAATTAAAATATAAATCGGTTAAAAGTCCTAAAGATGTTACTCACGGAAGTGCGTGTTCAGTCCAACGTCAGTAGTTATTGAGTTTCTTTGTCCAAAGTTGTATCTTGCTTCAATATGGTCAGTTGTTAGGGTTAGTTCGAGAGCCATTTCGTCATAAGTTGTACCCTACTTCGGATATGTCCAGATGTTAGGGTCAGCTCCGTTCTGGCTGTGTCGACATCATATTGAATGGGTAAAGGTTTCCAGTTAATAATTAAAGATTCTTGAGTTAAGAGTTACTATTTACATACCACTTGAAGTTCCACGTCGTACTTGGTCTTTAGGGCTGTCTCGTCAATGCTGCACTCTCTTGGAATTGCTGAGGAAGTCTTGAAGTTTGGTCAGGTTCGTAAAAAATTTAAAAGCTTTAAAATATTCCAGTTAAAATCGTTATATACACCACCTCATACCGTCCACAGTCTCAATAACTACTGACGATGGACTGAACACGCACTTCCGTGAGTAACATCTGTAGGACGTTTAACCGATTTATATTTTAATTGAATAAGTTAATGCACCACCACAGACTGTATCCACTTTATGGAACGTGTAAAACAGAACTTACACACGTCAAACCGTCTTCCTGGATGTATTTTATCACTCTCCGTTGTTCTTTTTCTTTTCTTCTTTTAATTTGATTTCTCAAATTCTCTACAGTTTAGTTCGCAAAATCACCTGAAAAAAAAAAAAAAACAATGAATGGATGTATACCATTGAAAATTGGTAGTGGCATACAAGAATCTGTACTACAGGGTGTTTCACTTGCTCGGGGCCTCTGATTTTTCCTTATAACGTGCAAACTAATGGATGTAATTCAATGAAATTCGACACGGACCTACCTTGGTGTATGAGAAGTATGATCAGTGAACTGGAGAGGACAGCAAACATGCAATCTGCCTTCACTTTGCACAGGCATGACACACAGGCTAGAGAGTAGCGATGTTATTCTCTAGCCCGTGCATCACGCCTGCGCAAAGTGAAGACCGATTGCGTATTTGCTGTCTTCGGAAGTTGGTGCGATGCATCTAACTGTGCTGTTGTTATGGGATTGTCAACAGTCATCGTGCCTTTGTGTTACAAGCAATTACAGTATGAGCCAGTACACAGTGGAACAGCATGTGTTTATTGTCCGCACGTACTGGAAAACTTTGTCGATAAAGGAGTGCTAGAGACAATTTATTGCGCAGTTTGGGGTTCGGAAACCTCTGGCAAAATCCTCCATTCAGTGTCTGGTGAAGAAACTGCAAACCACAGGAACATTGCTGGATGTTCCTGAAGGAGGACGTCCGAAACTGCCAGAAGCCACGGTGCAGGAAGTGAAAAACAGACTGCTGGCCTCCCACAGAAGTCCTTGTGTAAACTGTCGCAGGAGATAGGGGTTTCTATAAGTGCATGTCAACAAGCTGCATGCATAGCGAGTTACTGCTGTGCAAGAATTGAAACCTCCCGACGAACAGAAGAGACTGAATTATTGGCATTAGTTCCAGCAGTTTGTCAATGTACATTCGGGAATACTGGACTACATGTGGTTCTCCGATGAGGTGTGGTTCCTTCCACCCAAGTGTGCATGTCGATTCCCAGAATAGCCGTATTTGGGCTAGTGGGAATCCTAACACCGTGCATGAGACATCTCTTTATCATGAAAAAATTGAGGTGTGATGTGCCCTGTCACAGCACTGCATTATTGGTCCAATCTTCTTCCATGCAACGGTGAATACCACAGTCTATATGGAAATCTTCCATGAGTTTGTGAATCAGTTGAATGACGTAGAACTCCATACTGGTTATTTTCAACAGGATGGTGCCACCTGCCACACCTCCAATGTCAGCATGGCCAAAATTGTTTTCTTCTTTAAAGATTGTGTCCTTTCCTAAGGGACTTTGGTCACCAAGGTCGCCTGACCTTACCCCGCCGGATTTCTTCCTATGAGGCATGCTGAAAGGGAAAGTGTATCGCAACAAGCCATGGAATCTCATAGAACGGCGGGAAATTGAGGCTGTGACTCCCAATGTGTTGGTGAATACCTTCCATAACATGGAGAGGCGTGTGCAGGCATGCCATGATGCTAATGGTGACCACTGTCAACACTTGATTTGAGATCATCATGCTTCTCATACAGCAAGGTAGGTCTGTATCAAATTTTACTGAAGTACGTCTATTAGTTTATAAGCTATGAGGGAAATTCAGGGGCAGAGCGAGTGAAACACCCTGTACTTACAGAAAAAAATTCTGCTATTTATATTCACTAAAAGGAAGTTGGAACACAAACTTTCTGAACATTTCTCACACATTTGTATGTAATTTAACTATGCAGTATATTGACTTGCATTTTGAGATTCCTGTAGCATAATTTTGTAAAATGAGAATTTTAGAACTATGCATGAGTAGTGATTAAATATTTCTTTAAGTATGGTATTGCTAGTTTACTTCAGAAATTTATCTCCATTTCCCAGGATATTTGTCACTATGACTGTGCACAACTCATGGTGATGCATGGTCTACATTCTTGTCTGTATATGGAACCTGAACAGGAAATAAAGGAGACACTTTATGAGGAAGGCAATGGGAAACCACCTGATTGTAATCCCCATTTCTCAGTCTATTTGCCTATCGTGGTATTAGCCGCGGTGATAAATCCCCACGTCCTTGTATGGGCATAGCACTTCAAGAAGAACTAAAAGTCTAACTTTATTTTAAATACACCAGATTGTGAATACTCAAGAAATGCATATAGCGTATTAAACCCGTTTAATTTTGTGGTGTAGTCAGTACACACCACAAAAATAAGCGGATTTAATACGCTATATGTGTCTCTTGAATATTAACTAAAAGTCTGTTTTAAAGAAGCAACTTGGAATACAAAAGAAATGTTAGTCACTCGGTTCGATTTCTGGAACAGAAATTTCAGACCGTGAGTCAGAAACAAAGTTGTAAGCTGTGTAAAGAATAGGATCAGGGAAATGATATGGGAGCCCAATGAGTTAAGTGAAAGATGGGGTGAATACTTCTGTGAGTTATTAGATCAGGAAAGCTAAGGTGAGGCAGAAGCAGATGATGTCACAGTGAAGGATAGAAGCACAGGAGGGATCTCAAGAGAGGAGGTGTGTAAAGCTCTAAAATCTCTTCAGAATGGTTAGGCTCCAGGAGTTGATGGCATAACTGCCGAGATGTTGAAATATGGTGGTGACCCTGTAATTGATTGATTAACTGAAATTTGCCAGCTGTGCTGGGAGTTAGGAATGGTGCTATCATTGTTCCCTTGTATAAGGGAAAAGGTGATCAGACTGACTGCAAGAACTATCATGGTATTAGCCTACTGAGTGTGCCAGGGAAAGTGTTGGGTAAGGTCGTTATTGAAAAAATACGGGGTCTTACATCAGAGAAAGTGTGGGATGTTCAGAGTGGTTTTATGCCTGGTAAAGGCTGCACTAACCAAATTTTTTGCATTACGCATAATGATTGAAAAGTATCTGGCTGTTGGTAAGAAAGTTTTTGCTGCCTTCATAGATTTAGAGAAAAGCTTATGACCGAGTAAATAGGACACTTTTGTGGAAGGTACTGAATGAATATGGTGTTACTGGGAATCTACTTAACAGCGTAAAAGCCATGTATGCTGGCAGTAGAGCTTGTGTACAAGTAAATGGTGTTTTATCAAAATGGTTTTCTATTGGTGCAGGAGTCAGGCAAGGTTGTCTAATGTCACCATGGCTGTTTAATATATTTTTGGATGTGTGCATGCATGGTGCCAAAATAGATAATACTGGTTTATGTCTTGGTGATATCTGTGTGTGCAGATTGCTGTATGCTGATGACACTGTCCTGTTGGCAGAGAGCAAAAGTGAGTTGCAGAGTATGTTGTCTTGGATGTACAAAGTTTGCATGAAATTCAAACTGAGTATAAATAAGGGAAAAACCAAAGTTATGGTTTTTGAGAGAGGAACTGGTAGTACTGAATGTAATATATGTCTAAATGGCACAGTGATTGACCAGGTGAGTGAGTTTGTGTATTTAGGAAGCATGTTTGACAGAAAGAACAAATTGGATGGTGAAATTAGTAGGCGAGCGAATTCTTCATTGAAAATCATGGCTGCTTTGGGAGGGTTTCACGGGAATGATTGGTTCTCAAGAGAATCCCGCGTGGCTGTATATGAAAGTGTAATTGTTCCTACTCTAATGTATAGTAGTGAAACCTGGGTACTACAGAAGAAACATAGAAGTCGTTTGTGTGCTGGAGAAATGAGTTACTTGCGAGAGGTTTGTGGCAAGACGCGTTCCGATTGTGTAAGAAATGAAGATGTGTTGAAGTTATGTGATGTGAAGCAAAATGTTGTTAGTAAGGTGGAGACTAATATGCGTCGGTGGTTTGGCCATGTTGAAAGAATGAGTGATGAAATGCCTACTAAGAAAATCTTTTTAGCCCCAGTGGCAGGAAGGAAAGGTAGAGGAAGGCCAAGGAAGTCATGGAAGGATCAGATTCAGGAGTGTCTGCATGAGAAAAAGATTATGAAGTATAAAAAATCTTGTGTATGGCATGTGATGTATGTCAGTGAAGCCCGAGTTGTATGTCAAGATCGCTGTAAATGGAGAAGTTTGATACGGCAACAGTAAGTAAAAATTATCTGGTAGTTTGTATTTCTTTGTGAAGCTAACCTCTGAATATCGAAGAACAGCTTAGTGATATGTATGTACGAGTCATTCCATTGACTACCTTGGTTTAGGGGTTGTATAAAAATTCCTTACTTTTGTTTCTGATAACTTTGTCACGGAAGCTCACACATCCATCTGAATAGTTCACTGGACAATGGTGAATCTCATATTATTTGATCATCTGTCAACACTTGTGGATAAATTTTGCCAAGACCAGTTGCATCACAGTGGTCTGGGCCAATCCAGAGGAAATGCACTGGATGTTTGCTACTTGATGGATGGATGGATGGATAGTGGATATTCTTCCGCTGTTGAGATTTGTCTTTTGGTGAGTCTTGTCTACACTTCAACCAGTTAAGCAAAACCATCACATTTTGACAGCTTGAATATAAATTTGTTTACTATTTGTTGAAATTGTGACTTTGCAACAGACAGCACACACCTTCGCTGAACCACTTCCAGTACATGACTCGGGTAACTGCACCCAAAGCCATGTCATGGGTTAATTGTGTGTTATATGATATATAGGGCAGCTCATCCTTGCACGTGGCATCCAAAAAAAAATTTTAATATCACTTATATGCAATTATTTGGTCTATCTATGTTTTTTCAATTGGTGATACTTTATGTAGTAGTATTTACTTCAATTAGTGACTGCCTTTATTTTATTTTTTACTGAAATCAAATGTGTATTATATGTAACAACCAAAAATGGTCAACACAATATATATACTGTAAATTCTGGTTAATTGAGTCAACCACTTCGCTTATTTGGGACAATTATTGAAGAAGAACATCCCAAATTAGTTTTTTTTTTTTTTTTTTGCATAACTGTGGCAGTCACTTAATTGGGCCAAAGTGTTCTGGCCCCAGTGTGTCCTAATGTCCTTATTAACCGTAATCTACTATATGTATGTATATGTCTACTTCATTTAATAGCTTAGCCTTTTTTTTTTTTTTTTCAATTTGAACTCAAATATATATCAAGTATTAAAAGCTAATTGTGCATTGTAATATAATCTACTGAGAAGCCTTTGGAATAATAATGGAATCTATTTTTTTCCCCTCTCTCACCATAGGGAACGTCTACACAACGAAACTTTGGGGAAATCATGTTTAAATTATGTCCAACTGAAACATTTGCAAGGGAGTTTTTCAAAAAACATGGTGTTGAACAGTACTGGGACTTGGCATATGGAACATCAATACTCGAGGCTTCTGAGGATGTGTGAATCAATGTATCAAGAAAATGAGTGTCATAAATTCAATTGCATTTGTTGTAAAAGAGGAAAGCAACGAATATGTGGACAAATGTTGCAGCAAGCATTGTACATTTCATTGTGTGAATGAACTTTGATAAATATGTTGTACAGAATGATGTTATGCTGTTTCAATCCATATAAAAGATGATTACTTCAGATACAATAAAATTTTATTTAAGTGCTACAATTTACATACTGCACAAACATGTTTGGTATTCTAGAACTGTCAGATACTGGATGGCTTTTAGTGTATGATATAAATTGCCTTCTTAACCTGGTTAATTCTAAACATGTTAATGGCTGTAGATAATCAATCTGTTAAAAGGTTAAGGTGAATCATAACTCAAAGCTAAAAAAGAAAAGAAGTATGATATATAAATATTACCTCACTAAGAAAAGAGGGGAAATAAAAAAGATACATCATGATAATTAACACGGCAATCGGACATGGCCGAATTGACTGTAATTACTGTTTCACACGTGAATTAAATCACATCAGAAAACTTGAAAATTTCATCGCCGTGGAGCGGGAATCGAACCCGCATCTCCCGATTTCCGTTCGAGCGCGCTCGCTATCCGTTGCACCACCCACGACGGCAAATTCGAAAGCATCTGTGTGTTAAGAGCATTAATTATCATGACGTATTTACCACGTATGAGAATATTTCTTTAACTTTGAATAAAAAGGATACTTTTTCCGATGCTCCTGGAACTGCAATCATGTCACCTGGCACGCAAGTCTTCTGAGCATTAATTATTGCCTAGAAATGAACAGGTGAACTCTTTAATTGATTATTTTTAACTAGTAAAATAAATCGATCAAAATAACAAACAATGCTGGATAAAATATATATATATACAAAAATGTATCAAGGATTAGCAACCTATAGCCAAACTGCATAGTTTAATATATGTAGGTCACTTAGAAATTCCTGTAAAAAAAAAAAAAATTATATGAATTTCTTTCAGCACCTCCTTCACTTAACTTAGAATTATTCATAGTGGTATTTTTCTTCACATGTAATATTTCCTGACAACTTACTAAGTAACGTCTCACAAAAGAGGACGTAACGCTCACTTCTTGTTGTAGAACAATGCCAACCGGGTCCACCCTTGTAAAATGTTGGCCATTTCTGGAAGCTTTTATCAGTAACAAAAAAATTCTGATTTAAACTCAGTAAAAAAGAAAAAGGGTAAATGAGCTTTTGGTACATTTGAATAATTCTACAACTTTCAGTTGACATTAGATATCATACAGTTAGTGACCCCTTTTCTTCCTCAAAATGTGGCATGTTTCTATGGAAAGACAGGTAACTCTTGTTGCAATAATTTCTGGCTGGTATGATTCACTCTTGCATTAGCATAAAACAAGTGCATACATTGTTGAAGTTTCACTCTGGATTTCAAAGTATGGCAATGAGTCTGTGAACTCCATAATCAGTATGTTCCATTTATCTAAGATAAAAAAAATGAGTTTCAGAAACATCACAGAAAAGCCAGTTATTCTAGAAAAAAAAAAAATCTGCCATCTCTTTGAAAAAGATTTAGGTGTTTAGAGGTATAGGTTTTCTTCTGACTAGTCATAAGAGCAGTGCCTCAGTTCAAGTACCACAAAAGGCATAAGTAGTGTGCTCCCTCCTCCTTTCCTGAAAACTGGCCCTAGATTAGGGATGGGCAACTGCTTATCCCTTAAGAGTTGCCCACAACAATTGTTAAGTCATGAGACGAAAATTGGCCTAGCAAGATGTTAAGCATCTCTGATAGTATGCAGGCTGCAAAATTCAATCATAAAATGAATTACAGCTCAACACACCACTGGCTAAATTAAATAGTGCCACTGAAGTATTCATCTGTTTAGCATAGGAAAATTATCTTCCCTTAACTGTCAAACTTGGGGAGAGGCTGTTTGGATTGAGATATGACTGTAAGTGAATACTTGGAAAGGGGGGGGGATAAATGTGCTTAAAATGTAACAGACTTACTCAAATCAACTAACATGCATAAGCCACAGATAAAGTGAAGGCATGGGGTGAACAATTTCATATATATAATTTTCTACTGCTAAACAAGTCCATTGGAGTGTTGATCTGTCATTACCAATATGGCAGGCAAGGAGGAATTATGATAAATTATCCATATGTTCTTAATAATGATCAATTGAAAGATAATTCTGAGCATGCTTGTTCCAGGAGGAACCAATAATAAAACAGTCGTACATCCAGATGTTTCTTGTATGCCTTTAGTACAAGCACCCACAGAATTAAAATCATCCAACAGCCCACAACCATCATATTCACTAAAGACCCCTTTGCTACAGATTTTAATTTTGCAGCAATGGACAAAACTTTCAGCAAATAGCGAACTTCCAATCATTTCATACTTCAAAAGTGGGATAAAATATCAGAATTGGTTACAAAGGAATATAATTAATATGTTGTTTTTTACCTGTTCAAGTTTAAAAAATGCATATTTCATCATTAGGTAAATTTACATAAAGAGAAAATAAAAAAAACCCCAGAGGCATAAGTAATCTACCCCAACACAGAAAGGAAAAGATACACATGTGTTAAACTTATGTTCAGTTTGTGTTTCTCAACTGATTATCATTTGCAAAGTGTTTTATTGCAGTTTGACCCAACAGCCAATGTATTTTAATTTATCTCATAAAAGAAAAAGTGGAACAGATGGAGCCAATCTGCATTAATTACATCCCTGCCAACTCTCCAGCTTCAGGCCGATATTTGCCAGATTTTATAACCTTTCCCAGATTTCTGGATTATGGATTCCACTATGATTGCAGTGGTGTGAATTAAAAAGTAGCGGGAAGCAAGCTGTGGTGATGTCACGTTACGTCACAAAAGTAGTTTTGCTGCCAAAGTTACTGGAAATAAATGTGCTGCGTTACGACATGATTAGTTCAAGGAATATGACTGCTTCACATGAAGCTTAAGAGTGCAACTGATAAAACTCTTTGCTGCTTCAATTCATTATCAGTGAAGCAACCTTTCTCCTCTTCAGCAGTGCCGGAGGTGATGTTCACACTTCTGTCTGCTATGAGTTGATGAGCATTGTATGTATGGGGCCTCTTTGGTCATTGGACGTTTCTCTCTTTCTGCATGTGATGAGCTCAGTTCCCATATTCCCCATCAGTCACTGATATTGTGCACGAGATACTTCCGCGGATACACAAACTTCTGCTTTTTTTTTTTTTTTTTTTTTTATCATCATTTGGGTTAATCTTGATATTTGATGCAAAACTGAAGCAAAATTTGGGGGGGGGAGTTAGTTTTCCATCTGCAGATGGTATTTCGCATTTCTGAACTTTCGAAAACAGAAGTTAAATGCAGTGGAAAATTTTAATCGTATTTTTTTTTCCTCGCAACGTTGCCAAGTATCACTTTATTGCATAAAAATGTTTGCATTTCAGCTTGAAATTGTAGATGATTTGCAATAACGGAAGTTAGGCAGCACAAAAAATTTCCTTGTAATCTTCAGGCACGTGATTATTGCATGGATTTGAGGAATTCCATTTTTTCCGTCAATATTTGGGTCATTTCCGAGGTCGATGCACAACTGAACAAATTTTTTGGGGGGTTGGTGGCAGGAGGAAGTTGTCAATCGGAAAAGACAAATTTCGTCTTTCGAAAAGACAGAGCAAAGATTCATCCCGTAATCACAATTCTTTTTCCCGCGATGTTGCTTCTGCCCAGTATTATTGTTAAATATTTTATTCCAAAAATATTTTCCATATTTCGGTTTCAAAATAAGGGGTGGGGGATGTCCAATAATGGTAGTCAGAAGGAGCAAAGATTTCTCCAGTAATTTAAAGATCCAGACTTACAAATTTTGCTAGTAGACATTGGCCACAAAGACCAAAATTGTTAGTGGCCATAAAAAAAAAAAAAACTCAATGGCCAGACTTTGAAAAAAAAAATCAAATTGTATATTTCATACTAAATTATTTTTATAAAATTTATTAGTATAATATCAGTATGTTTTATTTTGCATATTTCAGTTATAGTATTCTAAAAAGTTGAAACTGAAGTAATAAAAACAATGCAGGAGAGAGGGGAGTGTGCTTACGCGAGAAATCTTTGCACCATCCGACTTCCGGTTTTGGAAATTTTCCCGCTATTTTCAAGCTGAAATACAAATATTTATGCAGTTAAATATTACTTAACAATAATATTGGGCAGAGGCAACATCGCGAGAAAAAAGGAATTACGATTGCGGAAAAAATCTGAACTCCGTAGACCTACCGTTTTCGAAATTTTGGTAAAGATGAAATTCCGTCCTCCGACGAACATCCCCTGTCACCCCCCCCCCCCATTGTGTTCACTGGTTCATTGATCTCGTGAATGACCAAAATAATAACGAAAAAGGCGGGTTCCTTGATTTCGCGGAAGAATCTGATGTCTAAGATTACGGGGAAATTTTTGCGGCATCTAACCTCCATTTTCGCACATTGTTGCCTACAGTTTCAAGCTGAAATACTTATATGCAATAAAATCATATTTAACAATAAAACTTTACACTAAGGCAACATCGGGAGAAAAAAAAATTAGGATTACTGTAACTCCATTCAACTACTGTTTTCGAAAGTTTTGAGACATGAAATACCGTCTTCAGACATTCATAGTGCAAAAGCTAAAAATCCTGTCAGCATGATAAATGAAATTATTGTCATCAAGTCATAAAAAAAAAGGAAAATGACCATGAAGAAATTGGAAGGAAAGATATCAGTAGAAAGAAAAACTAAGCAATGAATGCTGTGCAGTTGCAGAGTCAACAAAAGACAAATGGAAGCTAGTCTGCATTACATTTACACTTCCTTGCCATACCTTTTGATTTTTCACTGAGTTAAAAAGATTTTTTTTCCATTGGTCACATGTATGTGATATCAGAACCACACAGTTGCTGTTTTGCATCTGAATTTTCCAAAAAGGCGTCAGCTTAGGTGGTGCGGGTTTTGTGAAAGGAAGACTATTTTTCCTGCACCTCTTTCCAACAGTTTCACTGTGCTGCTTCTCATGATGGAGCATTAAATAAACATCATAGGTAGGTATAATCCGATCAACATTACTTTATATGCATAGGAAAAAACATTAGTGCTTCAAATTATGTGCATTATATTTTATAGATGTAAAAGTATGCTTGCACGATTTCTGTAGAAAATTGCAGGATTTTTCACTTCTTAGTGCTGGCAGGTCTGTATTATTATTATTTTTTTTAATATCTCACGATTTGTTTCTGAACTAAAACTTTTATGTAGGCTTTGCATTATGTTCAAAAATTGATTTTTTCGGCATACAAATTTGACCTTTGAAGCAAAAAAAACCAAAATGCAGTGTGAAAATTTTTAACAGCCATTTTAAAGATGGAATACCCCTTCCCCCCAAAAAAAAGACAGCTTCAATTGCATTTCAAGAGGAAGCCATTAGCCTACTAGAATAATACTAAGCCAATTAGTAAATATATTGGTTTAAAACTCAGGCTTCACGCGACAATAACACATAAAACGAGCGAAACACACAGAGTCATGTACGGTAAAAGGTTCATTAAGCAGTAGCTTTCGGTCATCCTACGACCTTGATCACCCGCGATCGACTGGATGGGCTGTTTGCCAGAACTACAATTTGAAGTTGGGGTGTTGGAAATGTTGCCAAATTTTAGAAGAGAGATCCAAATAAATGGGATTTGGTGAGGGGTCTCTGAATTGCAGTTTTTAGTGAACAAACACCCGTGGAGTTTATGCTATTCCCATTTCAACTTCCTCTGGTCTCTCAGTGTATATTGGAAGCACATACAGAAGCATCAAAACGAGACTTAGTGAACACAAAAAAAAAAAGATGTTTCCAATGGTCTTCCAAAGACAGCTTTATCTGCACTAACCCTTGAAGACACCTCTGCAGTTCCCATTTGGAAAGAAACCAAAAAAGTTGCCCCATTCATCAACAAGGCATCTCTGCATTTCCAAGAGAGCATTGAAATTTTGTTCACCAAAAACTGCAATTCAGAGACCCCTCACCAAATCCCATTTATTTGGATCTCTCTTCTAAAATCTGGCAACATTTCCAACACCCCAACTTCAAATTGTAGTTCTGGCAACCAGCCAATCCAGTCGATCGTGGGTGATCAAGGTCGTAGAATGACCGAAAGCTACCGCTAAACGAACCAGTAAATATCTGACTGAGTCATTGTGGTTTCTGAAAATGCATATTCTGCTTGGTGATTCAGTAGGAATCACCAAGCAGAATATGCATTTCAGATTTTTGATCTTTAGAATAACTATTCCAATACCAGATACTTTAGAATGCAAACTGTGACTTACAGTAATTTTGACAATTCTGTAGCCAGTAGTAATTAATCGTAATTATTGATGCTAAGTTATATGATCACAATTTACCATTCTGTCAGGTCTGATACTAGACAATGTGAAGTTTACTGACTGAAACAAAAGACCCCATCCATCACCAGACACATTGATTAATTACAGCTAAAACCGAGAAGATGAGAGTCTGAAATGGGACGGTTTATTTCTTTAAAAGTTGAAATCAAATTCTGTTTTCACTTCATTGTCTTACCAACTAAAAACATGCATTACCAACTAAAACATGCGTTTTTCTTTTCTTTTCTTTTCCAAGAAATGTTAACCTAAACATTCAGCTTGATGAAACTGAAATACACTCGCATGCAAAAATTAAGATCAAGACGGTTTTTCGAATGTAACGTCGTGCAGAAGTGCTCCACATCGACTCAAATCATACCATAAGATCCCCAAGATGTAAGAATATAGGACAAGTGAGCAAAATCATCCAAACAAGGAATCCAAAGGATACAAAGGCACTTTATTGAAAAGGTAGCTTCGAGCACAACTGGACAGAAGACAGAAACGTCCATGTGACAGGCGGCTGCCAAGAAAAATCCAGTCTTTAGAAGGGGATATGATCACCCCTGACTGCGTTGCAGGATTTACATCATCAGTCCATGCTGAGGACGAGGTTGATTTTTTTTTTTTTTTATTGGGGGTTTAACGACCACCGTAAGCAACTTAATGGGCTATAAGCAGTCGCCCGTCCCTAATTTAGGGTCACTGGTTCCAGGGAAGGGAGAGAGCCAGTGCCGTAAGACAAACACAACATCCATGCCTGACCGGGATTCGAACCCGGACCCCTTACGGACGAATGATCAGAGGCCAGCGCCTTATACCACTGCCCCACCGGGGCGGTAGGACGAGGTTGTCAAGGAGCTGTTGAGGCATCGTGGCCCATTCCTCTTGTAGCGCCAATCGCAGCTGCGGAATCGTTGCTGGCGACGTGCTGCCAAGCATCTCCCGAGAAGGTCCCACACGTGTTCGATTGGATTTTGGTCTGGGGACCTTGCGGGCCAATCCATGCGTTGAATATCTCTATTCTCCATCAGCTTTGCGACAGCCACTGTACGATGAGGTGTAGCGTTGTCGTCCATGAAGAGGAACTCAGGACCCACAGCACCTCTAAACAGACGTACGTGAGGCAGAAGAACCTCGGTACAATAGTGGACACCAGTGACTGAACCTCCTTGGAAGATGTGGAGGTCAGTACAGCTACCAAGCATGATACCGCCCCAAACGAGAACTCTGCCACCTACAAACTGGTCCCTTTCGATGATGTTGGAGGGGTGATTGCATGTTCCCTGCTCTCTCCAGATGTGTATATGTCCAGAATCGCTCGTCAGACTAAATTGGCTCTCATCCGTAAAGAGAACTACTCGACCCCATTGCTGATGTGTCCAGTTCTTGTGTTCCTGGCACCAGAGAAACCGCCGTCTCCGATGAGCAGGCGTTAATGACACACACCGTACTGGTCGTTGTGCAAATAGACCGCCTTTGTGCAGCCTCCTGGCCACGGTAAAATGCGATAGCGGATGTCCAGTTGTCTGTTACATGTGCCTTGCGATTTCTCCCGCTGTCTGACGTCTGTCTCTTCTCGCCTGTAGGACAATATATCGGTCGTCCGCCGCCGTGGTTGCTCGTGGACGACCACTGCTAAACTCGCAGACAGCTGTTCCTGTCGTTTGAAATGCTCTCCAAGCTCGTGAAACGATGCTATGGGCGATACCGAACTCCTCGGTCACACTAGGCACACTTCGACCTTCTTCCAACTTCCCAATGACGCAACCTCGGGTAAAGTCATCCAGATGTCGTCTACTGGATTGCCTGTTGACCATATCACACGGTGGCAGCAACTCGACGTCATTCAAACCGATGTACACCGTGCAATAGCTTCACACTGCCCATGTGCTTTATTTTATACCCTTCCGACCCCCCCCCCTTCCCGTCATGACGCATATGCCCTACCATACCGGACCCCAGTCTATCTCCTGAGTGGTCTTTCGGTCCGTTCTGCCTGCTCGTTCCGTTGTTATGCTAATTTCTCCTCTTTGTCCTTAATTTTTGCACACCAGTGTACCTTCTGGTGCAATTAATTGCTAAAACAGAGATGAAAAAATTTGAAATGTTTTTTTACGTATTTGAGGATCGAGAACTAACTTATTTATACTTGAGCGTAAAAGATGAAACGTGTTTATGTGTGTAACATAAGTATGTAGTCAGGTCTAAACTTTATCTGTGGGAAGAATTCCTACAAGAAATGGCTCATCTCTCTGTGTTACAGTCCATTTACTACTACGGTAATTCATTTCAGTAGAGCAGCTTTGTTCCTCTAAAGCAGGTGTCTTCAACTTTTCTGCATCGTAAATTACATGACTAAAAGCAATAGTCACTGAGGGCCACATGAAAAAGAACAGCAGAAATGTGTGTGTTTTTTATGAATAGCAGTTATTTCAGAGAGGTTTTTAATCCTAAAACTTAACTTCAGGAAAAAGAAACTATGTAGTTAACCTGATATCTATGTTACACAGAATTCCGCAGTAGGTACCTGATATGCCTACATTTTTTAGTGCTAGTGCTCTTTATAAATTTTAATTATATAATTGATCGCAGCGTAACTCTTAGCATATTTAGGAATTTAAAGACCATGCACCCGAGGTATCTGGGTATTCAATTTTCAATCTCAAAAATGCATTCTATTTTTAGAATTTTCTTTGTCGACAACATCTTGTGAGCCATTAAAAAGTGCTCCACGACATGGGTTTAAAATTCTGCTCTAGGGAAAACCTTGTTTTATTTACAATAACTGCGGATGACACAATGAAAGTCTAAAACAGGTCGGGCTGGGCTATACGGGGTTTGTACACATTTACAGAAAATAAATTCCAGGAGTTCATCAAAAAATTCCAGGAGCTTACATTTTGCTAGAATCATAGTGCTTTGTTTTATATTTTGCAAATTGGGGTGAAATTTACTATACTTAGAATTTTTATGAAGGCCTATGGGTTCTGCTGTTGCAGTGTTCTTTAGTGTGTGTGTGTTACATATTCAGTGGTGTGGCAACATTACCCCATATAAAATTTATATGAAGCAATCTAGAACTTAGCACAATGACAGTAATACAAAACAATTTTACCATGGTGCTGAAGATTCCCTTTTCCATAATCATCTGTTCTCATGCACACTGGAAGCAGGGCTGCTGGCATCAATCTGACAGCAGCCCTGCTTCCATTGTGCATGAGAACAGATGATTATGAAAAGCACACTTACTAGAAGGAACGACCATTGTGGACTCACTGGTGGGCTTCCACATGCCATTTTGACTCCAACTGCACACAACTACTATACCGAAAATCAAGGTCGCAGGAAATATGACACTCAAACATCTTGCACTGCAGCATCACGTGGGATGGCGTCTTGTCTCCACACTCCATGGAAAGAAGTGATGTCATCATGAGCAGATGCCACAAGGAACAAGAACAAAGTGTTTGAATCAACCCAAACATTTTGAACAATTTTTTTCTTCATTGCAAGAAAAATATTCCCTGACTATTCCAGGACCTTTAATACAAATATAAAAAATCAATGATTTTCCAGGTCTAGGAAAAAAGGGAAATCAAATTCTAGGGTTCCACGGACGGTGGGAACCCTGGCTGTAAACTGGAAATTCTGTTCCGGGCCAAGCTTTCCAAATTGAGCCCCATGTAGACCTCTTGTTCCAAGACCCTCTCACCACAGTTTAATATTCTTTCATATACAAAAACTTCATCTTAGAATATTATAAGCCAACATTATTAGCAAAAGTTTCCATTCTTAAGTCTGTAACTTTGGTTGGTGTAGCTCTTTTGTACAGCTGTCTATACTGAAAAGAAAGAATTGAAACTTTGAATTTTTGTACAACCCAAACATTTAAGGAACACCCATGGGACCGGACATTTCGTTCCTTACTGGGAAGTTCCTAACAAAATACATATTAAATAAATACCTAATACACATTTTAATTTAATAAGGAATGTAAAGTTTATAGTCTTGGAATTTTCATTAAAATTAGTGATCCATAATTTTTCTTTTCATCTCTGTCCTTTAACACATTACTCACTAAATTTTTGCTGATTCCAAATTTCTCACTTCAGCTAAATAAGTTTTTCAGTATCTGCACTTCAACTTTTTCTTTTAACGATAACATTTTCTCCTTAGAATCCATGGCTTGATAATGAAAAAAGATACGCAACTGCCAAAACTACATACTCCTTATACTTGCTACACCTAACTTCCAAACTCTAGTCTGACAGGAACTTCCATCGTGGTAATTAGCACGGCAATAACACATCTCTGAATTGACTATGTCTCACGTAATATCAATCACATCAGAAAACTTGTAAATTCCATCTGCAGGTTTAACGCCTGTTTTCCTATTGCACAGTCTTATTTGTTCTGTATCTGGTCTTTCATGTATTGTAACTCTGAACCTGCTTTCTTACTGCAGGATCATTGTCATTAGTACCAAGAGGACATTAATCCACACCATGCTTTGAAAGGGAGTGACTGACATGTGCCTCTGTCCATTGTTCCCTAATCACAAATGTGGCCTTCAAGCAGTGCTTGCCACTAAAGGACTTAAACCTTCAAGCAGAGCTTGCAACTAAGTAGGCATTTTCTGATTTTTGAGTGGAACAATTTCTTTTTAAAGAAATTTTTGGTTTCTATAAGTGTTCCTTATTTGGAGACAAATACATTAGGACCCCTATATCAAGGGACTGAGACTAGGAGAATTGTCCCTTAAACAGAGGTAGCACTGTATATAATTTTAAAGAAACACATTAAATATCAAATGATGACATACCTGGACAATGTCCTGGGTAATCCTGTCCAGCTCATGCAAAAAGTTTGCAGATGATAATGGTTGCTGCAAAACAACAAAATACTTTAATGATGTTGATCATATGTTCCAGCAAAATACAAGGTTGATAATTCTCCCATTTAGAAATCAAAAAAAATTTTAACACATAAATTCTTTAATTATTTTCAAAAGAAATACTTTATGGTGACACATTTTGCTGGCAGTTGCATAACAAAACACACTACATATTTTATTTTAAAAATCAAGTAAAAAAATACATTACACAGGAAAACAGTTTATTAAGTGTACACACACACATTTTACTCTAATTTATGCAGAGACATTTCAGCTTTATACACAACTAAACTGGAAGGTAAAAAGTAGGCTTATAACTAAGTCTTTAAAATAATTTTTTGATTTCCAAAAATCCTTAATAGAAAAGTGCCAAGGCAGATTAAGAACTATTTTTGAATGTAACCTCTGCTGTCTTCCCAAGAAGCCCAGTTTTAAACACAACTGAATCCCTTGCAAAAAGTCCTAGAACTTCCACAGTTATCTAAATTGAAATTTATTATTGTCTGTGGATATACCAAGAATTCTAATGGAGTTTTTCTTTTGCTGCATATTTTTCACCAAATCTTATTAGCCATAGTAGATTAGGCAAAGATCTTTCAATGCAGTATGCATCAAAAAGTGTGCCAAGAAATAAATACCATATATACTCGCATACAAGTCGAGAAATTTGGGACAAAATGAGAGCTCCAAAGTAATGGGGTCGACTTATACGCGGGGTCTAAAAAAATCGTAAGTCCAAAAGTTCTTCCCGTGAGGCAAAAGGCAATCCATCCCAAAAGAAATAAAAATGCCGATGCGGTATTAATTACGAAATCGCAACCCTCCGAAAGAAAAAGAAAGAAAGAAAGAAAAAACACTGATGTGGTAGAATTACGAAATCGCGACCCTCCGAATTTCTCCGCGCTTTGACAAGTCTCCTCTCTCCTGGCTTTGCGTATCCACAGCACAGTCACAGCGGCTCATAGAAAGCTCCGCCCTTCCGACTACCAGTTGATTGTGCTGACCTTCGACGTAACGGAGCCATGCGACAGCCAGTGTTAGGTGTTGCTTGTTCTTAATTGCACGTGTCTCGCTTCTCCTATTATGGGTGGCACGGATTGTGTAAAGAAACGGATGTCCTATAACGCAGGATTCAAGTTGAAAGTGGTTTCTTTTGCAGAAAATACTAACAACTGTGCTGCTTCACGTCAATTTGGCATTAACGAAAAACTGGTCGAGATTGGCGTAAAAAAAAAAACCGGACTTGGTGAAAATCCCAAAATCGCAAAAGGCGCTGCGCCGTGGAACGACATCTTTTCCAGAGCTGGAAAGGGTCTTGAATGATTGGATTGTGGGCTGCAGACAAAATGGTTACATTGTAACGCGAACTGGTATATGTTTGCGAGCAATGAAGCTCGCAAAAGATGAAAAGTTTGCAGCCACAAATAACACTTTTCGTGCCTCACCAGGTTGGTGCACAAGGTTCATGAACCGCTATGGGTTGTGCCTACACCAGCACACCAAAATTGTACAAAAGTTACCTCGTGGCCTCGAAGCAAAGATAATGGAATTTCAAAAGTATGTAATTCAAAAGAGACTGCTTTTGACCTTTCCCAAATAGGGAACATGGATGAAACCGCCATGTGTTTTGACCTTCCTGGAAATAAAATGGTGAACCAAAAGGGCGAAAAAAATATCTTGATCAAAACGACTGGCCACGAAAAATCCAGTTTCACGGTTGTTCTTTCCTGTTTGGCCAACGGCAGTAAGCTACCTCCGGTAATTATTTTCAAACGCAAAACTCTGCCGAAAAGCATTATCTTTCCGTCTGGTGTGCTCATTCGTGCCCATGAAAAAGGAAGGGTGAACGAATCCGAAACAATTGACTGGTTAAAGAAAGTGTGGAACAAAAGGCCAGGTACACTTTTGAGGAAACCTTTTCTTTTGGTGTGGGATATGTTTGTTGCACACCGTTGTGCAGAAGTGAAAAAAAATGCAGAAAATTCAAAAACAACTCTTGCTGTCATCCCAGGTGGGTTGACATCTGTTCTTCAACCACTAGGTGTCTGCCTTAATAAGCCCTTCAAGGACAATGTGCGGAGGTATTGGGCAGATTGGATAAGTTCCGATTTGCCGATTGAAACCAAAGGGTGGAAAATTAAAGAAGCCGGATATCATTTTGATTGCGCAATAGGTCAAGGATGCTTGGGATGCGATACCTGCGGAAATGGTCGTGAAATCATTCAAGAAATGTTGCGTTAGTAACAAACTTGATGGCACAGAGGATGATGAGATTTTTATGAGTGATGATGACAGTGATTCTGATGACACAGGCATAGATGGGAATACTTATGTTTATGATGACGCGCCGATGATGGAGAAAGACTTTTTTGAACTGTTTGGCGAGTCTGACTCGGAATTGGATTTTGGAGGGTTCCGATGAAGTTTTTGGGAGTGCAAATTAAATTTAGTATTATGTATATAGTTTTTTTCGTTTTCAAATGGTTTTGAATAAATTCATTGAAATTTTTTTCTCATTCCGGGATCGACTTATACGCGAGTTTCCGATTTCTTGCGATTTTTTCCTCTGAAAGTGGACTTTTTTACGCGAAGTCGACTTTTACGCGAGTATATACGGTATGTGGAAAGGAGACTAGAACAATTTTGTAGCAAACATGTTGTGACTTCTGTTCATGTTTTGTTTTTTGTTTTATTGCTATGGGCTGCGCCTTTAGGCTCGCTACGCTCCTTTCCAGAGTAGTGCTCAGGCCCTGCAGCCTGATCTTCAAGTACACGACATGAAATAAAAATTGGAAAATTCATATAAATTTCAATTTTTATGCATGTCTAAGTAGATAAGTATGGAAAAACTGATAGAAACATGAACACTTAATTTAAACATGTACATGAAATTAAAGTAATAACAACATTTTAAGATAGTATTTACTTATACACTATACTTTGAACTTTTTTTTTTCCATTCCTAATAAAAATCTCAATATTTTCGCTAGAAACACATCTCGACAGAGCCACATACAATTGTACATGTGCAAAGATAGGGTGCTCTATATAAATACCTACTTGTTGAAAAGTCTGACCTTGTGACTTGTTGATTGTTAAGGCATATGCAAGGTGAACAGGAAACTGTCTACGATATAACACAAAGGGCAAGTGGGAATGGCCACTTGACGTGTTCAGCTGAATTCTGGGTATATCTATGACAATGCGCTTTCGATCTCCAATAATAATCTTCACAGTCAAAACCCGGATGCCAATCTGTTGCACAAAGCGATGAGTACCATTGCACAGTCCATCAGCTATAGACAGATTCCTAATAAGCATGATGCAGCCAATTTTCTGCTTAAGCTTGTGAGATGGCATTCCGGAAGGAGTGAGAGCATTCAGATACTCATCAGCAGTAGAAATGTCGCAGCTTTGCAAACATCATTTCGTCAGAATTGTTGACAAATGTGTTCGACTGTCTCTTTCCGGTGATACCATCTGACGAAATGAAAATGCTCTCCCAATTGTTCAATTTTTGCGCTGTATCAATTCCAAGATGGCAACTTGTTTGTAGTTTTTGTTTCGCTCCTGGTGAACTCCATGTTAGATTTTTGCAGAACTTTTTTCAATTTCATTCTATTTTTATTGAAAGACTTTCCTCTGCCGCCATTTTGAAGTTTCCGAGTTTTTTTTACTGTCGTTATTTTTTAGAAGGGCGGACTTTTGTCGTTTGAACTTATAACAATTACTAAATTTACCACTTAGGTAAACAAAAGTGGTCCAAAAAGCATTTCCGTGAACAGTTATGCTAAACCGTTAAACAACTGAGATAGCTTTACCAACAAAACATATGCATAACAAATTCTCTGCATCACCATGGCAGCAGGTCATGGGACTAGAATGTTCCTCTGTGGTTATCGTGAAGACAGACAAGCCGTTCGTTTCTTTCCTTTGCGTCTTTAAAAAATGCTTAAAAATCAGAAAATGACTTTTTTTAGTAAAAAAGGTATGATAGTTGAAAGTTTATGCTGTAAAAATTGTAATGCGTTATGATTTATAATTTGCCATATATCCAGTTTTTTTAATGGATCCCATCACAAAATAGAGAATTTTGTGAAATTTGAAAATTTAATTTCTCATAAACTAAATTGAAATTCAAAAAAAGAGCGATGAGGTGCAAAGATTTGGTCATGACACTACATGCCTACAAAGTTTTGTGGTTCTGTTGCTGTTAGTGTGTCCAGAACGCGACTTAATAGCACTTTTTTCTTACCTTAACTTCGAAATACAATAGCTTTTGAAGTATCACCAGAATCGAAAAACGGTTTATTTCAGCGTGTTCTCCAAACAATTCTCTACAAACGATGTAAATTTCATATTTTTGTGTTCAATATGTTTTGCGCTGCGAGCTAGGAAAGCAAGTGTCCCAAAATTTCTAAAACAGCAGCGGCAGTAATTACTTTTTTTTTTTTTAGAATAGAGAGGTTATCTGCGAAGGAACTGTTTGAGGATAGATATCCTACCTCAGTTATATATCTTAGATTCTTTCAAAAATTATATATGTACAGTATCAATAAGGTTCATATCAAAAGAATATTTACCTACTTTTGGCCAGAATTCCTCTGTTGTAATAGAAAGTTGATCTACTGGTGAAATTATCTGAGAAACCTAACAGTAGGTTTTGAAGGGGTGATTTGCAAACAAATGGGTTTCATAGTTTAAAGGAAGGTGAATTTAGAGTAAAAACCCTTTGAATGACAGTGTTGTTGCAGTTGTAATACCACACACACACACACACACACACAACCACCAAACTGTCAGCAGCAACAATAAGAATGATATAGAGCTACCAGTTATGTGGAAGTTGCTAATACAGCCAGAACGGGTACACCTCAGTACAAAAGATATAAGTTATCATATAGAAAAGGTAAAAAAAAAAACTGCATGGTTTATAAATATTTCATCTGAAAAGTGTGTGGAGAAGGCTATAAGTAGGACACCATATGTACAAAAAACAGCTGACATGAAATTCTCAAACTTCAGATAACTTAAGCATGTATTCAAAACAGGGATTCTCTTTTGTGAAAAAAACTTGCACGTTGGTCAGTGAGCAAGGAAATGCCAGTAATCATAATGTGATGCTTCTCGTGCTAAACATAGCAAGTAAGGACACTCACATGATTGTGTGTACAGATTTTCAAGGCAAACATTCTGATAATGCTCTGTAAAAATATTCTGGTTAAATTTTCTTTGGTTGTCAAATTGTGATATTTATTGTTACTTCTTTACAAGAATGAAACCTTTATCATAGTATTTTTATTTGCAAAACAACATTTGTGCATCATTTTTTTTTTATTCTATACCCTTTTCTCCATTTTTAAAAACTGGTCCTCAATTCTACATCAGTGGAGGCTTTTTCCTTGATTTCCTGTTATATCTCCTCCTAAGTTAGTTATTTTTTCATTTGTTGTTTGTTTGTTTCAAGGTCTAACCACCACTCAGGGCTTATCCCTAATTTAGGGCCACTGGTTCCAGGAAAGGGAGAGTGCCAATAAAGTCAGACAAACACTCCACCTATGCCTCACCAAGGACTTGGATAAGCCAGAAACCTATTGGTTGGTTCACAAGACCTTTATAAAACAAAATTGTACAAATTTGTCTCTATGTTTGCATTTCCCATCAATGGGAATGCTCCTAAGTTTATTATATATTTCATTTAGATACAATCTGCATACTCATCAAAACAAAAACAAAAAAATGTTAAGCAAAATAATATAACAAAAAAAAAAAATACTAACACTTCCATAATTATATGGGTCATCCAAGTGAGCTGTAGACTCGGGTAGACAGGTGGCACTGCAGTACCTGCTGAAACAACAATGGTAACCACACATAAAAGAGGAATGCAGCATTCAAAGCATTTAGTTGGTGTGATGCATTGGATGTGAGTAATATTAAAGGAACATAAGCGACCTATCTCACGGATACCTCCAGGCAGGCACAGTGAGCCTTGCTCCAATTTTTGACAAAAGAGGGAAACTAATCAACAGAAATTATGACACATGCACTTGTCTTATAGGAATGCATGCCTTGAATGCAGTTCGGTCTTGAAATGGTGCAAAGAACAGAAAAGGTGGGCGTGCAAGCATTATGGATATGCCAAGCACACGCTGCCATCACACCAGACAAAATTGCAGATGTGGATGAACTGGTAAATGTTAACTGCATAATAACAGTTAGCAGCTGCAATAGGAATCAGCAGAGGCTCCAAATACACAATCCTCCACCAAGAACTGTGGTATTTGAAAGTATGTGAATTATGTAGGTTCCAAAGCACGTGACAGATGATCCATAAACTTATTGACTGATGAGACACCTGCCTAAATGTCAGAGATGCCTATTTCTGGTGCTGTCAGCAGCTGTGTTATGTACATACAGGGTGTGTGAATAATGATTGTGCACTGAATGTACGAATTTCAGTAATGTAATAATAAATACATTTTGAATGCAATTACAGTAGAAGTGATCCACCATGTGGAAGTTCTTTGTGTCTGGTAACCTTCGTGTGTGCCCACCCCAAGGCGCGAGGAGCTGTCATTCCGAGCGAAGGTCGTTCCCAAGCACTTGGGAACGTCGACGGAGGCAGACATGTCGATTGATTACTCATCTCGGCACAAACACAATGGTGCTGACAGTTGAACAGAGAGTAGTTTTGGTGGAACATGTGTTTTGCCATGACAACTACACAGAGGAAGTACAAAAACAGTTCGCAAGGAAATTTCGTGATGCAGATGTCCCCCACAGTAATGCAGTATGTCAGCTCATAGCAAAGTTTTGAGAAACTGGTAGCGTTTTGGATGCCCCCCATCCCGGTAGGCCATCCACAGCAGATGAGACCATACAGAACAGGATACAGAGGAGTCCACACAAGTCTGTGAGGTGGCTGTCACAACAAGCTAATGTGCCAAAGAGTATGGCAACAGTATTCTGAAAAGGAGGTTGTATTTCCACCTGTCTGCCGTGCATCAGCTGAAATAAACAGACCACAAGGCCCGTGTTGAGTACGGCAGATGGTTCCAAGAGTTCCTGTCTGAAGAAGATGAGGAGGACATTCTGGACATAACTTTCTTTATAGGTGATGCATGGTTCCACCTGTCTGGGTACATCAACAGCCAAAACACCCATCTATGGAGTACCGAAAATCCCCACAAATTTAAGGAAGTGCCTATCCACAACTAGGAGGTCAGTGTTTGGTGTGCCATGACTTGTACATGCATTATCAGGCCCATTTTCTTCACTGAAACCATTAACTCATAACAGCACTGTGCTCATATTATCCAACCATTCATATCTGAACTCATGGAACGGGAAATCAACAAAGGATGGTTCCAGCAAAGACGGTGCAACTGCTCACAGCACTGGCACATCAATACAGCTTCTGGAGGAATTCTTCAGAAATTACATTATCTCCCAGGGACTGGGGCCTGCCCAGTCACCGGATCTGGTACTGCCTGACTTTTTTCTGTGGGGAGCACTGAAGGGGAAGGTGTACGCAGGCTATCCGCATACACTTCAAGAGCTATAGGCTGCAATAACGACCCACATTCAACAAATCACACCACACACCCTGAGAAAGGTCTGCACCAGCATGCAGACATATCTGAATTTTGGTGAGGCCCATTTCCAACACCTCCTGTATGAACCAGTTTGACATGGTGTTACTTTCAGTGCACAATTATTTTTTGGACACCCTGTGTTTGCCTGTGTACATATTCTTATACTGTACAGCGTTCGAATTACCCAGTGGTCTGCTGGCCGTTGGCCAGTAAAACTTCCGCCGGACCACTGAACTATTGATTTTACTGGTCCGAATGGCTAGTAAGTTGGGTTTTTTTCTAAGTTGTCATAAGTTAAAAAATGAATTTCTATTTCTTTTACCTTGCTGTACGGTTTTCTTTTTAGGTTGTAAAATAGTGATAGGTTCATGAAATGCTATTAAATAACAGCAATTCTTTTTATCCCCCATGATTTGTAAAGTGTGGAAGAAACAACAAATACAGAAAGGCAGTTTCCTAGTCCTTGTCTTGTAACTGCAACAGCCACTTTTTGTTTTTACCTCCGTCCCCGTCATAAGTAAGCACTACAAACATGTTGCTCTTCCTTTGATTTGCCCACCATAGTGAATGCAGCAGTTACCCACACCAGACTTTGTTTCTGTCACAATAAAACACACTAACGGAGGACGTCAGTTGGATGCGTGAAGGTAATTTTTGTAAAGAAGCAATTCACATAAAACAGTGTTCAATGAGAAACCGAAACTAACTTTATGGAAAAGTAGGAGGGATGAGCAGTAAGACCAAAATAAGAAAACAAAGCTAAACCCTGAACAATGAAACATATAGAAAAAGGTTGGTAATGCACGTGACTTTTTGTACCTTTGAAATCTCCTCATTCCCTTCTTACTCAAAAACAGTTACTGAGCACGTGAATTTTTGTACCTTTGAAATCTCCTCATTCCCTTCTTACTCAAAACAGTTACTGAGCTACGTGACCGACCTATCGGAACCTTATTTTGGAAACATTCTTTGTGTAACGCTTTCAAATTAGATGTTTTAAAAACAAATACTGGAGATAATCCCATTGAAATGATACTTTATTTTCTGCATATACTGTAAATGTCTTAAGTTTTTTGGGGGTTTTTCTTTTTTTTTCCTTTTATGAACCAGTGGGCATTTTAGTGGAACAGTGGTTTGCAAATTATAGTGGTCCGCTGGGCCAGTAGAAGATTTATTTCTAATTTTAGCACTGCTATAATAAAGTACACTTAATTCCAACAGCTAGTCTGTGTTTCATTTGGATCACCCTTATACTGTATTATAAGTTAACACACCAACAGATTTTCTGGTTATAAAGTCTGATGCAATGCTTAAAACTGATTATACCCATCTGAAAAATTAAACTGAAATCAAGAGGTATCCACTATGATACTCACACACTGAGTTGCTAAGTTCGGTGGTGGTGCCTTTCTCAAAAAGAGGCTGTCATCTATGGCTTCAAGGGGTGGCTTTTCATCAATGTGAACAGTGAACAGGGGAGAATCCCACCGACTTCTAGAATCTGGAGTTTCAAAACGTTGAACTAATGCATCAAACCTAAAATGAAAAAATCACTGTAGATCCACAAAATGAGAAGAATCATACATGAAGAGATTTTCTGACAGATCAATATACATTAACAGAAAAATTTGCTTACTGTTCATTAACTTCACTAACTGTAACAACAATGCATTACTTTAATATATTACATGAAGATATTTCACTACTTTCAGGATTTTGTATATGAAAAAGTTCTTTAATACAATCTGCACCGCTTTTAAGTGGCACAATTTCAAATACAAAAAAATTTTATCTATCAAAATTGTGTATTTGTTAATAAACAGTGCATATACAGTATTAACTCCATTATTAATAAGAGGTTGCAAGGTAGCCTCAAGTACTTCAATCTAAGTAATATGAGGTATGACTATTAAATAACAAGGCTGACACTATAACTTCAGCTAAATAAGAAACTTGCATTTTAAACTCTTTTATCACCTGTAATGTACTTCCCTTCTGCATCAACACACCACTGCATTCTGATCTTCCATTTTGGCTGTAACAACTGGGTAAAGCAGTGCTCAGCTCATCTGGTGTGATCCCTTTGAGATGCTTGGTTATTCTTTTCTTCACCACAGTAACCGACTCAGAACAGGTCTTCTTCACTACAGTGAAGCAGCCTCCTTCTAACAGTAGATGTACTAACATAACATCAGTCATTTCAGACCATCTGTGGAGCAATCCAGGTGAATTGAAACTCCTGTCAGCCAAGCTTAGCTTTCTGAGCACTCTGTCCTGCCTGGTTGTAGTGGATCTGGGCCCTTTCACTGCGACGCATATTTTTAATATCAGCAGTGTCTTACTTTCTTCAGCAGCCTAATAAATGTAGATTGATTACAGCCCATTCTTTTAGCAATTTGCCTTGAAGAATATCCCTCTTCATGCAGAACAACTATTTTAACTCTATCTGCTGTGCATAATTCTGCAGTTTTAACCATTATTGAGAGTGTACACAAATTATATCCTAATAACCATAAGAAGCGACCACTACAATGCTCTAGTAGCTCTGCGTCAATCCTTATAAAGGCTGGAGTAGGATTAGGATTGCATTAGGAAGCAGCCAATCAGGTAAAAGAATGTATGATTGGCTGTAACAACTGATACACAGCTAACATGAATTTCAATGTGTTTGTCAAATCCCATATTTTATATGGCTTGTGTTTAACTGCTTACCAAATTTAATGAAAATATGCTTACAAAAAAATACTTTCGTTTCCCAAAAATAGCAAATGTTCACCAAATTTTAGACTATATTTAATCTTAAAGTGTTGACTAGATATTTACTTCTTGTTACTGTATTATATTATTTGCCACTAAAAATGTTTTTGTTTCCTAAAAATAGTAAATGTTCACCAAATTTTAGACCACATAATAATGATAAAGTGATAACAAGATATTAACTTCTCATCATTTTTTTAAATTATTTGACAGTAAAAAAATGTTTTTGTCTCCCAAAAATACTAAATGTTCACCAAATTTTAGATGATATCTAATTTTAAATCAATAACCAGATATTGACTTCTTGTTAGTCTCTTTTATCATTTGTAAGCAAAATAATATTTCCCAACGTAAGACTACACATTTTTAAGATGGGGAAAATGTTATCATAATTGTTATTCCTTATGATATTTGAACTGAAATTAAAATTAATGATTCATGACTAAATCTAAAGTTCTTTTTCTGATAAAAAAATAACAGTAGTAATACCCATATACCTGCCTGCAAGTTACCTGTAAATACTTGTAGTTATAGGTGTTAAGCTAAAACAATGAAACCTAAACTTTTAATGTGTTAAAGTTTTATTAAAATGATCATGATGTAGAAATCAGTCTCACTAATTATTAAAAATAAAATCACATAAGAAATTATTGAATTAGTAAGGCTTTTTTTTATTTTGCTGGCCATCCTCTTTTACATTTTTCCCCAATTGGTACATTCCCTGCTTCAGCAGGTGGTTCAACATATTTCAGGTGAATTGCTAACCCAACTAAATGTTTACAAACATAATCTCTGAGATATTTTGGGCAGTTACATGTGCCATTCAGCCAATCAGTCTTGTCCTGCGGTAATTCTACTTCCCACTCACTAAAATGTTGTTCCTTGTACTCATCGAACATTTCCCAGGGATAGTCCTAAGTTTCACATTCCAATACATCACCACCTAGAATTCTGTAACACCGCTTCAATTCAGTGGTATTCTTTAACGGCACTCGTTTTGACAATTTGGCCCACTGATAAGCTTCTTTCCACATCTTCAAAGACCCTGTTGGCAGCTGGGAGAAATGTCTCTCACTGTTTATGACACTCGTTAGACCAATCCTTGAATACATCTGAAGCAATGACTAAGAATCGAGCAAGAGGATGACACTCACGAAATGTACCTTTGTCTTTTATTATTCTGTTGAAAGCCTTCAAAGTAGTGTTTGTTGCAGGTGTCCCCAGTGCTGTGCCCAAATACCAAAAACAATTTTGAATTAGTCATTCATCTTTAAAGTATGATAAAAAAAATTGTCTTTCCATTTATCTAGAAATTTTTTGCAGGCTCGGTCAAAAACTTCCTTTGTTGAAGCAAATTGCAAGTCATCAATATCTTTTAGTATGTCCTTCTGGGATTTCTATTGTGCAGATTGCTCAACTCGTGTTTGGATCTTCTTTTTAGCGTGCACCCAGCACGTTCGTATAATTGTATCCAGGCCGAATACTTGCGCAAATGCAATTTGAATACTTTTGGCTGCGTCACACACCAAAACTTTACAAGTCATATGAATACAGGAAGAGAACAGTATTCTTTATAAATAAAAACACAAAGTCTTTTGTTTGTTCTGTTGTTGTAACAGCTAGGCCAAAGGAGTGGAAGTGTTTATCTCTGTCTGTTGTTCCAACTATCAATACTGGAAACCTTTGCCCATATGAGCTTGTAAGTCGCGTCAGAAAGAATGACATTGCATTGGCGTGATAGACCAATTAAATATTTAGTCGATAACATAAACTGGAAGCTTGGATTTGAGTTGCCTTTGGAAACTTCAGGACAAAATCTTCGTGATCGTCATCAGGTGTTTGTGAGTTGGTTATTAACCATAATTCGAGTTCTCCTAAGCATATTACTGCAGATCCATACTTATTTTTACGTATGATTTTTAAGATAATTGTTCAATTGTGTCATAGATGGCAGAGTCATTCTTTTTATTTTGCTCAAAATAAATTTAAGTTTCAGATGCAATTCAAACAATTTGCCAGTTTCTTTTTCGTATCATTACCCAATCCACATTTCGATTGCGACTCGGAATTTTCACGATTGTGACTTTTTTCAGTTCGAAATAATATTATGTCATCACTCGATGCATCAAACAATAAATAAAGTGCAGCTAAACAACGAATGGACCGGCTATTTACTTTATTACAGTGATAATACCGCTTTACCCCCTCTTCCGTGTGATGACATTTGTGAAAAGACACCATACATTCTCATTTCTAATGACTTCCTCCGCTCTTTGAATATTTGAAAATTTTCTCTCAAATAACCAAATTTCACCTTGCTTCCGTCGTTTTTTCAGCTGTACCGTGTCAGCATCATCATCTCTCTCAGACCCCGAAGAAGAACGAAGCAGCGGAACTTCATCTGGAGCACTACTCAGTCCTGCTAAACTTTCGTCCGTCATTGTAGTATACGTGGCTCAAAAAAATAAAAAAATAAAATAAAAACTTATCGTAATTATGTCTGGCGCAGGCTTTCACCTTAGCCCAACTGATTTGGCATTCGCATGAAGCTGGAGACCCAACAAAGTTCCTGAGGAATAAATGGAAGTTGCGTGACCCTACAAGGTTTCCATGGAATAAACAGAAGTGAAGTTGTGTGACCCTACAAGGTTTCCATGGAATAAACAGAAGTCGCGTGGCCCTTATCCCAGCACTGCTGGCCCTTGCTTTGGCCAAGCTTTGGGGAACCCTTATCCCGGCACTCAGAAACCTCGCTGAGATTTCCATCTATTTCCGTAAGAGATCGGCAGAGCACAGTGGCTTGCACTTTTGAGCTAGGCTTGAAATCACTTTTCAGTACGACGCAAAGCCAGGTTGTTGAGTGAAGGGATAAACGGTGCCATATTGCCTCAAGCTACTGCTGGTCAAACACAACAGCAAAGCAAGGTTTGAGTGCCAGGATAAAGATTACATGACTTCCGTTTCTTCCTCAGGACTTTGTTGGCTCGACACGCCTGTCGAAGTGGGACATCAAGGAAGGGCAAGGCGTGCAGAAGCGTTTGGGGGCGAGGCTTATAATTATGCTAGCTAAATAATAATTTGACGTAATAGCAGGTGTTTTTTATAAAGTGTTTACAATAATTGCAAAAGAAAAAATTTATTTTGGCAGTATTGTCGCATAAATGTTATACATTTGGTGAACATTTACTAAATTCGGTATAACCATAGTATTTAAAATACAGGCATTACTAAAACAATAGGAACCGTTATTATTTTAGTGACGCAAATTTCGTTTTTCGATCTATCATCATTTGGTATCTCAAAAGTATTTTTGAAATTCATTATTATTATTTTTTTTTTTTTTTTTGGATCCCATTTTATATCATATCTTACAAACAGAAGTAGCTACAGGAAAAACTAAGGCATTTTTTTAAATCTCCATTAAATTTTGGATCTAATGACATATAAATGATGAAATAACTATGAAAATTAGTTAGTTGAAAAAAAAGATAAACTTAAAAATGGATTTTGCAGGTGATGCTATATTTTTGCACACCACTGTAAGTACAACTTGTGATACATTTAAGTATGTATACTTACACCTCTCTGGTGTACTGAGAGTCAGCAGGCTTTGATTCATTATACTTCCAGCAGTCTTCAGGAAGAATATCACAGTGTACCTTTAATAGTAAAACAAAGTTATTTTGTGCAGCAGAAATAAAAATGCATGCATACATTTATAAGTCTTCAGTTATATCTGTTTGATGTCTATAGGGGAGATATCTGGAGAACAGTGACTTCTGAAATTACAGTTCTGTGAACACAAGCTCAGAAGTATACTGAATTTCATAAAATTTGCCTGATGCTTATATAACAGCAGCTGTTGATTGGGTGATAAGCATATAGAAGCCAAACCATCAAATTTCAAAATAAAAAATCCCCAATTCAATAAAATGCCAGAATTATCATGCACATAAATTAATCCAGATCTCAAATGCTGTATTTCAAATACAGCTAAAGTAATTAAAATGCACAGATCTCAGAACTTACAGGTTCCCACGTCCTTTTAAATTGGACATGTCAAAAGAGGTGTAAATTTGGTTACTTCACATACACTATATGGCCAAAAGCATCTGGAAACTCCTTTTGAGTAGTAGATTTGCCCACATATGTCACAGCCATTGCCCATGCAGTTATAAAAAAGCATGCATACCTGCCAACTTTCAGAAACTGAAATCCGTAAGAAGAAAAAAATCGATATGTTTGATTAAATTTTTAATCGATATATTCAATGAAATTACTTGTCGCGTATATTAATTAAATGTACTGAACATATTGATTAAAAAACGATATGTTACCTTTGAAACAAGTATCAACTTTTAATTGATATGACTACAGATGTTTGAATTTATCTGCACGTTTATTTCGATTAAAATAGAATCTATACATAATTTCTCATTACTATGCTATCATTAGGAGCTATAAAGAGATAAAAATTTATTTTTATGGAGGTTTGCATCTCAAGAGAAGGATGTTCCACCCTTTGACCCCCAAATCCAATAGGATCGTATCCCACGCCGTCACGGAACAAACTAAAATGTTTTCAAAAACAAACCATTTTCATGCTAGGATTATCTTACAGAGAGACGGACGATGAGACAGTCAAACGAAATAAATGAGTGACTGAGGGACACTAATTGGTAAATTATGCTCAACTAAAAACGACGTGAATAAACACTTCGCAGGAATCGCATCCAGTTCATTATAACTTTTAACAAAGGAAGTTAATTTCGTATTTTTTTTTCCATGCAGTCAACATTAGATTTATGCTTGGCGCTATATGATTAGTAATATCATTCCTTTCACCATGCAAAACACTGAAATTACATCGATATGTAGAGCAAAACGCATATTTTTAATTTTTTGAAGATTTTGTAATACACAGGAAACTCCGCAATACACATCACAGAAAGTTTTATAGTACCCCCTCCCCCTCTTTTATATTGCTGCTCATAGAGAATCACTAATACTAAATGTATTGACACTTGAAAAAAAAATGCAAGTAAAACTGCTATAGTAAAACAGTAACAGTTTAAAGAGATGCAATTTGCAGAGGAAAATATAGTACCACAACATATTAATTTGGTTGAATCAAGCCAAAAAAATTTTATGCACGTTATCGAGAGATGAACAAAGCACGGTTGGAAAGCGTACAAACTTACTAACGGATGATCAAAATAAATCACTGCTGGAGAAGCACTGGCTGGAATGAACATTGGACTTACTTTTTTCTTTCTTTTAACTTCCTCTTAGCATTCTTTCATTAGGTCAAATTTATTACCAGAGAAGAAGTTATGAAACCATGACCCAATTTTCAATTTCACAAAACTGACAGCTTTTGCTTAATTTCGTCATGTTGGGTATAGATTCGGGCTTAAAAATTACACAGATTTAAAATCCGTTTGAATTTTTTTTCTACGATAACTACGTTTTGAGATCGCATTTTGAACTGGGAGTAGCAAAAACACCTGCTCTCAAGTGCTTGCTCCAATGCAGGTTGCACCCCATTTTGGCCTCCTCAGAATTGCGACCCGGGGGACAAAGAATGCATTCATTACCTGAAAAGGAGGGAGGGGGCAGCGAGAGAGAGAATCAAGCCCCAAGGTTAAACAAGCCCAGCTGGTTGTTATCTTTATCAGTTTACACGGGGTGCAAGTTTTAGTGTTTGAAACAACACAAAACCTAACACGTGAGAAAACTGCTGCAAATGTTCCCACATAAACACATTACGAATAAGCTTATTATAATAACTGAAAAGTTGTTCCTAGCTTACATCGGCGCTTTACTTCGAATGGATTAAGTTAAATAAAAAAGTTTGAATAGCGGGTGCAAAATCATCAGAAAAGGAAAATAAATCTCGGGAAATCACCAAATCCGTAAAATTAACATTTTGCCCGTAAAACAAGTCATGTTTCCGTAAATTTTACGGGAAAATCGTAAAACCCGGCAGGTATGAGCATGTCTCCTAGCAAACATCATAGACAAGCATGAGTAGTTTAGAATGGGCTGTATGATAGAACTCAATAACTTTCAACGTGGCACAGTCATAAGATCCCATTGTAGCAGGCAGTCAGTCTGGGAAATTTCTGGCCAGCTGTAGCTACCTCAATCAACTGTAAGGAATGTTACTGTAAAGTGGAAACACCTAGGATCAACAACTGCAACCTGGTAGGCCATATAAAATAACAAAGTGGTACTGCCAAGTGCTGAAGCGGGTGGTGCGATAAAATCTGTCCTCAATTACAATACACACCACCAACTTCCAAAATGCTTCTGGAAGCAACAAACCATAACGGTTTGTTGAGAGCTGAAGGGAATGGGTTTCCATGGCTGAGCAGCTACACACAAGCTTAACATCAGAAAAATCAATGAAAAGCATCACTTGGAGTGGTGTAAAACTTAGCACCAGTGAACTGTGGAACAGTGTAAATGCATTATATGGAGTGATATATCACACTTCATCATCTGGCAGTCTGATGGATGAGTCCAGGTCAGAGGTGGGGAACCTTTTCATATTGGAAGGCCATATTAAGTTAGCTGTAATCTAACAAGGCCACATTCAAGAAACTTCAATTAGATGTACTTTGAAATGTATTTACATTATTCTGTAAAAATCTTACTATATACTTACTTCAAAAAATGAAAAAAAATTGTTAATTCTTAAGTTAACTAACCTTTTAATGACTTTTGTTGTGACTGCTTTTTGTTGGAAAGCATTTGAATATTTGGTTGCAATTTGGAAGTCCGCAGTTTTAACTGATCCTGTAGATGGGTATCCATCATTTGTGACCTTAAGGACATCTTGATTTGGGTTAAGTAGGAGAAATGAGAATCACTGCAATAAGTGGTTGAAAAACAAGAAAGCATTATCCGTGCATGTTGCAGAAGGCATGGGTATTCTATTGTATTTTTCCATATTTCAATTGGATCTTTCTTAGAGTCAAATAAGGACTTTAATATGTCATCTTCTGAGAGCTCAATCAATTCCATCTGCAGTTCTTTAGGAGCCATAGATCAAAATCATGAGCATAGGAGGTGTCAAAGTAGCCCTTATGACTTACTTAATGTTTTAATTGTGGACGTCAGTCCGGGAGCATTATTTCGTTGAATCTTCTTTTACTCTTTAGTATTTTAAGTACATTCATTTTAAAATTAAAATAATAAAAGACAAAGAAAAAATGAAAATAAAATGATTTGTTCTGCAAAATTTGGATTCACCCAAAATGCTGCACTTAATGTCGTAGAAGGCAACAGGTTCCTCACCCCTGGTCTAGGTATTAAATGTTCAAGGTGAACACTACCTGCTTGATCACATTGTACCAGCTGTGAAGTTAGTGAGGAGGCATCATGCTCTGGGGCCATTTTTCATGAGTTGGGCTAAAAACCCAGAGTTCCAGTGCCCTGGGAACAATAACACTGTGGACTATAATGGCATTATTGACAATTCTGTGCTCCCAACATTATGGCAACAATTCATTAAAGGCCCTTTCCTTTACCAACAGGACGATGCTCCCATCCACAAAGAGTTCTGTGCAGGAATGGTTTGATGAGATTGGCGCAGAAGAACTTAACTGGCCTGCACAGAGCTCAGATCTGAATCCCATCAAATGCTGAATGCAAGATGGGCCTTTTAGTAACTGAGCAAATTAAAGCTCCTGTGGCAGAATGGAAAGCAATTCCCACAGCAATGTGCCAAAATCTAGAGCAAAGCCTTCTCGACAAAGTTGAGGCTGTGATAGCAGCAAAGAGTGGGCCACTTCGTTATTAATTCTCTTTCTATTACACAGAGTTTGTAGATAACTCAGGATACTTTTGATCAGACAGTGTACTTTCTTTAGAAAGTTCACTTCCAGCACAATTTTCCTCTGAAAGCAACTGTGATTTCAAACATTATCATAGTCTGACATAACTGGAATCGTTCCTTATCTTTTCGGAACTGATGAACGCACACAACTATATTTAACTTTAAAAATTAATGAGGAGAGCTATCTCACCATTCTAAACTCGGACTTTTAAAATAAACATCCCAAACACAGGTATCAAACTGGTAACTCAATGCATGTGACAAAAAAACAAGGATAAATGTATTCACCTTATTGTTTTTCTTTTTGATTGGGGGTTTAACGACCACCACGAGCAACTCGATGGGTTATATGTAGTTGCCTGTCCCTAATTTAGGGTCACTCATATCAGAGAAGGGAAAGAGCTGACACCGTAAGACAAACACAACATCCATGCCTCACTGAGATTCAAACCCAGGCAATCAGCAGTCATGTGACAGAAACCAGAGCTTAGACCACAATGCCACCAGGGCAGTGAATGTATCCCCTTAAACACATGGTAAGAGCAAGCATATACTTGTATATGTGCTGTGTATGCCTGCTGGGTATAGAAAATACTGGACAGAAATTCACTGCCAACAGCCAGAAATCAATAAGAACACCAATAATACTCAAAATAGTATAAATATACTAAAAATCTGAAATTTCTTAGCGTAGAATACAAATAAAACTTTCCATACTTTCACACATCAACCAGATAGCTTTTTCAAGGAAGGTAGACAGCTAACTCCAAACTGGATAATAGAATGTTTCAACAATTTGAATGTGGTGACTTGACTAAATAAATGAATAGGAGCAAATGGGATATTTCGAAGAAATGAGGTCATGTTGGTTGGGCATGCGGTACTATGGTACAAAACGCAGCCTTATTTGAAGAATTGATTCCAAATACGTAGCAACTCCAGAGAGACACTATAATTGCAAGCCTTGCAGCTGGTCAAAATTTCCAAGGTTTTGCGAATGGCACTAGATTTGGGTGTGGAGTATGAAGCAAATTTCTTTACATCACTCCATATAGGATCGGCGGACTTGACCTGACTTCTCTTGATAGGGCAGTGGTTATTTTTCCGTCTTTTGTATCCCTTTTATGTTTGCTGATTCTAATTTCAAACGAACGTTTGGTCATTCCGATGTAGTATCGCCTGGAGCCATCCGTATATTTTAGTGGGATGGCATAAACACCTGCCTCATTGAGAAGAGGGGCTTGCGAATGTTTCTTTTAAGCATCGTATGTATATGAAGATGCCGGAGACCTTATGCCAACACCAAAGTTTATCCTCCTTAGCATGTTTTTGAGTTGATAGGAAACATTTGGTATGTAGGGAATAGAGCCCAGGTAACAAAGTTGCGGCATAGAAATATTAGCACGGCTGGTTCTGTCTTTCTCGATTAAGTCATGCATCTGGCTCGACGTATATCCTGCTTCAGTGGCCAATTCAACGATGTTTTTTTGTTCGGATTATCTAGAACGGACATCGGATGAGACAGTGAAGGCTCTTCTAATTTGAGAACAGAAGAAAACGATCTTCTAAAACACACTCAGGAGGATGAACTTCGGTGTCGGCATAAGGTCTCCAGCATCTTTATATACGATGCTTAAGAGAAATATTGACAAGCCCCCTCTTCTCAATGAGGCAAGTGTTTATGCAATCCCACTACAATATCCGGACGGCGCCAGGCGATACTACATTGGAATGACCAAATGTTCGTTTGGAATTAGAATTAGCGAACATAAAAGGGATACAAAAGACAGAAAAATAACCACTGCCCTATCAAGAGAAGTCAAGTTCAAGTCTGCCGATCCTATATGGAGTGATGTAGAGAAATTAGCTTCATACTCCACACCCAAATCTACTGCCATTCGCGAAACCTTGACCAGCTGCGAGGATTGCAATGATAGCGTCTCTCTGGAGTTGCCACGTATTTGGAATGAATTCTTCAAATAAGGCTGCATTTTTTACCATAGTACTGCATGCCCAATCAATGTGACCTTGTTTCTTCAAAATATCGCGTTTGCTCCTATTCATTTATTGTCTAGTCAAGTCACCACGTTCAAATTGTTGAAACATTCTATTATCCAGTTTGCAGTTAGCTGTCTACCTTCCTTGAAAAAGCCATCTGGTTGATGTGCGAAAGCTTGAGAAGTTTTATTTGTATTCTATTCCAAGAAATTTCGGATTTTTAGTGTATTTATACTATTTGGAGCCAGAAGTCAGTGATCCACAGGTCATGAGCATTCAGATCATTGTCAGAATGGTGCTCAAAATTTCTGTACAGGCACAATGCATTAATGGATGGGAAACACACCATGTTGCTGGGTCCAGGCCCTGGTGCAAGAAGACAGACAGGTGACTTTGTGTCAGATTGATGCAAATGCTCTTTTCAATACTGCACATGACATTATTCAACCTAATCACCACGCGTACCTCCAGGCGAGCAATTTGTAAGACAGTAGCAGCTTTTAAAAATAACATCAGATTCTGACAATCAAAGCAAAGACTATGACTCTGATATCCACATATATAAGATGTTAATAAATTTCTGAATCTTATTCAAAGATATCTTGAAACTTGACACTCCTGCTGAAAGTTGTAAAAATTACTTTATGCAGTAGAAAAGGATTGGGATATATAAATATATACATGGAAGGTAAGGTGATGCGCAAACATAGCATAGCCTCTCCTTGACAAATGTCAACCCTGTCTTCTTGCAGTGCATCCTGTTCCTGCTAAAGGGGCTCTGACGACCACCAAATGGCAGTATAACTATAGCACCGGGATTAGAGGAAATGCTATCCTATACTCACCAACCTGCTTAGCCAGCATGGTGAGTTATGGCCAAACCCTCCAAAAGATGCTTTTGCAACCTAAAACTTGGCCCTCGGTCTCTAGCAGCTGGAATGTACCTTGCCAAGGCAGTGGCCAGTGCAACATGAAGGCAGAGGGTGCTTACGATAGGCTGCCATCTGATGCTGTATGCCATTACTTCTTAAAAGGAAAGTGCTTTATCAATGCATCCTTCTAGTGCTTACATATGGAGCAGAGATGTAGACCTTAACCAAAAAAGACATACAAAGACTTGCAAACAACTGAAAGAAGCCTGGACAGATGCATGCTTGGTGTAACTTGAAAAGACAAGGAACTCGTGGATCAGGAAAATGACAAGTGTGGAAGATATCATGACCAGAGTAAAATCCCTGAAATGGCAATGTGCTAGAACATATTGCCAGGACGGACGGACGATGGACAACAGAAATTTTAGACTGAATTCCAAGGAACAGGAAAATGGGTGGATGAAATTCAAAAGCATGTGGGACGTGACATTGTTCAGCACAGACCATTGTGGTAGAAACTTGGATGAGGGGGGGGGGTTGCACGTACGCAAAGTAGATTCAAAAGTTCCTTTAATCATCCTCAACTGTGGGAATGAAGAGTCGCACTGAGGATTTTTCAGTTTCAGAGGTTGGCAGTACCAGTGATGTCATCTGACAGCAAGTGGTAATATTCCATTTTCTGTCTGTGTGGAGATACTTTCTTTTTTTACAATGCGTTTTTAGTGACATTGTAGTTGAAAATGTCAGCAACTGAGCAATATACAAATGCCAAATTTTGTGCTTTGCTTTGAAAATCACAATCACAGACATTAGACAAGCTTCAGCAAGCATACGGTGAAATGGAAATGAAGAAATAGCAAGTTCATGTGTGGCATAAGCATTTCAGTGAAGAAACACAACAAATCCACTGAAAGAGGTTTCTAAAAATGAATTCCAGAAATGATTCAAACAGCTACACAGATGTTGGCTAAGGTGCATAGCTGCCCAAAGAAACTGTTTCAAAGGAACTGCACTAAAAATATTGGTAATGTTATTAATTTCTGTATAAAAAAGAATTTCCTGAAACTTTTTGAACCTACCTTGTATATACACTGCTGTGCAAAATTAAAGTTCAGAAGGCAATAGCGACCAAATCATCCAAAATGCTCAATGAAATGTTACAATGTTCACAGGACATTAACAAATGGACATCAAATGCCTGCAGTGAAATCTGCATATCAGTGAGCAAAATGCTGTCCAATATGTAAATTGATATACATACTGAAAGCCAACAGGGAATGGCAGTGGCATTTCTCATTGACAGTGCATATCAGTGAGCAAAATGCTGTCCAATGTGTAAATTGAGATACATACTGAAAGCCAACAGGGAATGGCAGTGGCATTTCTCATAGACAGTGCATATCAGTGAGTAAAATGTTGTCCAATATGTAAATTGAGATACATACTGAAAGTTAACAGTGAATGGCAGTGGCATTTCTCATTGACAGTGCATATCAGTGAGCAAAATGCTGTCCAATATGTAAATTGAGATACATACTGAAAGCCAACAGGGAATGGCAGTGGCATTTCTCATAGACAGTGCATATCAGTGAGCAAAATGTTGTCCAATATGTAAATTGAGATACATACTGAAAGCCAAGATGGAATGGCAGTAGCATTTCTTGTTGACAGTGCATTCAAGAAGCATTCCAGTGGCTGTAAATGCCTTCCAAATGACTCAACCCTGTGTATTCAACGCTGTATGGTGGCAAGCGATAAGACATCTAGCCCTAGATTCAATCCAGTGTCAGGCCCAGATCATGAGAAATTCAAATATCCATCGAAGAATGGTTTAACGGTTATGGCAGCAATTTAGTACCAGTGAAGTGTGACGAATGCCTGGCTAAGGTCATTCAAAGCACATACACCTCATAAGGACCATTATGTCATATTGCCTTAACGGCATGATGCCATAGCTCCCATACAGTGCTGCACTGCCATGGGGGGGGGGGACTGTGGTATCAAAGCTTAGGGAACCCATGGTTTGTGTCTCACTCCTGGAGCTCAGATGAATGGACCGGTATTTTTTTTTTACAGACAAGTTAAGATTCAGTCTACAAATGGATTCTTGTTAAAATTTCATCTGGAGAGAACAGGGAACACATAATGATCCTGAAAACATCCTTGAATGAGACTCCATCGAAGGTGGTAGTCTGCTCCTGTGGGGTGGCATTATGCTCAATGGCTGCACACCAGTTCATGCGTTTGCAGGAAGCAACATGAATGCTAAGTACTATAGGGATGAGATCCTAGAGTGCTAGTTTGACTTTTTCGGGGAGTTGTTGGCCCTCAGTTTCTCTTAATGGATGATAATGCTTGCCCACACAGCTCTCAGATTGTTGACGATTCCTTGCAGAGCGAGGATATTCAGCATATGGACTGGCCAGCCATGTCTCCAGACCCTATAGGGCATGCCTGGGGTGCTCTGGGATGTCATGTAACCGCTCATCAGCCCCTCCTAGGACCCTTCCCAAGCTATGCACCACTCTCGTCGAGGAGTGGAATTCTTTGGCTCCAGAGTTTATCAACAACCTAGCGATGAGTATGCATTGTTGTTGTGAGAGTTTTCTGCCCTTATGAGGTGATCACAGTCCTTATTAAGACATTTTTAGGATGCATTTTTGCATCTCATCATGGCAACATTTGTGGATGTGATCCTATACATGCAAAATGTGCACATATTTGTTATTATAAAATGTTTCTTACCCTTATGTTTGTGTCTTTTTACATGCCAAACGTCTCTACCTGCCGTTATGTGTTTTCCTTTTTATCCCTGCAAACATCTTCTGGACTTGAAATTTGTACACCAGTGTACATTCTGTGACACTGAAATCCCAGCACCCTGCAGGAATAATCAGAAGTGTATGCAAATCAGTAAGAAGCACACCAACCTGAGCTGATATATGCATATCGTACCAATCCCATTGCAGTGTTTGCCTATAAAAGAGAGAACACCACTGCCACAAAGTCACCAAAAGAGACCAGTTTCCTTGTAAGAGGAGTGTGTTCTGGCTTCGATGGTTCAGACATTCGAATGAATTTGCATGCATGGAGTGTATGGGTTTTCCCCATTTGCTGCCATGTATGTTTCAATCATATTGCTGGTCCTGTACAATCAAAACAACAAATATCGAATCACACTAATGTGCATATCTCAGCGAAACATTCCTCTAAAGTATGTGGGTCAATTTCTTTCCCCCTAATTTGGAACAGCGTGTTTTTCTCTTATTAATTTTGGTTTCCATTGGGGGTTGCATAAATATATCATTGTCAACCATTATCAATCCACTGCTGGACGAAGGTCTCCCCAAGTTTCCTCCACAACGGTCTGTCTTGTGCCAGTCTCCTCCATGTCACCCCTGCATACTTTCGAATTTCATCCACCCATCTCCCATGTGGTCTTCTTCTGGGTCTTTTCCTGTCCCTTGGAATCCAATCTAAAATTTCGGCTGTCCATCGATGATCTGTCCTTCTGGCAGTATGTCCAGCCCATTGCCATTTCAGGGATTTAACTCTGATCATGATGTCTTCCACTCTTGTCATTTTTCGGATCCACGAGTTCCTCTTCTTATCTCTCCTGGTTACACCAAGCATGCACCTCTCCATGCCCCTTTGAGTTGTCTG
Source organism: Macrothele yani (assembly GCA_039090855.1). Taxonomy (NCBI): domain Eukaryota; kingdom Metazoa; phylum Arthropoda; class Arachnida; order Araneae; family Macrothelidae; genus Macrothele; species Macrothele yani. Next base: position 49,677,496 of record CM077009.1, read on the forward strand.
CAGCCTTTGTATGTCTCTTTTAGTTAAGGTCCACGTCTCTGCACCATACGTAAGCACTGGAAGGATGCACTGATCAAACACTTTTCTTTTAAGACATAATGGCATATTGCTCTTGAAAATTATGCTGTTTCTTCCAAAAGCTCTCCAGGCAAGTTTTGTACGCCGATTAATTTCTTCATCAATGTGACCCTCACTTGATATCTGCTGTCCAAGATAAACGTATGTGCCTGTTATCTCCAGCTTTTCTCCATCAATCGATAAATCTTCATTTCTTGTAAAAGCATTGAACATCACTTTTGTCTTCTGAAAGTTCATTTTCAATCCCACTTCTTTACTCTTGTCAGCAAGTTCCTGGATCATACTCTGCAGCTCTGATGGGCTAGTTGCAAAAATGACTACGTCATCAGCAAAACGAAGGTGGGTTAGATAATCTCCATTAATCTTTATCCCCTTGTTTTCCCAGCTCAGCGACTGAAAAACACCCTCCAATGTGGCATTAAAGAGCTTCGGAGATATGGTGTCACCTTGTCTCACTCCCTTTCCAATTTTTACGTGTGTTGTATTTTCAAACAGCCTAATCTTTGCACTTGCATTTTCATAGATGTTATTAATAATATTAATGTATGCATCTTCAATACCGCAGGTTTTCAGAGCCATTGTAACTGCTGATGGTTTCACCGAATCAAAGGCTTTTCATAATCGATAAAAGCCATGCACAATGGAAGTTCATATTCCCTCGCTCTTTCAATTAGTTCTCTGAGCACGTGGATATGATCTATTGTGCTGTAGCCACTCCTGAATCCAGCTTGTTCTCTCGGTTGAGCCATGTCCAGTGTTACCTTCAAGCGGTGTGAAAGAACTTTAGTGAAGATTTTATAAACTACTGATAGGAGGCTGATAGGTCTGTAGTTTCGAGATCCTCAATGTCACCTTTCTTATGTAGCAGGATCATTGTAGCGGTGTTCCAATCCTCAGGAATCTTTCCTTCATTAAGGCATCGAGTGAAAATTTGGGCGAGTACTGTTTCGATTTCTCCACTTGCTTCTTGTATGATGTCTACAGTAATTCCATCTTCTCCTGGAGCTTTTCCTCGCTTCATGTTCTTGATTGCATGTGCAACTTCTGCTGGAAGGACTGGAGGAACTCTGGTACTGGTATCTTTCATGATGTCTGGAGTGCATATATCATCCCTTTCATATAATTTGGAGTAGAAATCTTTCACTCTTGTCAAAATTTCGCCTCTATTTCTTGTTACAGAACCATCTTCTTTTCTCAGTGCCATAATCTGTTTTCTTCCCTTACTGAGATGTCCCTTTGCTATCTTTAGGCTTTGGTTGTTTTCAATTGCTTTCCTCACTAGTTCACAGTTGAATTTCCTTACGTCTTCAGTGATATTTTTTCTTACTGTCTTGCATAGCTCTATATATTCCACTTTGGAAGTCACATCTTCTTTAGTTGTCCTCATCTCTCTTCTTTTTTGCATCAACATTTTGGTTTTTCCTGATAATTTGTTCACATGCAATTTGTTCTTAGACCCAGCTAATTTTGTTGCTGTTTCCATAAGAGCTTTGGTTACTTTTCTGTTAACTTCAGAGATGTCCACTTCTTCCGATGTTAGGCCTTCTAAAGCAGAGAACCTGTTCTTCAGTTCTAACTTGAAGGTATTATGGTGTTTTTTAAGGTTGGTTATGTCAATAGATTTTGTTTGTCTTATGAGCTTGCCACGTTCAAGTTTAGTGTTGAGGTGCATCTTACATCTCACCAATCTATGGTCACTACCTGTGTTGAACTTGTTTAGCACACTGCAGTCTTCTATGACGAATTTTTTTTTGTTACACATAATAAAATCAATTTCACTTGTCGTCCCATTTGGATGTCTCCATGTCCATTTCCTGTGTGGCTTATATATTTTTTTTTTAAATTATCCATTCCAAGGATGCAACTATAGCATCATTAGCTACTGTTTGCTGTGTATTTTGCATTTTTTACTTCACTGCTATAATCAACCATTACTTCTCTATTCCTTTCGGACACTCATCATGAAACACCATGCATACATGTACCATATTTTTTGGAATATACGATGCGTTTTTTTAAAATAATGCTAAATTCCCCCTGTGTCTTATATACCAGAGGTAATTATTATCACTATGAATATATATACATATACGAGGGTTGTACCGAAAGTAATGCAAAAGTGGGCATAACTTTTTTATTAACTGACAGAGGTTGTTCAAATTACACAGGTTGGTAGAGTAACTCTTCTTCTATAGTAACCCTTCTTCTTCATTGCAGATCAATAATGGATTCCAAGCAGAAGCAACATGCTGTCATTGAGTTCTTGATGAAGGAAGAATGCAAGCTGTCCGACATCCACAGAAGGTTAGAGAATGTTTACGGAGATGACACCATTGACAAGAGCAATGTGCACAGATGGATGAAGAAGTTTAAAGAATGGGAAACCAGCATTGAAAACAAACCACGCAGTGGGAGACTATCATCTGCGACCGACATGAATCGTCAGCGAGTGGATGAACTGATTCGCACAGAGAGACGAGTCACAATTCGTGAGCTTGTTACACAACTGGACTGTGGTCACAATGCCATACAGAAGATGGTGGAAGATTTAGAGTATCAGAAAGTGTGTGCAGAGGGGGTACCTCAGCAGTTGACATGTGACTTGAAGGAGAGAAGGGTGGAAGTCTGCTGTGATATGCTGAAAGCGTTTGAAGCCAATGAAGACACATTTTTTTTTTTTTTCGATCTGGTGACGGGATGAAACACCTGCATATCTTTACAATCCGGAAACAAAGAATCAATCCATGGAATGGTGTCGTACCTCTTCACCAAGGCCTAAGAAGTTCAAGAGTCAGCGATCAGCACAGAGAGTCATGGTGACTGTTGGGGGGGGGGATGAATGGGGTGACATTCTCCTCGATTTTCTGGAACACGGCTGTACCATGACCAGCGAGCGGTACATTGAGACACTCGAGAAGCTAAAAGAAGCCATAAGGAGGAAGAGACCAAACAAGAATCTGGAAAGGATCCACATTCACCATGACAATGCGAGACCACACACATCTTTGGCAACAAATCAGGCGATCAGCAAATTAGGCTGGTCGGTGGTCCCCATCTACCGTACAGCACAGATCTGGTGCACTCGGTTATGCGGAACTTGAGTAAACAAAATGCAAAAATCTTATTCATTCACATTAACATAAATACTGTAGAGTAGTAATTTTTGAAAAAATCCATTCGTGAAACATGCAAATTTTGCTTGAACTTTAATTAGCAAGAACATGTTTTTATTTGCATTTTATGACAGAAGGTAGCACCACATCTGACAGATTGTGTCATGGCACTTGATGATTTTTCCAGTCTCTTGCTTCATTGTTGTTCACCAACAACATTCAGAGGTTTGTCCGTTCACTTCTTTGATGATATTTTTTACTTTGAATGGTTCTTGACAAAGCTTTAGATTTAAGAAAAAGCAATTCCCATTCCCATGAATTGTTTGTATGCCACATAATGCTGACAGACTTTGACCAAGGCCATCTTATTTTGACATATCAGCCACACGGCAAGGATGACTATCTGAAGTCTGAACTAATAACAAAGGTCATTGTCTATATGAAGGTGTGACATCATAGGCAAATCCTGCAACACACGTATGTCATTAGTTGAGGGACTCATCGATTTGTTTTCTTAATAAAAATCTTTAAAATGCCATTTTATTTTTTATTTTTTCTGAAAATTTTCTCAAAAAATAAGACAGCATTTTATATACCAGTGTATCTTATATTCCAAAAAATACAGTACATATGTATAGACATGTGTATGTGTTCATGAATATTTAATTTCAGCCTGAAATTATATATTTTTATGATATAGTGTTACATATTGGGTGTGTACATAAGTTCTACCCATTTTTGTAGGCTACAAGGAAAGGAGAAGAACACAACAAATAATGTACCTTTGATTTCACATAATTGCCATCATTCTGTATGACCTCTTGCCATCTGTCTATGAGTAGGTAAATCCCATGCTGGAAAAACTCCTGTGTTTTAGAGTCAAAAAAAGTCATGTAATGCCATTTTCACATTTTCCACATTCTGTAATGATCGAAAAAGATGGTAGTCCATAGGTACCAGGTCAGGGTTATACGCCGAGTGAGGTAACACTTCCCAACCAAAGTCCAGTAATTTTTGCCGAATGATTAAAGCAGCATGTTGTCTGGTGTTATCATGACGAAGGATCGTGCCTTTGCGATTGACGAGTGCTGGCCGCAGCTTTAATTGTCAACTGTTCTTGCAATCTGTCCAACTGTTGGCAGTAGAGGTCAGCATTTATCGTTTGGTTAGGTGCCAACACCTCCCAATGGATTATTCCCTGGACATCCCACCAAACACTCATCAAAACTATTTTGGGATGCAGTCCTCCTTTTGAGGTCGATGGAGCAGGCTCAGCACCTTGGCACACAGTCTATCGACACTTTACATTACGGTACAGTACCCATTTTTCATCACCCGTTACAATTCGTCCCAAAAACAGTTCATTTCTGTGACGAGAAAGCAACGAAACACAGGTACGGATTCTCTCCTATCATTTCTTTGCAGAAAGCTGGTGTGGAAACCAGTTATCGAACTTGGTGATGAATCCAAGCGCATGTATCCATCTTTCAGCTGTTGTTCTTCGTACCGACAACATTTCCACTAATTACTGAACGGTTGGATGTGGGTCATTTGTTATGGCTTGGTCCACATCGTCAGAAACTACGGATGGACGTGGTTGATCTTTACAGCTACTGTCTCCGTACCAAATTTCCGAAATCAACAGCGACATGTGCTATCATCAACTGCATCCTCCCCATACAATTGTCAGATGTTGCGGCAAGCTGTGGCTGCGGTACTGCCTTTATCGAACTCATACAGTAAGCAATGTCTAATGCGCTCCTTATGGCATGCCATGTTACACCGTCTGTGATTTCCTTTATGAATGACTTACTCAGACAAATCTTTCTAAGTCAATTAAATTAGTTTCAGCTGACAGCTTATGCATTAGCTTCCTAGTACCTCAACAGCGACATGTGCTATCATCAACTGCATCCTCCCCCTACAATTGTCAGATGTTGCGGCAAGCTGTGGCTGCGGTACTGCCTTTATCGAACTCATACAGTAAGCAATGTCTAATGTGCTCCTTATGGCATGCCATGTTGCACCGTCTGTGATTTCCTTTATGAATGACTTACTCAGACAAATCTAGTGCCTCTCTATGCTCTACTGCTCCACATTTTATTAGCCGAAAATTCGGCCTCGTAGCGCCATCTGTGATGAAACTACGCCGATTGCAATTTGCATCTATTACAAAAACGGGTAGAACTTTTGCACACACTCAATATAATAATACTGTAATAATAACTCTACGTATAAACTTATCCTGTACTCTAAACAAAAATTAAACAATATTTCTCCCCTGTATTTATAAAGAAAACAGTGTATTGTTTATTTTACTTTTATAGTGCACTAACATTTAAGAATTCGGTTGCATTAACAGTACATATGAGTATTAACCTAAATGTACCTAGAAAACCCCAACTTAATACACGTCACATAATTTCACAGCATGACTAGGAACCATCTGCCTGCATTTAAGTTGGGATAACTGTATATATAACCTCGGAACATAACTCCTAATTCTTTAAAACTGATTTTGCACCTCAGTTTATCAATCGCTATTACACAAACCTTAGCTATGTATATTATTGCACATTTATTAACTGGGTTTTCAACAGCACACCAACGTTTTTCAGTAAGCATTAAGAAATTAATGTTTTGTTTGAAAAAAACATTTTACGAAGAAACAGCATATTTCAAAAGTAAAAAACATTAGCATCAGTTAATATCTTATGAATTTTAAAAGTACATGTTCAATTCACTTCAGAATTGCTACAAATAAAACTTAATAACCTTACCACACAATGTGTTGTTTTACACCCTTTAGACAAGCAATACAGTTCATATCGATAACCTGCAAAAATTAAGTACATTTTCTTTAATGAAAAAGTTTTATTTTATTCTTTTAGCAATTTCATTTAATGTGTAGCAAACACATAACAGAATCTCAAAATAAAAATTATGATTATGGGTGAAATCTTCACTCCATCTAACTTCTATTTCAGAAAGTTTTGAAATATAGAATCCCATCCTCAGACAGAAAGCTTTCACCCATGGACTAGGTTCAAGAATTGGGATGGGATGGAGCATTGTGTAACAACAACACAAATTCTGTTTATCATATTTAGGAGAACAACAGGATGGTTTGTGAATTGTGACATCTCTGAGAAGTTCCACCTTACTGAAGCAGTAAGTGAAACTCTCCACTTCTGGCAGTGAAACTCAAATTACACCACCACCCACTGTAGAAAGCAATGAATGAACTCCTGATTCTCACCCTCTCACATTTATTCTAGCCTCCTAGTGCCTGCTTCCAACAAAACAGTCTTCAACTGGAAAGTGCTAATTTATACATTCTTTACTAACCCCACTGAAAGTATCTTTCTCACTACTCATATTCTATTCAAATATTTTTCTGTAGAATTCCCCCATCAACCAGTCCCCCAAACATTTCTTTTCATTTCTGCCCTGATCTTGAAAATGACCCAAATCACAAATAATGACAAAAAAATTGGAATTCCATGAATCCACAGAGGAATTTCGTGCTTGAAAAATGAGTTAATCTCATTTATGAATCATTATTTTGTTTTTCCCATTAACACTTTCTTTAATTCAGAAACTATCAGAAATTCAAATATGTCTGAGGTTTGGTTTTTAAATGTATTAAGTCATTAAGATTTCACAGAACATCCCATATTTGCTCAGTGACCATGGTAGCCATTTGCTCTCACCAAAGTATGTCAGATGCCATTCACATACAAGTCTGTTTGCTTTTTTGTTTTTTTTTTTAATAATGTGCACTTGAATGAAAGAAGGAGCTTTTTAAAACAATATTTATTTTCTTTATTTTGCTGCTATGTGGTTCATAGATGTAATTACACATACTTACATACAAAATATACTGTATACTTCCCAAAGGATCAAAGCTCTTCTGGCAATGGTGGCACAGTCGATATATTGTTTATTTGTGACTGAATAATACCATTAAAAGGCAAATTTGAAAGGTTAAATTTAAAACAACAACAGAATTAAAGTTAAAGATTCTAATAAACTTCCTGTAACTTTTAACTGTGTTGAATATAGAAAAAAAATTCAGATTTTAATGAGTAACTCTATGGACTATGTATAAAGTTACCCATTCACAATTTAAGACCATTGGTCTCAGGGAAAGGACACCGCCATACACCATTGAAAAAACATGCCACCCATGCTTTGTCTGGGTAATTGAATATTCAATTCTGCTTTATATGCAGTTGATTCTGAAATCAAAAGTTTTTGTCTAACACACACACACACACACTCTCTCTCTCTCTCTCTCTCTCTCTCTCTCACTCTCACTCTCACACACACAATGCATGTTTTACTTTAAAGTCTACAAGGGTTTCAAAATTTTCACTGGTTTTGCTACCTGTTACATCACCCACCACGGTGTAACCACGCTATTACATCACCTAATCCACACTGATGTATGACACTGTTATATTCTCTTATGTCAGCAGGGCTTGAAAAATACCATGCCCAAGATGCCCAGGGCATGTAAATTATTGGCCTGGGCAAGTAAAAATGAAATCTAGTTGCTCGGTTGGGCAACTAGATTTAACCACCACACTAATACATCACCTAATCTACACTGATGTGTGACACTGTTATATTCTCTTGTGTCAGCAGGGCTTGAAAAATACCATGCCTGAGATGCCTGGGGCATGTAAATTATTGGCCCGGGCAAGTAAAAATGAAATCTAGTTGCTCGGTTGGGCAACTAGATTTAACCACCACGCTATTACATCACCTAATCTACAATGATGTGTGACACTGTTATATTCTCTTATGTCAGCAGGGCTTGAAAAATACCATGCCCAAGATGCCCAGGGCATGTAAATTATTGGCCTGGGCAAGTAAAAATGAAATCTAGTTGCTCGGTTGGGCAACTAGATTTAACCACCACACTAATACATCACCTAATCTACACTGATGTGTGACACTGTTATATTCTCTTGTGTCAGCAGGGCTTGAAAAATACCATGCCTGAGATGCCTGGGGCATGTAAATTATTGGCCCGGGCAAGTAAAAATGAAATCGGGCAACTAGATATAACCACCACCCACCACGCTATTACATCACCTAATCTACACTGATGTGTGACACTGTTATATTCTCTTATGTCAGCAGGGCTTGAAAAATACCATGCCTGAGATGCCCGGGGCATGTAAATTATTGGCCTGGGCAAATAAAAATGAAATCTAGTTGCTCAGTCGGGCAACTAGATTTAACCACCACGCTATTACATCACCTAATCTACACTGAAGTGTGACACTGTTATATTCTCTTGTGTCAGCAGGGCTTGAAACATACCATGCCTGAGATGCCCGGGGCATGTAAATTATTGGCCTGGGCAAGTAAAAATGAAATCTAGTTGCTCAGTCGGGCAACTAGATTTAACCACCACGTTATTACATCACTTAATCTACACTGTTATATTCTCTTGTGTCAGCAGGGCTTGAAACATACCATGCCTGAGATGCCCGGGGCATGTAAATTATTGGCCTGGGCAAATAAAAATGAAATCTAGTTGCTCAGTCGGGCAACTAGATTTAACCACCACGCTATTACATCACCTAATCTACACTGAAGTGTGACACTGTTATATTCTCTTGTGTCAGCAGGGCTTGAAACATACCATGCCTGAGATGCCCGGGGCATGTAAATTATTGGCCTGGGCAAGTAAAAATGAAATCTAGTTGCTCAGTCGGGCAACTAGATTTAACCACCACGTTATTACATCACTTAATCTACACTGTTATATTCTCTTGTGTCAGCAGGGCTTGAAACATACCATGCCTGAGATGCCCGGGGCATGTAAATTATTGGCCTGGGCAAGTAAAAATGAAATCTAGTTGCTCAGTCGGGCAACTAGATTTAACCACCACGTTATTACATCACTTAATCTACACTGTTATATTCTCTTGTGTCAGCAGGGCTTGAAACATACCATGCCTGAGATGCCCGGGGCATGTAAATTATTGACCTGGGCAAGTAAAAATGAAATCTAGTTGCCCGGTCAGGCAACTAGATATTAAAAAAAAAAATTTGGAATGGAGAAGTTTCTACTCTAGAAAAAAGACGGCCGTCGCATGTTTTTTATCTTACTGCAAATCACCAGAAGTTGTATTATTGTTATGGAATAAGTGCCAAGGGCCAGGAGAATAGCGGTTCTTCAATTACATTATGCTCTATGCCCAGAAAGTGGGGCCAAACGTAGTTTTGCTCCAGATGTCGTTTACAGTTAACGACGGAATGCATGCCTCGGATGAAACTAGCCTATGGTGTTTAGTGACAAAATGCGTAAACTGCCATGAAACAGGACACGGACTGATGGGCAAAAAAGCTGTGCTTTATGGGGGGAGAGAGAGTACCTTTGGAAGGGAGTGGCAACAGAATATTTATTGCACAGCCCCGGGTGGAGTTAGGTGTCTGATATAACTTGCGCGAGTGAGGGAGGGGAAAGTGGAAAGGGAAAAGTGGAAGCTTCATCATCCCCCCCCCACACACACACACGAACTGACAGCGGTACTACTGAACCAAAAGCTAAGTTTCATTTAAGAATGAGCCCGCGCGATGCATTCCACTTAACCGGGAGAAGGGCAAAAATTACTGACGCCAGTAACTTAGTTTATTTGAGAGAACAGTAGTTCGTGTTAGTTGCAGACATAAGTTGTATTTAGTAATGGATATACGATATGTTGTGGGGAAAAAATCCAGCAATGAGAGTATATTTCATAATAAGCAATTATGTGAAATTCCTGATCTGTCAGTGGTAGTTACGAATTCGTCTTCCTCATTCTTAAGTCACATAATTTCAGAATCGGAATCTACATCGTTGGCAAAACAGAAACTTATGCAAGCGGACTATGATACAGTGTATAAAAAAAAAAAAACCCCCGTCGCACAGACAGTTTATGAATCTTGGATAAATACATTTAATTGGCTAAAGTCAGATGATGACAAGCCTTTTATGTGGTGCACTATTTGCCAAAACCATCCTAAAATTGCCGATACCACCAGCAATTTTGTGTGCCATATAAAAGAGGCCTGGCTGAAAATACAAATCCACCTTAAGTATACATTGGCATGATGTAGCAAATATTCCCGTTGCAGATGATAATTGGTGAATCGACTTCCAAGGGCTTTGTAACATCATTGTGCACACATCCTTGATATTGTCTTCAGTACGAATTGTCTTGGGTTTGTTTCTTTTCCTGGTGTACACCGTGCCGGTTTCACGAAATTTCTGCATTAACTTCTGTACCACTGATTTCTCCAGTGCTGCACAATGCGGAAATTTTTCTGTAAAGAACTCATTTAAAACCTTGAATGAGTTATTTCTGAAATACTGTTCCACAATAAAAATCCGCTGTTCTGTACTTAAAAACATTTCCGTTGCCTTTGTTCTCTCTTCACTTACACTTATGACCATGTACCTACACTGCTCTGGCTGTGACTAACCACTCCGAAGAATTCCTTTGCAGCTGTACATGCAGAAACCAGTTAGAAGTGGAACAAAGCAGTTTTAACTGGAAACCCGCCAAATAACTTTAACCTGCCTAACAACGTCTGGTCATGGGGCCTCTTTTATATGGCGCACCCGGTAGTTTAATAACTGTAAGTGCACACAACAGTAGTCGAAGACATGAGGATTGCCTTTGTTTCTAAACAACAATTCTTGGGATATTTTATGATGCAAAATCACTTCTGTTTGAACAAGAGAAACAGGTAAATAATTTTTACATTCAAAATTGTTGTTAAAAACTACTTAAACTGCTATACAGTAAACTATGATTATTTAATTTTTTTGCAAAACACAGGATATATTAATATATTAAAAATTCTTGAACATGGGGTCATCACTAAATTTCTCAAATGCCATCAATTACCTTTCTTGAAACTTAAGATATATGCTCTTACACGTTTTGAATACAGACACTTTAAAATGGCAATGCAAAAGATGTATAAAAAGTTTATCATAATTTTTAATTTTAAAAAACGAGACTTCTGTTTTGTTATCTTAAAAGATAAATTTTTCTGGGCATGTAGATTTTACTTCTGGACAAGTAAACATTTTCTGCACATGCCCAGCTGGGCATGTAACTTTTCAGATATTTTTCAAGCCCTGTGTCAGTATATACCAGTGTTACTGGACAGTACAGATTAAAAGACAAACCTAAAAAGATGGCAGTGCTGAATATTAAGAGATCACTTACTGCTGATGTAACAAATGTCTCCATTTACAGCAATATTGGGACACATCTCAAGCTCCACTGACATCCATCGTGTCCCACACAAGACCTTTTTATGCAGGGTTCATTCCCATTCACAGAAAATAAATTCCAGGATTTTTTCAGAAGTTTTCTAGGAGTTCATCAAAAAATTCCAGGAGTTTAAGTTTTTGCCAAAAGCATAGTGCTATGTTTTATTTATTGCAAATTGAGGTGAAATTCTCTCTTATGAAGTCCTATGGCTTCTGCTGTTACAGAATGTTCTGCAGTATGTGTAACACCTTCAAGGAAGTGGCAAAATTCCCCCGTATAAAAATTGCTTCGTAAAATACTTATATGAAGCACAAAAACTTGTATGAAGCAAAAGAGGAGTTATGAAGCATACAAGGAGTTCTGATTCTCTTGGAGGCCAGATATTAATCTCCTTCAGTGAGGATAGCATGTGCTAGATGGAAGGGCCATTTTGGACACATGGGAATCAAAACCTATGTAACTGGAAATAAAACCTATGTAACTGGAAACATGGCACTCAAACATATTGCACTGCAGCATCACATGAAATGAAAGAAATGATATCACATCTCCACCATCCTATGGAAAGAAGTGATGTCACAGGGAGCTCAAACAATGTAACGCAATCAATCCAAACATTTCGGTCTGTTTTTTTTTTTTTTTTTTTTAGGGGGGGGAGTTCACTGCAAGAAAAAATTACAAGACTATTTCAGAACCTTTCAAAAAATATATGAAAAATCAAGGATTTTCCATGCCTGGAGAAATGTGGAAATAAAATTCCAGGACTTTTTCAGAATTCCAGGGGCAATTCAAACCCTGTTTTTACTTCATACTCATCAACTTTTTCTCTTGCAGGCATTTCTGAATGATTTCCTTGGCCTTTCTCCACCCTTCTTTTCTGCCACTTGGGTTGAATAAATTCTCTTAGTTATCACCTCATCACTCATTCTTTCAGCATGGCCAAGCCATCTCAAATTATTTGTCTCCACCCTATTAACAACACTCTGCTTCACATCATGGGCACAGAATCGTACACGGATGGGGTGGATGTATCTCCTCAACTTTTAACTTTGTCACTCAACATACTAGTCTTCCCTAATTTTTTTTTTCTTTCAAATGCTCATTATTTCTGGACATTAAATTGAAATTTCATAATAACTGAGTATTACAATTTTCTAATACAAAATGCATCATTATGAGGTCATTTTTATCTTCATACCAATGTGGGTAATGTAATTACATGGGAAAGGGATTTGTTAGGTGACATGGGTGGGCAGGGCATGGTCCAAGATCTGAGCCTTTGCCCTCTAGGATTGTACCCTTCCTAATCCTTCTTGCTTGCTCTGGATGTCTTATGCAATTTGCAGACCCCAAATGACTGTCTTATTTCATGTCATGTCATGTCATGTCATTCAATCAGCTCCTCCATTCAATGATTTTCTCAGTGTTAACAACAATGAGAATGACTGCAGAGGTAAAGTGTGAAGAACTGACTTTTGCTTTTGTATGTCTTATGGCATGTCAGTCATTTGATCGCCTTTGTGTTCTCAGAACTTCTAATCAGTGATTGAATAATTGTATCATGGCTATTCAAGTTTCATAGGATTTTGTTGAAGCTACTGACACTCTCCCTGACTTCCCACAGTTGTTTGCTAAATGTATCTAATCTTACCAAGTTTAATTGTCCTTTTATTTATTTTTTATTTTTGGTTGTAAACTGATGAGACTGGATATGCTCACTGTAGTAAAAAATAAATAAATATCTCAGCAGTTGTTGGTCCTAATGAAAAGAGGCTGTTAATGGTAACCTCAAAAAGATTACTCCCATAGTTCTACTTCCACTAATAGCCAATATATTTCTACACAGCAACTTACATTAAGAATGACAAAAAAATAGCTGATCAAAACCACTACAAAAACCAAACTGCCATTTAGTGCCTATTGTGAGAAATTCATCTACAAGATTACAATATACAGACTTCTCCAAATGTTACTTTTATGTAAGCATTTGAATTTTTTCAGCACCTTATAAGCAACAATAATAAAAAATGTATTACTTACATAATACATTATTCATCTCCTCCTACAATACACTTTTAGGTTTGTGCTTACCATATGTTATATTGTGGTGGTACATCTATCCAGGTTAACAGAACTGGCTGTTAAATATTTCGGATGACACCATTGCCTGCAATTACTCTATTATGGCACTGACCATGAGATAAGATTTTAACACCAAATTTTAAATTTTGGTGGACATAATGTCAAAGATCAAAATGTTAGCAATCAGAATGTTGATGCCTACAGTCAAAATGTTGAAAATCAAAATATCAACACAGTCAAAATGTCCATAGGGTCATTCCATGGACAATCATACAGGAGGAGTGGCTGACACATTTTTCTTAAAATTCAATTTTTTGTCCGTCTGGAAATATATTTTGAGGCTTCAAATCTGAAGTTTTTTTTTTTTTTTTGGTTGTTTGTTTAAACATCTGCCAATTTGGATTTACAAACCAAAATGGCCACTGCAGCATGTAAAAATCACACCTAGATAGCCATTGTTTCTTTGACTGCACAAAAACTCTAAATGGCATAGAGCTTTAACTGGTCTCATTTTAAAAAACACAGGTCGCTCTATACAAGAAATACATAAATATTTGATATTCTGAAAAAAGTAACTGCCACCGCTGTTGCAGCCGCTGTTTTAGAAATTTTGCGACACTCTTGCTTTCCTAGCTCGTAGCACAAAACGTATTAAACACAAAAATACAAAATTTACATCGTTTGTAGAGCATTGTTTGGAGAACACGCTGCAATAAACCGTTTCTCGATTCTAGCGATACTTTAAGAGCTATTGTATTTCAAAGTTAAGGTAAGCAAAAAAAGTGCTATCAGGCCGCGTTCCGGACACACTAACAGCAACAGATCCGCGAAACCTTGTAGGCATGTAGTGCCATGACTGAATTTTTGCACCTTGTCGCCCTTTTTTTTTTTTTTTTTTTGAATTTCGATTTAGTTTACGAGAAATTAAATTCCTAAATTTCATAAAATTCTCTATTTTGCAATGCAATCCATTAAAAAAACGGATATAAGGCAAACTATAAATCATAACGCATTGCAATTTTTACAGCATAAACTTACAACTATTGCCCCCTTGTTTTACAAAAAAAAAATTAAGAAAAAGTCATTTTCTGATTTTTAAGCATTTTTTAAAGACGCAAAGGAAAGAAACGAACGGCTTGTCTGTCTTCACGATAACCACAGTGGAACGTTCTGGTCCCGTGACATGCTGCCATGGTGACGCAAACAATTTGTTATGCATATGTTTTGTTGGCAAAGCTATCTCAGTTGTTTAAGGTGGACGTAATTATGCTTCCTATACTACCAATGGAAAAACTTCTGTACACATTTTCTTCACAATTAATGCGTTCCCAAGGATGAAAATTTGAACATCGATTAAAATAGCTTCATTTTATAACTTGGAATACTTAATATTTTCTAAAACATAACCATAATTATGCAATCTAACATTTGTTTGTCTACTGACGTCATCAAAGAACAGGTCGTGCCATCTTTTTTCTGGACAATTAATGCGTTCCCAAGGATGAAAATTTGAACATTGATTAAAATAGCATTATCTTTTTTTCTGGTTCCAAAACCACCAAAGGAAAAGTTATTGATTTTTTATATAATTACAGTTATGTTTTAGAAAATATTAAGTATTCCAAGTTATAATATGAAGTTATTTTAATCAATGTTAAAATTTTCATCCTTGGGAACACAATAATTGTGAAGGAAATGTGTACAAAAGTTTTTCCATTGGAAGCATAGGAAGCAAAATTACTTGACGTCCACCTTAACGGTTTAGCATAACAGTTTACGGAAATGCTTTTTGGACTGCTTTTGTTTTCCTTAGGGGTAAATTTAGTAAGTGCTATAAGTTCAAACGACAAAAGTCCAACCTTCCAAAAATTAACGACAGTAAAAAAAACTCTGAAATTTTGAAATAACAAGCCTTATTTGCTTAGACATGCAATAAAAATTGAAATTTATATGAATTTTCCAGTTTTTATTTCATGTGATATACTCGGAGATCGGGCTGCATGGCAAGAGTGCTACTCTGGAAACGAGCGTAGTGAGCCTAGAGGTGCAGCCCCTAGTTTAATAAAAATTAATACAATGAGTAAAAATCCTTAACTCAAATTCAAGATTGAAATTGATTTTTTTTTCTTTTAGCTTTTGATCCATTACAGTTCTATTATATAATATTATAAGGGATAAAAAAAATGGTCTGTGGCTTATTTTTAGTTTACAAGGAGCACTTTAAGCTGAAACACAAATAACTGTTGGTGGCTTATATAATCCCTTCATACTAAATGAGGGGTCTGAAGCTGCCGATTTTTAAAAAATCGCAAAATTTGAAGCTCTGTATCTAAAAAGGGAAGATGTAAAAAATCTGAAACCATCGGAAGTAAATTAAAAGTCTACAGAGAGATTAAAAAAACAAAAACAAGTAGGGATTTTTACAAGTACTGTATTACTTACAGAGTCAAAGTTGCAAAAATTTGTAAATCATAATTCACCTAAAAGAGGGGTAATAAACTACTGTTTGAGAAAATTCCAACACCATGAAGAATGATGTTAATCACGTGAAACTTACAGGATATGCAGCGCAGGATACGACATGCAAATGATTAAAAGTGTAGAGTCATTGTGCATGTCTGGGCCCCACAGGACCCTCTGAACAGTCGAGTGAGGAATAAAAAGAGAGGGCTGTTTAGGATACACACCAGTAGTGCATCACGGACAGCGAGTTGTAAAAGGGCCTCCAGGATTCAATAATGCTTCAGGGATGACGAAGGGCGCAATATCACCATACAACAGAGTTTGAATGGGGACGAATGATTGGTCTGCATGAAGTTTCATTTTTGTACCGCGACATTGCGGCTCGGACAGGACATAATGCCTCGACAGTGATGCGCATGTAGCGGCAATGTACTGAGGAGAACCAGGTGCATCAACAATCCAGCAGTGAACAGAGAAATGTGATGATACCGCTGGATGCCTGGCACCTCGTCCGCATGGCAATGACGAACCATTCCACATCTTTGTAAGTGTTATCACAACAATGGAGCACTGCAACAGGTGTGGCATTGCCTGCCTCCACAGTTTGACACTGTCTGCTGCACAGAGGACTGGTTGCATGCATCCCTTTGTGACGGAAAGCTTTGACTCTGAACCATGGATACCTGAGACTGGAATAGGGTTTTCAACACAGACAATGGCATGCTGATTGGCAACACGTCATATTTTTGGACGAGACCCGATTCAACTTGGACAACCATGAAGGCCGCATATGCATTAGACGATATTGTGGTGAGCGCCTTCTTCCAGCATGCATTGTTAAGCATCATACGGGCCGAATGCCAAGTGTGATGGTGTGGGGTGCCACTGGGTATTATTACTGATCTCGGCTGCTATGACTTGAGGGCAATCTCAAAAGTGACTGCTACACCAGGGAAGTTGTACAGGCAGAAGTCCCCTTCCTTCAGAGCACTCCTGGCACTATATTACAGCAGGACAATGCCCGACCACATGTTTCCAGGAATGCTCAAGCCCTCTTTGCAGTACAGCAGATACTGCTACTTCCCTGGCCTGAGCGTTCACCAGACATGTCGCCTATTGGACACTGTGGGATATGGTCACTCAGCAACTGGCCCATCAAAGTCCTGCACTGGCCAGTACCAATGATCTGTGGACTCACATACATGCCACCTGGTAAGCAATTACCCAGGACACCATCCAAAACCTTTTTGATTCAATACCATGCTGTCTAGAAGTTCTTATTGAAGCTAGTGGAGGGTTCACAAGACAATGGCATGCTGATTGGCAACATGGTTCAGAGTCAAAGCAATGTGTGGCATAAATTTCATTCAAATTGCATGGTTCCTTCTTGGTGTTGCAATTTTCACAAACAGTACTGTAATTATATGTTTTTCAATTAAAAACCAACAATTATGGTATATAAAAGTAGTAGAATAAGATTAAATAACAAGTACACGATTGTAGACCATATGGTTTCAAGTTTGTGGTATCTTCACTTGGTTTTGCCACCTTTAAACATGTACATATTGCATTTGGCAGATTATGATACAGTACAACTCCAAAAATCCGCATGGATTCGAACACCGGTCACAGTTACAGTTAACAGACAGGTAAAAAAAAAAGTTTCAGAAATCGAAATTTTTTATTTTCCAGCTGACATAAAAAAAATTTTTAAGATCTTTTTAAAGGTTTTTAAAATCTGTTTTATGAGTTTTCTCTATTTGAAAAATATTACTAATGATATAAATTTTTTTTTGGTCAAAAATGATGGTACAGTATTGAAAGATTGAAGTTCAAATAAAGCACATAGTAAGCGGACAATCTGGCAACTTAGCATTGCGTGTTTACATTTTTTTCCGGTACACGTGCTGTGAGAATCTGTTTTTTTGTCTTGTTTCACGTCTTAAGGTGAAATTTTTTTAATAATTGTTTAGAAATTTGAGAAAATGGCAGGAGTGAAGAGAAAGCACAGCTCTTTAACGATTCAGCAAGAAGTAGACTTGTTGCAAAAACTTGATAATGGCAGTGCACCAAAGCATGTTGTGGAGATTTTTGGTATTGCTGTTTGGACTGTGTACGATATTAAGAAAAACTAAGACCAGATATTGCAATTCTATGCAATGATGATAGCAATTCTAAAATTGCTGATCGCAAAACGATGCATGAATCTAGAAACTTCACCCTCGATGCTGTTGTTTACGAGTGGTTTCAGCAAAGGCGTAACGATGGTAGGCCAATAACAGGTTTACTTTTATGTGAAAAAGGCAAGCTATTTCCTCAGCAACTGAAGATTGATGAGCCTTGTAATTTTTCAGTTGGATGGCTATTCCGCTTAAAACAAAGACGTGGAATTCGTTACTTGAAATCCTGAGGGGTGCAAGAATTGGCAGATAAGGTAGCTGCAGAAAAGTTTCTGGATGTGTTTACCAAATTTGTCCAGGAGGAAGCTCTTTCTCCTGATCAAATTTATAACATGGATGAAACTGGACTTATCTGGCATTGTCTACCAAGACATACTCTACTGTGTGCTGATGAAGTAGGACCTTCTGGTGTTAAGGAAGGCAAAGAAAGAGTAACAGTTGCTCTTTGTTCCAATGCCTCTGGAAATCATAAATGTATGCCATTTGTGATTCGAAAAAGTGCTTGTCCTAGGACTTTGAAGGGCTTAAAGGCCTTACCTGTGATCTATCGCAGTAATAAACAAGAAAGATGACATCAAATTTCCGGGTTAATAAGCACATCTTTTGAGTCTGTTCTGAAGCAAATTAAATTTATCAAAGCTATTCAAAGTCAATGAAACCGGTATGGAAAACAATAGTATCTGACGGAAGAAAGAAGTTTTTCAATCAGGTTTTTAATCCCTCAGATATTCCTGCAAATGGAATCGTGAGCTTACGCCTTCTGGTTGCAGACTTGTGCGTTAAAAGAAACATGAATTTATATGAGAAACATTTCGCCCGAAAACGCTCTCCAACACAGAAAGAATTTTTCAAATCGGACTCTTAGAAACAGAGATATCGACAAAAATAAGATGTGACTTTCCCACCAGTGAACTTTAGGTCCACTGGTGGGAAAACCATGCATTATTGTAGGAAGAAAGTATTCTCAAAAGGTTTTTTCCATATGAGCGGTATCGGTCCAAGAAAAAAATTTAGTCGAGTTTTCAGGAGCCCAGATTTTGCTACAAATACATCAGAAGCAGAAATTAACTTATGCCCCTGGTGGCCAAATTATTCTTTACCAAACAATAGAAATTATGTGAAAAATATTTTCCATCAGGTCTTGTATGCGATACAGGAAGAATTTTTCAAATCGGAGATTTAGAAGCAGAAATAGCTCAGAAAACGGAATTTACCTTTGTGCCCCCTAGCGGAAAGTCTATGATTTACTTGAAAATTTTTAATTTATAGGAAAAACATTTCGCATCGGAAACACTATCCAACAAAGAAGGAATTTTTCAAATCGGACTCCTAGAAGTAGATATATTGACAAAAAATATATATACATCTACGCCCCCTGGCATAGAAACCATACATTATTTCAAGAAGAAAATGTTCCTAAAAGGTTTGTTGACATGAGTAGTGTCAGTCAACAAACGACTTTTTTTTTAATCGAGATTTTAGAAGCTCAGATTTTACTGCAAACACAACAGAAGCGGAAATTAAGATTTACACCACCTGGTGGCCAAACTATTTTTTACAAAAATTTTAAATTATGTGCAAAGGATTTCCCATCAGGAGCTGTATCCAGTGCAGAAAGAATTTTTCAAATCGGAGATTTAGAAGCAGAGATATAGGGAAGAAAGCAATTTACCTTCACACCTCCTAGCGGAAAGTCTACAAATTACTTGAAAATTTTCAAATTATATGAAAAACATGTCACACTGGAAACACTATCCAACAAAGAAGGAATTTTTCAAATCGGACTCCTAGAAGTAGAGATATTGACAAAAATAAGATATACATCTACGCCCCCTGGCGTAGAAACCATGCATTATTTTAAGAAGAAAATGTTTCTAAAAGGTTTGTTGATATGAGTACCATCGGTCTACAAACGACGTTTTCTTCAATCGAGAATTTAGAAGCTCATATTTTGCTGCAAATACATCAGAAGCGGAAATTAAGATTTACGCCCCCTGGTGGCCAAACCATTTTTTTTATAAAAATTAGAAATTATGTGCAAACGATTTCCCATCAGGAGCTGTATCCAGTGCAGAAAGAATTTTTTCAAATCGCAGATTTAGAAGCAGAGATATAGGAGTAAACACAATTTACCTCTACGCCCCCTAGCGGAAAGTCTATGAATTACTTGAAAATTTTGAAATTATATGAAAAACATGTCACACTGAAAACACTATTCAACAAAGAAGAAATTTTTCAAATCAGACTCCTAGAACTAGAGATATTGACGAAAATAAGATGTACATCTACGCTCCCTGGCGGAGAAACTGTGAAATATTTTAAGAAGAAAATATTCCTAAAAGGTTTATCGATGTGAGTGGCATCAGTCTACGAAAGATTTTTTTCAATCAATATTTTAGAAGCTCAGATTTTATGGCAAATACATCAGAAGCAAAAATCAACACTTACACCCTCTGGTGGCCAAAGTATTCCTTACCAAAAATTTGAAATTATATGCAAAATATTTTCCATCAGGAGGTGCATCCGCTGAAGAAAAAAATGTTCAAATCAGAGTTTTAGAAGAAGAATTATTGGGGAAAATGTAATTTACTTTTACGCCCCCTAGCGGAAAATCTATGTGTAATTTGAAAAAGTAACTATATCTAAAATACTCTTCGACATAAATAGAATCGAAAGATAAAATATTTTTTTCATTCGGATGATTAGAAGCAAATATGTGGAAAAAAATGTATTTTTGAATTCGACATCATTTGCATTTACGCCCTCTAGTGGCGAAATTGTACATCGTAAAAAAAACTAAATGAAGGATCATCATTCGCATATTTCAAGCTCCCCAATGCAAAAAGAATTTTTCAAATCGGACCAATAGTTGGAGAGATATCGTGGGTACGGACAGACAGACGGAAGGACAAACCGGTAACATAAGCACGATCTTTTTTTTACAAAAGACGTGCTAAAAATCATGGATGACCAAAAAACTCGCTACAGACTGGTTCAATAATCACTTTGTTAAAGACGCCAGAAAGCACTGTGTGGAGGTCAGACTTGCTCCAGACTGTAAACTTTTGTTGGTATGGGACAACTGCAGGGCACATCCTGAAGATTTAACTTCAAATAATGTTACAGTTATGTTCATACCCTCAAACACAACATCATTAATTCAACCCGTGGAACAGGGCATGGTTAACAGTTGGAAGTGCGACTACAAAGGAGAATTCCTAAGTAAACTGTTAAACTCTAATAAATCGTTTCAAACAATCAAAACGTTCATTAAAGATTTCACAATGAAAGACTGATAGCAGGTTCATGGAACAATGTGAAACGTTCTACTCTGATAAATGATGGCATAAGTTATGGCTAGCATAAATATTTATTGACTCTGAACCCGAGGATTACGAGTTTAGGCCAA
Source organism: Macrothele yani (assembly GCA_039090855.1). Lineage (NCBI taxonomy): Eukaryota > Metazoa > Arthropoda > Arachnida > Araneae > Macrothelidae > Macrothele > Macrothele yani. The sequence continues at coordinate 49,699,109 of CM077009.1, forward strand.
ATCAAAGGCTACACAGCTTCTAGCATATGCCAAACGAGCAAATGTGTCAATGATAAATGCGTTTAGAGAAGAAGATATAGTTGATATAGTTGGAATCTTCAGACAAGAGTGAAGTCCAAACAACGACTGATGATGAAATCATAGCTAGTGTGATTAATCCTGATGCAGGCGATTCAGACACTGACAGCGAGGATTCTACTACCAAAAAAATATCTTTAAGTGATGGAATTTTGTTGGAAGAACATTACATTAATTTTTTAGAACAGCAGAAATGGGTTTCAGCACAGGAAATAATGATGATTTATAGACCAGGAAAAACTTCAATGAGAGAAACCAAATTTAAAACAATTGACCATTGATGGAATGTTTGCCAACCAGAATGTTTGATTGACATATACAGTATTTGGTAAATAAAAATTCAATTAATTAATACAGTACTGCATTATGAATTTGTTCCCTATATTTTACTTACTTATTAAATACTGTATATATCTATATAAATTCCAAATACTACTAATTACAGTATTAAATACATATTACTAATTAATTTTACTAATTATTAAACAAATGAAAGCCTATAATTCGTACATACATACCATCCTATTTGAACTAGTATTATACAGTACGTATGTACCAGTAAGCACACACAGGTTCTCTAAAATCCGCAAAATTCTACAATCAGCACAACCTCTGGAACCAAGTTGTGCGGATTTTCAGAATTGTACTGTATATTGCAGATGCTAAACTGATATCAGATATACATATCGATATTTCTCTTTATCAACATCTTGCCGAAGCATTAGCGCTTCAGTTGCTGAAACAAAATTTCTGTACAAATTACAGTGTTTCAGTAATTTTAACATGAAAATACTACATTTATCCATCTTGTTATTTTAATCTTGTTTTATTTATTTTATGCACTATAATTCTTGATTTATAATTGAAAAATGTATAATCATTACTCCTCTTTTAAGTGAATTACAATTTGCAAATTTTTGCAACTTTGACACTCTCTAACTAACAAAGTAAAATACTTCAAAAAACAAGCAGGGATTTTCATTTTTACATCTCTCTATAGACACACAGAAGAGTATTTTGTAAAAGTTTCAGATTTTTTTATACATTCCCCTTCTTAGATACAGAGCTTCAAATTTTGCGATATTTAAAAAATCGGCAACTTCAGACCCTTCTTTTAGCATGCAGGTATTATATAAGCCAATAGTTATTTGTTTCAGCTTAAAGTATTCCTTGTAGACTAAAAATAAGCCAAAGGCCTCTTTCTTTTTTTCTTTTTTTGATCCCTTATAAGAAACTGTAATGAATCAAAAACAAAAAAAAATCAATTTTGATCTTGAATTTGAATTAAGAATTTCTCCACATTACATTATTGTTTTTGTTTTTTTATATTTATATATTCCCTTGTTAGATGGGCCTGAGCTCTTTAAAATGAGACCAGTTGGAGCTCTCTTCCATTTATGGTTTTTATGTAGTTAAAAAAAACAGTGGATGTGATTTTTCCACACCTCAGTGGCCTTTTTTTAGTTTACAAATCCAAAATGATGGAAGTTAAAAAAAATACACTTCAGTTTGAACTCTCAAAATATGACTTTCCAGATGGATAAGAAATGAAATGTTTTAAAAATGTGTCAGCAACTACTTTTTTGTAAATTAGGTGATTTTCCACAGAGTGACCCCAATGAAAGGTGAATTTTTCCTCTCTATTTTAATGTCCCTCAACTCTCTCCCTTAATGTAGTAACATGACCCTATCCTGACATTGCGGGCCCAAAATTGGAAGTGGAACCAACAAAATATTTTTTGTAAATACTGTTCAGCCAGAGAAGCCCTGTTGTTATACAGCAATGCGCCATTACATTATGACCACCCCCAGCCAAAATAAATAAGCGCACCTGAAGACCAAACGATGATACAGGTGAAGTTCACAGAACAGTATATATACAAGCCGAGGACTGGCTTTTGGTTAGTAGAGTGCTGGGAGTCAGAATGGGAAAAGCTGCCGATTCATTGGAGTTTGATAAAGGACAAATTGTGACGGCATGGCACCTCGGAACTACGATCTCAGAAATGGTGCTGCTTGTGGGTTGTTCACATGCCGCTGTAGTGAGTACATATCAAAAGTGATGCACAGATGGCCAAACGACGAGCCGTTGTCCAGCTGTGTGTCGTCCGCAGCTCACTGATGCCAGAAGAGAGCAGAGACTGTCGCACATTGTTCACAGTGACCACAGGGCCACAGTGCAACAAATCACCTGCAGCTACAACAGTGGTGATCAGGGAAATGTGTCACAGCACACAGTTCATCGCAGCCTTCTGCGTACATGGGCCTGCATAGCCGAAGACCCAGCTAGGTCCTCCCCATGCTCACTTACACATCATTGCCAACAATGCATGAAATAAGCCCAAGATCATCAAGATTGGATCATGAATGATTAGATGAAAGTGCCCTGGTCTGACGAATAAAGATTCCTGATGCATCACATCCAAGTGCAGATACGCCGATTTACCAACGGAGGCTATGGCACCTGGATGCACGGTTGGGTGGAAACAGGCTGACAGCGGAGGCAGTATTATGTTGTGGGTGATGTTTTCTTGGGATACTTTAGGCCCTAATAGCCCAACAGTACAATCCCTGACAGCTGTCAGGTATCTGAGCATCGTTGCGGACGAAGATCCCCCATTCATGGCAACTGTGTTCCCTGCTGGTGATGGCCATTACCAACAGGATAATGGGCCATGCCAAGAATCGTCAAGGAGTGGTTCAAGGGACATGATGGCGATTTTTCTGTTATTTTGCCTGGCATCTTTTTTTAATATATTTTTTATCAAAAATAAACTGATAAATAGATCTTTACCAGGAATACACATTTCATGACAGTCATCACTGAATAACACAGCACACTATCTGTCATCACATTTTATTTCGCAGCTAGAGCCGAAAATAAAGCAAATTTTTGATGCATGCATAATTTTTACCAACACATTTGATTTGATATCAGTTAGTTTAAATTACAAACTTCTTTTATGTTTGCAGCACTGAAGAGGCCACAAATTTCTAATTGCTCAACTAGAACATTAATTACATACCTTTTATATAATTCCCTGCATCTAGAATAACAACCACATCCTTGGAAATATACCTAAAGAAATTTTTTAAAGGAACTTGTAAGATACATACACATTAAATATGTTTTTAAAATAATATTAAAACAGCAAAATTACATTATGACATTAAAGTTTTTCATAATAATCTATGGTTCAAGGTATTGGCGAACAATGGTGCATCAACATAGGGGGTCCAACAGCCCCCCATCCACCCCCCTGATCAATAATCATGACCCTAAGGTTGAGGATATCTATTATTTCAAAAATGTATATATTCTTGAAATTAAAAAAAAAATTAATTCATTAAACACATGCATACTTCCAGTCCTTCTTTGGAGGTGCTCCTCTACGAAAATCAGGAGCTATGAATAGGCAAGGGTGAGTGTGTGGTACGGAGACTGCTAGTGACTTTTCCGGTATCATAGTTGTGATGTTCCTTTAGTTGGTTAATGGTGGGGGGGGGGGCACATGAGTATAACATTACTGATGCATCAGCCCAGAGAGCTTGTCCAAGGCACCCATGACCTTGGTGAAGGCTTTGGTGACTTTTGATTCTTCGGAAACTTGCATAGAGAATGTTGGCTGATCGGTGCATCTAAGGGAATCTTGATTGGAGGAGAGCCCCTTAACAGTAGTTGCACATTTGGGTTAACTGCACACATTCTCAGAGCAGACATTTCTGACTGTTATTTTCTAGCTCAAGAGCCTGGGTTACTTCAAGGGCCTCATTTTCTTTTCTGCCTCAAGGGCCCCTTTTTTAGCTCAACGGCTTGGGTTGAGCTAAAAAAGGGACCCTTGAGGCAGAAAATGAGGCCCTTGAAGTAACCCAGGCTCTTTTGAGGCCCTTGAAGTAATCAAGGGGCTCTTTTTCTAGGTTAAGGACCTGGATTACTTTGAGGGGGCACATTTTCTAGTTCAAGAGCCTCATTTTCCAGTTCAAGGGCCTGGGTTACTTCAAGGGCCTCATTTTCTAGATCACGGCCTGAGTTTCTTCTAGGGGCCTGTGTTACTTCAAGATTCTCATTTTCTGGCTCAAGGGTCCCATTTTTCTAGCTCAAGGACCTCATTTTCTGGCTCAACGACCTCATTTTCTGGCTCAAGGGTCCCATTTTCTAGCTCAAGGACCTCATTTTCTAGCTCAAGAGTCAGGGTTACTTCAAGGTCCTCATTTTTTAGCTCAAGGGCCTGGGTTAATTCAAGGGTCTCATTTCTATCTCAAGGGCCTGGGTTAATTCAAGGGTCTTATTTTCTATCTCAAGGGACTGGGTTAATTCAAGGGTCTTATTTTCTATCTCAAGGGCCTGGGTTATTTCAAGGGTCTCATTTTCTGGCTCAAGGGCCTGGGTTACTTCAAAGGCCTCATTTTCTAGTTCAAGGGCCTGATTTTGTAGCTCAAGAGCCTTGAATATTACATGCAACACCAGGCTTTGCCAGATTGGATTGAAGTCCAAATACTAATACAGCATAAGACCTGGATCGAAACCATGGTGATGACGTACAACACCAATGTATTTTACATCTGGGCTATACCTCAACCAAGAACTTTGATCACAAGTAGTGTGAGAATGCCAGTGACTGAAACGTGTTGCAGTGTGAGGACCACTTGTATGTTACGCACGTATTTCTCGATGTATCGAGATTTAAAAAAAAACATGTTTTCCATACGTTATTTTTTCAGGTAGAACCATTTAATGGTGGTTTTAACTGCTGTAACTTTTTACATGTTATTTTTCCTTTGAGTGGAAAGCAATTTCTTGGTTGGAAGTTATTAATATTCGCTTTGAATATATATCGCGGTAATCGAATGCGATTCAAGGAAAAATCTTTCACGTACCTCTCGGTTGTAGTTGGTCGATGTTCAAATCTTTGCACTGTTGTTCTCATCAGGTTCTTGGGTGTAGACTTTTTTTGACTAACTTCAAAAAGTCCGCAAAATTATCTGCAAACAACTAACCAAAAAGACCATCCGTTTCGCCAAAGCAATCGTAATTGAAAAAAAAAAAAAAAAAACTGCAGCGTAGTGGATTAGAAATGCCAATTCCATGGAAGATACTGATAGAAGAAGAGAAAAAAAAATGGGAAGACAAACAGAACAGAAACAATGCAAACACCCAGACATAAAAAAAAAAAAAAAAAAATTCCCAAGTCTTCAAATCACAGGAGTGGCAACGCAACACATCCGATGACGTTTAACACACAAAGATTCCCAAACTGAGCACGTCGCATATTCAACATAAACTGCAGAGAGAATGGACGACCAGAGATCCTAGAAGATGGCAGACAGATCTGCCGAAATGCATCGCACAATACATTCAAGAAGTCTGACGAAGTTTTTTGGTGATTGCAATTCCTCATGCGAATATTTTTATGAGTGATTCATTTTTCTGTTTCTCAAGTTTTCCAACGTAATTTTCACATCTCCTTTGTCTTCATGTGCCTCCCGTAGTTCAACTAAAAAGTATATCCTACTCAAGAAACGTGCGGACTTTTTGAAGTTAGTCAAAAAAAGCCTACACCCAAGAACCTGATGAGAACAACAGTGCAAAGATTTGAACATCGACCAACTACAACCGAGAGGTACGTGAAAGATTTTTTCTTGAATCGCATTTGATTACCGCGATATACATTCGCAGCGAATATTAATAACTTCCAACTGATAAATAGCTTTCCACTCAAAGTAAATATAACATGTAAAAAGTTACAGCAGTTAAAACCACCATTAAATGGTTCTACCCGAAAAAATAACACTTGTATGTTGTGTGTGTTGTGCAGTTCAAAATTCATTTCAGTTATGAAGCATTTTATTGGCTTTTTTTTAAAAGGTTTTTATACCTTTTCACCTATTGAATGCAATTTTACCCTTTCATCTACTGCAATCTTATATTCAGTGATAAGTGTCCTGAGACTCATGGTTCCTTTGTTTTTAAACAACAACTAATGATTATCACAACTCGTTTTCATTTGTGCAACTTTCCTTTCATTTTGTTCTATTTCGCATTGATGTTTTTCCTGGTCGATGATATCTTGGCTTTAATCATCTTCTGTGTGAACACTAGCATACATTAAATGAAAATATTAAGTTATTAGTCATGTGATAACAAACCATGATTTCAACCTAACTTTTACTGTCTGCCGACAACTAGCCTAAGCAACCCCTTTTTATCTTGCTGCATTGTTGAACACCTTAGAGCACAAGGCTTGTCAAGATAGGTGATACGCTTTTTGTCATTATTTAAAACACAATATTTCGTCATGATCATCAGAAATTTCCACTACTAAGCGGATTTCCTTGACTATATAATTCAGCCAGATTCTTCCTGCACTTCTCTCTATCCAAGGCCATCACTTTTTCTTTCATTTACTTCTTCTGTTGTCTTTTACTTTTCTTTTTCATGAAAGTATTTCCAGATTGTGCAATAGATGGAGCCACGGTAGAGGGGTATCGATGGCGTCGAGATCGGACGAAGTGTGGATTTTTTCGTTCACTCATTCTGCGGCAGCAGATGGATTAACATCACTAATGCTTCCTGAGGATGGCCACGGGGTGGCAGAAAGCGCTTGAGGCAATCTGTGTGGGGAATGCAGAGGTGTGGTAAATGAATTGGCCAGCATGTGCCATGAGCATTGACTTACGACGAGATGTTTAAATAGGATAGGATGGCATAAATAGCAATAATAGCCGGTCTATTGTACATAATGTAAATAGGTTTTTAGAGTTTAGTTACAATTGTCTGTGTCTTTTAGTACCTGGTTTGGATGTATGTGTGAATTTGGTGGTATACGGTTGTAGTTTTGTGAAGTGCATGTACACTGAAGTTCCAGGAAAACTGGTACAGACAAGCTTATGCAAAACAGATAGCAACGTCACCTATGCGCGTACTCGGTTGTGTCCGCCAGTGTGTATATAAAGCGATAGACATCCTTGCCAGCTGTCAGAGCTATTTTTGGCATGAGAATGACAAGTAATAACGATTTAAGCGATTTTCAATGCAGTGTCATAGTTGGCGTTCGTGAGATGGGCCATAGTATTTTGGAGGTAGAAACGAAGTTCAGATTTTCACGGACGACTATTGCAAGGGTGTACCGTGACTACAAGAATTCCGGCAAAACCTCCAACCTACGATACCAGTGTGGCTGTAAAAAGACATTGGGTGAACATGACCATCGTCAGCTGTCAAGAATCATTTCATGCGATAGGCGTGCAACACTCTTGCAGGTATCACCGGAATTCAATGCTGGAGCCTCAACAAGCATCAGCGTCCGGACTGTGCAACGTACCCTGCACAATATGGGCTTTGGGAACTGACGCCCAACTCAAGTCCCCTTGATGGGTGCACGACACAGAGCTATGCGCCTCACTTGGGCACGGCAACACCGCCACAGTAGCCTGGTCTGACGAGTCACGTTTCCAACTGTATCGGGCAGATAGAAGGATTCGTGTGTGGCGCAAACCCCATGAAGCCATGGATCCCGCCTCTCAACAGGGAACTGTACCGGCTGGTGGGGTATCCTTAATGGTATGGGGTGTGTTTATCTGGACTTGACTAGAACCCCTGGTACGTCTACAAACATCTGTGACCAGTCAACGATATGTGCGCATCCTTTATGACGAGGTACACCCGATCATGTCCTGCATTCCTGCTGATGGGTTGGGGCTGTTCCACCAGGACAATGCACCTCCACACAAATGTCAGGACGCCACATTATGGTTAGAGGAGCATTCATCTGAGTTCGGGGTGTTGCCATCCCACCCAAGTCCCCAGATCTGAACGTGATAGTACACATTTGGGATGCCATGCAACACGCTATTGAACACCAGAATCCGAGACCTTGGAATTCACCCGAATTGCGGAATGCTCTGCAGGAAGTATGGTGTGGATTGCCTACAGCATATTTCCAGAAGCTAGTGGAGCCCATGACCCGTCATATTTCTGCAGTCCTGCACACCTGTGGGGGACCTACCAAGTATTAGACTGGTGTACCAGTTTTTCTGGCACTTATGTGTATGTTTAATAGGTTTCCTGAGTTGCCTTGGTTTGTATGTATGTGTTAGTAAAAGATTTTCAGGGGAAAGTGGAATATTTTTAAAGTCATGGTGAATTTCAGGGCTATTAGAAAATTGCTTCAAGTCGCTTAATCTGCTTATTTGCACATGAGAAGAACAACAATGCTGAAATGAGAAGACCACACCCGGCTGGGAACCTACAGAAAACTTAGAATCCTAACGTGCAAGAAAAATGTTTAACGGCAGCTAACCTACAAAAGGTAAGCTAATATTCATTATTATAGTACTGATGCATGTAAATTTAGCGATAGTTTGGGGAGTAAATAACCCAAGATACTATCATGGAGTTCTACTTACATGTACATGAAACCAGCTTTCTGTGAAAAGGGGAGAAAAGAGACAGCCCATGGAAAAATAATTTCTGTATGTTAAACAATTCATCAATCAGTTGGGTTGAGCAAACTCTGCAAGCCAATACGGAATTGGAGACAGATGTGCTCCGGCCTCTAGTGATGTGGGGATGAGAATGCAAACGCAAGTGTTTACCAACAAAAAAACTGAACTTGATTCAAAAGCGACATTGTCCAGATTCAGAGCAGTTAAACAACTGATTGTTTATCGCTGAATTTTATTTAATCAGGAAAAGGAATAATGAATATGCCTTGCAGTTTAAATGCACAATCATCGCTCACTATCTTCCCATATTGCTCACTAGAACTGGATGGCCCCAGATAAGTTCTTACAATCGCTCAATCAAGTTGTAGAAGATTTTAGGAAGGCAGTGCCTGACCACTGGTCTTAAAAGCCATTTGAAAGGTGATTAGCTTTATGTTACTCTAACAGAAAAAAATTACAGACAGTGAAGTGTAACTGCAGAGTTTGCCCACTGCAAGCGGAAAGCAGAAACAGAAACCACGGGGACAAAACTAATTAACACTGCCACCAACAGATAACATTTAAGGCACCATCCCACCTCATAACACAGGGTTGGAGGACTTAAACCTACTTAAGGTACCCGTATACCTTCTGAGAGGATTTTTCAAATTATTTGATTTTTTTTTTCTTTTCTGCATTTTATAGTGGAACATGACTAAAAATATGGAATAACATAAAGAATAAAAATTTCTGAATTTTTATTTTCATTTTTAATTCGAAAAATAGGTAAAAATAGCAAAAAATTAAGACTTCTGCAAAACATAACTCAAAATCAATCAATATGTTTTCATTTTCTAAATTTTATTATGATGACAAGAACATCCTCTAGGGAATAATTATCATAGCACAATTATTAAAAAGCTGCAAAAATTAAAGTACTGTCGAAAAGAAAATCATTCAAAATTTATAGCAATTCATGATTCATACCACAAAAAAAAAAAAAAACTAAAGGATGTACATTGTACAGTCATGGGAATAGTCTATTCCCTTTAGCCTATATTCTCTTGCAATATATTCCTGTACAGTTTCAAGGCATTTCAAACATAATTGTTTGTGTTATGATGTTTTGCATGAAGGCAAAATATAAAAAAATTCAAAAAAGCTAAAAATAACTTTTAAACACAAATCCAACTTTTAAAATCAAAATTAAATGTTACAGTGCCCCTGATTTATAAATTTCACCATCTCTAACATCCATGCAAAACAGTTATTTTTTTCATCCTGAGGGCTCACAAAAATTTTCTACATTTGTTTGAAACAGGGGTCGCATGCCTTTTCCAGTCATGGATTCGAATATTATCTAAATTAAATGTCTATAACCCTACAATATGAAAAATATCGGATTTTCAATGTTCAACTTGGCTAGTACTTTCGAACAACCTTAAAAACATTCATCAAATTGTATGACAGCATCATATATGCCAAATTTAATATTTTTGAGACAAACAAATACTTCCTTTGGTATTTTCTGCCATATCAAAACTTTGTTGCCAGATGCTTGAACAAAACATGTGTTGCCAGATTCTTTTTAAGTATTCTAAATAATTCAAATTTTATTTTCTATTTTGATTTATGTACAGAATCAAAGTTGAGCATTCATACTTAATAAAATTGCAATGTAAATAAAACATTTAAGCTCACTTCCGGTTAGCATAACAGTACTTCCAGTTCTAAAAGGTTGCTGTCAAGTAACATTAAAATAACTGAAACCCATGTTCTAAAAAAGATAGAAACAAATTTGAAATGGATTTGGAAAGATAAAAAAAACAGGCTTAAATATAGGCTTTCATATTATTCCACCACACTTCGAACCCAACGTGAATTGCCTGTCATCCGGTTTGTTGGCTCCATCCCTTACCACCCCACCATAGTATCCACACTCTATAAGAGTTCAACTATAGTTTTGGTATTTCTTCCGAACACCTTTTCAACTTGGTCAAGTCTGATCGTGACCATGTTTCGATCATTGAAAAATATGGTGTATATTCTGTGCCACTACAATCTGTTGATGACTCTCTCCCTATGACAGCCTACATCAGATCAACTTGTCGGTCACTCGGGGTAAGAATCTCCGAACAAAAATACAATGCATTTTTGAACTTCACTTCAAAAATGCAAATGCATTAATGCACGTTAAATAATATAACCTCCAATATCGGAAGTAAATTGAAAAATACAATGTTCACACTAGAGCTTAGACGGGCTGATCCCGAGCCCGAAAGCCCGAATCGGGCTCGGGCTGTAGGAAATTTACTGCGGTTTGGGCTCGGGCTCTTAGAGAGAAGGAGAGCAAGATAATTTTTTTTTTATATATATATATAAATGTGATTTTATATGATTTAGCACATGAAGCACTTTATAATCGGTAAATGGAATTCTTCGGCAACTGGTTCTGGTTGGGGAGCGGGCATTCGAGATGGCTATTTATTCTTGGCTTGGGTAAAAAATGCCATTGACCGCTCATTAGTGTGTTTCTGCATAGAAGAAAAAGCTTTTTCAAGAACTATAGATATTGGATAGTTGATAGCATGCCAACGATAATTTAGTCCTTATCTCTACACAGTAGCTCCCTGATAATTCTACACTGCTGGCCACCCAAAATGTAACACCAAGAAGGACACGAGATAGCAAAGCCAGATTTACTGGACACATAACAACAGATACAAAGATGAAACGATTGAGCTTAGAGGCCTGTGCGACTTCCGGAACACACAGACATATATAGTTCGTGTGGCCCCCATGGCTGTTAATAACAACTGCTACAAGCCGTGGCATCGAACGAAAGAGGCTTTGGATGTGGGCTTGGGGTATGTCTGTCGGTATAGGCTGCTTCCACACGTTGCCACAGTTCATCAGGCGTAGCCGTGGGTGGTGCTTGCCGGGCCACTCGGTTGCCGATCTGCGACCAGACATGTTCGATGGGCGACATATCAGGAGAACAGGCGGGCCATGGCAGCAGTGACACCTGGTAGGCCGTGAAGAATTGTTGCACGTTGTGTGCCACGTGCGGGCGCGCATTGTCCTGTTGAAATGTGGCCACTGGCAGGTCCTGCAGGTAAGGAAGGAACTACAGGCTCCAAAACGTCTCGGATGTAGTGGTGGCTGTTGAGTGTACCGGCGATGCGTATCAGAGGGGTGCGAGTGTCATATCCAATTGCGCCACCAAACCATAACGCCAGGCGACGGACCAGTATGGCGATGCATAATGCAGGTGTCATACAGTCTCTCGGTGTGGTGCCGCCACACGCGGATCTGACCGTCGTGGTGTTGTAGGCAGAAGCGGGATTCGTCAGAGAAGACAATGTCGTGCCATTCCGTAGACCAGGTGCAGCGTTCAACGGCCCACTGCCGCCACACTCGCCGGTAGTGTAACGTCAATGGTAATCGGAGCAATGGGCGCTGTGCGACAAGTTCCAGCTCCTGCAGACGATGTCGAACGGTATGTGCTGACGCAAGTTGTTGCACAACACACCCTAATTCCTGCGCTAACATTCGTGACGTGGTGGTGCGAGCCATCAATGCCTTCTGAACAACATGCTGGTCCTCTAGTTCAGTGGTGTGCCACAGCTGCGGCAATCGCTCACGTCGGTCCGTCCGTCCGTCCCTCCTGCACCCACCGAATCCATACTCGCCTCACTGTGGCTGGATGTCGTCCCACACGGGCACTGATGTCTCGGTACGACAAACCGCGGTCGCAATAAGCCACTATTCGTTATCTGTCGAACTCCGAAACGTGCTGGAATGACTGCCGTATTCTGCGACGAGGCATCAGGAAGCTTCCCACGCACATTTCCGGCAGCACAACACACTTCCACTACTTACACCCCGCCTTCTGTGCACCCTTCTTATAGTGCTTCTCGGTGGCGTGCCGGGCGCACATGATTTGCATATGCCCTGCAATGCTAATCGTTTGCATGTCCTCTCGTGGGCGATGCATGCTGCGAATTTCAGGCCAATCGGATGCTTCCTTCTTGGTGTTGCATTTTGGGTGGCCAGCAGTGTATTTAGCAACGTACATATTGTACCACACTATGGCGCAATACTATTA